>OX291548.1:18202372-19452372 GCA_946406115.1 Apoda limacodes | reverse complement strand
CCCTTGCAAACAATAATCTATTTTGTTTATGGGTATTAGTTAAATATGGTTTTTTAGCTGGCTTTCTATGATGCAATGCGAGACCCAACGCTTTGCGGTAATCCACTAAAAACCAAATAGCCAGATTAAAATAAACATTTTTCAAACCACTGAAATATTTTTAATTTTTTTTAGAAATTTACTTACAAAAAAGTGTGGTATTAAAAAATTATGATAAAACATTAACATCAAATAAAATACTTACGGTAAAACCAGTCTCATTGCAAATTTGAGATATATTGTAACCCATATTATGTAGTTCTATAATACGCATCCTCTCTTGAATATTGGCCTGCTTATTATTTTTAGCAAAGAAATTTAATAAAAACACAAAACAACCTTATCAACACAGCCACCTTCAGTAACATATCCACAAAGACAAAGTGGCTACGACCTAAGTTATTACCGCATCTAACTTAATAGCTAAATGAAAACACCAAACAACCTTGTCAGCACATACCCCCAGAAACAAATCGGCAACGAACGAGAAACATTAAATGTACGTAGTATTCACATCTAACTTAATATATAGCTATTAGAAAATTGGTCTAAGGTGTTTAACGAAACAAATATTCATAATTCGTAAAATGTTACAAAAACAAAAAGAAAGGCATAAGATGAGATTCGAATCCACCGCAATGAGTGCACGTATTAAGATCTGATACGTCTATCCACTAGGCTACGAATACGATTTCTTAGTGAAATTATTATATACAATATTAAATGAAACTAATATTACTCAGGTTCTATAATACATATTACTTTATTTCTTTAAGTGTGTAAGTGACTACGTCTCGCTGCCATTTTATTTTGTTTTAAAATTCTATATGCAGTTCTGCAACTGACCGTACTACAATGTGTCCATATTCCCTTTAAAAAATACCAATTAGATTGTTGATTTTAATTTTATATAAAATGTTGATAATTTGTAACAAAGTATTTCAATTTGTGTCAACCCTACAAACTCTTTTATTTTAAGACTTGTCAAAAATGCAGATAGATACAAACTGTCGCCTGCATGGAATCCAGTCATAGGAAAATACTGCTCTTGAGTTTTATCAACGAATGCACCCGAGGACACCGTTAGTGTGATTATGACAGGTATAAAGACGAAGTGAGGGTAGTTCAACAGGACGCCTCCACTCGAAGGCGAAGACGCCGCAAACCGCTACCCAACCCGCCCCCCCCCCCAGCCGGGCATGGGTATGCATATTTTCCGAATAATAGTATACAATATGTAAAAAATATTATTAATGCGCAAGTAACTCTGTATGTTACCTCTTCACGCTCAAACCGCTGTACCGATCAAGATGAAATTTGGCATGGAGATAGTTTGAGTCCCGAGAAAGGACACAAACTTCTTGAAAAAGGCAAGTAATAGTCGGTTCTTTTATCATAATTCAAGAGTTGCCATTGAAATCCTACACCGATGACCGAATTTAGGGCGGGTGGAACCGAGGGCAAAAGCTAGCATAATATAAATGCGATAGTATATCTGTCCGTTAGTTCCTGCATCACCTGTTACCATCAATCCCGCAGGAATCAGGCCACCAAATACACAAAATCTATGCAAATAATGCATGTACACGTCTATGTGCCACTCTCAACACCAAGCAGCCAATGGTGGATGACTATCCATGGTTCAACCTTTCACATGTAGAGGCAGTTCGTAAGTGTTTTGATGTTAAGTCATGCTTCAGTAGCGATTTTGTACGGCTGCAACTACAGGATCGTCTAAAGGTACTGATTATTTGCAACACAACATGCAATGCAACATTTTTCATACATTTAAATGTGTTCGCGAACGCACTAAGGTCAAGTGCGGGAAAGCACTAGATCAACTACGCGCACGCTACGTGCATTCGCAGGGCCCGCGTTGGTTCCCGCCTCTTGTCGGTTTTTCGACGAACGCTTTGAGTGCACGCAGTGTAATCTAGACGGCTAATTCGCGGCGGACCCGCCTACTGCCCGCGACTGGGACTTTTTTATACACTGCTGTAATAAATAATTGAAAGACCAATATTGTTATGAACTGAACGTTGCCAGGAATAGCCGTTGTTGAAGCGCGCAGCTTGCGTGCGGACCGTCCTCATACATTCGTGTTGCATTGCGTCTTGAACTGTTCGTCCAACCTTTCACGAGTAGAGAAGTAGATCCTCAGTATTTGATGATGTAAGGCCGTGTTGACACGCGATCGCTTTATTTATTATCTAATAGCTTTTGCCCGCGGTTCCGCCCACCCAAAATTCGGTGATCGGTGTAGGATTTCAACGGAATCTTCTTAGTTATAGAAAAAATCCGATCCACGCTTGACGTTTTCAAGTAGCCTATCACAGACAAAAAGATCAAAGACAGACAGAGCTACTTTCACATTTATGGCAATAGTATGGACTACTTGTCCCAGAAAGAGTAGGTAAGAGCACTGTAGTATGGACGACGTAAAGACGTGACGGAGCTTCCTAAATCCTGTCCAACCTAATAAAAAAATCCTTATCCTTTTTCAAAATAATTTTACTCAACTGCACTATAATATCGTCAGAAAATTGTAGGTGAAAGATTTACTCGCTGTTTACATTTACTTATATCTTGTCCTTTCTAGTTATCAAGACTTAAAGACATCAGTGCAGTAAACAGTTCCGAAGACATGACATCCCCCGTTTTACTCCTTTTTGTAGCTGAATAGGTCATGTTTGACTCTTTTGTAGAACTGATTTCGTTGTTTAATCTCACAGACATCTCAAACACTTCGACGTATTGCCAGTCAACTTTCTAATAGTCTACAGAGGCGTGACACATGGGACGTCTTCTGTATAGTCTGCCTCACTGTTTGGATGTGCTATGCTGCCGTAACCTCCCTATTCAGGTGCCTGAAAATCGTTCAAGAAAGGCAAGAAGATTTCCAATCTATTCGTGATAATGACCCTCGAAATAGCGTATAAACGTGGCCAGATCTGGCAGTAATTTTTCAGCTGGGTGTTATCTCCCGTATTGAAAAATAGGATCAAAATGTCGTGTATCACAATCAAGAGCAGAAGTAGCTCCACGGCTGTGGAGTTTTACCATATGAATAATAATGGAAAAAAGTGCCTACAATGCCAAGTCTGCCCCCCCCCCTAGCTCAAAAGTGTCAAGTGTGCGAGTCCGACTCGCTCTAGGTTGGTTCATTTAAATAAATTAGTATACATAGAACATTAGTATTTATTACAAATTATTTTTATTTTATTCGTTATTAGTTGACCCCGCGAAGTATAATAAAATTAGTCCACTCATCCAATGATTTTTAGCAATTACGATTGCATATGCTTTTGTGCTGTCTCTTCATGTTTTGTTGAAAAATCTATATGCTATCTTGCTGTCAGTGTGACACGATTGCCAAATTTGCTAAATTTGCGAGAAATTACAAGTTAAAAAAACAGGCCCATAATCTACAATAGAAGCCAAAGACAAAAACGTATAGGCGAAGCAGTGTTGCAAAAGTACCCGATTTTTTGGGAGATCAACTGTTTTTGGTTATTGTCTCCCGATATCCCGATTTAGCTTCCCTTTCTGCCGATTTACAGTTATATGTAAAACAATATTAAATATACCGCAAATCTAAATGAAACCTGGGGCCTTAGATAAGTCACAATCGAAAAAATTGAGCAGTATCGCTATAGACAAAGCGTTTTTGTAACGATCGTGGTAGACTTATTCCTCATGTATCGAACACGCTATTTCGTGGGTGTCGGCTCGCAAACTACATTACGAGTATCTGTGCCAAATATCGAAAATCGCCTTTTTTATTTATACTACAATGTATTGTGGTGATTCATTATTACTTTTATTTACATTCAACTTACTCATTGTTGGTTTTAAAATTAAGAATATAGGTATTTACTGTATTGAATGTTGAAATGTTTTCATGTTTTGAGTCTAGTTTATCCTAAATAGGTATATTGTTGTGAAAATATTAGTTACTTGCGTAAAAACATTCTAGCTTTCTAGCAACGAAAATCTAGCTATGCATTTACTATGAATCTGTTGAGTTAGAAATTAAACTTATACTTAGAACACAGATATTGTATAATACCATCATATTTAATTACAAAATGTTGCTTATGATGTTGTGAAAATATAACAATAATTAAAGATTCAATATACCTAATAAGCATCTTTATTAAGGTAGGTATATTTCTTCATATCGGAGACAAATAGATACCTATAATAGAAATATCATATTTAAATACCTAATTAACAAAATACTTAAACTCTTTGAAAAATGAAATAAATATCTACAATAGATTTCAAGCCGCCATTTGCAACCGCAAAGCTTATCCGCAGGGTCTTGGCGAACGCAAGTTCAACGAATATCAAAAAAGAATCGCGTTTTCAAAGTTGCAATATGGCTAGGTACCTAATGTATAGACGACTTTCGTTTCGGCACTCTACAGTGGCTTGGCGATGGTATCCATAGCATAGAACAGCCACAAGTCTATGATTTTTTTTTCGATCGATAACAAGTGACGTCATAAACTTTATGTTGATACATTTTGTTCGACTCCATTATGTTTTTCGTGACGCCAAATTTAAGAAGTCTAAGCCCCGTGGTAATAAAAAATCCATGCACGGGCAATGCCCGAAATTTCTTGCGCGATCTTTTAACGATGCAGCATGCTAAAGCAGATTGCACTGAAATACCTTAGAGTTAATTCATTATTATTAACTGAGTGTACGAGGGGAAGCTCTGTAGGATAGTTATGGTCACAGAACAGAAATAGTAATGGTGATCCTTCCCGAAAAGATTTATTATTAAATCGATTTGAATTGAAATATAATAAATAGATTCTCAAAAAGTACACTTTATTATGTAAGTTTATTATTAATATTGACGAGAAAATGTTTTTAAACTAACACGTAAGAGGTGGTATGAAGATAATAAGTATAGATAAGTAGTAAATCTCCCGATTTCTCCCGATTTTTATCTAGCAAATTTCCCAACTTAAAATTTTTCACTTTTACAACACTGAGGCGAAGTAAAACAAAACGGTACCTAATCCATAGATTAATATATGTATTCTTGAAAACCTAATCAAACAACCTTAGTCAAGCTTGTGTTCGTGGCTAATAGAATGTAAATAGGTAATTAAATACACGTATACGAAACAGAATATATTAAGGATGAATTAACTTACATCAAGGACACTCTCACAAGGTAATTATTACTTTTTTTAGTCACTCTTTAATTCATTTTTAGGTTTATAATTTAATTTTTGCAAGCTGTCATTAAAGTAGCTATTATCCTGCCAAATCATGTATTATACCTACATAATTATTCATGAGAGTCTAATAAAATTGTTGCTTTTGTCACAAAATTGAGGATGTGGCGGTAATTCAAATAAGTAGTATTAAAAGTGAACATTGCGTTTTAATCACCTTTTAGGTAAATATAAATATTAGTACTACTTACACACTTATCTTGATCTCTTATAGTCCATATGCCTTATGCATGTAAGTGAATACCTTTCTAAACTTTTAATTTACTATTTGCAGGTTGTTTAAAATTAGGAGTAACTATATAAATTACAATTATTACTTCATACTTACTTACGTAGGTACTTAACCAAAATAATAATAAAATCAACACACAATAAATAATATTCCTAGATCTATTGTGGCGGTTCCCCTGAACCATTAAATAATTTTAAATAAACTTAAAATGCAGAATAGGTTCAATATTCTTGATAAAAAGTGCCTGATCCCAAAAACTTTATTAGCCGAATTGCTTCCTGGTAAGTTTGTTGCAGACACACTTTTGTCTAAGTAACAAATAGATATTTTGGTAGGGGTTTACAATTTTTCCCTTGTGCCCCCTTTTAGTTACTCTGACTGATATTTTAGCTAATCAAGCTTATCAATTTTTACTCATGAGCTACTGTGAAAAGTTTTATTAAAATTTAAAAATGCTTGGCATATTGAATATGCACTAAGAAAAACTGAAAATTGTAGACACTGATTTAGTAAAGCAAATTGATAATATTCAATATAATATATAATATTAAAATAATATTAAAGACTTTGTTATCTTGAGCTCTCTGTTAAATTAGATCATCACACAATTTTAAAAATATTTTTTATTACCCTGCCCTGTATTACTTCTCAGTCTTTTGAAATAACATATTGAATTGCACAATGAATGTAACAGTGCAACAAACTTATCTGGCCTTAGGTGTTTGGTTGCTAATGTTCTTGTAAGTTCACACCATTTCAATATGGCAACTGTAGTTTTCATTTTTGACCTCCGAGTCAGAACAGTTTGTTGTACAATACTATTAGTTGATGCATTGCAGTGTAACTTGTAAGTTCCTTTTCTAAAGAAATTATTTTTATATCTTGACATTTCCAAGACTGTCTATGTTAAAATTTAGCTGTCAAATGCAGCCTTAAGAACAAGATCTACTTCAATCTACATATTTCTATTTTATTTTGATTATTATACACTACTGACAATCTATGGATAAATATCCTTTTTGTAAATTGAGTCAATAGCAATACACATTATTAATGTTTTGTTTAGTAGTGAAATGTTTTTATTATTTTAAAATGTATTCTAGGTATATGACTTTTTTGTGTCTAGGTAACATACACTTTATTTTACTTAAACTTAAAAAGCTAAAAACAAAGTGTAGAAGATGTATTACAATGAAATTTTATTTACAGGTTCTGTTTTTATCAATCTTCAGTGGTGACAAAGTGACGGACTATTATTGAGTTAAAGTCCACCAGCTGCTGACAAAATGGGTGGTGATCCAAACAAAGCCCAAAGTTTTGGAGGTAACAAGAAAGCACAGTATGGTAAGATATACTATGAAAATTATTTTATTAAATTGTAGATTTTTTTATTGCAAACTTCTCTTCTACTTAGCTAATGCATCTTAAATACACTTTAAATGCAGTTACCTAATCCACTTTTAGGTGATACTATGGTAAATCTAATAGGTTGTATAGAAACTGTCCTGAAATTCAACAGATTAAGATATTTCCAATTTTTATTTATTTATAATAGCAATTAAACTTTTCTTTTCCTCTTAGCATATGGCTGGCCCAACTCCATTTTAATTTTTTGTTTTGTTTTCGTTCTGCTTTCCAATTAAGTTACTCAGCATACTTTCCTTTGATCTGTGGCAGACTTCTAGTGTTTGTGTTGAACTTTAGTTAAAGCCCATGTCGAGCACCATTTGAGAGTAAAGGTTTAACACAGTTATCAATTTTCTTTTTTTTTTATTGTTTATTTCCTTAATATTCAATATTTCATTAAGTGACCAAAATCATTTCCAACCACTTGCTAGATGTTTGTCTTTTTCTTTTGAAGTTAGATCTTCCATGGAGATGGTCTGGCCAGTGTACAGAACACAATATTGCAAACTCACAAAAATGTTATTGTCATGGGAGACTTCAATGGGAAATTAGCACCTGTAAAGATAGTGAATTGGATTAGACTGGAATTGTTTGTAAGTTTAAAGCAGAGTTAGCGAACAAGACTATGTCATCTGCAAATATTAGGTGTGACAAAGTTTTACCATCAATAGAGACTCCAAGTTTTTACCAATCAAATTCAAGAAGATATGTTTGAGCACTGCTGAGAAAAGTTTCGGTGATAGTTGGCGTATCTCTCTGAAGATAGTGACGCCTTTGCTCTCTAAGCTAATTCTCACTTTGCTGCCCACATAGACATTCCTTATCAGTGTGATGTACTTATCAGCCCTCTGCTTTTGAAGTGCTGTCCATATTGCTTTGTGATCTATGGAGTCAAAAGCTTTGTTATGGTTGATGAAGCAGCAGTATTGGTACCTGGTATTCCTTATATCACTCAATTAGTTGTTTGACTATGTGAATGTGGTCTAGTACTGAGAAGTCACTTCTGAACCCTGCTTGTTCTATCAGTTGTTCTTCATCCAATGTTTTTGTAAGTCTTCTAAGTAATGCTTTGAAAAGTTTTGTATGAGTAATAAGTTGGAAATGCCTTGTGTCTTGTCTTGTCTTGTCTTTGCTTAGCGTTTGAATTGCTTTTTCACCTTCTCTCTCTGATAGTAGTGGTATTGGTTCTTGGTGTTTTTGAGTGTTATATAGATTTTTGTAGAATTCCATTGCTGTATTTATTATATCTGATCTTTTGGTTTTCTGCTTTCCAGACATTGCTTGAATTTTGGTTATTAAATTTTTCTTATCATTTAGTATTGTTTGTGCCTTTTGTATTCCTCCAGGTTTTATTATATATGTTGTTACATTATTTTAAGCCTTTTCTCTTATTTTATTGCTGATAATTGCAATTTGTTTCCTTTGTTCTTGAGTTTTATGCCATATCTCGATCATTTTTTTTTCTTTCCATAAGCAATTCATTTGTGAGTTCTATAACTTTTTCTTGGGGTGTACTTTGTAGTTTTTGTCAAGATTCAAGTTGTTTTTTAAGGTATATTCATATTTTTCTTAATTATTTTTGTCCTCCTAGTTTGCAGATATTTTCCGTTATTTGTTTCTTTAGTTTTTCCCTTATAGTAGGTATTTTATTAATGCTTATAATGTTAGTAGTAAGTTTATAGGATTTTCCAGACTTTATGAATGGGTTTGACTTAAAAACTGCTTGTACCATTCTGTGGTCCAAATTAAATTTGAGTTTATTGATAATGTTAGTATCTTCAAAACTTCTCGCACGATTGTAAGAATAAAATCTATTTCATCTTTGGTTATACCATCTGGTGATTGCCATGTCCATTTACGATTATAACGTTTTTTGTACATTGTATTCAGGAGAATTAAGTTATGTTCCGAAGCAAAGTTATCAGTCTACTTTCATTTGTGGTCCGTTTTCCAGGTACATATACATGTCGGCCCATTATTAGATTCTCAAATATCTGGCCAATTTGAGCAGTAAAATCGCCCATGGCTATTAGATTTTTTTGGGCATTGGTGGATATAGCATGAGTAAGTTCTGTAAAGAATTTGTCCCCCCCGTTGGTGAATTAATTTGAAAAATACTCCATTTCTGTTTCTAATTAGAGAAGTTCATATTAATGCATGGTTTCAGGTGATTTTTAACAGAATTTCAACTCCATACTTTCTACTTGCATTCCCTTTGTAATAAAATATATAATTGCCGTGGTCTTCAATGGTGTCTCCCATTCTTCAAACTTCACACAATCTGTCTTAATATTGTCTCTCTTACTCACTTTAATTCGGCTATCCTTGAAGGTACCACGCCGCTTAGAGCATAAGCGCGGTCATACTTTTCTTTAAAATAAAAGGAGACCTCACATTGTATAATTATAGACCCATATCACTTCTGAGCCATGTTTATAAGCTGTTTTTCAGGCTCATTACGAATCCTCTCGAACGTAGGTCTGTCAATTCCAGCTCCCCGAACGAGCCGGTTTCGGTGGATATTCACCATAATAACTCATGTTCTATGAAAATTAAGATTTACGAATAGCTATACAGCGTAGGCTTAATCATAGGGTTCCGTTGGCATGCTTCCTTTGGATACGGAACCAACAAAATTAGTTTGGTCGTGTTATAATGTTGCAAATACATACTTTTCGAAACTTACATCCGAAAGGACTACTTAAACAATGCTAGTTCTTCTTCTTTTTATAATTTGAATATAAAAATAAAGTCATCAAACGATTATGACCTATTTTATTAAAGTTTCCATCACGTAAGCAACGCCTCTACGAAATACGAATTACATAAAAAGGCATCCAAAACTCGGCAACTCAGAGTAACGCTTCTTGTCAGTGTGTGGCCTCGACCATACTTGTTCATACATAGTCTTGTTAGGTCTACAATTCGGGTCGCATCTAACCTATGTGCCTCTGACTGCTCACTGTGCAATGTTTCCTGCTCATCACTATTTAACAGTTCTGTAGTTGTTACCACATCTAAGATCTTAACTTACCTAATCCACTTATTCCCTCCCATGGCTATTCGCGCCAGCATACTCGTGAGTATTGAAATATAGTATATAAATTCCGGGATTTAAACTCAGATCCCTTGCGTCATAAATTAACTCAGAACGCTCGTGCCAATACTTAGAATACGCCAACCTCTACACTTAAAGATCAACAAGAACCCAGGTAAGAGAGAGTTGGACTCGCACTTTATTTACCTAAACACTCTTTTTGTAAGAATGTACATACCCACGTTAAATGTTAAGCTATTTATCATGTTGTTTTAAGGCCAAAGATTTCTCATAGGTTTTTCTGTAACCTACAAACTATTTTCTTAAATAACAATGAAACTTTTTATTTTTTTAATAAAAAAATATATATTTGAGTAGCTTACAACAAGCCCTTTCATTTGCTATATACTTTGTAAAACTTTTTTTTTAATCTCCTTTTTTTTCCTCCAAAAGTGACCTCCATATTCAAAATTAATTTATTTACGTTACACGTCCATGTTTGGGTCACAGAAATTAATATTATTAACTAAATCCGGCCAGTAAATTCGGGAAAAGGTGACGAAGAGTCGTGTCTCTTGAAGCGTGAGTCTATAAGGGTTACGCTATTTTTACATTCGGACGCATGGAACCCTAAAGAGTTTTAAATAAGCTGATTAGACTATCATGTCCATATCAGATTTTAGCTAATATTATCTGTAAAACAAATGTTATCAAATCTATTAATTAATTTATCAGATCAGATAGTGTTAACTACAAACTATTTAAATACGCCAGATTAAAAAATCAAAAGTTTCATTTATTCAAAGACAGAATTATTTGTTACATTTTTATTTGCATGATTTAATTGAACGTCAAACATTATCCTACTGTCAGGACTGGAAATTCTCAAAATAGGCAGATGTAATATTTCCTTATCCCACCGAATATTATTATGATATGGAGAGTAAGTGTATTAACAAAAAATGTATGGTGCTTGTTTAGTTTTTTGTGCATGCATTTTAGTGATTACAATAACATAATGTTATTTTAGGGCGGGAGTCCCACCACTCTTTACGTCATCTTAGTTTCTAATTATCGTCTTTTCAACTATCCGCTGGACGGATCAACGGATGCTCTGTTGCGACAACACGTGAAACAATGACAAACAAAGAAACTCACTTTTACATTTATAATATTAGCATAAATGTATTTAAGTGTATATGTATGTATATGTATACATATGCAACATACATGTGCAGGAGTGGAATGGTAATAACCGTCTTAATTATCTTAAAAAATAAATAATAGTTACTATTTTAATACAATAGTCATCATCTTGGGCGAAAGCGATTTATGCCCTAGTCCATCATGCGGGCCCATTCCGCATCACATACATCTTTTTGACGTAAGCAACTTTCTTCGGGAAGTTTTCATTTTCCGAAAAGCCATTGGTGTGAACAAAAAATATAGGTACGTGACAATTTTAGAAAAAGACTAGCCCGTCCCGTATGCATACCTACACGCATAATACTAAATACATATTTCAAGTCCAAAAAACGTTAAACTTAGTAATTAAGTAGGTATAACTACTTATTAATATTGCCAATAACAAGGAACTTTCTATTTTTCAGGATACATAAAATATGTGAGTCTAGTAATATTGACAGTTCAAAATGCTGCCCTTGGTCTTAGCATGCGATATGCACGAACACGCAATGTTGAGATGTTCTCCTCATCAGCAGGTAACTAAATATTGCCTTCAAACACTACCTTAGAACCATTCATTCCAGATTTTACAAAAGCATTAACTATTGTTGGCAATACATGTTCCTTTCTTTACTTATATACTGGTCACACTGTTACGACGCTACGGAGCTAAATTTAAAAAATATAAACGGGCACAAGATCAGTTACCGAAGTCATACTAAATAACGACTTACCATTTGTAACATTTTTATTCAAAAAGTCTCAACCCAGGACATTCTGGGTATTACATTCGCTATTACCTCTCTCCTCTCCAAGGTGATGGAGATGGATGATCAACACACAGCTTCTAAGGTACCTAAAATCACACGACCTGATCAGTGATCTGTGAACGTCAATATGGCTTTCGACACGGTCGCTCGACTGGTGACCTTCTAGTGTATCTCACACACCGATGGGCACTAGCCATTAAGAGTCAGGGGGAGGCATTGGCATGTAGCCTGGACAAAGCGAAGGCGTTCGATAGGGTCTGGCAACGGAGTCTTCTATCGTAGTTGCCATCTTACGGAGTGCCCGAGGGTTTGTGCAAATGAGTGGCTAGCTTTTTGTCCGGCAGACGCACACGAGCCCTAGTCGACGGTAGTTGCTCTGATAGCATGGACATTAATGCTGGTGTCCCGCAAGGTTCTGTGCTGTCTTCTACGCTGTTTCTACTGCATATCAATGATATGTTGGAAATCAACAACATACATTGCTATGCGGATGACAGTACTGGAGACGCTTATTACACGGGTCGAGCACGCATCCCTCGTTCCGTTGTGGAGGAAAAACGTCAAGAACTTGTCTTAAATCGAAATCACTCTGTCCAAGGTCTCTGACTGGGGACAGGAAAACTTGGTCCGATTCAACCTTACAAAGACACAAGTCTGCGCGTTCACCGCTAAGAAAACTCCACAGTCTGTGGTCCCATTTAGTGGTATTTAAAAAAAAATGCTGCTGCTTATTTTAGTTTTAATTTTTTTAACTAAAACTAAAATATGTTTTAAATAATCGGTAAATGTAAAACTATATTAAACCAGTCTAGTGCAAGCTGCCCTCCTGCACCGACAATTCTGTACTCAATGCGTATTTTAAAAAAAATTTAGTCATATCCTACCGACTACATGAATCTAAATTTTTAGTATTTGTTGTTTAAATACGCCGTTATTAAGCCTGAACCAGATTAGACTTCTACTTTACTTTACACAATACACAAATTTAGGTTTTTATAACCGAATTCGAACTTTTAATAATTAATAAGAATAAACACATTTAAAGATATATTAATTTATTTGTTAACAGCTGTTCTTATGGCAGAAGCATTAAAATTAGTAATATGTGTTGGCCTTGTTATACAAGAGTCTGGCGGTGTGCAGCTGGGAGTTAATTCTATGTACAGTACTGTGGTCTTGAACATCAGAGACACGCTAAGAGTCTGTGTACCATCATTCCTGTACATCATACAGAATAACTTACTTTATGTATCAGCTTCTAACTTAGACGCAGCTACGTATCAGGTATTTATCAAAATATTGTGAATATTTGTAGTTATCTATACAACTATATAGAAATGAGTATTTGTTTTATCTTTATGCTTTCATATACCATCCGATTGCGATAAAACTTATTAGTATAAGGCCCTAGGTAATCTTCACGGACGCCTCCGTGGGCGAGCGAGAATCGCCCTCGGAACTCAATAGTCTCCAAAGGCATCTTAATCGACGAGCAGTTCGGGTTCCACGCCAAACACTCGTGCGCCAACCAAGGCCTCCGTATCACGGAACATATTTCCACTGGCTTCCAACCAGTATTAGGTAAGCCCCGTCACACGGGCGCTGTCTTTTTCGATGTAGCGAAAGCCTTCGACAAAGTCTGGTTAAATTCATAAACTGGTATACTATCAGTTGCCAGACCGCCTCGTATTCATCATAAGAGACTTTTTGTCGAACCGAAGTCGCTATAGAGTCGAAGGTACCCTCTCTTTCCCTCATCCTATACAAGCAGGAGTCCTATCCTTCAGAGTTTCGCCCCAAATGTCCGGTGAAGCAGTAATGGCTGCAACAGACAGTTCAGAAAAATTCGTTAGGGGAAGACCTATGTCTAGTAAAACCTGATATCTGAACAACTGATGTTATTCAAATAGAGAGTGAAAGATCCTAACATCAGAACCTTTCAAGTCTAGTTGTTAAATATGAATAATAATATTTTGTTAATTTCAGGTGACTTATCAATTGAAGTTACTCACGACGGCGTTCTTTGCCGTTCTTGTATTGAAAAGAAAACTAAAGCAGTGGCAGTGGCTTGCCCTCGGTCTACTTGCGGCGGGTGTGGCATTAGTACAGCTGTCATCAACAGAACCTCCGAAACCACAACTGTCATCAAATTTGCCTGAACAGTCCCGGATTTTAGGGTTCAGTGCAGCTTTGGCCGCTTGTTTCATATCTGGATTCGCTGGCATTTACTTTGAAAAAGTACTCAAAGAATCTGATATATCGGTAAGGATCGGTCGGATTTAAAGTAACTCCCGAAAAAACTTATTCGTATATCATTACACAGACATACCATCTTACCTACCAGCTTGGCCCTTTTGACTCGGTTCAACGACGGGCTGTGAGAATTGTCGACGATCCCAAACTCACTTGCGGTATCGAGCCCCTAAGTCTGAGGAGAGACTTTGCCTCCCTGTGTGTGTTCTACCGCTTGTACAATGGGTTGTGTTCTGAGGAATTGTTCGAAATGATGCCCACGGCTACTTTCTACCATCGCACCGCTCGCCATCGGCAGGGAATTCATTCTCACACTTTAGAACCGCAATGGTCGCGTACAGTGCGGTTTCAGAGAAACTTCCTCCCGCGAACGCTTATTCCACGAGCTCCCTGCCAAGGTTTTCTCTAAGGACTACAGTATGGGGTTCTTCAAAAAAGAAGTTATTAGATTTCTGAACAACGATCGGTCGGCAACGCGCGAGTGATGCCCTTGGTGTTGCAAGCGTCCATAGGCTACGGTGACCGCTTACCATCAGGCGGACCGTAGGCTTGTTTGCCACCTTAGTGGTATAAAAAAAAAAAAAAAAAAAAAAACATATATATATATATATATATATATATAAAAAGACATACATATTTACATTTTACAAACATGTAAATAAATAAATAGGTATTCATATACATATTAAAGATATATAAAATAAAACTATACGTAAATTAACTTAGGTCCAATCTGATGCAATCGTCGTTCGGCCGTCCGAACTACTCGTGCGCCTCACCCCCACACATCCAAAACCCGACCAAAACCAGGCAAGCAAAGGCGGTTGCACATGGTGCATCCCCTGGTAGCTCGCCACCAACCACCATAAAGTTAACAACAAAGTCATAACATTACTACTTAGCTTGATCTTTAGAGTGCTCCCTTAACTTATCAAACGTAAATTATTTAAGTTTGAATAGAATAGTTTTCATATTAAGTGTTTTAAATGTTTTGATTATTATTTGGAGATCCACATGTTTAAATTTAAAGTTAACATAACACTCAGTAACACTGTCTTTTAAAATAGATTCAGCAGCTTGGCAGCATAGGCTTGTATTACGCATTAGCGATTTTAGTTAATGAATTATAATTCATAAAGTCTATCTCCGCTTATTTTAATTCCTTATGTAGCCCAATCGCGAAATTTAGGCCTGTAACTGCATCTAATTGTTATTGTTTTAAAAAAAAATTGAAAGTTTTATTTACTGACAGGAAAAGTTTTTATATAATAGTTAACATCTTTTTTGGGCTCAAGAGCGGACAAGATAGTTTTTCTTTTTTTTTTTACAAAACTATCGGCTTACATATAATCTTGTCTAATGTATAACAAGTTATGGCAAAGCTAGCACTTTGACCACAATGATCCGATTTCAGACAACTTATAATATTTTTTATCTATCTAAATATTAACAGTTACAGAATATGTTATCTTAACATGTTGCAGTTGTTTCAGTTATTCTTGTAGGCTCTAGAAAGAGATTTTCTAAGTTAAATGACTAATTAACCGTGTATTTAATAAGGAGTCAATAAGTAAATCTGCGTTAAATCACATAGCTTTAAAACGATTTTAATTACTTTTTCAAGTTCAACTGGACAATTCAATTAATTTTACAATTGAAAGTGCTACAACATCTCTACGTTCTTTAAATTTACTATTTACTAGAATTAATGACACTCCTCAAATATAGTTTTGACTGTTGTAACAACTTAAAACTTATTTTTTTTTTTCTATATTTATGTCATGTCATCTCATGTGATTTTAATATTATGTCTATTTAATTTTTCAATAAATAATTCAATTTGAAATTCTTTGCCAAGGAATTGAATATTTTGATGAAATAATTTAAATACATCATGCTTCCTCTTTGTCACTGAAGTCAGTTTAAAGCATTATAAGTCACCTAACTATTAGTAACACTACTAACAGTATCAGTGTTGTCCACTTAGATATCTACAGAAGAGTTAAAAATATTAAATGCAAACAAAGAATCCAGTTGTTGCTTACAATACTTATATAGATACAATGTACCTTTAATCATAATAAAACTATATATAAGCTTATTTATGTCAAACAAATAAAAATTATCATTTCAGTCAAACTGGGTTTCTGTAGTTCTATGTTCCATGTTGATTCACGTGTTAAAGATTCAGATCGATTATAGTTATAATTACTCATTTCAATTAATTATTCATGGCCGAAATATGCTCATTTAATTCTAATTTAGCAGAACTATAACATTTACTAACTGTTTCTAAAGATTTGTAGCTGTTCAATTTGTACCTGAAGTAATATATATCTCTTTATACAACTAACAAACAACAAAGCAAACCTGATAGTCAATTGCTCCGACGCCAACACTCGCATTACACTACCATAAACTGTTTCTCACCTTAGCCCTAATATAAAGGATAATTATTTTTTTCTAAAAGTTTCTTTTTGTGATATTTCATTATACTCAATTTTTATTTATTTATTTATTTTTGCATTTTATATCTGTCATATCACAGCTAAATAATTTATCTATAATATTATAATTCTTACACCTTTTTGTAAATTATTACCTACTAACAATGCAGTTCTTCTGAAATCACTCAAAGCACAAAAAACTTAACTTAAAAAGTTAAGAGTTTCGAAAGTACGTGGAAGTACCAGTTAATATTTTCTTTTCAATGTATTGTCTCCTAGAGTATTTTTTTTGAAGTGATTATTGAAATTAGTACAAGTAATTCTTAAACAATGCGTAGCATATTATTTTTACACACTGATGAAGTAAATTCCCTGTAAACTTCTTTTCGAAATTTTTTTAGTATTAGTTTTTCACTAGTTGTGTTTTATTCCTAAACAGGAACAAAATTTAATATATGCAACAAAAAGACGTAGTCAAATCATTAATGGAAAGTGGTTAGTGTTATTTGTTGTTATATATATCTATTATTTAAATTGTAGATTTATATTTCGAAACTTTGGTAGTGATGCAACTTGAGTGTTTTGACAATTTGTTCGTTTTTAATTTTATTATTTTTTGTTTCAGGTTTGGATGAGAAATGTTCAATTAAGCTTATTATCACTACCTTTTGGAACTATCACGTACATGGTCAATGCTCCCTTATCCGATTTGTTAAAAGGTTTTGATGGATTTGTCTGGTACTTAGTGGTCTTGCAAGCTGCTGGAGGCCTCATAGTAGCAGTAGTTGTTAAATATGCGGACAATATATTAAAGGGTTTCGCAACCTCCGTTGCTATTGTAATATCTTGCGTAGCATCTATGTATATATTTGACTTTCATTTAACACTTCAATTTGCTATGGGTACAATATGTGTTATGGGGTCAATATTCTTGTACGGGTACGTGCCAAAAACGCCACCTCGGACATCTTTAAGTGTATGATGCAGCTCGTGATATAAAACATTGTCTGTAAGACAAAAGTGAATAGGTAGTAAGTGTATATTTTTACGTGTTTGGTCAGAATTTAATGATTAACTGCCATATCTGATTAATAAATAAGTACATATATACAAATTATATTTTTAATAGGTATTAGTATTCGTATAATTTCTAGAATTAAGGTAACTAAAAAATATCTAATCTATAGAGAACTATAGTCATGTTTTACGATAAAGAGCAGGGTCTGTTTTTTTGTATAATACGAAGCTGAACTCCGGGATTTCATCAAAAATTTTAGATCGGGATCAAGTTTTTTTTTTTACTTATCAGTGTATTCTTGGTTCGCACGTTAGCATTTTTTCAAATAGATAGAGGCATGGATTAAAGATAAAAACTTAATACCTGTTTTTGCCAGCTTCCTGCGATGTAACGAAATGGGTAGGTACTCGTTTTTGGTTTTCACATAGCATCTATAATGTGATTTTTTTTTTGAAAACCTAATTAGCAAATTTTAATTTCACCTTTTTAGGTAACTACTAGGTACTTTAGTTTATAAATTCAGTATTTTATTTTACATTCAAATTTGTAAAGATCGAAAAAAATTGAAAATGGGCTTGAAAAGCAAAACACAATGGATTATGTCTAACATAATTAAAATAAATATCTAATATTTATTTATTTAGAATACTATGTTTTTTCGAATGTTGTAACTTGGAAGTGAAAATATTTTCTATATTTTTATATTTCAACTTTTCTGTTATTAGAATAGGTTCCTATTAAAAAAATGTAATAACGTTTTCGTTAACTACTCCAAGTAACTTGCAGGAAGTTATTTTACCCTAGCTATTCCGTCATTAGTTTTTCACGAGAAAAGGAAAGGTTAGGCCCAAAAAAAGCGCGTAAGAGACCATCTATTAAATTACTTTACACAAATTTTAACAATCAAAGAGCAATCACTTCAACCCAGATTTTCTGATTATTGTATGCTTTTCCTTTACCACACACAGCAAAACTTGGACGAACCCCGTAAATCATCATCACATTTTACGTGTGAGTAAAATATAAGTAGGTATTTAAGAAATAAATATAGACAGTTTAATTTACACTTAACCCAGATATTAGTTGTATTCTAACTATAATTAAAATGACATTTTATTCAGACTTCCAATAGTTAAGTTATAATAAATGTAACGGTATGTTAGTGTAAGTTTATATGAAATGCTATGCTTTTGTAAAAATGTAGTGTGTGTCTAAACACCTCAAATTTAAATATGTACATGCATAGGCCAAGCAACTATTCACTCATTTTCAAAAATCAAATATGATCCGTCCATTACTAACATAATGTTAAACTTAAAATTATTTACCATGACATGCGTCTAACATAAATTTTTGCTTAAAGCATAAAAACTGATTAAATCAAAATGATCTAAGAATCTGTATTTACATAATAATATATGCAACTCACCTTATATGAGTATGATTTGATGGCGTACAAAGCCGCTTTAAAGTTTAAGAGCGGTAAAACGACAAACACACATTCATACAAATACAGTTTTACCAACGCGTGGAGTAAGTAAGTAAATTATGAATTAAAAAACAAAAAAAAAATTAAAAATTTGTAGGCTAAAACTAAAAACATTTTGTATGACGTGCCGAATATGTCGGGTTCCGAGTGCTGAGCGACCATGATGTTGAGCAGATGGCACGCCTGAGATGTAGTCGACTGTCGGACGTGTTCCGTCCGACCGGGGTGTGAGACGAACAGAGCGCGCGGTCGACGCACTGGTCCCAAAGCACTAGCCTGTGGTACCAACACACCAAAATAGTTTAGCACGCTGGGGTTATCTACCTTATTGTGGAAGAGTAGTTAAAAACGTTTCAGCAGTGCCATCTTACGTCGTAGCCCTAGGGTGGCTTTACCCACGACAGAGAAGGAAACAAGTAGGGAAAACACCCGTACATTTTTCTATATCAATATCTAGCAAATTTACGTTGGACTTTCTCCACTAAGAGTATGTATTTAGTCTCATATAGGTCTCAGGTGATCGCGTTGTATACCTACTGCGTTCCTACGTATGCGTTGGTAAAGAAAATAAAGGTTACCTATAGAGGGATACCGAAAAAAACTTAGTATGTAATTAAATTAATTTTATACAGGCTAAGCCGAGGATATATAGTATCTAAACTAGGATATCTATACAAGTGATATGCTTTTGTGCATGAATTTTTATTAAATCTTTTACATCGCCATTAGGTTATTTCAGTAAACTTATTTGTTTAAGCCAGAGTCATTAGATATTAGATGTGCACCCCCTTAGAAAAATGTATAATTCTAGCATTGTATCGAAATTTAGTCTACCGACCATTATAATAACTAAAGTTGTGACACTTTATGAGATGATAGAACATGTTATTTTATGATTATTCCACTAAAAACCAGGATTTCTAGAGTTTTAACCGTATTTGCGATATTTAATATTGGAGTGTCCCTTTTATGACGAAAAAAAATCTAATTCACTGGCATTTCATGAATGAATATGCAAAGTGATAAATTCGCAATAGACCCTCTGTTTCTGCATAAAACATTTTACCTTCTTTATCCTGATTCTTTTGAGGCCATCAACGAGTACAATATTAAATAAGTTATGCAAACCTATGTCTACGTTTGTTTGAAACTAACAGTTTTTTTGAAAATTGAAACTTACATTGACACAATTTAACATCAGGAATTTCAGAAAACAAAACTACAACTAATTTTGAAACTGTTATTTAGTGAACTGTGTTATCCCTAATAAGGGTTTTAATTTATTTAGTACTTCATTATATACAACTGAAATTATTTTTTAAATCTATATCGGTATCAAACGTGTTTGAATAACGACAAACGTAGTTATGTCAATTTGTATGGAACATATTCCTATACAAGTCTGCACGGGTTTTAGTTCTCGAAGTGAAATTAGTTGTGCAAGTGTTTAATAGTTTGCTATTAATGAAGAAAGTAGCCCGTATACGTTAAAAATAATCAAGTTTAGTTATCAAGTTATGTTATGTTATCATAACAAGATAAGTTATGTTATCAAACATAACCTAGGTTTGTGTGAACATTAAGTTCACTTTTTATGGTAATTAATCATAAATCATTAAAATACTTACATGATTACCTTTATTGTCACATTCTTTAACTGGTTTTCAAATCACGACACTGATTAAATCTAAAATCTACAAAATTCTAAGATCATTTTCGTTTACCCGAGTTGCAAATAGATTTTGAGTCAGGTTGATATTACTTATATATTCTGTGTAATAGTCACAACAAACTACACAAACGTCAAAAGCTACACAAAAGTTGTTAATTTATTATTGTCATATAAATGTTATTTATTTAATTAAAATTATTATGTATATCGACATTGCTGTTTTAACATAGTCCATAGGCTACGGTGACCGCTTACCATCAGGCCACCTTAGTGGTATAAAAAAAAAAAAAAACAGGTAATAAGTATTTTTTGACGTCAAAAATCGATTCTTCAAAATCCTTATTGGTTTGATATATGGTTAAAAACTAGTTATATCATAGTTAAATGTACTTAATTAAATTATATTAATGTTTGTTTCTTGTTTTAATACATGAGTAAGTTTTACTTTTATCTCGATACTTTTGTATCTTATGAAATTATCAGAGTATTTTTTTTAAACCAGTGCTGTCTATAAAATAAATACGTTCCTTTAGATATTTAAGTATATTGTATTTTGTTGTGTAATACATATTTAAATATATTAAGAGTGTCAACAAAGTCTACACTTTTGCCACTCAAAGTCAGTGCAGACTATTAGTTTTTAAGTGACGTGCGGACTGGACTAAATGTAATTTGTATAACATTTACAAAATGTAATTGTAGATGCAGTTGCATTACTGTTACGTTAGTAATTCCGAAAAGCTAATGAGTCATATCTTTTGTATACCTATATCAATTACTTTTTCAACAATCTTTGAATTATTTGCAATGCATTTCTATTGCGTCAAAGCTAAATGTCCTTTACTCAAAATATTACTATTTTATGCTAAATTGATTACTGAAATTACATTTTCCTTATTAATCACACTGCACCTTAAATGGACTGTAAGCCTAGTGTGAGTTTTTAACGCTACTGTCACGTTCACGTCAACGAAATACATATATGGAAATGCAGGAGGGCCTCTAGCGGACGCGTTTAGAGACGATTTTTTCTCATAGGACTTTTATGAATACGCGAACACGATAGTAGAATTACGAACACGCAAAAACTCACACTAGGCACACTGTACGTAGTTATAACTTTCGGTAAAAGTTTGCCTTCGCTTACATTAATTTTGAAATAGTTATTTTAGAATATAGTTAGCATAATGGTAGCAGCCCGATGGTGAGTGGTGAGTCATAATAATGTAAACTTAAATTCCAATTACTTATATTGTATGTAACAGAACGATCTTGTCCTTAATATAATACTCTGTTATTTTTAAGGTTATAAAATTAATTTTAAATAAATGCTTCTTTCTAAAAAAATCTTGTTATTGTTTCAAGACTCTGGTTTTTTTAAGTTCGACGTGGCCTTAACAATTTTGGCATCTGAAGGACCATTTGGCTTTAACATTGTTAAAGACCAACATTTTATATGAATATGCTTTAAGATGATTTGTTTGCAATATTTTATATCGTAAATCTAGTAATGGAATCTAAAAAAATACCTGAATTCTAATAACTTTGAACTAATTGTTAATACAATCTAGCGAGTGACGGTATTAAGGCATACAGGCATACATAAAAAACAGATTTAATAATTATTTTATTTATTTGTTCCTAATTATATTTTTTCAACTAAAAGCATTATTTAATAAGAATTAGTAATTTTTCTTCTTCGCATTTGTTCAAGCCATTTATCAAGTTGCTGTTGAGGTGTTAATGGGTTTAATTTGTAATAATCTTTAGGTGGTTTGCCTTCTTCAAGTCGAACAAAGTAATGACAGTATTGGTATCGAACTTCACCCATTCTACCACGCGCATGTCTCCTCACTCCTTTGATTACAGCACCCTTTCCTGAGAATGATTCAGCTGAAAAAATAAAATAATTGTCTTAAAATATGAGATAATATACCTATACGTCATAAAAAATATATAGAGAAGTCATAGGAGCCGATGGTTCCGTGGCTCTGCTAGAACTAGTACTGCCTGCGGATCCAAGGGGTGGGATCTATACATAGGGTATACTTGAAAAACGTAACATAAAATCTATAAAGTATTACACATGCAGCACATTCTTATGGATATCAATTAAAAGGGCTTAGAAAGTATTAAGTTCAATTGTAACACAGTAAATCTGTAAAAAGTTATTAGAGCTTGGAGATACTAAGTATTTACTGGTGACATACAGAAGAATGATAACTGGTCTTAGGGATTTTTATCTCTATTGTAGCACTTATTCTGTCTCACAACTCACACACATATTTATGAGTTGAAAGTGATTAAAAATTATCAATATTTTCTTCAGTAATACGAATTAATATTTAGCAGAGCCCATTTCCTAATTGTTTTACACACTAACCCCTGCTTCCCGCCATTTTTCAAAGAGCATTCTTTTTTAGTTCATTTTGGCATTCAAGTTACAAAATAATCAATAATTATTTTCCGTATTTTGCTAATTAACAAAATTATTTGGTTCAGAGTTGAACCAAAAAGAAGAGTGGGTATTTTTGTATGAACCTTTGCATCCTTGTAGAACATTATAATGGCTATCAATTGATAGTTACTTAACCTTCTAAGTTAGTATAGACGTATTTTTTTGTTCACACTACTATGGCCGTGAAGTCTCATAGGCTCCTAATATTCACAAGCATGTTTTTTTATGAAAAAAAATGTAATAAATAGGTTCAAAACTTAACAAATATAAAGATTATAGTATCTACAAATAAACCACCGTAATATTTAATAAACTTTTATTTTATTACAAAAATTATTAAAATGTGAAAATTCAAACATTATGCACATTTACTAAGATTTAACTTTGAGCACTTTTAAACTTCTTAACCTATTGACATAAGAAAATAGTTTTTTTTTTCTTAAATGACATGATATAAAGTAAAAAACATAAAATCCATTTCTGGTAAGAAATACAGAAAAAATTTGGCAACAGTTGAAGGACAGGAACCTTGAAGGCGTAAACTTCAAAGAACAACGCTATAATATTATGTGTTGGTGTACATACTGTAGTAGAAGCTGGTGTCTTTGCCTATTTGTATTTATTTTACCCATAGAAATAGTTATAAATCTTCTGGAAGAGGAATGTTGTCTGAACTATAACTGTCAGATTTATCTTCGGTGACTTGGCCACGATTTATTTATTTATTTACACACACACAACTACCATTACAGGCATAATAACCCAATGCGATAGTGCAGCACAGATAAAGAATTACTTATATAATTATATTTTATAAGAAATAGTTTATATGGCTATTTTTGTGAATTCATAAAGAGTACAATCAAGTAGGTCCAACTTATTGTGGACTCGAAACATTCTTTTAAATATGATGGTGTTTTTGGATTGAACAGGACATTATTACAGAAGAAATAGGACATGAGTATTCCGGTGAAGACGACTTGGGAGCCACTTAAGCTTAGTTCGGAATTCGGATATGTGATCATACTTTCGCAGACCAAATATAAATCTTATGCACAAATTTTGAAGGCGCTTAAGTTTATCAAGCTGTTCATCGGTAAGATCAAGATAGCTAGCATCTGCATAGTCGAGAAAAGGAAGTAGTGATTGAGCAAGTGCAATTTTATTGGGGATGGGTAGGAAAAAAGATTCCAAAAGATTCCGCAGCAATAATTTTTTTTTGCTAATTTCTTTAACCTGTAGACCCCACGATAGTGTTTCGTCTTAGAATATTCTCAAGGTTTTTACAGTATTATTATATGATATATGATACGAACCGCTGTTGACGGTAGTTGCTGTGATAGCATGGACATTAATGCTGGTGTCTCGCAAGGCTCTGTGCTGTCTCTTACGCTGTTTCTACTGCATATCAATGACATGTTGGACATTAACAACATGGATTACTATGCAGATGACAGTACTGGAGACGTTTATTACACGAGTCGTGCAAACATCCCTCGTTCCGTTGTGGAGGAAAACCGTGGAGAACTTGTGTCTCAAATCGAGACCACACTGTCCAAGGTCGCTGAGAAAATCCCATTCACTTTAGTCCTACAATTCCATAACACTCCCCTCTTCATCTACAAGAGCATTGGGATCCTTGGTGTTGAGATCTCCAGCGATGTTCAGTTCCGATATCATTTACAAGATAGGGTGAAGCTAAGGCTTAGGTGTTGCAAGCGGCCATCAGGCGGATCGTGTGCTTGTTTACCACCTCAGTGGTATAAAAAAAAAAGGTAGATATGGATATGTGTGATAACAGGAACATCAGTGTCAAGGATCGGGAGGAACATATTACGGATAGTGCAGTCATTACCAACAGCATTGGAAGATATGGATAGAATGTTCTTCTTAACCACAATCAAAAAAAAGGGAAGTCAGGAGATAGCGTTTTAGAAAGATAGTTTATTGCAGCAGTTATTTTGCTATCATCAATGATAACCTTAAAAAAAAATGTTTATTGAGGACATTAATATCAATTACATTAGTAATAGGAGAATGCTTAGATTTACCAACTCCTAGTGACTTTAAAAAAGTCTAGACCTTCTCTTCTATAGATTTATGGATATGGCGTCGTTGTGCATCCCTACACATCCTATTGCAGCGATTCCTCAAAAGTTTATATTTAGTAAAATTGTTGATCAGATAGGTTACTTTAATATTTTGCCTTAGCACGATTCCTTTTAATCATTAATGCTTTGATCTCATTTGTGAGTCATTGAGCAGGAAGATGCTTAACTTTTACTGCACGGATGGGTGTATGAGTGTCATAAAAACTCGTAATATGTGAGTTAAACAATTTTATTTTTTTGATCCAGTGTGGATGCATTCAAGACCGAATCCCAGTTGATTTTCAGTGCATCATCACAAAGGCGTTGAGTATCCATCCCACTAAAATTACGTTGCAGAAGTAATCTCGACTTAGCTTTAGGAAGGCGGATTTTATAAGATAGATAGACCAAGTCATGGTAGGAAAAAGCGTCAGCAGCGCACTGACCATCCGTCTGACCGTCGGGATATTCGGACGGACAGACAGCGTAGTCTTAGTAATAGGGCTCCGTTGGCACCCTTTGGGTACGGAACCCTAAAATGTGTTAAAAATCAATGAATCATGTTAAGTACGAAATTTTGATGTACAACATTGTACATAAATACATAGTTCTTAATTTGCATTTAATAATAAGACCTTCCTTTTTGTGTTTAGTTATAGCACTTACCTACCTACCTAACTAAACCGGTATTAAACAAATTTTACCAGCTGTAGGTACAATCAAATAAAATCTTAAAATATTGATTGTAATGCAAAATTCCAGGACATACATAAATTTAAATAAATGCTTTTGATTACCTTAATGAACTGACTACAACCTTCCATTAAATATCTTGATTTTTTTTTTCAATATCATAATCGAACATTTGGAAAGAGCTTTGCCAGCGGCTCCACCCGCTCTGAATTCGGTTATCGGCGTGGAACGCCTAAATTATACTTTTAAAGTTTGCTATAGCAAATAGCATGTAGCCTTTATGCTATTCCAGGACCTAACCTATATGTATGCCAAATTTCACCCCGATGCGTCCAGTTGTGAAAACGTGATTGAGTAACAAACATCCATCCAGACAAAATTTCACATTTATAATGTTAATAGGATTCAGCTTTGCTTTTTTTCTTCCCATTTCACTTTTTTAATTACACTTTACGGGCGATGCAAATGAAAGCACAAGTGAATGAATGAAGTGAGCCTTTTCTAACTAAACAGATTAAACAAATCAAACTTAAGTAGGTACATGTGTAATAAAGATGGCGTGATCCGGCGGCGGGCGGATTACTAGTCGGCCGCATCCGGCAAAGCTCGATGTCCTACCCGCTGTCTGCGACTTGTTTCCGAGTTAAACCGGTTTTTATAGGTAACCACAATATTATTATTTTGGTTTTTTATCTAACCGGTAACCTAATTGATTTTGGTTTTATAAAAACAGTTCTCTTCATTAACCGGTAAATGAGTGAAAGAAAAAATACCGAAAAAATACCAGTTATGAGAACTTTTTAAACCGCTATTTCATTTCAAGCCCTGCCTTACAGAAGATTTATAACTATTTCTATGGGTAAAATAAATAAAAATGGGCAAAGACACCAGTTTCTACTACAGTATGTACACCAACACATAATATTATAGCGTTGTTCTTTGAAGTTTACGCCTTCAAGGTTCCTGTCCTTTTTGTGTTGACTGCCAATTAATTCACACTATTCAACTGTTGCCAAATTTTTTCTGTATTTCTTACCAGAAATGGATTTTATGTTTTTTACTTTATATCATGTAATTTAAGAAAAAAAAACTATTTTCTTATGTCAATAAGTTAAGAAGTTTAAAAGTGCTCAAAGTTAAATCTTAGTAAATGTGCCATAATGTTTGAATTTTCACATTTTAATAATTTTTGTAATAAAATAAAAGATTTATTACGGTGGTTTATTTGTAGATACTATAATCTTTATATTTGTTAAGTTTTGAACCTATTTATTACATTTTTTTTCATAAAAAAACATGCTTGTGAATATTAGGAGCCTATGAGACTCCACGGCCAGAGTAGTGTGAACAAAAAAATACGTCTATACTAACTTAGAAGGTTAAGTAACTATCAATTGATAGACATATTAATGCTCTACAAGGGTGCAAAGGTTCATACAAAACTACCCGCTCTTCTTTTTGGTTCAACTCTGAAACAAATAATTTTGTTAATTAGCAAAATACGGAAAATAATTATTGATTATTTTGTAACTTGAATGCCAAAATGAAATAATAAAAAATTCTCTCTTTTTGAAAATGCAAAATATAACCTGATGGTTTTTATTACCCACCCGCTGAGACCTAAACTGCTGCTGGAAATTGGGTACAAAAAACCTGCACAACAAGCAGTAGGTTGCTGGCTACTGAAGAACATTTTGTTCACTGGCACACAAAATTGTCTCCTAGCTGCCGCTGTCACAACATGCCAGACAAAACTGCTGCATCACTTCTTGGGTATTTTTACAGGAAAGTGTTTCAAGTGAACAGTTTTGTATTGACATAACTAACTACAGAGAGTGTTATGCTATGTCATAGCACTATATAAGTTAATATATATTATGATCCTAACGGATTCAAACGAGATTACAAAGGCCAGTTAAGTGGCTATTGCTACATTTGTTTGATTCAACAGCCCAAGGCGATTTTAATTCCTTACCAAGGATAAAATACTGATGATAATACTTTAAAACTTACCTATCCACAAATTGCTTCGAAATTCAACATGATGATCCTTTACTGCCATTTCTTGAGCTTCAAGTATAGCCTCTTTTACAATTACAGCACCCTTCTTGTTTAAAAAACTTAATTGTTTTATTGCTTCATCCACTGTCATACCTCTTACTAAACAAGCAACATACCACAACTTTTCATTACTGTATTTTATATTTGTTTTCTGATGACACACAAACTGCAAAAATAAAATTTACTTATTTCCTAGACCATTCAAGGACAGCTATGCAAAATGATGTAAGAGTGATTCTACACTGAGCTCCTGTTTGTCATCTTATTTCTCTTGACTTCACCTGTAAAATAAAATCCCAAAAGAAAAAGAGTGCCGAAGCTTGAAAATTAAGCTACTAAAACATATGGAGACTAGGGGTAATGTATTTGATCAACTCCAATATATGCTAATTTCACTTAGTGTGATTTACATTGGAACCAAATAAAGCGGGGTATTACAGTAGTTCTTGTCAATATATTAAATCATGTAGAAGGGGAAGGAGGGATAGGTGATGGCATCCTCTGCTGACACCATTCTTAAACCTTTTTTTTTCAGTGGTTTAGATAAGATTTGTGTACTTGTAAATTTAATGTACTAGGACTTCAAACAAACATGACGTTCGTAATGAGTGTATTTTGGTACTATATGATTTTGTCATATATTTGTAAACTGCCACCTTTTATTTGTAAATTTATTCTTACTCTGGGTTTGCAGAAAAAAAAAAACCAGAAGAGATACATACACTCTTTATACTATTTTTCTAGAATTATATTTTGTTGCTATAATTAAATAAGGATCAAAATAATAATAAACACATGCAAGTGATGCAATCGGCATTGAAGAAACTAACACTTTGATAATATGATTCCAATCAGATAAAGTGGTTAATAAATATTTTTAAGATAAATCTTATAGTGTACAAAGCTAATCTAACTCTACAACGAAACCTACACTTGTATTTCTGAATACACCAGTGTACTCACAAAGATAACCTAAGGACTGGTCTCTACGCTCTCGCCACCTTACTTTCTTTTCTGCTTAAATTTATTGTCAGTGTCCAACCTTAAACATTATCAGAAACTTGAAACTTTACATAAGAGGTTAGGTTAGTTACATTCTTATTGTTGATGAGAAAGCGTAAAAACTGGCAGTCTAGTTTTTTTTTTCTCTTTTAGTTACTCTGACTGACAGACCGAGAATAGTACCCTTGTAATCGGGAACTAAATCTGTACCAACTACAACGCATTTGGACGCAAAACTCCGGTCAAAAGATTCTAAATCCAATCCCAATCATGTATGGAGTAGAAGAAACATTGTTCTCGAAGTCCCGTCTATCAAAACTTCATAATAGGTACTCGAACCTATAACGAATAAAACAATATTACATACAGCTGGTCTTGGTTCTTCGTCGATTTGTTGTGGAGGAAATATTGTTTTATTATGTTTAATAAAACTCTTTGGTAAAGCTGATTTAGACCAAGCCCCAACAGTAGCCGTTGTGTGGAAACTATTTGTTGAATTGATGATTAATTTTAAACAAGATTCACTAAGAACTCTATTAAGAATTGCCATTTTTTTAAATAAAATAATTAACCTCTGCACATCAACATCACAAATTAATTGTTTCCTTTTTTTATCAACTTTTTGTATAACGTTTTTTATGTTTAAGGCCTCATTTCTTAACGTAGTGATTATTTACTCTATGGCCTCATTCGCAAGAGCACTTTTTTAACAAGCGTAAAAAAACATGTAAATGGCACAAAACAATACCCATGTATTTATTCACACAAAGGCGGTTTTAAATTTTAGACGTTGAGCGAGACAAATTTTAAACGCCTTAATTATATATTTTTTGGAAATTTGTACTGAGTGGTTTGGATCCGATGTAAGCACTCTTATTGTTGGCTTAGAGTTACTGGAGACGTCCGTTACACTCATGGTATCGCAGAGTAAGCGTACTATATAAGGCCGTCACCCAAACTGGCAGAAGAAAAAGAAACATGGAAGTGATTTTCTGAGAAAACTACCCCCGAAGGGTACCAGCGTCCGCGACGCTGGACAGTCCCTTCCTGAACTCTTGAGCTCAGGCTTGGGGTCTCAAGCTGCTTCTGTATTCTATAACGTATTATGGGAGGGGGGGGAGCAAAGTTTCACAGACCTACGCACTGAATCTGCGCGAGCTAGCTGATGCTATGTCCAGCGCCTAAACGTGCTAGGCTGGATCCTACACTGAGGAAGGCAACCAGCAATAGAGTAAAGAAGGAAGGCAATGCTAGCAAAACGCAATTGCTAATAGCCATTGCTGCCACACCTGCCACTGATCTTACGGTAGAACAAGCACTCACCTGGTTTAAAACCACTGCAGACATCCGACAGTCAGACATAGCGAAACGAGTCCGCGCCTCGCTATGGTTACCGAAATCAATCGAAGTAGACCTGACAAGAAACCATCACCTGCTGACCGCGCCGAACCCTTGGTAGAACGTCAAATCCTGGCAGCTGTACGGTGCAACCATGCAGTAGTAGGGAATATTTTTGGCCTAGAGCATTCCGGAATCGGAGGTGGCAACGATTCGCCGACACAGAATATCAACATTCTGATCAAAGGCAATTCAGAAAACATTCTCTGCACTAGCCTGCAACTAGCCCTCACAATCATGGAAGAATGGTGTAGGTAACCACCATGAGCTGACGGTAAACCGCAACAAAACATTATTAGTCCTTTTCACAAACAGAGGGAAAAATCAAATAACTATTTGCCATTGAGCTTACCCTTTTGAGTGAAGTTAAATAACTTGGGGTAATTTAAGAAAATAAGCTGAATTGGAGTAAGCATTTAAGAACACATACTAGTTTAGTCCCAGGAAAATCTAGTTTGGCCTAAATACTTTAGGCTTAACTAGTTTGGCCTAGGCTGAACTGATTTTGAATTATCATTTAAGTAAATTGATGCTTAAAATTTAAAGGCAATAAATTAGATGCGCAATATTTATTCACACAGTCTACCTAATTTATTAAAACTAAGCCACACGTAGGCCTTAACTAATTGGGTCGTAAAGTAAATTCCAATGACTTACCGGTTTTGGCGTCAGATCACTCGAATCGGATTTTGATCACTTTGTGTACAAAGGGGTGTTTTGTGTTTGTGTATGTGTTAATTTGTGTCACTGTCTTTTATCTACTTAATTTAAAATTAGCTCAAAAAACAACGTACGCAGCCGCGACTTGTCAAAGATTATAAGTGACTGCGGCGCCAGTGCACACCGAGTAGGCACGACAATCCTATTTAACTTGTCACGCCGGTCTGACCGATGAGTAATAAATCTTTCCCAAACAAACCCCCGCCCCAGCCAGACCATGTCTGGATAAAAATTAACCAAGCCAGTGCTATCGATCTACTGGCAATCGGGAAAGCAACGCGACGGCACGTCTTAGTACTGAATTCCCTACCAAGACCTCTGCGACCCGCGGTATACCGTCCGAACCGGGGAATAATTGCACAATGCGACCTAAACGCCATTTACGCAAAGGCGGTAAATTTGAGTCCTTTAAGAGGAAAAGGTCTCCGACGCGCTGGGGGTTGGTTTTATCCGTCCACCGAACCCGTTGCTGAAACAAATGTAAATATTCCGAAGACCACCGACGGTGGAACAATTGCGTAATTAGTTGAAGCAACTAAAAATGCGATAACCGATTAACTGACACTTCGATGAAGGGGTATTCAGGCAAGGAGGTTAAGGGACTACCGATCAAGAAATGGCCTGGTGTAAGTGCTTCCAGGTCATTAGGATCCGATGAGATCGGACAAAGCGGTCGTGAGTTCAACAGCGCTTCTACATTGCAAAATACCGTTTGTAATTCCTCAAACGTGAGGACCGTTTCACCAATCACACGACGGAGGTAAGTTTTTGCGACCTTGACAGCTGCTTCGCAAATACCACCCCAAGAAGGATAGCCGGGAGGATCAAAAATCCAAGTCACGCCCCGTTTGGACAACTCCGAGTCAATATACGTGTGATTGTCCGACAAAAAATGAAGGACCTCCTTCAGATAGCGATCAGCACCCTTGGAATTCGTGCCACAGTCCGAGCGAATTAAATCAGGGAGCCCACGCCGACTGACAAACCGCCACAGATATGCGACAAAGGCCTCCGTAGACAAGGCTAAAAAAAGCTCCAGATGCACAGCCTTGGAAAACAAACAAACGAAGTCGCATAAATAGGCCTTAACCTGTCTGGCATTGCGAACACTTGACGTCTTTACCAAAATCGGACCCGCGAAATCCAACCCAACCTTAGCGAAAGGTCGAGCGAGCCGGACACGATCGGGCGGCAAGTCACCCATTTGTGGCTGGGTCAAGGTTCCCTTTAACGTTTAACAAGGGATACCTTTAAAGATGACGGACAAAATCCAAAAATCTCGCTGCAGACAAGCCAGCAATGCGTTGAGACCGGCATGACAATTCCTAACATAGCGGTCCCTGATCAGCAACTCAATAAAGTGACAGCTCCTGGGCAACAAGAGAGGATGCCGAGCCCCATAGGGCAATTTTGAGTTGAGAAGCCTACCACCCACTCGCAAAATCTCTGACTCGTCTAGGAACAAATTAAGACGAGCAAGACTTCCTTGCAATTTCCCGTTTCTGAACGGAGAAGACCAATTTCCTTCCCAAACGACTGGGCCTGTACCAGTCAAACACAGGTGAGGAGGGCATCCTTACGCTCTTCACGAGACAAGACTGAAGACGTCCTTGGCTGTGACCTGTTCCTTAAGTTGTGGAGAAACCTCTTAATCCAACCGGTGACACCAACGAGCTTGTTGAGAGAACTGAACCGATTAAGAAAGAAGTTCAGTGAAGTGTCCACAGTCTGCTTAACAGCAAAGACCTTTAACCCCGGCAGAGGGTCAACAAACTCCACAACTGTATATGGCCAAGTGTCAGGAGAGGCCAGCCAGTCAGGACCCACCAGAGCGGGTGATTGATGACTTACTAGGCAACCAGGCCTCGTGAAGCGCAATGTGAGGGATTCAAGGACCCTGACACGTGACGCCAATCCAGAGACACCGCAGAAGACTGGATTTGGGAAACACGATTGGCCACGAAGGTCTCTAGGGCATGATGGGATAATTGTGAAATAGGTAGCTGTGGTCTAGATATTTAAGTGTTAAGAATCACCCTATGTGATTAGGATATTGTTCATTAAAAGCTGTTACGATAAAATGAAAAAGTATACTAATATAACCTGCCTTACCCTTGAAAAGTGTTTCTTTACTCACCTCTGAACTCCCTCTATCTTTTCTTCTCCTTCTGAGCACCTAGCCGGTGCATTCGGTAACAGGGCACTACTACTATAACCTGTCCTGTTATAACATGACATTAAAACAACACAATAGTCTTAATACATGAAGAAACATGATAGTCTTAACACATGATTTAGATTTGTTATAGGTACCTATACACCTAAAACACTTACAATCCGATCTTGCTTCGAGCTTATCATGTAGCGCTTGCGAGTCGGCGGTCACTATAATATAGTATCATATTAAATTTACTTCACAACAACTTCGTATGACGATAGTAACAATAGCATGTCGAACAAAGAATAGAATATTAGGCAAATTATTAACAGATTTCGTAATCAGGTTTAGTTCTATTTTTGAGTACAATTACGTGTTTACCATTGATTATAATTTCGACATTTGGTTTTTTCTCTTAGACCACAATGTATGGACCTAAATACAGAATGTCCATTTTTTTACCTGTTTCATTTTTTAGCAATTATTTATCACCTGGTTTGTAATTTACTGGGTTGATATACCTATCATAATATGATTTTGAAATTTGTTTCATTTTTATTAAATAATTTCGAGCACCCGTTTCATATAGTTGTAACCTGTACTTTAATTCTGAAGGATAATTGTCAAAATTATAAAGAGGATCTACTATATTTCCAACTAAATGTGATGGTAAAACATTTTTTTTTCCAAAAATATGCTCAAATGATGTATATTGTGTAACTGTGTGTACTGTGGTATTAAAAGAAAAATTCTCCAAAAATTTACCCAGTGGCTCCAATCCTCTATATGGTTTCCTGTTTGTCTGCGTAGGTATGCTTCTAGATTTTTGTGAGAGTTTTCAAGGCTTCCTATGGACTGATTCCTGTAGGCTGTGGACTCTGTTTTTTCTATACCTAAAATTATACATACCTCCTTGAAAATACTGGAACAGAACTCACTGCCCCTGTCTGACGTAACTATCCTAGGTAGACCATATTTTAAGATAAAGTTACTTACAAAAACATTTGCTATTACATTGCTGGTTTTTGTGCGAAAATGTGCAGCTACTATGTACTTTGTTAAATCACATTGCATTGTTAAAATATAACTAAAATTATCATTATCTCTATCTAAGTGTCCAACGACATCCATATAGATTTTTTCAAAAGCAGAATGAGCTGTGGACATAATCTCCATCGGCTCTTTAATTTGTTTTGTATATTTTTGCTTCTGACATTGATCGCATCTTTTTACGAAGTCACTTACGTCCTTTTCTATAGTGGACCATAAATAATATTTTTTTTATATTATTTAACATTTGGCTTTTACCCGCGTGCCCGCTTGTCGATAAAATGTGAAAGTCATTTAGAATTACGCGTTTGTCGTATTGATCATATATTCGTATGCAATCCTTTAATATACACATCCGTGGTCCCGTATAATTATCAATACATTTTATTGCATTTACGACTTTATAAATTCTCGTCTCTCTCTCTTTTTCGAATCTCTTTTGACCTTATGTTTTAAATAGCATAACTCTTTTATATTTATTATTTAACAAAAATCACTTAACTTCCTTACAAATTCCTCTGGGGTAAATTAGAAAGAAATTAGAAATGAAGGTTTTATTAGAATTGTATTACTGCTTTTTACGTAAGCAAAATAGTTATTTCCTATACTTTTTTTTTTATATAAACTTTTGATTCCGTATTCCGTAATTATTCGAATTTCGCAAAATCCTTCGGATTTTTTAAAAATTTCTACTACGTCAGGTCGCTGCTCTGAAATATTCTAACTATTCGCAAGGTCACTATTGCTGGCAGTACTAGGAATATTTAAAGCGGCTTTACGTTTCTGTGTTCTAGTCATTACACACAAGGTTTTTTCGTTTATTTGTTTCTAATCATCACTAGATACATTAATTCTTGAAAGGGCATCCGCGGAATTTGATAAACCTTTCACGTAGTCTATTGAAAAATCGTATTCTTTTAACGCAAGTCGGAATTTTAAAAATCTACTTGATGAATTTTTTATACCGAAAAGATATACCAATGGCCTGTGATCGGTTAATATTTTAAACTTCCTTCCGTACAGGTAAGGGCGGAAATGTTTTACACTCCAAACAATGGCAAGTAACTCTTTTTCTACAACTGCGTAATTTATTTCGGCTTCACTTAGTGTTTTACTTGCGTATGCAATAGGTCTTCTGTCTTTGTTCATTAAAACTGAACCGATCGCGAATTTTGATGAGTCAGTGTCTAATATAAATTCGTTGTTTTAAGTAAAATCTGGGTATTGTAAATAAGTCACCCACTTTCACTTCGCTTTTACAGTATCGAAAGATTTTTGGCAATTTTCATTCCACTCAAAGGGAACGTATTTCTTTAAAATTTTATTGAATGGTTGCGCTATTTTGGCAAAATTTGGAATAAATTTACGATAGTAGTTTGTAAGCGCGACAAAACTTAGTCCGAGTTCCTTGGTTTGGGAAAATTTTAACGGCATGAATTTTTCCCGGGTCTGGAAAAACACCCTTTTCTGAGACAACGTACCCTAAATACAACATCTCTTTTTGTAAAAATTTGCAGTTTGTAATATTTAATTTCAAATTAACTTTGCGTAACCTACTAAATACGTGGATGAGATTTTTATTATGGTCTTCAAGGCTTTTTCCTATAACACATAAGTCATCAGTATAAACTAAGCACTTTTCGTAATTTAAAGCAGACATAGCTAAGTTCATCATGCGTGAAAAAGCGTTTGCGAATTTTTCAACCCTTGCGGACCAGTAGTTAATTGCATGGTACCGGACAAGAACGAGGTGTACTTCCTACTATTTTTGAAAGAGTATTTTGATAAAAACCTGATTTCAAATCTAAATGGCTAAAATAAACACTGCCTGATAAGGAATCCAAAATGTCGGCAATGTTTGGCAATGGAAACTTGTCATCTACTAAACAGTTAATAACCTTCCTATAGTCAATAACTAAGCGCCATTACTTTTTGCCTGTTTTATCGCATTTTTTTGGGCACTAACAACATAGGACTAGACAATTCGCTTTTAGTTTCTTCTATAATACCTTCCTTTAACATTTGATTAATTTGTTTTTGAATTTCATTTCTTTGCGCATAAGGTAAACGGTAATCTCGCGAAAATTGTATTTCGGACCCGGGTTTAATAGAAATGCTTTGCTCATATACATTGTTTACACCTAATTTATCGCCTTCTAAATAAAAAATATCCAGAAATTTTGCACAAATATCCGTTATAGATTTACTTTCTTCGCTATTTAGACCGTCTAAGTTATATAATATATATATATATATATATATATATATATATATATATATATATATATATATAATATATATTTATATTATATTAATATATATATTCCGCGTTTACTTTATTTTTGCTAAATGTAAACAAGTCATAATCTTTACAAGGTATCAAAATTGGAGTAAGGTTTTGTAAAATGACATCATTTTCTGTAGTATTCAGAATTCGAATGGGAATTTTCCCACTTTGTGGCCTGATCAAAACATTAGCGATAAATATACCAGGTCTTATTTCATTCCCACACACTGAGTAATCAGAAGTAAGCTGATCTGATTGTTGAAAAGTTCGTCGCTTCTGTGCCGGCAGAAATGACCAAGTCAGTATTATTTGTAACACTTAATCCATTTTGTAAGGGAATAATGCACTTTATTCCTCTGTAATTTAGTCTTAATTCGTTTGACTGGAAGTTAAGACCTTCTGAGTATACGTTTAGAAAATCAACACCTAAAATACCCTCAGCAAGAACTGGTAATGTTTTTATTACATAGAATTTATGTTGAAATAACAAAGTACTTTGGTTACTAGTGACTTTGAGGGGTAAAATTACTGTACCTTCCGTTCTTAAATTACCTCCTAAGCCGTTTACTTAAGTATATACTTCAAAAAAATAAAAGTTACTGATTGTCGCTCCCGTATCGACTAAAAACTTAAAATTATTGTCAATGATGCAAAAGGTTATAAAATATCCACATGAGTCAAAAGAAGACATTATATTATGTTCAGAAAACTTACTTTTACTGTGGGCCTCGAAAACATTTTCCAGCGGGTTCTGCACTATATATCTTGTGTTAGCCTCGACCTCTAGAATTAGGGTGACCACGTCGAGGTCGTTTATATTGACCTCTTCCTCGATTGGGCATATATGACATTGTTGGTGTTTGCGCTACTGCCCTGTTGTACTTAGAGTTGTAAAAATGTTGCTCACCTTAATCTCTACGGTATTGCTGGGTACCTCTGTATTAATATCCACGCTGATTGAAATGGGCTAAATGCGGGTGGCGGCCACGGCTGGTCGTCTCCCGAAAATTCATCATAGCTAGGTCTTGGCGGGATGAGACAGCCATCAGCTCATCCTGTGCTGTTCAAATGGCATCGCTGAGCTGATTGTAATTTCGAGCAGAGATTACAGTACCTACGGTTTCTGAGACCGTCTGCGAATTTTTTTATGGGATACTTTTCATTAATAGGTCTCAAAATTTCGAGAGCAGAACTATTATTGCCTGAGCACTTGTCAGCTCTGAAAATAAGGATTCCAATTGGTTCCTGAAATCGGATATGCTCATGTTGTCTTTCTGTGTGCAGTTATTAAGCTGAGTTTGTAATGACTTAGTAGATTTACGTGTAAGTAGATATTTATTAATTTCATTAATTAAGGAAGTTATGTCTGCATAAGATGATTTTAATTTTAATTTAGCAATTTTATTCAACCTAGTTTTTAAAACAAAATTAATTAGTAATTGTGTATCCTCACCCGAGATACAAGAGTAATAAAGTTCAACATTGATTAATTTTTCGACAGTTTAGGTTTTATTGTCGAGTTCCGGAATTAAATTAGAAGCTGCCTTAATGTCAAATCCAAAAATCAAAGGCTTATTTGATGAACTGTCCGACTTTTCTATTTTTGTTAGATTTTCTGATGTGTCACTACAAAAATATTTTATTTTATTAAGGAAATAATCCGATTTATTTATGATTTCATCAAAAAATTCTACAGACTCCTTGTTATAAGTCTCTAGATTAATTTCAGAAAATATTGAATGTAAATTATTATATAAAGTAGTCGCCTTTTCAAATTCACTGGACACATAAGATTGCCTAGCTATACGTATTTTTATTTAATTCTTCTAGAATATTGGACAGTTGGGACTTCATAACAATCAAAAGACATTAATGTAAATGCAATAGCATCATACTATATGCTCATAAATATTAGTTCAATTACGTTAGACAATAATTAATCCTATTCACAACACCACTTACAGCACGTACACATTTTTCTTCCTGACTGTACGAAGCTGGGCCAGCTAGCCAGCCTGCCAGTTTGCGCTCGTGTTCAGGCCTGCTGCTGATCTCCGCTTACGGTCGCTGGTGCATCCTCTCGTGTGCGTCGTGAGAAACGTAGATCTCCGTAACATTTCTCTGGCAATTTGCCTGTTTATAAAGTTTGTATGCTTTTTCGAAACAAATTTGTAAAATCCGTAAGCTGCGGCGGTTATGAGAATGACTACTACAACCAATATATATAAGTATAAAATTGGTATTGGCTTGGTTATATGTATTTTAGTTAATAATTTGCGTATCTTGTTGAGGTTTCGAAGCTAATTTTCCCATTTTTATTTCTTATAAATATAATATAATTCAAATTTTAATTCAAAATCGTATAACTTGCGATTAGTCATAATCCAAATAAAAACAAAGACATGTCTTGATTTCTTCTAATTTTCCTATTATTCTTATATTCCTATATTTAATATTTCTCCGAAGTTATTATGTTAGCTTTTTTTCTTAGTGTCTATTTTTCATCTTCATGTAATTTTCATAATTAATTAAACGCTTAAAATTTAACAAACATATGGAACTCCATAGCTACATATATTCACATTCTTTTGTAGTTAGTTCATCGTATTTCTATATATATTTATAATGTGAACTAATCACGGAATTTGCTGACGCGCTGGGAATTGTCGCGTGGGCAAACGCCCGAGGCGCGGCCTTTCAGCACGGCTTACTATGGACTACTACTCTATGCCAGCGGGATGCGCTGGCTTGGCAGGGTTACCATGTTGCAATAAAACAAGCGTATTCTCCAAGAGTTCGTTTATTACTAATTAACCTGAGTTTACACACTTTATTATATACTACTACAGCTGAACTGATTTTGAATTATCATTTAAGTAAATTGATGCTTAAAATTTAAAAGCAATAAATAAGGTGCGCAATATTTATTCACACAGTCTACCTAATTTATTAAAACTAGGCCACACGTAGGCTTTAACTTATTGGGTCTTAAAGTAAATTCTAATGACTTACCGGTTTTGGCGTCAGATGTTTTTGATCACTTTGTGTAAAAAGGGGCGTATTGTGTTTGTGTATATGTTTGTGTGTGTGTTAATATGTGTTACTGTCTTTTATCCAATTAATATAAAATTAGCTCAAAAAACAACGTACGCAGCTGCGACTTGTCAAAGATTGTAAGTGACTGCTGCGTCGGTGCATACAGAGTAGGCGCGACAATCCTATTTAACTTGTCACGCGGGTCCCACCGATGAGTAATAAATCTTTCCCAAACAAACTCCCGCCCCAGCCACGCCGATTGACAAACCGTGACAGACATGCGACAAAGGCCTTCGTAGACAAGGCTGAAAAACGCTCCAGATGCACAGCCTTGGAAAACAAACAAACGAAGATGCATAAATAGGCCTTAACCTGTCTGGCATTGCGAACACTTGACGTCTTCACCAAAAACGGACCCGCGAAATCCAACCCAACCTTAGCGAAAGGTCGAGTGGGCCGGACACGATCGGGCGGCAAGTCACCCATTTGTTGCTGGGTCAAGGTTCCCTTTAACGGTTAACAAGGGATACATTTAAAGATCCAAAAATCTCGCTGCAGACAAGCCAGCAATGCGTTGAGACCGGCATGACAATTTCTAACATGGCGGTCCCTGATCAGCAACTCAATAAAGTGACCGCTCTTGGGCAACAAGAGAGGATGCCGAGCCCCATAGGGCAATTCTTAGTTGCAAAGCCTACCACCCACTCGCAAAATCTCTGACTCGTCTAGGAACAAATTAAGACGAGCAAGACTTCCTTGCAATTTCCCGTTCTCTGAACGGAGAAGACCAATTTCCTTCCCAAACGACTGGGCCTGTACCAGTCAAACACAGGTGAGGAGGGCATCCTTACGCTCTTCAGGAGACAAGACTGAAGACGTCCTTGGCTGTGACCTGTTACTTAAGTTGTGGAGAAACCTCTTAATCCAACCGGTGACACCAACGAGCTTGTTGAGAGAACTGAACCGATTAAGAAAGAAGTTCGGTGAAATGTCCACAGACTGCTCAATAGCAAAGACCTTTAACCCCGGCAGAGGGTCAATAAACTCCACAACTGTATATGGCCAAGTGTCTTCAGAAGAGGCCAGCCAGTCAGGACCCACCAGAGCGGGTGATTGATGACTTACTAGGCAACCAGGCCTCGTGAAGCGCAATGTGAGGGATTCAAGGACCCTGGCACGTGACGCCAATCCAGAGACACCGCAGAAGACTGGATTTGGGAAACACGATTGGCCACGAAGGTCTCTAGGGCATGATGGGATGCCTTAAGCCAAGACCACACGATTTGGCTGTCTGTCCATGCCGTGACGGAGTCAAATTTGACCCATTGACCCAAGGTGCAAAAGATATGGTTAAGGAGTCGAGTCAACAATGTAGCTCCTGACAACTCCAGTTTGGGGATTGTCAATTTGGTCCGCAAAGGTGCAACCTTACTTTTTGCGACCACCAGACTGACGCGGACATGATCATTAATATATATAATAAAATGGCAGCTACATATGTATCCGCAATGCCACGATTATTTTGGTACCGCTTTACTAATAACTCCCTGGCTATATTATAATTGACATCGGTGATGTCCAAATGTTTTATCAAACAGAGAGGCTCAATTCTGATCGACGTTAAAAGGTAACTTAATTTTTGTGAGTCAGATATGTCAGTCCGTCGGGGTACAATGCTATCAAAAAGTGTGATGAAATTAGTCCACGCATACAATGATCCGCTAAAATGAGGAATATCCAAGGTTGGCAACCGTTCGTTGCATTTTTGGTCCGAAACCTCCATCCTACTTGCCGGCTGCGGGGTAGCCTCTAATTTCGACACAGCCTCGTTAATAGTTTCGTCATCCGTTATCTATAAAAGACCCTGATATGCCTGATCGAGTTCTCTGACTCTTATCGGAAACTGTGCAATCTATCTTCCCTTTTAGCCAATCCTACCGCGCACGAAAACCATCGTGTGAGATTGGTTAAGGCAGCCTTGTGCTCCTTGACCGATGACGTCATTTTTATAACTAAATTAACACACAAACACAAAAACTAAACTAGAAACACAAACAAACGACTCTGTTTGTTTTAAATACAGTTTGTTACAGCAACCAATTTAATAGCGTAATAACTATAACAAGATGTAGATAGAAACCCCAAACCCCCTCTACAATTTACACAAATACATACGTTATCATAATCCTAACAAAACAACTATAATTAAACCCTATTTATTCCAATCTATTTTAACCGCAACAAAAAAAAAGTGGGTAAGTAATTAGCTGTACGAATGTTAGATAAGACCGGTTGTCTGCGGCGTCGATGCATACAGGGTAGGCGCGACAATCCTATTTCACTTGTCACGCCGGTCCCACCGATGAGTAATAAATCTTTCCCAAAAAAATCATCTTGATCAAAAGTGACACAACACTTAAAAGCGATGGTACTGGTCTTGGGTTTTGAAATGATGACAACAATTGATTTTACAACAGTTTAGTATATATTTTACAAAGCATATATAATATAAAATAAAATGTGAGGGCACATGTATCGCCACAGTATGACCGATGCGGACTGACTGGCATTCGAACATTCTCCGCGCGTGCTGTATATAGGTAACTACATACTACATAGATTTGCTACACATATACACATCTAAAATCTATCTATATCTAATACTAATGAGCTCGTCGCTAACAACACTTGTAAAAACTATAAAATAAAATCACTACTTCTTAGTGTTATGTATTTTTTTTAAGCCATGAGATTTAAAGATAGTATCTGTTGCAATTATTTACGAAAATTCAAATAAAATAATAATAATTTTTAGTCAAACTAAAATTTAAAAAAATCTTTTTTTATACTGCCTGACACCTATTCGTAGTATTTTTTGGGACAGGTATGTACACCTCATAAAACCTTGTCCTGTTGAAACTGAATGTTTGTTAGCTGCAGTCCTTGCATTGAAATTCGAACATCTTAACTGGCATCAATTGGTAGAAATTTTTAAGTAAAAAAGTCAAATTCAGTTCTGCCACAGAGATTCAGAAAAAATCATAAAATTTGTAAACCTTTTAAATTTGTTGCACTATATATGTTTAACATTATTTCGCATTTTGTCATGGATAAGAAAGAAAAATATGGAGCAAGGTAAAAAGCCAGCGCGTGCGAGCGAGATAAATTCCAAACACACAATGATTTTTTCTTAAATAGTTGAAAATTTCATCAAAATTGCCTCTCCCTAATCTGTGACACACGGATGGACTGACATGAGAGTGATCGGAAAGGTTCTCTTTTTCCTTTTATGGTAAAAATATAGAAAAACTATGTTACTATTAGTTTTAAAAAAAACGTGACAAGAATATCCCTATCGTAATATCTCCTGGTCATTGGTCACCCTAACAACACTATACACTCAAAGCGATTTCAAGGTCAAAAAATTGTGTCTCAAAAATATTCATACTGCGTTCTCCAGTAACATTCATATATAAGCTTCTTAATATGTATAATAGTATCGATCTAATCATAGAGGAAACAAATAAAATTCTTTAATCATGACGTAAAGGTCTTAGATACCAGGTCATTAAATTCTGAAAAAAAAATTTTTTGGTTAATCTGTGCACTTAAATTTAGCCTAGAAATTACGTAATTTTTGTTAAACTAAACGAAAGCTTACCAATATATTACCGAAAGTAATTTCCTCTTGATAAAATGGGCAAGCATTTTGGTGAACTTGCAAAAATTCGGGGCCTGATTACTTATAGATTATCTCCTCACGAACAAAGAGCATACGCAGGAGCTGTTTCCAATGGATTGCCAAATATATTTCGCCGATTTCGAGAGAGTGTCTTTAGAGTTGCTCCACGTAAGTAATCTATCGACCTGCACAATTAGTATTTTTTTTCATAAGCATAACTTGGTAATTTGTAATATATCATCACTACATATCACAGGGGTGGTCAAACATGTTACGAACGTCAACTGTTGTAGGGAACAGTTTATAACCTCCCCATTTTATTAATGATATTCCATTGCACAACAATTATGCACCCCCTAAACAAGTCTATTGTTGTACCACAAACCAGATTACAAACAAATTCATAGTTCACAAACACAAAGTAACAATATTTGTTGCCTCTTCTAGTAATTGAAACCAGATTCTCCAATATGGCAGTCCAACATACTTATACGTGTAGGGTTTCCATATCCTAGGATTTGTCCTGAGATCTCAGGATTTTTTCATTCTTCACAGGATTACGGCCGTATTTTGGAAATCTCAGGATTTTAAGATTTTTTTAATAAAGTAGAGGTCATTTTTAAAATCTTTTTATCAAAACTTACAGAAACAAAAAAAAAAAAAAATATACATGAGTAAAAAATCAGCTTTGCTTCAGTCATGTTAGTTCATAAATAAAATCAACAGTTATTTATTTATCTATTGAATAATTAATTTCGCAATGCTACCTAATTAAGATAGCTTATTTTTTTAATTATATTTTTATAAAGTGCTTCATATGTTAAGTCGTATTAAAAAGTAAAAAGTTGATAATTATATATTAAAAAAATAATTTTAATTTACATTTGGAGAAAATCTGAAATTGAAACCAATTCTCAGGATTTTTTGATTTTTTCTCTGGACTTTTAAATTTTTCATCTGGTAACCCTAACTTCATGTGCCACTCGGCAATTACCAGAAGCGCACATTAACCTCTTATTACTTACCCCTTGATTAGTTGCTACTAAGACTACTTAATTTTTTGTGTTTTTGTAATATCAGCAATCTATCTGGTGTGATGTTTAAGCCATTAACCTTTCACATGTCACCAAACACAAAAATACCCGACTCCTTGCAGATATTCAAAATGGTACATCAGGCAAGGCGGTGGTGTTACATTTAAGAAAATTGTTTAATAAACATGTTAAGATAGTGTTAGCCACATTCTGCAATTGTTAGTACTATTGAGAGTTTGTAATATTTATTTTTGAATAAAAAGAAATAGATGATGACTGTGCTGGGCACTTGAGCAAGTAATCTTCTGCCAGTTACACATATATTCAAATTTTCTAGACACTAGACTATACATGTTAGAAGTATATTAAATTTTGCATGTGACACTAAAAAAAGTTTTAATCTCACTTACTTGTATAAATGAAAACATCTTTTAGTTCCCAAGATGTATAGATTTTTTCTGATTAGGCTACTGGACGCGTGAGGGGTTAACATGCAGTGTGTGCTCTCCAGCAAGAGGGCCTGCTTATAATTAGTAGCTTGGTGCTACTGCGGTACTGTTTGAGCCAGTTTGTATAGTCCTGAATGATTAACTAGCCAGTTTGTTAGGATGACTTGCAAGCTTGTTTTTCTACTAAAAATGGAAAATGAACCTGAATAACGTCTTTTACCCTTAGGTAATTGGGGGGCCATAACCATAGGCCTGCCTCAATCTTAGGGCCGCCATCGCCGCCTCCTGTTCAATATATAGGTGGAGCGGTGGGAGCCCTAGTAGGATTTCTAAGGCTGCCGTGGGAGTTGTTCTCATATGTCCAGTTATTGCCACACATGCCAATCTCTAAAAACTTTGTAGGGTAAGTTGCTTAGTTTTGGTTTTTAGTGTTGTCCTTGGCTACCAGATGATGGCTTCGTAGATGATCGCCGATCTTATTACTGATGTGTATAGACATTGTGTCGTCTTGGGATTTAAAAGTTATGATAGTAAACAAACTATCAACTTTTGAGATGAGCTTTATTTTTTCAATGGTAAATTACGAACTACTACATATTCATATCAGAGTGTCACTATTTCCCACGGTAAAAACCTAGCATGGTTTCCATAAATTTTCAGGACTTTAAATATTGGCGTCAAAGTTATATTCTTACCAAAACCTGGTACATCTGACTACACACAGGTGAAATCTTACAGGCCAATTAGTCTGACCTCCTTCATGCTGAAGACTTTAGAGAGCCTTTTTTCCTTCTGATACAGACACAAACAACCACCCTCACATTGGTGAGCCTGACGTAAAACCATTGCGGTGCACGCAGGTGATGACCAAAGAAAGGCAGGCCAACATTAACTTAAGTGTAGTGCAGTGACATAGCAACAGCAACTACAAGATTATACCATTGTCGAAGGAAGCAGTCACGCACAGGGACCACTGCAAGTTAAAATAACTTTCCTTGAACCTGCGAAAATAGGCAGTTGTGAGACTAGCCGCAGCCCACCCCTTTGAAGTAACTAACTCCAGCATGGCACGTCTGCGTGCGGTAAGCAGAATCGCTCCCTTCAGCGCTCCTGAATTATAGAAAAGAACCAACTTACACTTGACGTTTTCAAGTAGCCTATGTCCTTTGATTTCAAAGGCAAATCCTTAATTATAGAAAAGAACCGTCTCACACTTGACGTTTTCAAGTAGCCTATATCCTTCAAATTGCCTTTAAAATCTTACACCGATAACCGAATTAAGGGCGGGTGGAACCGCGGGCAAATTTGGCATGGAGAATTTGAGTGCCGGGGAAGGGGAAAAGGGGAAAGGGGCATATAGGCGTTGAAAACGTCAAGTGAGATTTTTCTTCTATTATTGAGGAGTTGCCGTTGAAATCCTACACCGATAACCGAATTTAGGGCGGGTGAAACCGCAGGCAAAAACTAGTAAAATATATATACCATGGAGTCTATTTCAAAAACCTTTTGATACTGACACAAACAACCACCCTCACAACTCCTTATTCATGGTTCAGTTATTTGTGTTTCTGTTTTGGGTGAGCATACTTTTTTGTGCATGTTATACGGCTGTAATTGTTTTTAGATTTTTAAAAATTATGATAAAAAGTTATATGTAATACCACACGTAGGGATTGCAATCCCGCAATACCGCGGGATCCCACTGCTTTAATTAATCTGCTGGATACCGCACCTATAAACGCGGATCCGCGGATCCCGCAAATGAAAATTTGGCACTTAAACATTTGCGTAAATCGCGAGTAGCACGAATGCGACGTTTCAGTTGTTCATAAATGGCACTGCACACGTCTTTCCGTAGGTGACGAGTGTTTTGTTTTCGTATTCATCGTCCGGCGTTCAGTATAGCGATACAATAAATATCATTTGATTCTTAAGAGGATACGATTCGCGGCGCGTCGCAGCGGGCTTCATACAAACGAATTTCATATTTGTTTTTGACATTTACTGATCAATCACTGTGAAATTTCTTAGTCATACATAAGTCTGTGATTTTCCAAAATTTTGTAAAATGTATTTATTAACTAGATATCTTTTTTAAACCATTTTTATAAAAAACCAGGATCCTGTGTAACTTTTGAACTATAAAATTTAACTGAAAACTGACACACTGCAGACCTAGATATTTATTACTAAAACATGTCTTTAAAATATCGTGGTGTTTTATTAGCAAGTGTCAAAATAAGTGAAAAATTCGTTTCTATGAAGCACGCTGAGAGGCGCTCAAAATCTTAAGGCGTAGTTTTAAAAGTTATCACCATAGGTTGATATCATAGTAATAGCATCTAAGAAAAAGTTAAGATTTGATTATCAGTTATTATATGAATAAGATCATATAAATCTTATTCTGAATTAAGAATATAAAACCGTTGTTAGAAGTGAGGGTAAAATTAAACAAAACTAATTAACTATGCCTAACATTCAAAGATGAATCTTAAAACAGATAACTAATTACTCATACTTAATTGATAGAAAAGAAATAATTTCTGTTGCTTAATGTAAAAAAATGATAAATGCAAGTAGATTTTTACACATAAATCTGTAGTTTCAATTTGTTTTCATTACATAATTTCAAATATGCAGTGCAATCCCTACACACGAATCGTATAGAGAGCTATCCTTAAAAAAAAATTATACAAATTATTTTTTGAACAAGCATTTTATACATTGGCTCATAAAACATGGTTATGAATCTGAATTTTTTTTACTTATAATTTTATTTTCTAATTGTTTCAGCATTTATAATCGGATATCTAGTCTATGAAGGAGTAGAAAGGGAGCATCACAGACTTGGCCGCAAAAATCCTGCTGATTTTGAAAATGATCAGTAACCAACATGTTTGTAGATTTAAGTGAGAACTATTTAATGTAGATAAATGTGTCTCTAAATTATTACATAATTACTTTAAGCAATGTTGTTTAATTTACGTAGCCTAGTGTTTTTAATGGAATAGCAATATTTTAAGATGAATTAGAATAAAGATTTTACTTAACATAAAACGCTATACTGAAAATTATTACAAAATGTAGTGTATAGTACACATTCTAGAAATATAAATAGGTACCTATTTATCTTAATATCATCTGTCAGTTTTGTCACACTTTTCAGTAAAGTCAATTCTATTTGGGTACCAACAAATTAGTCTTGTCAGCGAATACTTTTTTGTTTAACTTTTAAAAATTAAAAAAAAAAATCAGGCACTTACTAATTAAAACTTATTAATTTTCAACTACGTAAATTGATAGTAAAAAACTGGTTTTTTTTTAATTCTTCCAACGGGGATGTATTCTTCAAGAATAGCTCCATAAAAAGAGAAAAATCCCAGATTGATAGTTTAACTATTATCACATTTGTAATCTTCATGTTCAAACAGATAAAAATTGTTAATTATTATATAACTAATATAAAATCGCGATTTTGCCGGCGGATTATTATCTATCCAATAACTCCCTGAATTTTTCATTTCTTTATTTTCATATTTAATTCTTTAAATAAATTTTATAAATATTAAAATTATAAATATTAGTCCTACAGTTCCGAGAGTCGAGACTATTTTTTTAGGAAAATTCGTCCCCTATCCGAATCTTTTTTTAGATTTCAAAAATCTTGATAAGAGTTTGAGGTATTTGGAAAAAAAAACCCTTTTTTTCAGTAAATTGTTTATAACTTTTGCAATTTTTTCGAGCGTCTTAAATTTTTTTTATTATTTCTTCCGAATCGAATGACACCTCATTCATATTTTTTCGAGACTGCTGAAAAATGTTGCACAAAAAACACTTGTTGATTAGACTAAATTAGGTGTGTAATTTTGTTGTGATATCCACGTACGCATGCAAAAATAAAACATATTAAATTATCCACATAATGCTTTTTAGTTCATTTTGATAGTGTGTGTCCGTCAGAATGGCAGGTCGAGAAAAGAATTTCATATTGAAATACTACTTAGATTTGATTGCCTAATAATTGATAGGTACCTTTATTAAAAGAAAATTGTGTCTGAAAAGTGAAAAAAAATTGAATATAAAGTTTTTCGCCATTCTGACGTCTCATGATGTGTAAGGACCACTTGTGCCAGAAATCAAAACTGCATATGGTTTTAACTTCTCTTTGAGATGAGAAGTTACAATAGGTCAAAAAGTCCGAAAATTGGAATTGCTGAACCATAAACTTTTTCAACCGGAATCGAACTGATTAGTTTTTTAGTAAAATTGAACTAGTTTGTTTTTTATTAATAAAAACGATTTTTTTAAACAAATTCTTCGATTTTGATCTTTTACTTATTAGTTTTTTTTTTATTTAAGACGGCTGATCCAAATCTTTGATTTCGATTTAACTAAGTTCTGTTAGGTTTTTGAAAGTGCTGAATTTAAATCTTTTATTAGTTTTTAAAATTAAGAATGGTAGATCCAATCCAAAATCGCAATTTAAGGTTATGTCGTATTGTCTTGTGCATACCATAGACTTCGCGTAATCTGTCCTACTCCTATGCATTGCGCAATAACCTCACAAAATTGGCCACGTATACACTTAAGAAAGAGACAAAGAGGAACTGTGGTCCTCATTTCTCTTTCTATTAACTTCCGTCATTTTGTTTCTTGATGTTATTAAAACAAGTTATAAAGAAACAAGAGACATCAGTGTTTCGCTTTGCTTCTGTCACACCTTTGTGACCATTTCTCTATGTCTATGGTACCTACTTACTATTAAATATAATGAATAATGTTCTAAACGCATTTTTTTTTTATTTAAGGCATGTAAAATCTGTACCCTTCACTTGAATATTTCACCGCCTAATACGGGTGTTAGCCCGAAAATTCATTCTTGAACGAATTTCGCTTTCGCTCGGAAAACCACTCGTTTGTAATTCGTGTTCGTAATTTTGACAGATGAAACAAATGTTCTTTGTGAGTTGAGTTTGTGAACTCTGTGGTTTAATATATGTGGCGGAAATGTTCTATTGTGTGAAATCTAAAATTGAAAACAGAGTAAAGAAAAAATTGTGATCACTTAAAAGCACTATTGTGCATGATGGTCAACCTGCAAGGGTATATTCATTTATATTACGTGCTACGTACTGTTATACCCCAGTTTTGTAAGGGTCGTTGCTGAATAAGCATCCCCATCAGCATTAATTCTCTTTTGTCATGTCAGCATATCTTGGGAGGCCCGTGATGCCACGGCACCGTCTCGCCAGTTCGGATACATCTCTCGTCGCGTTTGGACATCCACCGAATACTAAAAACTCTATTATTTTCTATGTCCAATTTTATTTTAATAAACTGTGTAATAAAGAAATATTTTTTAAAAACACTCCTTACATTTGCGTCATAACAGTACGCATTTATTAATATACTTCACTTGTGGAGAATTCGAGCGTTTTCAGGTATAGGCCCCTTGTACTAATTAATTACTTGGGTAACGGTAAATCTTTCTTATTGTAGATGGTGTCAGAGTTTCTAAATTCGAATTTGTCCAACTTTAAATACTCTCCACATTTAAATGGTGTCCGTCTCGCCTGTAAGTGTGTACACTGTACACTGTGCTGTGTGCTCTGGAGTACATTGATATAAACAAAAAGGGGAGATACGGCATGTGATCAAAGACTTTGAGCGGTGTAAACAACGTCAGTTTGACGCAGTATTCGTTTGTCTCAACTAGTCGCAAGCACAGATAATAGTATATGTCCCGCAAGCCAATATATCTTCTGATGTACACGTGTTGTGAAACACTTTTTCACGTAAAGAAAATAATAAAAACGTCTCAAAGTTATCGCCAAAATGCCATGTTGTTAATTTATTAAGTGTACCAATCATTTCGGAAAAGATAAGAAGTCCATAGGTATCACTTTTCACACGTAAGTTTTTAAAATATAATATTTTTCCAAATGAATGCTTATCAGTACTCGCTTTGTTCCCATTAGTCGGTACCGTCAACAAATAAATCACAAAATTTTTGTATATTTTTTTATACTGTTAAAGTTCTCATTGTGTAAGGAGTGTAAATAAGAATTGTATAATTAATAATACTTTTGGTAGATATAATCTTAGCACAAGTAAAGTTTACAGTAAGTTACTGACTCCTTTAGCTTTTGTAATTTTTTTTTATTTACTTAGTTTATTAATACTGGCATTTTTTTGTTTTTCAATAGATAATGTAACTAGACTCTATTGATGTGATTTGTTGCATAATTTATCAACAAGGGTTATCCCATGTGATTTTATTAATTTTACCTAATCACGTATTAATTAAGTCGAGAAATATTCAATGATTAAATAAGTAAAAAATAAAAAAAATTAGTTTCACTTTTGTTAGTTATGCCATAAACATTCTTTTAAGCTGTACCTGTTTGATTTTGCGTAAAAGTAAATTAAATATTCAAAGTTAAATATTAAATATAATTTTTGTGTTCACATTTATTTGGACTAATTTTTTTGTTGATGGTACCTTGCGATCAATCAGTTCGGGGAATACCCAAAAAATGTTTCTCTCAGAGTATGTGTGTTGACGAATATCCTGTTATCTCTTTCTGACTACTTATGGCAACAATTAGTACATATATAAATACATACGCAAAGACACACATAAATATACATAAAACACAAAAATTGTATCACTAATTGATACTACTAGAAAATATATACATATATGTATGAACTTGGTTAGGTACCAGTATAATAATATAATAAATATAGTATTGATAACCCGCTACAATGCATCATCGGCCGCCCGGCGCCAGAGTCCGAGAGGGCGCACCACACAAACCTATATACATACACATACTCATAGACGTATATCATGAAGTAGCCCAGCTCCCACACGACAGTCCGGCAACAAATGCACACCATTTAACCTACTGTCACTTCGGAAACAAGCCTAAGGAAAGAAGAAGTGACGAGAAACTTCCCGGGTGAACACCTGTTACCATCAATTACGCAGGAAGCATATCCATGGTATAATTTGCCGACTACCATTCACAGAATATTAATTTATGGGCATATTATAATTGAGAATGCAGTAGTTCATACAGGCCTTCTATCAGACGAGGCCCAAGAAAGTATGAACACAGATACTAGGAATATCGTGAAGGTTTTACGCGGAAGTTTTCCAAAAAACAAACTATGGTAGATGTATTTCACCAATTTTTTATATCCTCAGATCCTTAAATTACAAGTCTCAGAAAACTACCACAAAGACAGGTAAAGCTCTATCCTGGCGATGTTATAATTCTCATAAAAGAACCATAAAAGTCATTTGAAATTGTATTATATGGCAATAATAATAGTTTCGTAGAATATGGTATCAATAAAGTTTTATTTTTCGTAATACATATTTGAACCACAGACCTAGGTTTTTTTTATAATTTTAGAACAACTAAAGCAATATACAGGCACAAAAACACTTCATGTTATATTCGCCAACTTTTGGGAAAATTTCACCTGTATGCGAGACTACTATTTGTGGATTAGTATAAACTAATGTTGGCAACACTGGAAAACTAACGCACTCAGTGTTGCCAATGCAGCCTATTTTTCGCCATTTAGTTTAAGACGAGAATCGCCAATTCGGCTACTTTAGGGACAAATCTTATCAAGAAAGTAATCAACACCCATCCATGTAACAAAAGTAAAACATGTAAAAAGGTTATATTAAGAACAAAAGGATGGCCGACCACCTACGTAGAACGTCATCGCCGTCTACCCCATTTTTAATAGGTTCGTTAGTTTCAGGGAATATCCTGAATATTCAGCAAGCAAGCAAGCAAATACAAAACACGGAGTATATATCCAAATGCCACGTAGGTAAAACTATATTGATTTAAAGAACGTACAAGCTCGTGACTGTTTCCAGACTTCTAGGATTCTTTCGGGCCCTACACGACACACGTAGCGAATAGCCTAAAAATTCTATCAATTATTATTGTACTTTTAAGCTACACAGAAGCGTTGTGTTTATTAAAGTGGTTATATAAATAAAGTGATTAAAAGTACATCTTCATTTTATTCAAAGCTATATTTTGGCTTGTGGGCTAATTCGGCTACATTAGGCTATTTAAGTTGGAAAAATGGCGACATTAGCAGGGTCAGGATTGTTGGCATTGGCAACACTAAGCGTACTTGGTTGGTCATTTACTAAGACCAAGTTGCCAATAGACTAAGGTAAGGGACAGAAATAGAGTCACTGACCTCTGTGGCAAAGAACAATGTTACCAAATTTAAGTAATATTACCCCACTTTTACCTGTAGATATGTACAAGCTGTTGCCCGGGTAGAATGTTTTTAAACGCATGATATAAATATGGAAGTTTGTAAGTTTTTTGTTTGTTATTGCTTAACAATGTTCAATTTTATATAAAAAACTTCTGCCAGCGTTTTCGCCCGCCCTAAATTTCGTTATCGGTGTAGGTTCTTATGGCAACTTCTCAATTATAGAAAAAAAAACAAGCAATCAAATCTCTCCTCTTTAACGGCATAATACATTCGTGTCTGTGAAACAATGGAAATACACATACAAAATTTCAACCCAATCGGTCCAGCCATTTAGTAGTTGACATACCGACAGCAGCGCCACCTACCGGGTTCAATTATATTTTTAAATCATCCAGGAAACAATCAAATTACCCCTATTAAAGTTCAACCCAATCGGTTCAGCCGTTTAGAAGTTATGTGAAAAAGATAAGTACCGAAGGATAATTCTTACTACCCGTTGTCCTATTACCCGTGTTCCCATAGGAATGAAGCATTTTCCCGCGGTAAAAAGTAGCCTTTGTTCATCAGGGATAATGTCGGCTTCTAATGGTAAAAGAATTTTTCAAATCGGTCCTGTAGTTTCGGAGCCTATTCAATACAAACAAACAAACGATCAAATCTTTCCTCTTTATAATATTAGTGTAGATAACATAATGTTGAAGACTCGGAGGAGTTTTAATATACAATGACATTGTGTCCATGGTTTTATCCCAGAAAATTTAAGGATTTTAGGAGTGGTTGCAAGTCAGAGTTTGAATTTTTAGCAACGCACGGTCAAATATATAACGTTTAGAAACAAACTTATGAAGTGACATTAAACGTAGTAGTGAAAAGATAGTATCATGGAGGTTGTATAAATATTGAAGTCGTATGAACACTGAAGTTTTCATGCTTTAGATTTATATGAAACTTGGTATGGAGATAGTTTGAGACCCGAGAAAGGACATAGAATAGTTTTTTATCACGGAAATCATTCCTCAAGGAAGTAAAAAAAGGGGTGCAAATTTTTATGAGGAATCAATAGTATATCAAGTATGGGTTATAAAACTGGACAATTTTGAATTTGAAATGTGGAATCAAGTAAAAAAATAAAACAAAAAATACACTAAAAAAATAAAACTTTTTTTTTTATAACGTTACATTAATCAAGAAGCAGCTGGATATAATATAAAACAAAAACTAAAAAGTCAGCTAATTATTGATTATTATTATATCGCTGGCTTTTAAGTTCTGAAGAATTGCAGAAAACTTCACATTTTTCTTGCTTAGTCGAAGTTTTTGCTCAAATTGTAACTAGTTTTTTTTCTGCAAATCTCAGCTGCTAACGACTGTCGGTTTGATTTTTTTTTTTTTTTTTTATACCACTAGGGTGGCAAACAAGCTTACGGCCCGCCTGATGGTAAGCGGTCACCGTAGCCTATGGACGCTTGCAACACTAGGGGTATCACTTGCGCGTTGCCGACCCTTCAGAAATCTAATAACTTCTTTCTTGAAGAACTCCATACTGTAGTCCTTGCAGAAAACCTTGGTAGGGAGCTCATTCCACAACTTAAGCGTTCGCGGGAGGAAGTTTCTCTGAAACCGCACTGTACGCGACCATTTAGGTTCTAAAGTGTGAGAATGAATTCCCTGCCGATGCATCATTTCGAACAATTCCTCAGAACACAACCCATTGTACAAGCGGTAGAACACACACAGTGAGGCAAAGTCTCTCCTCAGACTTAAGGGCTCGATACCGCAAGTGAGTTTGGAATCGTCGACAATTCTCACAGCCCGTCGTTGAACCGAGTCAAAAGGGCCAAGCTGGTATCCGGGTGCACCTGCCCAGAGATGGCAGCAGTACTCCATATGGGGCCGAACTTGCGACTTGTAGAGTAACAACCTTTGCCCCGACGTGAAGCACTGCTTCGCTCTGTTGAGTACACCAAGTTTTTTGGACGCCAGCTTCACCTTATCTTGTAAATGATCTCGGAACTGAACGTCGCTGGAGATGTCGACACCAAGGATCCCAATGCTCTTGGAGATGGAGAGGGGAGTGTTCTGGAATTGTGGGACCACAGTGAATGGAGTTTTCTTAGCGGTAAACGCGCACACTTGTGTCTTTGTAGGGTTGAATCGGACCAAGTTTACCCGTCCCCAGTCAGAGACCTGGGACAGTGTGGTCTCGATTTGAGACACAAGTTCTCCGCGGTTTTCCTCCACAACGGAACGAGGGATGTTTGCACGACCCGTGTAAAAAGCGTCTCCAGTACTGTCATCTGCATAGCAATGTATGTTGTTGATGTCCAACATGTCATTGATATGCAGTAGAAACAGCGTAGGAGACAGCACAGAGCCTTGCGGGACACCAGCATTAATATCCATGCTATCTGAGCAACTACCGTCAACTACGGTTCGTATGCGTCTGCCGGACAAAAAGCTAGCCACCCATTTGCACAAACCCTCGGGCACTCCGTAAGATGGCAACTTCGATAGGAGACCGCGGTGCCAGACCCGATCGAACGCCTTCGCTATGTCCAGGCTACATGCCAATGCCTCCCCCTGACTCTCAATGGCTAGTGCCCATCGGTGTGTGAGATACACTAGAAGGTCACCAGTCGAGCGACCGTGGCGAAAGCCATATTGACGGTCACTGACCAGATCGTGTACTTCTACGCGTAAGGTGAGTGTGCGAGTAACGCGAAGAGGCGCGTGAGTACAGGACATAACTCAGGAGCACACTGCTTAAGCACCACTGCTGGTATACCGTCTGGCCCACTCGACTTATGAACGTCTAGAGAAAGCAACGCCCGCCTGACCTCCCGCTGCGTTATGGAGATTTCCGGCATGGTCTTACCGCACCACGGTATAGTAGGTGGTACAGCGCCTTCATCGTTCATATTCGAGTTCGAGGCAAAGAGACTGCCCAGTAGATCGGCTTTCTCTTTAGCACTATGGGCCAAGTCACCATCGGTCTTTCGCAGTGGTGGTAACGACGACTGGCAGAAGTTCCCTTCGGCAGCTTTGGCAAGCGACCAGAAAGCACGACTCCCAGAAGGATAGCTCGCAAGTCGCCCACCTATTTTGCCGATGAATTGGAATTTTGCTCTGGCAGTTGCTTTCTTACTGAATTCGAGTTGCACTTGAAAAAGAGAGTGGCATTTTGCAAAAATTGCCTTCGCAAGGCTTGTGAAACTAGTAAGTAAAGTAAGTAAAATAGAGTTAATGTTAGTTTGGCTAGGTAATAGCATGCACCTAGGGGAAGCACAAAGCCTACTAAAAAGTGTCAAGTGCAAGTCGAATATTGGCATGTTCCGTCTTGCTTGCTTCCATCGATGTACGATGTACGTTTTTATTGTTTTTTTATGGCTCTAGCCATTTAAGTGTTTTCTAAATGTTACAGGACTTTAAAAGAACAATTCAGCACTTTGAATTGAAGCAACTAATGATATTTCTAAAAAAATCATACGTGTTTTTTGCTTCATAATGAGTCATCTGTACCAGTACAATTTATCAATTTGTTAATGTCATTTACTTATATTTCAGATCGATTATTCATCGCATGCAAACGCAGATAACACAACAATAACGTCTAGGAAATTAAAATTAACTGTAGAATCAAACCGACACTCGTTAGCAGCTGAGATTCGCAGAAAAAAAACTAGTTACAATGAGAGCAAAGCTTCGACTAAACAAGAAAAATGCAAAGTTGTCTACAATTCTTCAGAACTTAAAAGCCAACGATATAATAATCAATAATTAGCTGACTTTTTAGTTTTTGTTTTATTTTATATCCAGCTGCTTCTTGATTAATGTAACGTTATTGAAAAAAAAAGTTTTATTTTTTTAGTGTATTTTTTTGTTTTATTTTCTTACTTGATTCCACATTCATAATATATTTGTGCCATTAAAATTCAAAATTGTCCAGTTTTATAACCCTTACTTGATATACTATTGATTCCTCATAAAAATTTCCACCCCTTTTTTTATTTCCTTGAGGAATGATTTCCGTGATAAAAAACTATTCTATGTCCTTTCTCGGGTCTTAAACTATCTCCATACCAAGTTTCATATAAATCTAAAGCGTGAAAACTTCAGTGTTCATACGACTTCAATATTCATACAACCTCCATGATACTATCTTTTCACTACTACGTTTAATGTCACTTCATAAGTTTGTTTCTAAACGTTATATATTTGACCGTGCGTTGCTAAAAATTCAAACTCTGACTTGCAACCACTCCTAAAATCCTTAAATTTTCTGGGATAAAACCATGGACACAATGTCATTGTATATTAAAACTCCTCCGAGTCTTCAACATTATGTTATCTACACTAATATTATAAAGAGGAAAGATTTGATCGTTTGTTTGTTTGTATTGAATAGGCTCCGAAACTACAGGACCGATTTGAAAAATTCTTTTACCATTAGAAGCCGACATTATCCCTGATGAACAAAGGCTACTTTTTACCGCGGGAAAATGCTTCATTCCTATGGGAACACGGGTAATAGGACAACGGGTAGTAAGAATTATCCTTTCGTACTTATCTTTTTCACATAACTTCTAAACGGCTAAACCGATTGGCTGGAAATTTTATATGGGTATTTTGATGGTTTCCTGGATGATTTAAAAATATAATTGGACCCAGTAGGTGGCCGATTGGGTTGAAATTTTGTATGTGTATTTCCATTGTTTCACAGACACGATTGTATTATGCCATTAAAGAGGAAAGATTTGATTTTTTTTCTATAATTGAGGAGTTGCCTTTAGAACCTACACCAATAACGAAATTTAGGGCGGACGAAAACGCTGGCAGAAGCTTTTTATATAAAATTGAACACTGTTAAGCAATAACAAACAAAAAACTTACAAACTTCCATATTTATATCATGCGTTTAAAAACATCTACTCGGGCAACAGCTTGTACATATCTACGGGTAAAAGTGGGGTAATATTACTTAAATTTGGTAACATTGTTCTTTGGCACAGAGTTCAGTGACTCTATTTCTGTCCCTTACGGGTATACGCTTATTACAAGTCTATTGGATACTTGGTCTTAGTTTACAACACTGATATTAATCTATGATTTATGTTTTAGCAAAAATTTAGGTTAAGTTTGTTTTGTCCACATTTTACACGGACATAATCTGTATAATTTGTGTTTTATACATTTCTATAACAGAGGAGCGTTTTAAACCATGTTACGAAGATTACTTAAACTACCACAAAATATTAATTACTATACGGTATTCATTCAGAAATGTACATTTTTAACTAATGATTACAAATGTACCGAGATTTGGAATTCACAGGCATCGTCTCCATTATTAAATAAAATCAACCACAGTGATTTTTACAACTTAGTTGTTCAAAATCATTCATCAAAAGGAGTCATAAGTGCGATAGACGTGGATATATTTGCAAACTCAATCAAAGATTCAACATACTTGGAAGAACTCAAAGATCTCCTACATAAATTAAGACTTTCTGCTGATACAGGAAATACCCTAGCATCTACTCATCATGCAGTTATAAGAAACTACATGGAACATGGTGACATTCATGATGTAATTGAAATTTTGAAAGATCCATTAAATTTTGGTGTCTTCCTTGATGATTTTGCTGCAAATATTTTACTTGACAAATTAATAACATCTCAAAAGTATGAGGAAGCCGTAAATGTTGCTTCACTTATCATGTTACAAGAAGAATACACTAATGAAATAACAAACACACTTTGTCAGTATGCTTGTTACAAGTATATCATGGCAAAAGATACTAGCCAAAAAGTTGTGGAGCAAACACCAAGTCAAACAAATCAAAAAGTAGAAGAAATTAAAATTAGAATAAAATATCTTAGGAATCCTTACTTTGATGATCATTTTGATATAAAGGATACTGATTTATTAGCTGGTAAAACTTTAGCTTGGATATCGGAAAGAACATTAGATAATTTGAATTATAACTTACAAATTCTTGGTTGGCTTATATACAAAAAGTATGATAAGTTAGTGTTTCTGTGTGAGCATCTCACTAGCATTAGCTCATTTAAGATAGCAAATGAAGTTCTAAACTTCTTACAAAAGCAGTGTGACCTTGAATCTAAAGAAAAGGATACATTACAAAAATGTGTTAAGGTGGCCAGTAACCTTAATCCTACGGAATCTTCAATTGAATCATCTCTTAATATTTCAATTGAAAATGCGATAAACAAACAGCAAACTAAGGATATATCATTTCAACACGAGGTTAGTCCTGATTACACACACAATATGTAACAAGCAAGATGCACAATAACATTAATTAAATCATTTTACTCATTCTACACTACACTACAAATTCTTTTTCTGTTATTTTACTTGTCTTAACCTGTCAAGCGTCCCGATACTAAGGAAATTATCCGACCTTGCCTCGTACAAACGGACATACACCTAACTTTATTATGTTTATTCCTCTTTATTTATTTTTAGGTATGTTCCCTAATATATACAGTATAAAAAAAAAGTAATAAGAATAAGTTTATGACAAATATAATAAGTAATAATAAATTTATTTACTAAAAAAAGGCATAGTTTTTTATATATAGCACATTACCTACTGCTATGTTACTGTTAATAAAATCCAAAATCCAACTCAAAATGGTGCAATATAAATGGCGGCCGGATCAAATTACCAAAACGATTTCTGATAAAAAAATATTAAACGCACAAAATATTGTCCACCCAAAAATACTAGAATGTAGGACAGGCCATTGGCTTCACTTCTGAATACTTACAATTAGCCTGTCTGATAAAAGTCGTCCTGAAAAAAATCCCCCGTGACACAAAACCCTTAGAGAATATTCTTGTTGATTAAGCCTAAAAGATAAGTTAATGAAAAACCAATTGCAACTTAGGGAGAACTAAGGGAACATGATAATCTAGCTGCCCAACAAATATTGACTATCAATCTATAGCCCCTAAAAAAGAACTTTTTAATTATTTATTAATTAACAAATATAATAATTTATGCATGAATTAGTTTTAAAACACTTTTTTTCTGTAAAAACAGCCTTTTTAATTGTAAAACTATAGATCAGATGCCATTATGGGTTTTATTCAATCTCTTAATTGCATTCTTCTTGCATTATCACAAAACAAAATTTTTTTTTGTTAATCAATCCAAATTCTCCAAGGTGACAACATTACAAAAAAAATTAGAACCTAGGTAGGTAGTAAAAAGTTGTAAATGGATGCAAATTTGGAAACTTGTTCAAATTCACCCTTGAGAAGAATTGCAATATATTTGAGTATCCTTGAGGAAATGACATAATTGTTACCATTTTAGAATCCCCCATTAGGTGAGCAAGTTTTTAAATCAGTTTGCTCAAAAGGGTCTGTAGGTACACTTTTTTTATACCACTGCTGGTCAAACAGGCAAGAATATCTTTTGTACTCAAAAAGGAAATTAAATGAAAGTTCTGCAAATTCCAATTCTAGTTTGAAATAATATTAAAAAAAACCCTCACAGTCAGAGGAAGCAAACACTAACAACTAATACTAGTAAGTAAAAAACTCAAACAAACTCCAATCATAATAAGTAGTGCCCAAAACTTAAAAAACATGTCTTTCATGTTTTCGAAAAAAAAACATTTAATGAAAGCTATGAATTTTATTTTTTATATAATTGCTTAATGTATTTTCAAACAACAAGTATTTGAAATACTAACTACAAAATACATTACCTTATAAAATAATAATAAAGCTTTATTTATTTCCAAATTGCAAAACATTACGTGCTAAGTTAGTTACATTTTTACATGGTTATACAGTATTAAACAATTAATAACAAAAACAAAGTTGTTTAAATTGTAAATCTAGTTAGTACTTAGTATTTAATTTACAGTTTGGAACCCATTCCGGTAAAAGCCTCCTCCATCTCCTTCCACATTTTCTGAAAAACAGAAACATTTTTCTATCCAGTTTTTTCCAGCTTCAACATCTATGTTGTCTCTCCAACGTTTTCTCGGCCTTCCTATACTTCTTTACCTGAGGCTTTACCCCTCTATTTTGTCGTCGTCAGTGTCCATCTTTTGTCTGTACTGCGTGCAACATGACCTGCCCACTGCCATTTCGTCTTTAGAGCAAATTCGAGCGCATCGGTTAGTTCAGTTTTTTGTCGAATGTCTTTGTTTTTAACTTTGTGTATTCTCCTTAAGCTCAAGATGCTCCCATCCATCGTATGCTGTGTTGAGAGTAATCTTGCTTTAACCTTATTAGTATACACACAAGTTTGACAGGCGTAGGTCAGACAGGGCAGGATACACAATTCCATTAGTCTTTTTCGTGTTTATGTCGTAGGGTCCCTTTAGGATTTCTTTATGTGACCAATATTTATTCCAGGAATTTTAGTTCTTCTTTCCACTTCTGTCGGCATTAAAAGAGGTATTTGTTTCTCAAGAAAAATATAACTACTTATATATTCAATTTCGACTCCCTCTATTCTTATAGGTTTATGTTTGCTGTTTGTCATTATTTTTGTTTTACTAGTGTTCATGCAATAGCCTACTTTTATGCTTTCATGGTTTAGAGTTTGCATCATTTGTAATATGGAAAAACCAGAATGAAAACCTGCCTGCTCAACCTGGTTGTTTGCTATCTATTCTTGTTGAAATACGGCTTAGTATAAGTGAAGCGAATAGTTTATATATACTGGACAGCAGACTGATCGGTCTGTAGTTACTAATATCTTTTGGGTTTCCTTTTTTATAGAGCAGTATAATTTCAGATTGGCACCATTGATGTGGGACGTTTTCTGATTCTAAAATCATATTGAATAATTTTGTTATAAAAGTGATTAGTAATGGAGCTCCTAGTTTTAATGCTTCATTGCTTATTTTGTCAGGTCCAGGGCATTTTTCTGATTTTATTTTTTAACATGTCAGTACTTCATTTTCTGTCAGTTCGACGATTTTAGATTTTATTTAATTTCACTTTTGTTGATTTCGTCTCTACTTGATCCCCTTGAACTTTTCTATATAGTTGTTTATAAAAATTAGTGGCGCATTTTATAATAACTTGCCTTGTTGTAGTTTCTTTTTGATCGTTTTCCAAATTTGCTATCCAGGTTTTGTGTAATGTTAATTCTTTGTAGCCCTTTTTTGCACTCCTGTAGTTTGTAAGATTTTTCTGTATGATTTTTTTTCTGTAGTTGTTTTAATCTTCTCTGATGGTTTTATGAGTTTTCTTAAATACAGATTTCAACTCCTGTTTTGTCTCCTTAGTTTTGTTCTTTATAATTTTTAATTCTGTATGTTTATTTATCAGATGTTATGTGCTCTTACTAAATATTTTATGTTCATCCTTGTTGTATTCTGTTTTAATTTTGAGACTTTCTGAGATTATTTCTTCTAAAATGTTATAGTAGATTTGGACATCTTTTGTGTTATGAAGTGTTTCTAAATAGGTTGCTAAATTTTTTAAAAAGCATTTTAGTTCATTTTCTGTTTTTAAGTTTGAGTTGTTTTGTCCAAAGTTATTTCTGCTCAGCTTCGCTTTGTTCAGAGTAAATGATGCTCTCACCAGTCTGTGATCTGATGAAAAATTAACTTTATTTAAAATTTCTACATATGTGATATTTTTTGGCTTATTGGTCAATATAAAATCCACTTCGTTTCTAGTATTTTCGTTAGGTGAAATCCAAGTCCACTTTCTATTTTGTTTTTTCTTAAAGTGAGTGTTCATAATTGTCAATCTTTGCTCAAACGCATATAGTATTAATCTCTCGCCTCTTTCATTACGGCTACCATAACCATATGGGCCCATAACTAAGTGTTCGTGCTCTTGTGGTTGTCCGATCTTCGCGTTAAAGTCGCCCATTACTATTGCTGTCTCTTTTGCTTGGTTGTAGGCTGTTATAAGGTTTTCATAAAATTATGTCCTTTGGGTAGTCTTCAGAAGCATAAATATTATTAGGTAAAAATTTGTTGTGTTTCAAAACCTCTATTTTTCTCCGATGAAGAGTAAGTGTTATCAGAATTGGTCTTGGTGTTTTGTTGTTGTTTATCTTCCCTATTCTTTGAACTTTACTTAGTTTCCATTTATCCCACTTTTCCATGCCATCAATTTTACAAGAGTTTAAGGTATCAAGCACTAGCTGAAGAAGTTCAGAGTTGTTTTTTTCAGATTCTTCAAATTATTTTGTCTTACTTCTTTTTCTAGGGTTTTATTTTTTAATTTCAATATTTCAACTTCTTTTCTCAGTGCCTGGTTTTCTAGTATCAAGGGTTTCATTTGTTCTTCTATTGTGCTAGCCATATTTTTTGTCAAGTTTTCCGTTTTGCATTGCAGATGTTAGTTTTTCTAGCTCTATTTTTAGCTTTCCAAACAAAATTTCCATTTGCTGATCCAATTTTGTAATCTTGCCGTAGTGTTTAATTTCAGCGAATTTTTTTTTTTTTGCAAATTTTTCTACTTATGGCAATGTTTTTATGCTGGCAGCACTAAAAGCGTCGGAAGACCTTGACCAATGACGTTTAATAGAAGTTTGACAATGACGTTTGCGTATCACTCTGTCTATTTGTTTGTGAACTGACCTCAATATTTTGATATGGAAATCTATAGTTATAGTTATGTGTCAGTTCTTCGACGATTAACATCAAATTTTCGTATCAAGCCTGGTGGATGTGTAGGTATGTGGTCTGCTGTTATGTGCACAGTTCTTGATGAAACACTAAGGTTTTACCACTATATTTTATTATTTAGCGAGAGGAATTTAAAAACGCGTTAGTTCACTTTGACAGTTCAACCGGAAGCCATTACAAAATACATTACATTAAGGTATTTAAAATACCAATTACAAATTACATTTTTTTGGAGTAATTGAATTACATTTACCTATTAATTCCGTGGATGGACGTCCACTGTTTCTACCATTTTGGACTATTATTGCATAATGCAGCATTTTTTATGTTTTATATTTAGATTGGTTTTCTTAACTCTACAAACCGCTTCCTCAGATGCGGACCTACACAGGGACTTCAGGCTCCCTTCGATTCCCTAATATCTTAAAGACCTTGCAGTCCACTTTTTTGAGCGTACACAAAATCACCCGAACTGATTAACTGTACAATTCAAAACCTATTATCCTCCCCCCCTGGATCCGCCGTTACCCCAACCGACCGAAAGCACTGTCGAAAAACTATTGTTAGGCGACCTCGGCATGTAGTTACGGCCCCAGACGACGATCTCGCTATCCGGATAGCGAGACTAGTCTCAACGACCTCTGCCCTAACACGACGTCGACGTCTCTGGGTTCATCGGCGAACGCACGGATACACTTGGTATCAAAGAGTGCCGAGGCGCTTTGCGCAATCGCAACCGCGTAACGGCGGCCTGGCGCTGACTCACCTTCGGGTGCGAGGCTCACGTCGAACTGGTCGAAGGGACGAGCCCAAGAGCGACAACCCAAGCCGAGGCTCCCCCCGCGGTCAGCCCTTGAGCGTTGGGCGCTATATGGGCTGAGACTCCTTGCAGAGTCTCGCCCCAAAAGCCCGGTGAAGCAGTAGTGGCTGCATCAGCTAACTGCAGAAGACAGTTCAGAAAAAAAAAGTATTATAGGACAATTATAGGAAATTTCAAGTTTGTAGTTCTTTGGTTTGATGATAAGCAATTTCTGAGGTCAAACATCTTTGAAACTGACCATTGGTGCTCTTCTGTAGTGTAGAAAACTGACTGAAATTGCATACACCCCTGCTACAGAATTTTCTGACCAAGCAAGTCAGAAAACCTAAAGTACATGTAATAAAGTGATAATTTGGAATCTATAATTTTGGATAATCCAATAATTGTTGTCTTTCTTTTTACTTTAGAATTCCCCTATGCTGATGTAGTTTTCGTTGGCTCCATAGATCTCATAACACAAGAATACCATTAGTTTGATATTTGGACACTTAAAACTTACTTTAATCTCAGTGATTAAATTTCTTTAAAAAGAAAACTTTTTTTTGATTTTTATTAGATCCGTAAATAAATAGCTAATTGCAACAAACAAAAGCAATATCTCAATTTACTAAGAAAAATTGTTTTGTTTGTTTTTTTATGTTTATAAAAATGTTTTACAAACTAATGTTTTAAATTTTTCACAAGATCCACATGTTTGCTGTCGCCGTCACACGAGGCAGCAATTATATAGCGCCGTCTCCTTGCTAATGTCCCTGCACATTGTCCTCTTAACAAGAACCTTTAATTACAATAGTGTTTTTTTATTCAACAGTTATTCAAGTCATGGGCAGATGTTCGAGAGCAAAAACTCGAAGAGCAGACAAAACGTTTAGACCGGGCAAAAAGATTGCAGCTTATTCAAGACAGACAGAAAGAAATGGCTAGTGAAGAACAAAAGTTATGGTTCTTTGAAACTGAAGAAAAAATTGATCTTTTAATTGAAGAAAAGGAACAACTTGATCAAAAGAGTTCTGAACAAAAAACTGCTGTTGATAAATTAGACGAAAATTACATACCACCCGAGATTCGGCCCCGGAGAAAATAAATGAAATAGTTTCTATGTAAGCAATTTATGTACATTATAAAATTGTAGTTTTAAATTTATTCTGTTAGTATCATTTCTACACTGGTGAAATTAATGACTCCTCCTGCATTTTATTGAGATCATACAGAACCTTCTTCAAAGTATCTTCAGTTCTTTTGGCTTTTTCAGTTTTTATATTATCTTCTAGATCTACAATATCCCTTGCCAAGGTTCCCGTGTCATTTACAAGGGATATAATTGAGTTGCATTCAGAATGTAACAATGCCAAAAGTTTATAGGCTTTCTTTGCTTGGTCATCTTTTTTTGCATCCTAAAAAAATAGTAAAAGACTAAGTAACAATATGGGCACAATACTGCTGAGACTTTTTTTCCTATATTCTGCCAGCATTAATGACATGCAGTTTGTAGAGTTTAGGCAAAGGGTTTCAGGATTGAGTTTCAATTTTCCTGACCATTAAAATAATGCTTAGTAAAGTGTCTAAGGTACTTGCCGGAGCTTCTCAGTAAAAATTAACTTCGTAAACAACTTGAAAAGTTTTAACTATAATTGTTTTTAGAAACCTTTTTGAAAACATTTTGTTGAGTACTTTACCTTAAATAGTGTCTCATCAGCAATTGAGAAACAGCGATCTAACTGTCCTTCTAGCACATTAATTTCTTTCTGGAGTTCTTTAGTATCGTCTAATATTTTTTTGATTTCCATATTTTGTTTATCAACATTACTTATTATTTCCATTATTCGCTTTGTATATGTTGACCTGAAAGAGTGGGTGTGTTATTCCTTGAGGGAAATTTTTGCCCTAACTTCGCATAGACACCAATGTCACCAACTTCTTCATACAAATAAAAGTAATAAATCATACTTGTTTGATTTAGAAGTGGTGGTTTGGTCTGCCCTATAAGCACAGCCTAAACAGCCGCGACAAAACGTATAACTGGCTTGACAGCTCCTCACTATCTGTATGTCGACATAGGGTCGGACAAAGGATGCGTTAAGTCGTCATCTTAATGTTGCTCTGTCTAGATGCCTTCGATGGCGGACTGTATGAATGTCATCAATGTTTAGACTGTGCTGTAACATGATTTTATCCCTCCAGGGGCGACTATTTAAATAATATTTTTTGAGGTATGATACAATTGTTTACATACAATTGCAAATCAGTAAATAGATCTGTTGACGGGGTAAGATTATTATGTCAATCAGCTGACATTATAGCCCTCCAAGAAAATTGGCTTATACCCCATGACGTGAATTTTATTGGCGCAATTCACCCGGACTTCGGATATACCAGCAAATCTGCAGTGGACACGTCACGCGAGGTAATGAGAGGGAGGCCGTACGGGGGCGTAGCTATAATGTGGCGTAAATCTGTGCTTACGCTTGTGTCTGTCGTTGAGTGTAAATCTGTGATACTAGCTGCGATAAAAGCACAAATAGAGGGAAGGTTTATTATGTGTTTCTCAATATACATGCCTACAGATTGTTCTGAACATTTATTAGAGTTCTCTGAATGCATAAGTGAAGTAAAAGTAAAAATTGAGAGTAGCTGTGTGGAATCAGTAGTTGTGTTGGGTGATTTTAACGCACATCCAAATACATTATTTTTTAATGAACTTAATACCTATACTTGTGAACATCAATGGATATTGGCCGACGTAGAATTATTAGGTAAAGACTCTGGCGCATTTAGCTTTATTAGTGACTGTAATAGCTCATTAAGATGGTTAGACCACTGTTTGGTCACCGAAGCAGGCTGGAAGGCAGTTGTAAATGCTACTATACATTATGATGTTTTTTGGTCGGATCATTTTCCCCTGGAGATACAATTAGACCTTAATTGTATCATAAGAAAAAAGTTCTTCTCACCTGGTCACCTGCTCAAAAACTAGGTCAGATGGGGGCGAAAAACACAGCATCAATTAGATTGGTACAGTAAGCTGTGTCATGATAAATTACGGCTAATTGAGTTTCCGGCGGAGATGAGAGACTGTTGTGATAAGACTTGTGCGAATACAGAACATAAAAATATCATTAAAATTATGTATAAACAAATTGTAATTATCCTAAGAGAGACAGCAAAAAATACCTATGAATGTAAAAGGGGGGGCAATAAAAAACGTATTACTGGATGGAATAAATATGTCAAGAAAGCTCATGGGGATGCTCGATCGGCCTTTCTAAAGTGGGTGAGTAGTGGCAGGCAATCGATAGGACAGTATTTTGAGGACATGAAAAAAAAGGCGTATTTTTAAACAAAAATCAAAGTGGTGTCAAGATAATGAAAAGAAATACAGATGGAATATTGGCCACACATCATAGCATAAAAGACTTCAAACAGTTTTGGAAAGAGACAAATACTCTGAACCCAAAATCAAGTGTCCCCACGAGCATATCCCCATATCCAATTTATTTAAAGCACATTTTAAAGTAGAATAAAGCTTGGGATCGCGGTCCTCGGTGGTCAAGGAAGAGGTAGGGCAAGAAGTACCTATGTATTTTAAGGCTAAAGACGTAAGTGAGATGATACATTCTATGTCACGTGGGAAGTCAACGGGTCATGACGACCTCACTATCGAGCACCTGAGATTTGCGGGTGCACACCTACCTAGAGTTCTAAATTTGCGGTTTTCTTTATGTATTGCTCATGCTTATCTACCCGAGGACTTAATTAAGACGATTGTTGTGCCAATACTTAAAAATAATACGGGTGATGTGTCAGATAAGAGGAACTATCGGCCAATTTCACTGGCGACAATCATAGCAAAGGTCCTTGACGGCTTGCTTAAGAGACAGCTTAAAATGCATATAGACCTTCATGACAACCAGTTCGGGTTTTGCCCTGGGCTATCTACTGAAACTGCTATTCTGTGCCTCAAGCATGCCGTCAGATATTATACTAGTAGGAAGACTCCTATATTTGCATGTTTTCTAGATCTATCTAAGGCGTTTGACCTGGTAAACTATGATATTCTGTGGAATAAGTGTGCTAGTGAAACGACTTTACCGAAAAACTTGATAAACCTTTTGAGGTATTGGTATGACAATCAAACTAATCATGTAAAGTGGGAAGCTTCACTATCGGACGTTTACAGGTTGGAATGTGGAGTGAGGCAGGGGGGGCTAAGTTCTCCTACGCTATTTAATCTGTACATGAACGGTAGTAGCCTCCCTACTACACAGAGTCCGGGGCAGCCCCAATTCTCTTCTGAAGCCGATAGCTGAAAGGTTTAAGTGTCCAATTTTAAGACACTTAAACTTATTACATGTTTGTTCCAGGCCAGCAATATTCAGTGCTAGATAAACTAATAGGCTTCGTCTAGTACAGAATAATATTTATTTTTAATTTGTAATCTGTAATTTGACTACTAACATACTTCTAAGATTGTATAAATACTAACAATATATGGAGATAATCTGAAATAAATGAATAATAATAATAATAATACCATGCAGTGTCTCCAACTTATGTTGGGAGTTCCGGAGCATTATAGGTATAAAAATATTTTCGAAATTTCTTGCTAATGAAAAAAAATTAATAGTCGGCACCAACTTTTCATTGTATAGCCTCCTGGATCCCGACCAAAAAAATTGTATGCTGCCATAAAAGCCGAATGTACTTTATAAAGAATCTATCTCAGAGTGATGAATATGACCATTTTTTGTTGGAACAAAGTTTATTGTACACTCTATAAGGAATACGTAAAGCTTTCTTTTCATTGCAAATTATTTGTACTTTATGAATCCATCTCGGCTTTTATAGTAAACAAAACGCGTATTTAGATTATTTCGTGTCATTTTGTATGAAATCTAACGTCTATTTTATAAAGGAAATAAAACAAAACACTAAAAATAATGTTTAATGAAAAACGAAAAACTCACAAATAAATCTTCTCAAAAAAAACAAAAATACACTTTTTTTTCTTGTCTTAATGTTTAACAAAGTTTGTCTTAATCTTTCATTGTACTACAACAAATTACAATACCTAAGTATGTATTAATAAATCAAATTATTCAAATAATTGTGAGAAAACCTCAGTCTCTTAAGAAAACAAAATACTCTTTCTAATAATAATTTACCCTTAACAAAATCAGCCTTAGTCATCACTGTGGAATATTTTTACCTATTCCAATCAAATACCTAATTAAAAATTTATAAGTTTATGAAATTGTTGGAAACAATTTCTCTTTGGCGTTAGGCACAGATATAAATTGCACCCTAAGCAAATGACACAAGTCTTCATATTACAGCCTTTGTTTCTGCAACGATGCTGAACAGTACCCATATCTGGGAGATGATCAGTCCCATGAATTCGTCTCACTTTAGACGGAATAGGTGCCAATGGAGGCCTTCCCCTTTTAGTGACGGTTGCAGCCTCCTCAGTCTCTTCTACACTCATAGCTGATGTATTATTATTACATAAGCTGCTTTCTATAAAATGTTCTCCTATTGTTCGTTTAAAGTCTCTCAGCTGCAAACTTTTGTTTTTAGATATCTGTTGCAACTGCATCTCCTTTTTTTACTTTATCCAGGAGTTAGTCACAGCCAAGTCCACAAAGTGCAGGATAAATCGCACAGTCCATTTATTTGTTCTCATTCGAGTTGGACCCACCGCCAACAATCTGTCGGTTAGGTCCACTCCCCCCATGTGAGCGTTGTACTCTTTTACTACTTCCGGCCTTGGCACTTGAATGTATTGCCGAATTTTTCTTTCATAGCGCCGGCATTGATCAACATTTTCAGCAGCATATTGAAAGGATAAGAAAAGAATGGGCTTCTTGTCAAACCATTTAGTTATCGCTATTTCACCATCTGAGCTGACCAAAACGTCATGACTTCCGCGTCCATTTTTAGCTAATGTTTTGTCACTTTGCAGTTCCAACTTAACATCATTCGGTATACGATTTTTCATTATTGTTCCGACGCACTTAAACCCATTGTTGTTTAGTTCTTTAACCAAACGAAATGTTGTGAAGTACCAGTCAAAAAACAATACATGCCCTGAAATCAGAGTTCTAGTCAACGTATGTACGACGTTTTCAGCTAAATTACTTCCTGCGACAGACATCCTGCTTTTGCCTTGATACACTTCGAGATCGCAAACTAGGCCATTTGGGTTTGCAAGGACAAAAGCTTTGATGCCGGTGGGGTTGGGCTTGCCTGGGCAATATTGTCTTATAGGGCAGGCATCCGTGAAGGGGATAATCATTTCGTCTATTGAGATCTTTTGCTGTCTCTCTTGTTTGTGACATCCTTCTAAAACTCTTTGTATTAAAGGCCTCACCTTCCAGAGCTGATCAGCTGCTTTCATTTCGTCAGTGATGTCATTGTACCACAAGTACCTATGTACCTACCTACTTGTGTATACCTAGTTCATAAATGAGGAGAATTAAATAAAATATTTATTTATTATTATTATTATTTATTATTGTCAAATACTAGTTTCAAAGATTGCCTTAACAAAAAGAACCTATCACGTGCCATTGCATTTTGTATAAGACCCACAGCCCACTTTTGGCTCCAATTTGAGGATAATTAATGCACTACATAAGAATTAATATCCCAAAGAAGGTTTTACATTCGGCATTTGTAAAATTTAGAGATTTTCCTCTTCTTTGAACCGCGGTTTGATTCGTTTTCTCAGCAATTAGTTCAAAAATAGCGTCATCAATGTACTCGTAAAAATATTCTATCAAATCACTGGAACCAATGTAGTCTGGAAGGTAACTTGGCTGGGAGAGGTTTGGTAAATTTTGCATGAAACTAGATCTGTGCCAATCACTGCAAGGTTGAGAATCTCTTTGCCCCACACCACCCTGTGTTCTAACGCGACCAAATCCACGAGCGCCTCCCCTAGTGCGGGGTCTGCTTCCACGAGGTCCTCCTCTTACCCGTGAGCGACTTGGTCTCTCAGGAACATGCTGTTCATCCTGATTTTCATCCTCTGAGCTTGAAGCGTCTCCGCCGGATAGGTCAGGTTCCAGATATTCAGGGTCATCATCTGAGAACTCATCTTCGAAGTCTTAATTGTTTAATATCAGACTTATATCCTCTTGCCTCAGAGCTAAAATAAAACAAAACACGATTATTAACTCAATAATTTAAATTTATAGTATAACGATACGATAAATGCCGAAAGTACTTTATAAAGTACAAATTCAAGATATACTTACAATATTACACGTGCAACGAAAATATTAATGATACATTAAAGACCACTCTCTATTCTCATTACAAACATAAAAATATGATCAAGAATGTAGCAGATTGATTAGAAAATATGAGATTAAACTTACCTCCACCTGCACGACGCGGTATCTTGTACAACATGTGACGTCGAAGCGAATAGAATATACGTTTTTACTATTAAATGGTCCTTGATAAAGAGAGACAGATATATTTCGGATCAGCGATCAGCGATTGGTTCTCCGGATCACGCCACTATCGTCTAATTTTAAACGGCAAATATTTAGTTCTGTATGAAGTACGCCCGGCAATTAAGGCTAAGTTTATTTACATAATGTCAGGACATATGGTGGGTGTCCATTTAGTTCTTTATAAAGACCACAGGGATCCAGGAGGATAGATATATGAATTCAGCATTGTGGAAAATCCAATAGAAAAATAGTTTCTTCGAAATTGAAGGTAAGCACATGCCAAGGGACAAAGCATTACAATGTTATGACAATATAAAGTCAACAATTTATGAATGCATTAGAAGCCCAAAACTTAAATGTTGACAACGATGTTACAGTATGCACACATAGTATAGTTTTTCTGGCTCCCACGACTGCAATAGTTCTGTCAAGCCATATTTTTTTTTTGTTAAGCTCACAACAATAGTTTATTTTTGCCTCAGAAACTTCAAGTTTTATAGCAAGATTTTAGACCCACTTAATCAAATATAAAATTTTAATAAACTGATGATTTGTAACATTATTGTAATGTCTCCATTACATTATCGGCAAAAAAGAACGAAAATATAAAATTCACTTTGGTATATCAGGATATCAATAATGCTAATGGATATCATTAAAGGAACCTTCTAAGTAGACTGCATGTCGTACAATAACAGCGCCAATATATGTAAATATATGTTTTCGATCGCAGGTCCACCGAAACGTTCCCTAGTCGAACAGTTATGTATATAATCACGCAAATTTACTTAGAAAGAAGGTCTTTGCATTGAAGAATAAAACACACCTTTTGTTTCCACCTTTTAACTTTTCGTAGGTATTTATTAATTGCCTTTTAAGTTCTTCCTTCTTGTCATTTTCTTCGTTCATTTTCTGAGCTACATCTTTTAAGCTTGTAAGTATTTTCTTACACTTAATTCTTTCTGACTGTAAACAAAAATAATCAATTAAAGTAAAACATAAAAACAAAATTTAACAAAACAACAACGGTAATTTTGACTAAAATTAATAAGTTAAGACAAAAGTTACGTAAAGAAGGCTACCAAGAGGAAGGCAGTTGTAAGCTGCAACAAATACGGAGTTCTACCGACTGGCCTTCTGACTGTAAAAAATTGCCTGATCTCTTGAACTTTTTTGTATCAAAGAATATACCTCAAACTCACAGTAGCATTGAAGAATGCACTGACCTTTCTTCAGACCACACCCCCGTAAACTTAACTTAACTTAACGTTTGTGCAAGAGTTCTGGAAGTGGAGGTACCTCCTAGACTTAATAGTCAAAAAACCAACTGGAATGAGTACAGAAATATTATTAACAATAATGTAAACCTCAAAATTCCTCTAAAAACCACAGATGAGGTAGAAACCGATATAGAATCTCACCTGGCTGCAAAGAACTCTACACCAGTACTAAAGAAAAAAGTACTAAAACATATCAGTACCTAAAATTAATTAAAAAAGAGGATAATTAAAGCCGGCGATTAGGAAGGACATGGCATAAAACAGGCTATCCAATCAACAAAACATCTTCAAACAGTCTTCCATGCACATCCGTGCACTCAATCCGGACACAATGAGAAAGTCAAAAGACTAGAAGTCTAGAAATGATTTAAAAGATGCAACATTGCTAGAGAACCTACCAAAGAAGGGCATCCTTTTTCTATCTTTAATTATCAATGCTTGCTTTAGATTGTCAATATATCCCGCTCCAGTGGAAGATAACACAGGTTATTATGATACCAAATCTTGGAAAACCACTGCATGAAACCGAATCCTATCGACCCATCAGCCTCCTGCCAGTTGCTGGCAAGCTTCTGGAAAAATATTAGTATTTAATATAAAAATTTAATACCTACTTATCAATTGGGTTTTCGTGAGGGTCACAGCACCATCGAACAAGTACACAGACTCGTTGATGCTTTAGGACTAACACTAAAGGAAACAAGTACTGCTCAGCTGTCTTTTTGGATATCGGACAAGCTTTTGACAAAGCTCCCACACAGCTGCTTTCCCATCATGAGCTCATATCTAAGTATGACAAGCTTCGAAGTAAAATACAACAACAAAACCTCTCAGTTAAGTCTGATAAGGTCAGGAATCCCGCAAGTTAGTATACTGGGCCCGGTACTATATCCCCTATATACAGCCGACCTGCCAACACACGCTCATACCATAATTGCTACTTATGCCGACGACACAGCTATACTCTCAGTCAGTGATATCCATCAGACAGCATCTGCTTATCTTTAGCAACATCTTTCGGAAGTAGAAGAATGGCTAGGTCGCTGGTGGGTCAAAGCAAACCAGAATAAGTCCGTGCATGTGATATGAGGTCCATGACCTTTACTTTAAGGAAAAACACCTGCCCGCCTGTCCGACTCTAGAACGAAGAAATACCGCAAGTTGAAGAGGCTAAATACCTGGACATTCACCTAAACCGTCGTAACTTGGAGGAAACATATATGGAGCAAAAGGAAACAGCTCGACAATCGTATGAGATCCATGTATTGGTTATTAGGATGTAACTCAAAACTTTTTAGTGCCAGTAAACTGACAATACATATACAAAAGTATCCTTAAATCCATATGTATTTATGGCATCTAGCTCTGGGAAACAGCAATCCTTAGCAACAGAAATATTGGAAAGATTTCAAGGTAAGACTATACGTACAATGTTGAACATCCCATACTATGTGAGCAACAAATACATATACATGGACCAAGATCCGACTACAATTAAGCAGGAGATTGCGAATTTCAGCAAGAAGTACCAAAATCGGCTCTTAACTCATATCAATAAGCTAGTGACAAGATCGAAGGTTGAAGGAAGTGGCTAAGCATAGTCTTCATATAAAAGTTATTTTAAGAAAAGTTCAGTATTTTTTCTCACGTAGTGAGAAGAAAGGCGAAGGCTATCGAGATAGTGGCCACTCGACTGTCAAGAGTGTTCTAGCCACGCTCTAAGCCTTTAAAATTGGCTTAAGTGTACCAAAAGATATTTGAACATCGCAGGTTTAGGTTTTGCCGGTATGCTGAACTGCTCTTAAATCTTCCTGAAAACGCATGGCGCACTGACACATAGGCATCTCGCAGAGACGTTAAATTCTTTAAACAACCACGCAACCCATTCTAAATTATGATTTCATGGCGGCAAACAACAAATAAATGTATGGGAAATAAAATTATACATTTATTTGTTGTGTGTTTGTGCACAAATTTGTTCTGGTTACAGTCCAGAACGAAGAATAATACTTAGATGTATGTATAATTTATTAGACTTATTGTAATAGTTAAATGGTAATCAATCACAAAAAAAAAACGGAATTTGACTAAGCGCTCTTCACTGGCTGGTTGGACTGCCTAAAGAAATTTTTTTTTTATAGATTCCTATAATTTTAGGTATAAAAACATTGAAACAAAAAAAAACATCGGGATATTTCATAGTAGATACTTAATAGCTGATCACTGCAGAACTTTTAAATACTTCGGTAAAAGGAACGACTAGGCGAAATATTTTAAAGATTTTTATCGTAACTTCAATTTAATACATTTATAACTTCAATAATACTTACGTCATTTAAAGAGTTATTATTTCTGAGTTTGTATATTTCCGCTTTCAGTGACAAATTTTTAGAAGTTAGTTCTTCATTATTTATGTGCAATATATTAATTTTATTCTGAAGTTTTTCCAAAACGTTATCTTCCTCAATATTTGAATCTATGCTTGTTATACCAATTTCATTGAGAATGTCCTGCACACTTTTTAAATCTGCTTCAACTTTTTCACATTTTTTCAAAGCCTGAAATTGAATTACAACTACCTTATCTTATATTTAGGGGCGTCCATAATCTTACCCAATCTCACGTGGGGGAGAGGGGGTTATTATCTCAGCTATGCTGAAGCCACAAAGTAGCAAGTATTTTTTTGTTTTAAATATATTCAAATCAAGCACAGGTTAACGTATTTACATTAAGATACGAATTTAGGAAAATTTCACGTGAGATTAGGGTAAGGGGGGAGAGCTTAATCTCACGACATCTCACCAAAGGGGGAGGGGTCGAAAACTCGCCAAAATCACGTCACGTAATTCATGAACGCTCCATTTTTGTAACACAAAAAAGGCATGTTTTATTTGGATCAATATATTATAATAATTGGATCAATAATTTTTAATGTCAATTCAAATATAGTCTAATTGTATTAAATATACAGTACTCTCTCTTTCTGATCTCAGTTATAGTGTACAGTTATAAACAACTTTGAATAAAACAACGAAATTTTTATGATTAAAATTATGTATTCCACTGCAAGGATGGCAGGGTTCCATTGAAGTCTTAAAACTGCGGGCTGGAACAGCGCAAGCTTTCAAAAAGGTGGTAATTGAAGAAACGTAGGGTCCTCAGCCACTGGAAGGTTATACGTATTTCCAGTCCGCATTAGTGAGTGGTTCTCGTAATGTCCCGTCTATCTCATGGCAGTCCCATGTGTGCCTATTACCTCTGCCTGAGACACCAGTAAGACAGCGTAAATAGGGCAGGTAGTATAGGACTTCGCAGTCTAGGATGTGGAGTGGGAAGGATAGATCTGACCGGTACCAGCACCCTTAAGCTAGCAGGATACTATTACAAGTGTAAACTTGTATATAACAAGAAGGAAAAGGTGATTTCTTTATCGTTTGTGGTCTGTGTTGGTTTCTAAAGTCTTCTGTGTTCTGTTTCTTCACCAGATGGTATTTATTTGCACTAGGTTATTCGATGGATATCCATGTAGCTTTAGTAGCTTTGTTTTTTTGTATAAGCATTGCAATTGTTATTCCTCCTGTTGCTTCACTAGCATATCAACATCAACTTTGCATTTTATTGTCTTCTAAAGATATTCAGTTCAAAGTTGTTAATGAGATATTTTTGTTTAGCTTCTGTTGTCAGTAGGTTAGGCAAAAATATAAATTTTCAATGTAATGATTTCGTTCTTCTGTACTTGCGTTGCGTTTTATTTTTCCCCAGTGGCGATATTTATTTTCAGTGTCTGGTTCCCCATAGCTTCCGAAACTATTCTCCAGCATACCTACCTAAGTACTCGTAATTCATAAACGGACATAACCAATGCCAAAAAATGATGACATTCTTTTGTTTTCTTTACTTTGGCAGAATCCCAACATTTGCATTTTTTAATGATTTATTTGCAGTTTTTAGTTTCCTTGTCGTGTTCTCATAATTTTAGTTCCTTTTTTATACGCACCTTAGTAAATCGATACCTATTGCAAAGTAGTCGGCGAGGTGTTGTCGTATTTTCGTAGGAGTATTTTTTTGAAGGTTTGCTAATAAACTTAGTCAATGAGATTAAAATTATGAACTCCTATTTATGCAAAAACAACGCGGTAAGTAGGTATATACCTGAAGGCGAAGATATTTTTTTTTAAGCGTGTAAGTGTTGCATTTGGTTGTGATGAAAGTCATATAAATTATTAGAATTTGTTGTTACCTTGTGCATTGACTAGAAGTTTTAGCAAAAAGTCAAAAATGTGACTACGAAACGGTAAAAACGTTAAATTTCATACAAAAATTTATTCATTATGGTATAAAAGTAGGTAGGTACATATTAATTACATTTCAGTAATGAAATTGTGTACCTAATGATTTTAGTACATTTACATGCACAGCTATAAAATGTCTCGCAGTAACAATTCTTATGGCAATGCGAAAAGGCGTACAGCGCTCGTTTCGTATTCTTGTGGACTTGCAAATTAAAGCGGATTAGCGAGATGTACTGTATTTTTATTTATATATAGGTACTTACAAAAATTTAATATTGTTACGATAGGTGTCTAATGCAAATGAAATTTACCTGTGAATATTCAACTTCCATTGCATTTCTCTGTCCTTCAAACAAATTCACTTTTTGTCTTAAACCAATTCCAATTTCCTTCAACTCTTTTGAACTTTGAGTTATTTCTGTAGGAGTTTTTCGATTATCCTTCATAGTATTTTCACTTGTCACTGTTTCATTTTTCTGATGTTGCAACACAGTTTTCGTTTCAGCAGATATATCCCCCTTACTGTATTTAATCTTTAGCAACTTTTGCATAATATTTTTTTCACTCAGGTTACATGGAATTGCAGTTTCTGAAATGTTTTTTGTAATATTTTTAAATGAAGATAATCTTCGATATCAAAATTGGTCCTAAAAAAACAATTAACAGCAGGCACTTGGTAATTCGGCATGTCCGTTGTCCGATTTTTGAAACAGTTTTGCACTCAACTCTCCTAGTGGTTTTAGACGTGAATTGTTTTTTTCAACATTTAGTTTAATTTTTTTATAATTAGATTACCAGGGCAATCATTTCGAGAAATGCTATAAAAAATAGGGATACAGAATTACTAAGCGCCAAAACGAAACCAAGCGTGAAAACTCAGGAAGTCGAATGGTGGGTGAGAAATGCCTTAATAGGTCATTAATTTCCAATCCGACATTTAGATATGCCGCAAAACCTCCAACTAAAAACCGTGTTTCTTTTGCTAGGCGCCATTCACAAGCCGCGTATCAAGTGCGAAAGAAGTTCCATATTTGATCAATATTTTGACAGCTTAATAAGGGACTATTTCGCGACTCAATAACTTTTCGTAAGCCATGCCCCAATTTTATGACAGAGCTGCTCATTTTAAGAAAGTCTGTACAATATATACTTGGTTTTTTTTTTAAATACTCATAAATAATTAATTCTAATCCAAAGTCGAATTCTGGTATTGACGTGGGATTCCTACGGTTACTCTTTGATTATTTATTATTAAATTTTCTCAGATAAAAATATAATTATATATCAAGACCTTCTCCGTCACTTCAACTACAGGCAGCTTCTCACAACAGCTATACTTCTATACTAATTTAAAATATTATTTTATCTATATATTCATAGAATTACTAATTTTAAAATATCTTTCACTGTTTTCAAGTTACATAACTCCAGATAGTTATTATAATCTATATTTAATACTGAATAGCTAAGGATTTAGACGTCCCATAAGAAACGGGCACAAAGCCTAATAAATATATATTGTTACCTTGAGGATATACAAAATCACCAACAGTTTTTCGGATACGCACATCACAACATGGTGGTATCCACACAGAAGTCAATTCCTCTTTAATTTTGTTCCTGATATTTCGCATAAGTGTAGTCTTTTTATTTGTAGGTTCAAAACTTGTACTAGTTTGTTTACTCTCATTCGGCAATCTTTCTATGAGAAACATAAACACTTGCCGTAGTTCAGCTTCATTGTAATATAGAAATGTTTGGTAGCCTACTTCACCCTTGTATCCTAAATCCTAAGTAAAATAAAAGACTTTATAACACAGTCGTGGGAGTCGTAGTGGGTTTACAATATCTTGGCACTCCCCTATAACACACAAGTGTGTAAGTAAGTGCAGAGCATAACTGTCACTAAGCGATATTAGTAATACGCTAATACGTGAATATAATTTAATACTTTTATAGCAAAGACGCAGTCGAAAGATTAAACTCGAGCCAGGACTTCAACGTGCAATAATCCTTACATTCCATAAAAGTGCTCTACCAATTGGGATATCGAGGCAAAAGTTCAGCGAAAGTGAAATCCCAACTACATTTTTGCCATGGAATTACGCTCGTTTCGAACTTCATTAACAACTCCTAATGACTTATAAAATCCTTGTATATCAATCTTAAAAATGCACAAAATCTTCCTAAAATTACTAACTTCTTTTAAATAAATATATATGAATACATTTTTCATAAATAAAAAAAAGAAAACTTCTATGTGTGTATATTTATATTGTATTTATTTATTCTATAAAGATTTTGTGTATTTTTAAGATTGGTAAATTAAAACATAAAGTTTCACTAGAATAATAAACATAAACATAAAGAGACACTAGAAGTTGAATTTTACATATATACATAAACCATTTTGTTTTTACAGACTAACACATTCTCATGAAGAACTGCAGAGGGGTGCCAAGATTTTGTAGACAGACTATCAATATTATTGTAAAACTGTTTTATATGTAACAAAACGACACGCAAACCAAAAGTGCATGCAAAATTGCTATACAATCTAAAAATTAAAGTAAGTCAAAATTGACTGCAAAGATTTGAGGCATAAGGGCACCCGGATAGACTGACGTTATTTGTGCATAATCACATGATCTCAAAATTTACTTAAAAGATTTAAGGCATATGGGCAGACGGATAGACAGACGTTTCTATACTGCATTGTCACGTAAAAACAAAGTTGATAACAAATATTTAGGCACGGGCAGACAAATAGATAGACGTGTTTTTATATTGCTTTAATACGTGAACATAAAATTGATCTTAAAAAAATTTGATGCAGAAAGACAGACCAACAAGGATTATGTAAAAAATTTTTAACAACAGTGCACTGAACAAATATTCAATTCTGGATTCTTTAACCAATAAAAATTTGGTTTTCCTTTCATAACTTCTAAAATCGAAGAATCCCAACATTCAAAATATGTTTTGAAATTACTTTCAAAATTAAAACTAATAAAAAAATATTTGAGAAGTACGATGGGTCAGGAAATAATTTCAGCTTTGGCAGTTTTATCTATTGAACCAGAAATAGCATCTAAGCTGAATAGCGGTAAAATTACTAAGGAGTTAAGCAAGGCAAAAAGCAGTAGTATTCTCATTTCGAATAATTCCTCAAACACATCCATGATACAAGCGGTAGAACACACATAGGGAGGCAAAGTCTCTCCTCAGGCCGTACGGCTTGCGAGTTTGGGATTGTCAATATTAACTTCTTTCTTGAAGAAACCCATATTGTAGTCTTTAGAAAACACACACAGGGAGGCAAACTCCCTCCCCAAACTTAAGGGCTTGATACGGCAAGTGAGTTTGGGATCGTCGACAATTCTAACAGCCCGTCGTTAAACCGAGTTAAAAGGGCCAAGCTGATATCCGGGTGCACCCACCCAGAGATGGCAGCAGTACTGCATATGGGGCCGAACTTTCGACTTCGAGCAGCAACCTTTGCCCCGACGTGAAGTACTCTTTGCGATGTTGAGTACAAGTATTTTCGACGCCAGCTTAAACTTTTACACCGATTAAACAACTGTCGTGTTTTGAAACCGGCTCAGGATTGTCTCAGTGACAAGCGGCAGGATCTTCTGAGCTAAATCAATCCATCCCAGTCTGCCAACTTGAAATGCCACACATGGCGCCAATTAGTTGGCCCAGATGGATCGCGTTGTGTGTTTGACATTTGAGTCCGAACGAGATAGTGGTCCAAGGAGCCAGGAGGCGCATTCACAGAGACGGAAGTCAGACGTGTAGTCAGCAAAAGGTCAAGTAAGGAGCTCGTATAGTCCTCTGTATCTGGTAGTCTCGTTGGAGAAAGTACCAGCTGGGAGAATACATAGGTCAGAGCAAATTCATGCGCAGATATCTCTGTGTAGTTACTGGTTCGAGAACTAAGCCACTCACGATGGTGGGCGTTAAAGTCTACCCAAAATAACTAGTTCTGCTGTGCGATATTGCTCTAGCTTACGTCCGTATCATCGCTATGAGACCTGTAATGGCTCGAATAGATACGCTTGTGGCCGCCGTGATCTACGCACACCCATAATATCGACAAGTCCCTGTCTTCAAGGCTATAAAGGGGGCGACAGCAGATATCCTCCTGGACGAACATACATACACCGGCACGACTCTAAAAATTGTGCTCCAGTTTGTAGCCGGAATATTGTAGGTATGATCTGCGTCACCGTTAGAAAAATAATGGTCGGCTGCTAAGTCTCCAGATAGTGGTGGACTGCGTTAAATACCCCTAATGTTGCAAAAATCTAAATCATAAGTGGATGGATAAGCCGCTAGAAAAAACTCTTCCTTTTATTTCTTGCCAACAACGAGCACTGCCGGTCTTCCGCTGTCCGCGCAGCGAATCCTCAAGAGCTCTGGCAACCTTATTCACCGCCTGGAACACAAATCTGCTCAATGTAAGCGTTATTGTGGCCGCGGTTTACTGACGGAGGTACTTCCCCAGTTCGGGCTTCTCATCCCTATGCCCTGCTTTTATTATTCGGTTGGCTTATTCGAGCGAGTACTCGCTATGCCCTACCTCTCTTAGGTAAAGGTCTCTCTCAGCTTAAAATATCAGTTTCTATATAGTTAGTTTAAGATATAGTTTAGTTTGCATTGTCTATACTATAATAAAGTAGTTAAAAGCTTGGGTTATGTTTTAACTGTTTCTAATTTATAACATTGCTTCTAGCGAGGGCCTCACAAAATGTACCTTGCCCACATAAAATTTTCGTCTTGCCCCGCCACTGATGATATAGATCCTCAATTGACGAGATAAGCGGGGCATCCCAGGAGACTCCCTCCGGCCATAAATTTTGCAGGTGACACTTGGTTCAAAATACATTAGGAGCAAGCGAACTATACGGATCAAAGATCAGGGCAAAAGTCGACAAGACAGTGTGCTTAGTCCAGGACTTCGGAGCTGTAAGATACCAAGACTCGCCATTGAATAAGGATCGTCGACGTTCTGAAAGATCAGCGGATCTTGATCATCTATTTCCTCAGCTCATATCCGCCAGCATGAAGAATTCAAATTAGCTCATCGTGAAGGAGGTTTGCCTCCTCAATACTGGATGCTCTAATTCAAATATAATCCCTGTAAACGTCTGGCCAAATTGAAGCTGCACGTGCAAGTAAATACATTCCCTATCTGCTAGCTCTCACAGAGCCCGAATTCTGTGACCGGAAAAAAAGGACAGGAGCGACGTATCGGTGATCAGCTCAAAGACTGTGATAGGAAAAGCAGGATCTTCTCGCCAAAGAATCAACTGATATCTGCAGTTATCCTTGTGAATTATAGTTTGGCGAAACATCATTCGAATATCGGCAACTTAACGACCTGGTGACTTAAGAAGTTAGTGAGAATGTCACAAACATTTCAGTGCAAATTGGTCACGAGTGAAGGCACTGGTTAAGGGAAACGCCATTTGAACTGGGACCCGATCCGTCAAAAACTACTCTAATTTCCCCCCCTTTGATGACCATGCGGTGAGAGATGAATAGGTGATCCTCCTTTGTGCAATTAGAATTGGAGACGGACATTTTGCCTAAAGCCTGAGACTCCTGCATAAACTCCAAGTACTTCTGTTGGAAGATAGGATCGCGTCTCATATGCCTCTCCATAGATGAAAACCGGTTTTGGGCTAACATCCTGGAGTAACCGAGGGCAAGTTTGTTCGGGATGGAAAGCAGGCGGGTAAGGAACTGACCAGTCGAATATCGACCGATGTTATTCATAAAAAAGCCTCACATTCCTCCTCAGCCGGATCAGACCGAGAAGATGCAGAAGGTTCCTCCCAAACACGCTGAACAGCGTCAGCAACAGGGACATTCCGAGGAGCCGGTCGGGGTCAGTCAATATAGCATGGCCAAATTCAATGGGAAGTGCCACCAGCCCACCGGCCTGAAGAAGCTTAGCCGGACCTAAATTACAGTGTCTCAGAAAATCGGCACCAAATAGGAGATCCACCGAACCGAGAAGATGAAAGTCGGATCCAGCAAACGCCAGACCCGCTGTCAACTCAGTAATTTCCGTCATACGCAAGCATTGAGAATGATCACCCAAAATATAGGTTATGAAGGAGGTAAACAAAGAGGGACACCATCTCTTGAATCATTGAGACCTGGAGATCACCAATGCCTTGAAAAGACCGCTCGGGGTAGTTGCCGTGGCGAAGGTGATGTGCGCGGCGATTGGGACAGACTAAACTACTAAAAAGGTCAAGTACGGCTGCCCCCGCACCGGGACCCCATGAGTAGCGAGTACAGCCCGGTTCGATGACGGAGCGAACTTGGTCTCGCCCACCCGGCGGATCTGAGCTACCCTGACCACAACTTAGTCACAAAAATCTTTAGGCTAGTCAAGGTCGGCCGTGTCCTTCTCCGCCACAGACAGACCAGGCCTGTTGGTAGACATACCCGAGAGCTAAAAAAACGAAATAATATTCATAAAAACAACGATAACTACAGAAAATACGAAAACAAATCAAAAAAAAAATTAAAAAAAATGTTATAATCTAACACAAAAAGGTTTACAAGTTAACAATTAAAAAATTGGCCAAGTGCGAGTCGGACCCGCGCACGTAAGGTTTCGTACCATTATCAATATAATCAATAAAAACGGCAAAAAAATTACGTCTGTTTTATGGGAGCCTCCTTAAATATTTATTTTATTCTGTTCTTTTAATTTTGTTGTTATAGCGGCAACAGAAATACATCTTTTGTGAAAATTTCAACTGTCTAACTATCACGGTTCATGAGAATCAGCTTGGTTTGGACGGACGTACGGACCACAGAGTCTTAGTAATACCCTAAAAACGAGCTAGAAAAAAAAGCAGGCGGTCAAATCCAATAAGTAACGGATCACTAGTTCTAAGACGATGGTGATCATGTGTTTTCTCATGAAAGAAAAATAGTACAGACAGCACGCGAGGTCTTCGCACAAGATCGAATAATAATGACAAGGCGGCATCCGAGGTGCGAGTGGTACATATAGAGAGCTAGCCCACACACACCAACACAGCTGCGTATAGTAAAGAGACCAGCTTAGAGAGTTTAAAGAGTACATGGACAAAATAATATTAATATTTGTTTATTTAATAATTGTAAGGAAGGGGTACATAAATACTGTGATCTTACGTAGTTTTACCTTACCCGGACATAAAGTATCTCCTGGCATACTACGACAGCGAAAATACTTTTCAGCTATATTTATAGTACGAAATCAACAAAGAAACAAATAGCATTAAGTTTTTAAGTCAGTTATTATGAAATATAACATACCTAAGGAGATACACCAAAATGGCGTGTAAAATGACCACGGAGCTGGCTCGCGCTACACTTAAGACTGACTTTACTTCAAGAGCGCTGTTTTTAAGGCGCGGAATTTGCAGCGTAAAAAAAACAAGTGCCATTTTTAAAAGACTACAAAATGAGGGTCAAATGTGGGAAAGACTTTTCTTGAAACAACATCAAGGGCTGAAAGCTTTTAAAATTTCTATACATTATTTATCCTTCTTTTAAAATAAAATCAAATAAACTATTTATTTAGTTTTTGTATATTTAAAATACTAATAGTACTGCCTGTGCAGATAGAAGAAAAAGGCAAACTGTTTAACATCCAAAAGGGGGTACGGCAAGGAGAGAGAGATTTAGAATATTGAACTGAGCTGAGTACGGAATAAATATAAATGGAACCAGGCTAACGCATTGTGCTTTTTGCAAAAACCCCACATGAACTTAATGCTACAGTAAACGATTTGGCAACAGAAATAAAAAAGATGGGACTTTCCATGAACTAAAATAAAACTGAAGCAATGAATAATGGAACTAAGAACGAGCCCATAAATGTAAGACAAGTCAAAATTGAATATATCAACGAATATAGCTATCTAGGACAAACTATGTCCCCCCAGGAAAACATAGGAAAAGAAATTGACATAAGGATAGCAAAAAGTTGGAAGAGGTACTGGAGCATGAAGGAAATAATGAAAGAATAAGAAACATTACAATCTAAAGTTTTCAACACATGCATAATGCCCGTCATGACGTATGGAAGTCAATCATTGGCACTTACACAGAAGAACAGTAAGAAACTATCTATATGCCAACATTCAAGGGAGAGAAGCATGTTGGGGTAAAGAAAACAGATTGCCTTAGACTTCAAGTAATTAGAAAAAATATGAAGGTTCACGACATTGAAACAAAAATAAAAAGAGAGAAATGGAAGTGGGCTGGACACATGATTAGAGAAGATGACTTGAGAAACATAGCGGGAATAACCTGGAGCAGAGTAGCCAGTAAGAGAGTAGAGTGGAAAAGGTTAGAGCAGGCCTAGATAACCTATATTTTATATAGAGTAATTTGTACATGTTCATTGTATCTTTCCTTGAATAATAACGGATATTTAAAATTACCAGGGGAGGGTAGTTTTCATGTTTGAGGAGCTATTATCATTAAATATAAATAAAGACGATGGTATGCTTTAAGAGAATACTATTCAGATTTATTATAGCCTGCTTCATCCACAAGAATTTTTCACTTATTTTTGGCACTTATTAATCAAACATTACAAAATTTTAAAGACGCGTTCTTGGAAAAATACAAATACAAATGGTCTTAATTAGTAAATTGTGTTAGTAAAAACATTTTCCAGGATTTCATAGACATAGATATTCGGCTTGAGATCATGTCTACAAGATATCAGTGTTTAATCAGTGAATGTCAAAAATAAATCGAAAATTCGTTTGTATGAAGCGTGCTGCGAGGCGCCGCGAATTGTTTTCTCTTACGATATAATAATGCTTTATTGAAAAAAAATCATAAGCAAAATGGAAATTAATAGTGGATATCAAAAGTACCTCTTGACTAATAATGACCTATATATACTTTTTTTTGTAATACATATAAAAAAAAGAGTCTCTGAATACTCACTTTGCAAGTAGACGCTAATTGTGCAGCCACTTCGATTCTGTGTGATAGACCATGGGGCATATTAGGTGGTAATTTTAAAGACTTGTTAATAGTGCTAAGACATTTAGAAGCAGATTCAATAATAGTTTCTACTGAAAGATCACAAATATTTTTCACATCTTCATCAACTTTTCTGAAACAAAATATGTAATATGTTCATCTTTGACTATTTGCATTTCATAATTTTTTATTAAAATAGAATGTTTACACCTTGGTTATGACTTTGTTGTTTTTTTTTCTTTGATTACGACAACTGGACCGCTCTCCAGCAGCATTCCCTTCAGAACAATGAAATTCAGAAACCACCTAGTATGGAGAACAACAACTACCAAGTGTATGGAGAACAAAATCAGTTCTGAACAGACCGCATCCTGAATTTTAGCACTGTAAGTATGAAGCGGACCATACCCTAGTAAATCATTATCATTCATTCACATCCTTTTAAGGTTTATCTAAGCAAAATATCACTTAGCACCCCTTATACATACTATGACCATTCTTTGATAAATTTGAGCTACCGGCTTTGTAGATAACAGCATTTATTTTAGTTATTCATAAGATTTTTTATACAGTCTAATACGATATAGGGATCAAAATGTAAGAGGTAGTGAAGATCCAGTTGAAGTTCCAAGTTTTGGGTTGCTGTATTTAAACCTGAAATTATATTAAGGAAAAATTTAATCATTGATACCTAGGTACAGTAGGCGACACATCAAGTTACCCACGAAAACATACCTATAACTAAAACGTATCACTAAAGATAAATCGTAGGAAAGAGACTGAACACAGCTGCGTCTGCGAACATATCTATAGATATATGTATACTACAAACATGAATGAAAGCCGGCGCGGCAGTCGCCGGCCTGGGCGGCGTAAGTACCGAGCTCAATCAACATCTAGGTAAAATAAAATAAATTAAAATTTAGTGTTATCCGTGACGTTGACACGATAAGGGCGCAATCGTTTGTTGAATCGCTAGTCGCTACCTATCTAAATTAAAAATGGCACCTCAACTTATCCAAGTGCAGCGGAGAAGCGGGCTACAGAATAAAATATATTGAGCTCACGAACTCGAATAACAGTAAGAAAATTTACTTTGTTAATAACGTATGTTTAGAGGTACCTATCCATTATGAATCAAAAGTAGTAAATTAATAATTTTAATCCTTACCAGTCTCATACCTACGTTCATACTGTGGGGCACGGCCTCCTTTTATCGAGGGTGTTTACATGAGACTTTTTAATAATTATGCGGGTTTCCTCACGATGTTTTCCTTCACCGAAGAGTCAGTAGGTAATAATCAATACTTAATATAATAAAAAAAAAAAAAAATACAATATAAAAGAAAAACAGTAATAAAGAAATAATTTTACTGTCTGGTTTCTTCAATAGGTAACTAAAAGCAGTATCATGAGTGACATTTTAAATTTTTTTTTAGGTATCAAATTTAAAACATCAATTTAAAACATTCTATTTACAGAGAAAATCAATAAGACATTGGATCCTCCGGAACGAGGAAACGGGGGGAGACCTATCGCCATAACTCCGACAGGTATTTTTCACAACTGCTAATTAAGATGCGGCTATAAAAGCGGCTCACCAACCGGAGCACTGGAGCCGTTTCTCAATACCCAGAGCACTGCTTCTCAATATCACGTAAGTATCATTATAAATATACATATATTTGGACATTACACACAGCGCCGTCTGGCCCCAAAGTAAGCAAAGCTTGTGTTATGGATACCAGATAACGGATACAAATATATATATATATATATATTACTTTTTTTTATAAATACATACATATCATACATAATTACACCCAGACTCAAGACAAACACAAATGTTTATTACATAAATGTTTGTCCTGTGCGGGAATCGAACCCACACCCTCTGCACAGCAGTCGACCACACCACCAACTAGGCTGCGAGGTAGTCAATTATCTATTACCTATTTATACATTCAAGCGATCGATGAGTCGGTCAGTCAGTGGTAGTTATTTATTTGCACTTTTATAGGTAGGTATATGAGATGCAATATAAGCGATAGAAAAATATATTTTACTGAAACTGAATTAAAAAAAAAAAATCAGGCATGACCCAGCGATATCGGCGTGCTTTTTTGTAATTTCAAGGGAATCCATTGTTTAGCCTTTACGTATTATTTCTTATGCCTTTTACCATTACCGCTCGCGTAGGTATGTTGTGGTATTGCGTAACACACAACACATACGCGCGCGGCAATGGTAACTGTAATGGATTTAAATACCGTTCCTATTATAGGTAGTTACTAAATATGCACGCCGAGCCGGTCAGTGTAAAAAAAACTTTTGTTATTTTATAATGTTACTAGCTGAGCCCGCGGTTCCACTCGCGCTTAATTCAGCTATCGAACCATATCTGATTCCTTGCTCATCCCGCGAAAACATTATATTTTTTCAGGATAAAAAGTAGCATACCTATATGTTAATCCAAGATGTCACCTACCTCCGTACCAAATTTCATTAAAATTAGTCTAGCCGTTTGAGCGTGAAGAAGAAACAAACATACAAACACATTCACAATTTTCGCCTTTATAATATAATAGTGTGATTCGTTATCAAGGTAATTAATAGGTAACAGGGAGCAATTTTTTATAGGTAAAAAAATGGTGACTGAGCACAACAAGACGCCTGTTGGTTGAGGATACTGCGACCTACGACAAACGTGCTTCTTTACCGTCTCTGAGTAACTGAACTAAGTCGGCTGAGCCCGATCGAGGCCGAAAAATAAAAAAATCACAAAATCTTAAATTTAAAACCCGGTAAAATTTATACCTACCTACCTATGTGTGCAATTAGATTTCCGTGTGACCGATCGCTAAGAGTATTAGGGTTAAGGGTTAAGGTGAGTAATGACGACTGCCGGGAAATAATTTTAATTCACAAGAAGAGCTCAGCCTTACTTGGAAAGAATAGACATCGCGAAAATTATTTAAAAAATCGGCCAAGTGCTAGTCGGACTCGCGCATGAAGGGTTCCATACCATTATCTATAAAAACAGCAAAAAAAATTACGTTTGTTGTATGGGTGCCCCCCTCAAATATTTGTTTTATTTTAATTTTATTATTTAATATATAATTAAATATTCTGTAAATATTTCAAGCGTCTACCTGTTGCCCTTATCAATATCGAGCATAAAAATCACGTTTGTTGTATGGTAGCCCCCTTTAATATTTATTTTATATTTGTTGTTATAGCGGGAACAGAAATACATCTTCTGTGATAATTTTAACTGTCTTACTTTGACGGTTCATGAGATACAGCCTAGTGACAGATTGACGGACGGACAGCGGAGTCTTAGTAATAGAGTCCCGTTTTTTATCCTTTGGGGACAGAACCCCCTAAAATTTATTATGAATTTTAGTTGAAATCCAGTAATTAATAATAATTACATTGTTTAAATATATTTATGTATAGGTATTATTTTCTCTGCTTTAAAATAGTATTAAATTTAAATAGTATTTTATTTACACACAAAACGAGGAAATAATTTCCAATAGGATTAGACACTTTGATAGTTTGCAACGCTGCCTTTTCGTATGTATTATTGGGTATTGTTTAATAAAATTTAATTTTCAGATTTTGACGCAGACTGTCCGACGGCGGTTGAAAGAACTTACCAAGAAGCTTAATTGATGGAAAATGTTTGTCTTCCTTCTTATCTCGATAGTCAACTTGGGTAATACCTACCTCGACGTTTAACAAGCTATTCTTATGTTGTTTTTAACATAACACATGATTCCTACTCAGTCAAAATTATAATGATTACCTACAGGTTATTTTAGCTGAACTTGCTTTTCTGTTAGCTGAATATTTTTCAAAGATTAAGATAAAATTTACAGTAATTAATTATGGCCACAATAATATGAGTGTTTTTAATTTTTCTATACTAACAAACTAACCCAAATACTAACACTTTTGTAAGGTAAAACTTCAGTAACTCGCTCGCTCAAAATTATCTATGTAGATAATAAGCTTGATACCTAAAGTTTTGGGTATTTTACTTTCATATAATACCATGGGTATATCGACATTTTAAGAGACAGCATATTATAATAAATAAGATAATAAATTTAATAAGGGTTTTAGTATTCGGACGTCAGATGTAAGATTATATTAATACTCAGTAGCTGTTGAGTTTTTTTGTATTTTTGGTGTGACGTGTAATAAAAATGTAGTAGGTAATAGATAATAGGGCAATAAAGGTTTAGGGTTTAGGTAAATAGTTAAAATTTATGATTATTAATTTTTTTATATATGTTTCTATGATCTGTATTCTCTAATTGTGGAATTGTTGTAGTTAAAAAGTTTATAGATTTGTTCGACAGAAAATACTTTATATAAAAAGCTCCATTTGCACTAAGATCCGTTGTGACTATTCACACTATTGTTAATAACTTTACTGCCAAATAATGTCTATTAAATTTTTATTTTTATTTTTGTTACTTTTAGTTTATCCTTATAATTATTTTTAATTCAAATCGTCATGTTAATTTTAAATAATTATATGACGTTACTACGACTTCTGATATTTTATTTTACTTTTACTAAATGGCCAGTCTCAACCAAATTACCAAAGAGTCTGCCAACTGATGACTTTTGCCAATACTTATTGAGATAAAATCAGTGGATTAAGTTGATGTTTGTTAACCATCATGTATATCTGAGGAATTGTTAAAAACTATGCACACATCCGGTCCCCTCCCTACCATCGCATCGCTAGCCACCGTGACTGCTTAACACGAGGCGGGCCGTATGCTTATTTGTCACCTTAGTATATTGAAACAAAGAACTAAACAAATGAGTATATCAAACCACACTTCCCACTTTTGGACACAAGTCTATACCTACTTACTAAGAAGAATGTTTGCGCTTACGCACTAGGCACCCACACGGGCCTAGTGCGCGTTAATTATAGAGGACACTGGGTGCGAAATAGGCTAAAAAGCCAATACAAAATACTAACGATGATGGTAAATAAAAATACTAAAAATTAATTATATGCCTAATGTACATATCTAATTCTTTTTTCATTAGATCATATTTCTATTTTTCATTTTATTTATCACCAAACTTTGCCAGCGGTTCCGCCCGCCCTAAATTCGGTTATCGGAGTGGGACTCCTTAATTTAATGTCAGTATTAATACTGTGATTTACTCCTTAATAAGCCCACCCTAAATTCCATTATCGGCGTGGGACTCCTGTATTCAATCAGTGATTTGCTCCTTAATTACACTAATGAAGTTTGCTATATCAAGCTGTAGCTACTGCTATAGTTCGTTTAAGCACGGTTATAGTTATTCCCAAGGGAACTATTGAATTTTTTGGGATAAAAAGAAGCCTATGTGTTATTCCAGGACCTAATCTATGGGTGTGCCAAGTTTCATCCCAGTCCGTCCCGTGGCTGAAGCGTTATTGAGTAAGAAACATCCAGACATTATTACAAACTTTCAAGTTTAAAATTTTAGTAGGATTTCGTTTGGCACATTTAAATTAGTGCAATTTCTTTTCACACATAAGAAGAGCAACTACAAAAAAAGTTCGCATTCCACCAGCAATCAATGATACCCAAGGTAATCTGGTTACTGAGCCTGCTGATATAGCTGAGACTTTTTCCATTGAATTCCAAAAAGCGTACTCTCAGGAACCTGATCTCACGGTCAATCCAGTGATTCAAAACCTAGCATGTTCCGAAAACTCTTTGACTGACATCTTATTCACAAATGGTATTGTTTACAAAGTACTTAGAAAACTTGATAGTGGTTCAGCTCCTGGTCCTGATAATATTCCTAGCTGTATTTTGAAAAAAGACCCTGCCATATTTGTAACTTTATTATGTGAACTCATGAAACTATCCTTTGAAACAGCCAAACTACCTCAAGATTGGAAGCATGCAGTAGTGACACCAGTGTATAAGAGTGGTGATAGGGCAGATCCATCTAAATACAGACCTGTTACCCTAACAAGCATTATTTGTAAATGCATGGAGAGGATAATACTAGATCAACTAAAAGTGTTCCTCAATAGAGAAAATGTTATATCGATTTATCAACATGGCTTTGTGCTAATGCGATCAACAGTTACAAATCTCATATCCTCTGTTTATGCCTGGACCACGGAGCTTAACCATAAAAATCCAGTTTATGTTATTTATCTTGATTTTGAACAGGCTTTTGACAAAGTACCTCACCAGCTATTGTTATTAAAGCTAAAGCATTTCAGCATCAGGGGCAAACTTTTGAACTGCATTAAGGAATACCTTACACAACGCACATTCCAGTTGGAGAAATGTTATCACAGCCAAGAGAAGTTCTCAGTGGAGTCCCACAGGGAAGTGTGCTTGCTCCAATGTTATTTAGCATTTTTGTTTATTTGATTGCTTTGCTAAAATCTTCAGCCAACTTCTTTGCTGAGGATAGTAAATTTTTTGGTAACCCACTGGTACAATCAGGACAATTACAGAATAACATTGATTGTTTACATGAATGGTCTCAACAGTGGGTAATTAAACTCAATGCAAATACTGCTGTGAACTCACAGAAAGAATTGGGGATATTAATTACAAGCAATTTTAAATGGGCAGATCATATAAGTGCACTAGTGAAAAATCTAAGTTTTTCCTTTATGTGATCAGAGATCCTTTCATTTTATCAACATAGCAACTTTTATAAAAATATACAAGACATACGTAAGACCTTTGCTTGAGTATGCGTTTCAGGTATGGAGTCCATATTTTGTAAAGGACATCACTCTTTTAGAAAGTGTTCAAAGGAAGCCTACTAAAATACCATTTGGACTAAAAAGAAAATCATATGAGGAGAGGCTTAAAATACTAAAGCTGCCAACTTTACAAGATCTGCATCTAATCAAGACATATGAAATCCTGACACACAATTACAACCTACCTAACATACGTGACATGTTTGTCTTGAAGGATGCAAACTCTCATGGACACTCAAGAAGACACACCATCTTACTATTATGGGCTTCAGATCAGAAACCAATATTGCACACTACTTTTTGAGTAATGGTGTTGTGGAAACTTGGAACAGATTGCTGGCCAGTGCAGTTTCAGCCGATTCAGTCTCGAACTCTTTTTTAAAATGGACTAGACAAATGGTTTACAAACTTCAAGTGGGTGGACTTACAAGAATGACATATTAAGTGAATAATATTTTAGTGGAAAGGATTAAGACATTTCCATTACTTTAGATAGACACACCAGCATCTCATGGTGCTCGTCTTTAATTTTAATAATAATAATAATAATAATCACCCTGGTTCTTAATTTTTTGTTTAGCCAGCAAAGCACAATTAATTTTTAATGTTATATATTTATCTTGCAGTTTTGTCTACATCTTATTAACCTCACTAAACAGGAAAACACTCTATCAATCTGCATTCTGCAAAAAAACATATTTTCTCTAATTTCCGCATAACAATTATACGGCACTTACATGCTGCCGTATACTGTATTCAGTCTATTTGATATTGGAATGCTCTAAATAGCCAGCAAGCAAGATAGCATGAACAAAGCTGATAATAAATTAATTGTTTGAAAAATGGCTTTCATTTCGGTCTAAGCCAAAACATTTCGCCAGTATCTGTGATGAGACATGTGTTAAAAAATTTAATATAAAAAAGGAAGATTGGGGCCTCCAAGCTGGAAGATTCTGGGTTGTGGTTGTTGTGTTTTACCTAGTACAAAAAGGAAATCACAACATATTCAACAAACAAACAAGAGTGAGAGAGGATTATATTAAGTGGTGACGGACATATTAATGCATGCAAAAGAATTATAGTTTAGTATTAAAGGTTTTGATGAATTTTGCTAAGAATTTAATGAAGGGGGTATTTACCAAGGATAGAAGATACTACATGTTGACAGGGTGAGTAATTTTTAGGTGAAGAATGTCATATAGTGATATAGGGTATTTGGGGCAGCTGAAAAATATGTGGTCTACAGTACCTTCGTCAATGCCACACTCACAAATAGAGTGGTCCCTAAATCTCATTTTAGACAAAAATACTGGAGTACTTGCATGTCCCAGTCTGAGACGGCATATGGTCGACGTAACTCATTTGTCACAATTTCGAAACCGAAAGAACCAAGGTTTTGTAGGGATATTAGGTTGTATAGTATAGCGGATAAAAGGTGATACTTACATATTTAGTTGTCTCAAAAAATACAAGATAATAGAATCCACTTCATCCATTGCAGATATTTTAATCCTTGCTTTTCTGGCTTCGTTTGAGCCACAAATTATAAGGTATATGTTTATAAATACGTAAAAATACAAACACGGCGTTGACAGTTCATATATTGCTAGAAGTTTTGCTTTCGAGAGAAATCAAAGGCAGATAGCGGTAGCATCGCACCCCCCCGCTTGCCCCTGCCCTCAGACGCCATTTTGATTGCTTACGGTTTTTGTTCTTCTGTGATCTGTGGTTTTACTCGTTCGCTTAGCTTTTCCAAATTTATTTGTGAATTTCTATTTTGTAACGACTTGGCTTGAATTTGGACACCGACGTGGAATTCCTATTTAGTTACGACTTGGCTTGAACTTGGATACTGATGTGGATATCTGTTTTGTGACAATTTGGCTTGAAATTGGATACTGACGTGGGTTGCTACATTGTTTTTGGACTTGGAATTTTTGTGCTAGGTTTAACAATGTCTAAAATAACTTGTTGCGTATCCTCATGTTATTCTACTAAATATAATACTAAGCTGTTTAACTTTCCTAAAACCAATACAATAAGAGACTTGTGGGTTACCCGTGTAGTGCCTTATTGCGCAGAGTTAGCTAACATGACTGCAAAGCAAGTGATATCGAAGAAAATCTGTATTAAACACTTCGAAGCAAAGTTTCTTGTTGGTAACAATAGGTTAAGACATGCTTGCCCAACACTTTTCACAGCAGAAGAAATATACTCTGGTGTACCCAATACTCCAGTAAACATTGTTGGTAAGTAATCCTAAACTATGTTGTTTTCTTTATATCCTATTTATAATAAAGTTTAGAATGTGTACCAAAACGTAATTTTGTAGTTGAAAAAATGATATTGAACTTGACGCTTAGGGTAACAATACAGTTGTCATTTTGAAATTATTTACACTGTAATAACTATTTACACTGCTGCTATATTAGATATGTTATAAAAATAACGCTAGTAAGGGTGATGATCACCCCTTGTTACTCTGTATGTATCCTTTGTTACTCTGACCGAAGTAAATCACTACATATATCAGCATACCACACCCCATATATTAGACAACAATTTTGGTGTTAATCTGTCATACCACTAAAGGTCCGTTCAAAAACACAACAAGAAAGTTTAAAATCGAATGTTCTGTGTTTAAAGACTAAAGGTGCTTGCATAAAGAAACAGGTGTTTCGTTTCTGATTTGTCAGAGCAGATCGATACTGGTAGGTTTAGATCAACCTATATAAAGAAACGGGTAAAACTGTTTGTAGTGACTATTATGGACTCCAGTTCATCAGACGAAGGTTTTTTTTCTTATTTATTTATTTTAAAAGTTAAAAGAGGACAGTTGGAGTTACTAACAATGATAGTAAAAGAAAAAAATATCGATTGTATTATCAATTATTTCTAAAAGCATAATACCAGAATGATAAAGTCATTATTACTAGACACATTCAACTATGTATTAAGTAAACTAGTACATTGCCTTATTTAAAGTTGATGTAACTGGCAAGTTCAACTCATTTCACCTGGAGAAAAACTAGTTATTATTAGTTAAGTAAATAAAAATCATTTTAGAATAGTTTTAAATAGTGTACCAAAAAGGCATAGTTAAATACACATTTACATACTTTAATTTTAATCTTTATTATTAGGTTTAATAAAAATAGTAATTTATAAACTTTATATTTATTATAGAAATCAGTGAAAAGCTGGCTTGTCTAACACTAATGTTATTAAAACTTCTATATTCACATCCATTTTGTGTACAGTATGTACCTTACATTGGTAAATGCTTCAATGAACAGGTACTACTATTTGCTACCCACATGGGGCAACCTGTTTCTTTATGTGAGAGTGCATACAAATATATGAAGGTAGTTTGCCTGTACTGATCCATACCGACCTGTACTGACTTGACTGTACCAGGAACCTGCTGCTTTATGCAAGCACACTAATACTGAATTATCAATTAATCATATGATATACTATTCATATGATTATTTCTTAAAAGAGTATATGTTGAATAACTTACCAGCGGTTTATGGTATAAATCAGTATTGTAAATAAGTAGTAAAATTAAATAATATGATAATTACTTAAGTTTATTTTTTAATTTTTTTTTTGAAACTAACTTAAATTTAATAGGTACAATATCTCAGATAAAAGTTGCACTGAACTTGTTGTGACAAACAATTTGGTTTATTGTTATTTTCCAGTAGTACTGTTTTCTAAAAGGCTATATTTTTTATACTTTATAGGTGAATCAGACCATACATATTCCAAGGTTGAGACTGATCATACATATGCAAGATCTTCATCATTTACTAGTTCATCTTCAGAAGTAGCAGTTGGAAGTGTGTTTTCTGGTATATGTAAAGCATCTACTTCTCAGGAAGTTTCAGTAGAATGTGTTATTCAGACACCAGTAAATTTCAGTCAAAGTTCTCAATCTGATGGTGAGTCCTTATTAATTTAATTTTTATAAAAAATTTGGAAAATCCAAAAGTGCACGCCTCATAGCGGTCATTCACATTTAAAAAAAAATTCTAAAACAAAAACTCAAGTTTTTTAAAATAAAATAACAAATAAGGTGAGGAAAAAATATACTATAAAATAAAAATAAAAAATATATATATAGATATACAGTATACAGTGGTATATTAGTTTTTTATAAATTATAATTAAACGACAGTACTTAGAACGCTAATATTAACTAGGAATCAATTCCACAGTGTAATACTTTATGTATTAAAAACAAAAGTCACATAAACACAGACTCACGGACGTCCAAGAATGATTAGTTTTAATTGTATTATTTATTATATTAAACAAATTAATTGTTTATAAAATGTACCATATGTGCTAGACAGATTATTTAACTTCATATTAGTGCACTCATATTATCCTGTAAGTGTTATATTAAAAAAAAGACGTCATTTAAGTTTTGAAAGACTGGGTTTTTTGACATGTCGAGAGTAGAGCAGTACCTCACCGCTCCGCTTATGAGGCGTACAATTTAACTCTTAATTTTAATTTGATGTGAACAATGTGTACAAAGAATGTATTATGTTGCATAAAAGGTGCCTATTAGATTTAGACAAATACCAATTAAATCAATAGGTCAGTCATTTTATTACTATTTATATCTACCAACATCAATGTGCTATCACTGTAATGCACATGCAACACATAACTACATTTATAACATTGTACAAAAGTTTTTTTTCCTTTTTTTTTTTTTTTTATACCACTAAGGTGGCAAACAAGCCTACGGTCCGCCTGATGATAAGCGGTCACCGTAGCCTATGGACGCTTGCAACACCAGGGGCATCACTCGCGCGTTGCCGACCCTTCAGAAATCTAATAACTTCTTTTTTGAAGAACCCCATACTGTAGTCCTTAGAAAAAACCTTGGCAGGGAGCTCATTCCACAATCCAAGCGTTCGCGGGAGGAAGTTTCTCGGAAACCGCACTGTACGCGACCATTTCGGTTCCAAAGTGTGAGAATGAATTCCCTGTCCATGGCGAGCAGTGCAATGGTAGAAAGTAGCCGTGGGCATCATTTCGAACAATTCCTCAGAACACAATCCATTGTACAAGCGGTAGAACACACACAGGGAGGCAAAGTCTCTCCTCAGACTTAAGGGCTTTGACTTAAATATTTATTTCTTAAACTACATTGACTTCAACCACTTTTTGAAATATTTTTAGGTACTTACTTTTAAAATTCTGCCATCTAATCACTGTGGTTAAATTAGGAAAGAAAAAAACAGAACTAGTAATATGTAGAATAATGAACGTTGTTTGATAACACAAAATAGTTCAAAAGTTTTAAAATAAAATTGCATTTTTACATTTCGTGGAATATACATACATACATAACATCACTTCTGTTCCTTAAAGGGGTAGAAACAGACCAAAGACTGCTATTCGCTGCGATCCTGGTACACTTTCCTTTGCTTTATCTATACGCATCAATGCTTTCATATACAATCAAGGGCTTAGAGTAAGTACTCTTTACCACATCTTTTCTGAGAATATGAGCTGTATGCTATGAAACAATACAACTACAGTCCCACATTTACTGACTATGTTCATTTCATTCCAATCAATTTTGAAACACTTTCTGGAAAGTCAGGGAAGCTCAAGGTGGTCAGGGACTGCCAGTGAAAAAAAGTTGAACTCACATAAAAACATAAGCAAATACTCTTGGAAATACTAATTGGAATGTCTGGAAAGTCAACATACTGTATTAGTACCTCATTTGAAGGTTTCTAAGCTTAAAGAGGTTTTGCACTTTTAGTTTATAAAATGCTTTGTCCTGAATGACCGACTGACGGATCAACGCACAGCCTAAACCGCTCATGGAGATCTAAAACTTGGAGGGTGTGTTCTTTGTATGACGTAGGCATCCGATAAAATAGCATTTTCTGAAAGGGTCGTAATTTTGGTAGGTTGTTATGCACACGCCGGGGAAGGTTTCTGAGAAAGAAAAAATTGTCAAGTGCGAGTCGGACTCGTGCAATAGTGGTACACCGTTTGTAATGAAATTTGAGTAAGTTGTTATGCACACGTCGGGGAAGGTTTCTGAATTTGTACAACCCTTTCACAATAGGTTGGTGCGGCAATGTTTTAAAAAAAGAAACAACGTTCGCCGGGTCAGCTAGTATAGTAATAAATAGGTTTGATTATGGATATAATTGGCTTTTTGTTTTGATGGTTGGTCAGGGAAAATAATATTTTATAACTTTGACGATTCAAAAGTGATTGTAAAATCCTTATTTGAATAAACCATTTTGACTTTGACTTTGAAAAGTCAGGGATTTTTTTTAAGCATTATGAGTGGACACCCGGGATATATATGCCTATGCTTGTATATAATTCAGCCAATGAAAATAAGTATAAAAAATAAGACAGGAACTGTGATACACTTTGTACAAATTAGCTTATTTACACCATGTACCTACTCACACTATTATTTAAATGTAAAATACATGGTTTTATTATTTTACTGTAAACATTTCTTTTACAGAAAAAAATAAAGCTGAGTGTTCAAATGTGAAAAGAAAGCTCGAAGATTCAGAAGATGTGTTGTTACATGGTACCAAGTTATTGAAATTGAGTGATGAAGAGCATCATTTATCTCAAGATACCTATCAAAGTCTACCCAAATCAGAAAATTTATTAAAGATGAAACCATTATGTGAGTACTCAGGTTTTCTGTGAATTACATGCCACTATTCTAAAGTATTTGATTTATATATATTTATATTTCTATTCACTATTTAACCCTTGCTGAAAACTGCTAGCATGCAAGGGCGAAGCCAGGTAGGGGCAGGGAGGGGCAGCTGCCCAAGCCGGGCATGGGTTAGCACATTTTCGGGATAATTTAGTCCTTTTAAAATGTACCTATTCGGATCGCCCGCATTTTTTACTGCTACTACACTGCACCGTCTTTCAACAGTCGTTCGTTTTGCAAATCAAACTATACCTATTCAAATATATTTCTGAGAATACTTTCGAATCATCAATACAATGTAAACAATGTTAATTTCTGCCAAAAAGAGCTGGCAAGAAGTTCTATCTAAAGTAATAATACGATACTTTGATAGTCAGCAAACAGGTATACAATATGTATTGAAACACTAAGTAGGTCATATAGATAAGTTAGTAAGCTACGAAAAAAAAAATTAAAAAACACATGTCATTTTTTTTTTTGTTTCATGTAGCATAGGGGGCGCACCATGTGAATCGTCAAATATCGTCAATCGTGTAAAGGAATTCAGATATTTAAGAGTACTAGTGGAATTAGCGCCATAATAATTACATTCTAGCACAATCGTATGCATACATATACCTAAAACTAAAGAAATTATAAATGCGAAAGTAACTCTGTCTGTTACCTCTTCACGCTCAAACCGCTATACCGATCAAGATAAAATTTGGCATGGAGATGTCCCGAGCAAGGACATAAACTTATTGAAAACGTCAGGAATTAGTTGGTTTTTTATTTCATAATTCAGGAGTTGCCATTGAAATCCTACACCGATGACAGAATTTAGGGCGGGCAAAAGCTAGCATATTATAAATGCGATAGTATGTCTGTCCGTTTGTCCCTGCATCACGTCACAAAGGAGCATCCAATTGAGCTAAAAACTTTGCACAGGGATATTAAAAAGACGGAGAAAGACGTGGGCTAGACTTTTATTCCGTAAAAACGTAATACCTTTGAACGAGCAATTCATGTATATATATTTATAATCTGAATCTTGGAAACGACTTCACCGATGTTCATGAAATTTAGTGTGCAGAGGGTGTTGGGAGCGATAAATCGATCAATGTAGGTTTCATTTTTAGAAAACGTCGTTTCATGCAATAATAAGGTGAAAAATATGACTCTTCCTGACATCACATTATTACCGACACAGCAACACTAAAGCTACTTGACAATAGATAGCGATGTAAAAAAAAAACGGTCCACCAGGTACTAGAATTTTAGGCAACGACTAGTACACATATAAATAAAAACACAAGGACACATATAAATATACATAAAACACAAACAGTATATTAAAAATTGACACTACTAGAAAATATAAACATATATGTACAAATTTACATATGTGTAAACATACATACATGCACACGTCTATGCGCCACTCCCAACATCAAGCAGTCAATGGTGGACGACTAACCATGGTTCAACCTTCCACATGTTGAGGCAGTTCGTAAGTGTTTGATGTTAAGTCGTGTTTGCGCGCCATTGCTTCAGTAGCGATTTTGTACGGTCGCCACTACAGGATCGTCTAAAGGTGCGTACAGATTATTTGCAACACATCATGCAATGCAACATTTCCCATACATTTTAATGTGTTCGCAAACGCACTAAAATCAACTGCGCGCACGCTACGTGCATTCGCAGAGCGTGCATTAGTTCCCACCTATTGTTGGTTTCTCGACGAACGCTATGCTTCCTAAATCCCAACCTAAATGGACCCTCCTTATCGGCTTCTTTTTCGAAATGATTTTGACCCAACTGCACTATAATATCATTGTCAGAAAAATTGTAGGTTTGAGATTAACTCGCTCTATACATTTACTTATACCTTGTCCTTTCCAGTTATCAATTAGATGAATTTTAAGATTATTTTGGTTGGTTTGTATAAATTTGTATTTCTACTTTGGATTCATCAATAAATCATATGTTGGATACATTTATATAAATACAAAGTATTACAATACTATAAATATAAGACTATCCTGGAGTCAACATAAAATTGTCAATTGTTCATTATAGGTTTCTAAAATTTTCTAATCTACATAATTTTGCTATTTTGTTTTACAACATTGGTACTCAAAAATGTTCTACTTCTCATATACCTATATGATAAATGTACGTAATCGAAAGTAGTTGCAAAAAAATATTTTGATTTCATCTATTCGAAAAACGTTGATTGGTTTGCCATTAGGCGGGAGCAAAGTGCACGTTTGCTCCCGAAGCAGGTAGCAATGTATTTCGATCAATTTCTGTTAAAAAAAATGCCAACTGGGTCATTGTAACTGTCAAAATGTTTTAAATGTAATAAATTTATGTACTTTAAACAATAATTATACTTTTATTTTTTATGAGTTGTGCCTGAAATTATATCTTTTTTTATAAGGGGATAAAAATTAGAGGGTATTACTTGGTCACAAAATATTTTTAGCTTGGGTGACGTAAATCGATTCCCTCACTACACTCAGGATTCTACTTTAGAATCCTTCGCTACGTTAATCTCCTCACTTCTTATCAATCAATAACATTATATATTTATTATGTTGTATTGTATTATAACGACACACCAATTTCACAATACCTATATCATTTCCCTAATTTATATAGTTGTTTTTTTTTTCAGTTACACAATCTCGTAAAACTGTAGCCAAAACACCACGTCTTGTTACGAAAATTAAAGATTTGACACCACGCTGCAGAAGATTATACGAAAATTGTAAAAAAATTATCAAAGGTAGAAAATTGTTTGGCGGTGATTGCAAAAAAAACATAAAGGATGCCAACAAATTGAGTGAATGCAAATCGTTTCAAAAACTTACAGAAAACTTAGATTATCTTCAGAAAAAATTTATTATAATGCAGTTAAGGATATCGCGCAAAAAGAAGAAAGCAAGGCGTTATACCATAGAGGAGAAGCTTCTGAGCCTGTCTCTTTACAAACAAAGCCCAAAAGGCTATAATTTATTGCAAAAAATCTTCTCACTTCCAACAAAGAGAACGATTAATAGAATTTTGCAGGTAATCAAAATAGAAAGTGGCATTAATACTGCACTTTTTACAACTCTAAGAGAAAAAGTAGCCAATTGGAATATGGCCAAAAGATTGTGCAGCATTGTCTTTGATGAAGTGCAGTTATCTTCACATGTGAATTTTTCGCCTCCAGATGACATTATACATGGATTTATAGAGGAACAAGATTATCCCAAATTTGCTGATCATGCTTTGGTTTTCATGGTCAGAGGTGTTTGTGCCTCATGGAGACAACCAATTGCTTATTATTTTTGTGAGGGTACAATGCCAGCAATAAAAATAAAAAAGATTTTAAATGATATAGTTGCCTCAGTCAAAAGCACAGGATTGAAACCTATAGCATTTATATGTGATCAAGGAGTTACTTTCCAGAGTGCAATAAAAAGCTTGCAGGAAGTTACTAAACAATATCAGCATGAAAGTGGATTAAAAATTGGTAAGATGCTTTAATTATGCTTACTCTAAAGCAGAGGTTCCCAGACTTTGTTTCTCATATACCAGTTTCAAAATTTAGCTGGTTCCGGTGGACCCCCTGTAGCTACAATGCTACCATATTCCCAAAACTCGACAAAAAATGTGAAGATTAGATCTAAGTAAGGAAATTTGCTGTAGATATACGGAATATGGAATATGCAAGTTTTTACAAGGAACAGTCCCTGAGCTTCTTACAATATTATTTGCCTACATTGATAGGTGATGTCAAGCCAACATTTTACCACCTGGACCACTTTGGGAACTACTTCTCTAAAGCAAGTGCTATGTTTGGTTTATGTCAATAATCCTACTAATATTATAAATGTGAAAGTTTGTCTGTATGGATGAATGGATGTTTGTTACTCAATCACGCTTCAACCACTGGACGGATCGGGATGAAACTTGGCATACATATAGCTGGAATAGGCTACTTTTTATCCCGAAAAATTCAAAAGTTCCCGCGGGAATAACTACAACAGAGTTAAACGAACTATAGCTTTCTATAGCAAACTTCATTAGTACGAGTATAATTAAGGAGTTGACTTAAGAATCGCACGCCGATAACCAAATTAGGGCGAGTAGAGCTGCTGGCAAAATTCATTAATTACCAGCTATCTCATTAATATTATAAATGCCAAAGTTTGGATGTTTGGTTGTTTGTTACTCAATCACGCTTCAACCACTGGATGGATCGGGATAAAACTTGGCACACATATAGGCTGGGTCCTGGAATAGGACATAGGCTTTTTTTCATACCGGAAAATTCAACAACTCTCGCGGGAGTAACTATAACCAAATTCCACGAACGAACCATAGCTGCAGCTATAGCTTGCTATATAACTATAACCAAATTCCACGAACGAACCATAGCTGCAGCTATAGCTTGCTATAACAAACTTCTTTAGTAAAATCAAGGAGTTGACGTAAGTATCCCACGCCGATAACCAAATTTAGGGCGGGTGGAGTTGCTGGCAAAATCTAGAAACTAATAATAGAAATCGGCCAAGTGCAAGTCAGACTAGCGCACGAAGGGTTCCCTACCATTATCTATAAAAACGGCAAAAAAATCACGTTTGTTGTATCGGAGCCCCCTTAAATATTTATTTTATTCTGGTGTTTAGTATATGTTGTTATAGCGGCTATAGAAATACATCTTCTGTGAAAATTTCAACTGTCTAACTATCACGGTTCATAAGATACAGCCTGGTGACAGCAACCACTGGATGGATCGGGATAAAACTTGGCACACATATAGGCTAGGTCCTGGAATAGGACATAGGCTTTTTTTCATACCGGAAAATTCAACAACTCTCGCGGGAGTAACTATAACCAAATTCCACGAACGAACCATAGCTGCAGCTATAGCTTGCTATATAACTATAACCAAATTCCACGAACGAACCATAGCTGCAGCTATAGCTTGCTATAACAAACTTCTTTAGTAAAATCAAGGAGTTGACGTAAGTATCCCACGCCGATAAACTAATAATAGAAATCGGCCAAGTGCAAGTCAGACTAGCGCACGAAGGGTACCCTACCATTATCTATAAAAACGGCAAAAAAATCACGTTTGTTGTATCGGAGCCCCCTTAAATATTTATTTTATTCTGGTGTTTAGTATATGTTGTTATAGCGGCTATAGAAATACATCTTCTGTGAAAATTTCAACTGTCTAACTATCACGGTTCATAAGATACAGCCTGGTGACAGCCGGACGGACAGCGGAGTCTTAGTAATAGGGTTCCGCTAATTACTCTTTGGGTACGGAACCCTAAAAATATTTATTGTAGACCATATAATCCGTAAACATTATACATAAAAAATTAATAATATTCACTGTATAATAAGCATAGTAAGTAAGAGATAAAAGTGTGATATGTTAATACTGAGATTCTAAATTAAACACGAAAACATTTAATGTTAAACTTAATGTTAACAATCTCTATAGACGTTGAAAACAATGTGCTTATTCAAAACTGTGTTTTTTCTTTGTTTCAGATGATACGATACTTATTCAAGGTTGTGAAATTAGTGTAATTTACGATCCTCCACATTTATTAAAAGGCATCAGAAACAATATGTTGACAAAAAACATGCTCTTCGAAGAAAAAGTAGTAAAATGGCAAGACATAATAGATGTTTATAATTATGATTGTCAAATTGGGCAAATAAGAATGTTGCCCAAATTAACTGATGAGCACATCATGCCTGACAGAATAAAAAAAATGAAGGTCAGCAACTGCACTAAAGTTTTGAGTGAACGTGTGGCTGCAACTTTGCGATACACAGCAACATTTAGTAAGTAAATTATTACTATAACCCTATTACTAAGGCTCCGCTGTCCGTCCGTCCGTCTGTCCGTCTGTCACCAGGATGTATTCCATGAACCGTGATAGCTAGACCGTTGAAATTTTCACAGAAGATGTATTGCTGTTGCCGCTATAACAAATAATAAAAAATACAAAATAAAATAATTAGTTAAGGGGGCTCCTATACAACGAACGTAATTTTTTTGCCATTTTAATAGATAATGGTACGGAACCCTTCGTGCGCGAGTCCGACTCACACTTGGCCGATTTCTAGGGTTCCGTACCCAAAGGGTAATTAGCGGAACCCTATTACTAAGACCCCGCTGTCCGTCCGTCCCTTCCGTCCGTCCGTCCGTCCGTCTGTCACCAGGCTGTATCTCATGAACCGTGATAGTTAGACAGTTGATATTTTCACAGAAGATGTATTTCTCTTGCCGCTTCAACAACAAATACTAAAAATTAAACAAAATAAACATGCCATACAACAAACGTGAATTTTTTTGCTCGTTTTTGCTCGATCTGAGCTGATCATATTATTGACATTATTATTTTAATTAATATCAATTTATTTATTTTTTATTTATGTATTACAATTTTTATAATAATTTAGTAAATAGTCTTAGAATTAGTTTCTTCTTTGTGTATTTATTTTCTTAATGTTATTGTTATTGTTTTCTTTTTTTTAATAGGTATTATCTAAATGCTTGTGTAATAACTATGTGTAAATATTTTTTTTTATGTTTTTGCTTGTGTTGTATTTGTGTGTTAAATAAAGAAATGTCTATGTCTATGTCTATATTGATAACGGCAACAGGAAGACGCTTGAAATATTTACAGAATATTTATTTATATATTTACTTTAAAAATAAATAGTGAAATTAAAAAAAAAACTAATATTTAAGGGGGGCTTCCATACAACAAACGTGATTTTTTTGCTGTTTGTATAGATAATGGTACGGAACCCTTCGTGAGCGAGTCCGACTCTCACTTGGCCGATTTTTTTATACATATTACAATGTTTTATCTTTACATGTATATATCATTAGTTATGGAATAGCAATCACCTATCTGTTTCTTTAACCATTAGTTTACCCAAAGGATGCCTGGTAGACCAATTAAGCAATCAAACATTTTAATTATATTTAATGTATTTGTTATGCAATAAGTATATTAATTGATTCACTGTACTTTTAATTCCAGGACAACGGCAAGACGGCAGTACAGTCAGCCCTACTATAAAAAATACAGCTGAAGCTGTACAATTCTTTGATAAATTATTTGATAGCTGCAACGGATCCAGAAGTGGAAATACTCCAGGAAAGTTACGCGGACCAGTGAAGAAAAAAAGTCAACACATACAATTTTGGCAAAGCGCTATTAAAATAATAAAAAATATAAAATTTATTGAAAATAAAAATGGTGAAAATGTAACAAAATCTGTCCCTACTCTACGTAATTGGGTTATAACTTTGGAAAGTCTTATTAGAATTGCAAAACTAATTTTATCTGAAGACATTATCTTTTTTTATACCAGAAATTTGAATCAAGACCCTTTGGAGAATTTTTTTGGAAAAATAAGATCGTATAATTACAGATTTGTAAATCCGGACACCTATACTTTCCAAAGCTCATTTAAATCTTTATTAGTGACTAATATTTTAAGTGTTCACTCCAAACACAGCAATTGTGAAGAGGATATAGGCACAGCTATATTGGACTTAAAGAATTTAATGTGTCCAGATCCTGTATCTGCTCCGAATATGGATTTTTTTATCTATGAGACCGAGAATCTACAAAATATTTCGGAAAATAGACTTTCCGAAGTTATTAAAGAAAAAATAAATATTAACGCCAGATCATATACTTGTGGATATATAGCCAGAAGAATGACAAAAAAAATTAAGTGTCATCAATGCACAAAAACGTACCTATCAAAGGATACTATGGAGGTCCATAAATTAATAGAATTTAGAGAACGGACCTCTTTAAAAAATAAGAACCTAAAATACCCAAGTACACAGATAATTGTAGCATTTTCTAATATTGTTAATATTACTAATGACTATTTAAATAAAAGTTGTCATAAAAAAGGTATCATTGATAATATTAAAAATATATTTAATGAGAAATATGATGTAGATTGGCTTGGCTGCTCCACTCATAAAGCAGAATTGCAAAATTGTTTTTTTATAATGGCTGCAACATTACAAATCCATAACTGGTGCAAAAATATAAATTTGATTTTAAAAGGAGCAGTCAGGGAGAAAATAAGGGAAAGTGAAATGACGTTTATTCAAAAAATTGCCTTACAGAAGTATAAAAAAACTAGGAAAATCAAAAAGTAATGATTTTACTCCACAAAAACTTAAAATGCTATTAAGTACTGATCCCCCGCTGCACGAGTACTGATAAAATAGAATATTCATATAAATATACACTATAATATTATTGAATACACATAACTAATAATGTATTAATTTCAATGATGAAAAACATTTAATGATAAGTTAGTTTGTCTTGATATAAGTTATATTTTCTTTACTATATATGTCTGTTACTATTTTGTATTGTTTATCTCTTGTAATGGGCACTGTGGTCTCTACTAGGACTCTAGAACTCTAGAATACGTCTGCCTTTAAGGCATTGGTCTTGCAAAAAAAGGTAGCTGGAACTGACTGGATGCGTTGGCGTTTATTGGGAAAGGGCTAAATCAAATGTGGACTATTTTAGGTTGATTAGTTGTTCAATTGATGAACATCATATTTGATATGGGTCGTTCGTTACAATCAGAAAACAAAACAAAACAATGCAAGTTATCTCGTGCACCGTTTTATCACAGCCCATTTACTAACATCTCCATCTTCCTCCACATTCAAAACCTTGGATACCTAAATACTAAATTTAAAAAAAAATGGTTAAACGCTAGTCAGAGAATCGTACACTGAGCTGAAGGTTCCGTACTTAATAGCAATTAAAAGTTTTCTTCTTAGGCAAGTAGGTAGCTAGGTTAAATATTCTAAAACTGTTTGGAAACTTAATTTAATTTACCTGTAAATTATATATGTCTAGTTATCTACTTATGAGTGTCGATTATTTTAGTTTTTTTATTTGGCAAATTACAGAGATAAGGAGGAAGAATTGACTATAATTCAGAAATTATCACATCTGCCATATCTTTTGTTAATAAATGCGAAAGTGAGTTAATTTGTTCTTCCTTCCTTCAAATGGCAACTGAGCATCCAATTGAGCTAAAATTTGGCACAGGGAGGGATAGGGATCTATCCCCGAAAATTAATGGTTCCCGGCATGTATAACCAAACAAAACGTGGACGAACTATTGCTGCATCTATAGCAAGCTTTCTTACTTTAATCAAGGAATTGCCTTGAATATAATAATAATGATAATAAATATATTTGGACATTACACACAACGCCGTCTGGCCCTAAATTAAGCAAAGCTTGTGTTATGGATACCAGACAATGAATACAAATACATAACATTACTTTTATTTGTAAATACATACATAAATACACCCACACTCAAGACAAAAATAGATGTTTGTCCAGTGCGGGAATAGAACCCACGCCCTCTGCACAGCAACAACCGGCCGCACTACCAATTATCCCACGCCGATAACGCCGCAAATTTAGTGAGTGCGGAGGAGATATCTAGTTTTTTTATATTTCTGTTGACTGGATTAAGACCTGTAATGGAGGCACTAATGTTAACGCATTATATAAGGAAATTAATTGCAACATTCTTTGAAAAGAAGAAAATTTACTTTCACTGATGTTTTATAAACTTTTAAATGACAAAAAAAGTATTAAAATAAATAAGTTATTAAAAAAAACAGTTGTGGTTTTCTTTCATTGCATCCTGATACACTTTATTCTTAAAATAAATCTAAAATTTCTCTGACAAAACTTGAATTTGACTTAGAATTATAAAAAACAATACAACAAATCAAACCATAATAGATCGATAACGAATCAGCCATCACTAATATCGATACTTCGCAATCACTAGAAGTAGCGCCATCTTGCGGTGTTTCCTCTCGTAAGCTTAACTTCTAACTCATTCAGTCATGAGGGGAGTGTCCTATCTGTTGGTACAACATATACTATATTGGTACAACATATACTATATAATTTGTGAATACAAACAAGTGAACCAAAGACTAAACCCTAAAACTCTTTCTTTCTTTCTTTCTTTTCTTAGAGAATGGGAGTCATACTACTTCTAAGTATATTTTGCCAGCATCATGTCTGAGAAACTATATCAGTTCGAACAATTTTAAGCCACGATCAATCAGAAAATCTGAAACAAACAACAAACTAATATAAAATGAGTCAATATAACACAAAGAAAATGGTACAATGACATATGTTACATGCGCATATTACAAACTTATATTATTATCATTAATAAAAATCCAAAATGCTTGCAAAATTTCTTTACACAAGATACATAATAAGTAAGAAATATTTAAAGGAAACTGAATTACTTGCATTAAGATTAGTGAATTTAAAAACTTGGTACGCTTATATAATGGGCAAGAAAAAAATATATGATTTAAGTCTCCAACCTCTAAGCCGCATTCGCAAATAGAAGAGTCCCTAACATGAATTTTATTTAGGAACGCTGGAGAGCTACAAAATCCTAACCTCATTCTACATATTGTAGATGTAAATTTTTTATCTAATTTAAATTTGGAAAACCAGGGTTTTACAGGAATTTCAGATTGAATTTTAAAATATGAGTAATTACGGTGATGTCCTATACTTTCCCAAAAACTATATATACATGAACACACTAACTATATAACATTAACTTTACACAATGTAACCAAAATTAGAGATTCTGATGAATATGAATTATTAAAAATTCCGAATTCCAAAAAAACGCGAGTTTCCACAATTGACAATCACCCGGCAATCCCCTAAAACTCTTACAGACTTCCTTTAGTCTTCTTAGAATCTAAGGTAGTACTCTCACAGAACACATATACCCATAAAGGGAGTACTCTCCATGAGTCTATGGTGGCTTTGTATGTAGGGTAGAGACAAGAAGCTTATGGATGTCACTGGAGAGTGCACTACGAACAAATAGCTGAAAACAAATGTTGGAAACCGACCGAGCCGGAAATCTAAATCATTTAAAGATTGTAGTGAGAGGACTAAACGAAGGAGAACTGAAGAAATGCGCTCTACTTACTTTATTTTTATTTTATTATTTTAGCATAGACATAGACAATTCAACATTATTTCGCTCACAAAGTCAAAAACATATATTTAAAAATAGCAGAATAAAACAAATAAAAATAACAAACGAAAAAGACAATAAAAGAAAATATAGGTTCTGTAAGTATATCGTGAGCGCTGTGATGTTGAAATGCGCGAGAGGCACAGCACTGATTTTCAGCGGAGCCCAAGGTTGAAATCTGCACCTGCATAAGTAACACAGTCATGGTGTCGCTGTTAACTATAATTTAAAACGATTTCACTTTTTTTTTCTTTTTTTTTTTTATACCCCTAATGTGGCAAACAAGCTAACGGTCCGCCTGATGGTAAGCGGCCACCGTAGCCTATGGACGCTTGCAACACCAGGGGTATCACTTGCGAATTGCCGACCCTTCAGAAATCTAAAAACTTCTTTCTTGAAGAACTCCATATTGTGGTTCTTGCAGAAAACCTTGGCAAGGAGCTCATTCCACAACTTAGGCGTTCGCAGGAGAAACTTTCTCTGAAACCACAATGTACGCGACCATTTAGGTTCTAAAGTGTGAGAATGAATTCCCTGCCGATGGCGAGCAGTGCGATGGTAGAAAGTAGCCGTGGGCATCATTTCGAACAAATCCTCAGAACACAACCCATTGTACAAGCAGTGAACACACAGAGAGGCAAAGTCTCACCTTAGACTTAAGGGCTCGATACCGCAAGTGAGTTTGGAATCGTCGACAATTCTTACAGCCCGTCGTTGAACCGAGTCAAAAGGGCCAAGCTGGTATCCGGGTGCACTCGCCCAGAGATGGCAGCAGTACTCCATATGGGGCTGAGCTTGCGACTTGTAAAGTAACAACGTTTGCCCCGACGTGAAGCACTGCTTCGCTCTGTTGAGTACACCAAGTTTCTTGGACGCCAGCTTCTATCTTGTAAATGATCTCGGAACTGAACATCGCTGGAGATGTCATCACCAAGGATCACAATGCTCTTGGAGATGGAGAAGGGAGTGTTCTGGAATTGGGGGACTACAGTGAATGGAGTTTTCTTAGCGGTGAACGCGCACACTTGTGTCTTTGTAGGGTTGAATCGGACCAAGTTTACCCGTCCCCAGTCAGAGACCTTTGACAGTGTGGTCTCGATTTGAGACACATGTTCTCCGCGGTTTTCCTCCACAACGGAACGAGGGATGTTTGCACGACCCGTGTAAAAAGCGTCTCCAGTACTGTCATCTGCATAGCAATGTATGTTGTTGATGTCCAACATGTCATTGACATGCAGTAAAAACAGCGTAGGAGACAGCACAGAGCCTTGCGGGACACCATCATTAATGTCCATGCTATCAGAGCAACTACCGTCAACTACGGTTCGTCTGCGTCTGCCGGACGAAAAGCTAGCCACCCATTTGCACAAACCCTCGGGCACTCCGTAAGATGGCAACTTCGATAGAAGACCCGGGTGCCAGACCCGATCGAACGCCTTCGCTATGTCCAGGCCACATGCTAATGCCTCCCCCTGACTCTCAATGGCTAGTGCCCATCGGTGTGTGAGATACACTAGAAGGTCACCAGTCGAGGACCGTGGCAAAAGCCATATTGACGGTCACTGACCAGTCGTGTACTTCTCGGTATCTTAGAAGCTGTGTTTTGATCAAACGCTCCATCACCTTGGAGAGGAGAGAGGTAATAGCGATAGGCCTGTAATTCGATGGATCTGATCTATCCCCCTTTTTGGGCACCGGGTGCACATTCGCAGTCTTCCATGAAGACGGAAATTGCCTAGTGTGGTAGGAAAGCGCGAAGAGGCGCGTGAGTACAGGACATAACTCAGGAGCACACTTCTTAAGCACCACTGCTGGTATACCGTCTGGCCCACTCGACTTATGAACGTCTAGAGAAAGCAACGCCCGCCTGACCTCCCGCTGCGTTATGGAGATTTCCAGCATGGTCTTACCGCACCACGGTATAGTAGGTGGTACAGCGCCTTCATCGTTCATGTTCGAGTTCGAGGCAAAGAGACTGCCCAGTAGATCGGCTTTCTCTTTAGCACTATGGGCCAAGTCACCATCGGTCTTTCGCAGTGGTGGTAACGATGACTGGCAAAAGTTCCCTACGGCAGCTTTGGCAAGCGACCAGAAAGCACGACTCCCAGAAGGATAGCTCGCAAGTCGCCCACCTATTTTGCCGATGAATTGGAATTTTGCCTTGGCAGTTGCGGTCTTTTGGTGTCATAATGTGTCTATGCTAGGCTATATAAATATTAATTTCCAACAGCCTTCCAGAGCTTCTGATGAAGCCAGGAAGAATTACAAAAAAAAAATAGTATTTAGTTTGGAAAACGTATTGATTGTATGAATTACTACCCTGTAATATCCGTCGTCCTATTAACCTAAAATGCTTCCTTACTTACGTAAAGTCATCAAAATTTTGTCTAAATTCATTTCATTTAATAATATTAGACTTTGTTTACGTTTTATTTTGTATCTATGTTTATGTATTGTTATGAGATTTTTAAATATATTTGTATTCCAGTTTTGTTTTTAGTTACCTAGTAGATTTTTGTTTTTGTAGTGTACATAGACTGAGTAAGCTCAATATTTACATTAATAGAAACCGTTCACCCGTTATTTATTATTTGATGTTATTTCTTTTCATGTTAAGTGTCATTGGCAAATAGTTGAGTCTTCTGACATATTTAAAGCCACAAAAAAAAAAGTATTGATGATATTCTATTGTGGTAATTTCCTCTTTTTTATTGAGAAATTACATTGTCAGTACCGTCACTTTGCCGACCACAGAACATTATTTGTTGCCGACAAACCTACATAATGATGCAAATCAATTTTGTTTTGCTACACTTAATATTGTATTTCAACTTTTCCGCCTTAGTGGTAATATAACCTAAAATTATTATTAGTTGTGTACAAACATATAGAAAACTTCAAACTCGTAAAAGTGAACTCACTCTCTTCACTACTGAAAGTGTTTGTTAACTAGTAACAAAGTAACTAAAAGGGGGCAAGGGACAAAACGGTTGCGTCGTTGTGAAAAGATTTCCTAGCCTAGTTGGCGTGTACCAAAAACCTTTTGTACACGCTAATCAAATATATTTCATTAATGACGAACTCAAACGGTGATGTACAGTTATAACTTAAGCATATTTTAAAAATATCTCACAAACATGTTTGTGTAAATCCCAACAGTGTGTTCTGCAAACATTATTATATATTACAGTGCGCTACATGATAAAGAGAAGAAAATGTATTAAAAGAAATTATATTGAGTGAAATTAAATCTAATTAAATGTACTTAAAGCAGCACAAATTTATACCAGTTATAATAATTATGAGTATTATGAGTTTATACATGTAATTAAAAAAAGTCTATATTACTTAAATATAATATATTTTTTATTAAATAGAATATAATATAATATTTATTAATTATTACATTTAAATGTGTTAACAATTGCTTATCAATGAAACTGTGAAACTGCTCATTATACCTTCTGCACATACAATTAATAGGGGAGTGAATACCTTCCTTGTCCATCCACAAGAAATGGCAAATAAGCCATCCACACACACATAGATTTGTTCCTTTACTTGAGTTAACTAATAAGTCCTGAACAATCAATACAATTATTCAGTAAACCAACTTAAGTTGAATATATCATTCCTCCATGGTTAGAGTAATTTTTTTTTAAAACATCTGACGCTTTTGAGTTTTAAAATCTTTTTGTATTCTTTCTAATACCCCTATGTATATTTGATAATAATAATGGATACCAAATTATACTAGCATATTCTAAAATAGGTCTAATTAATGAATTATAGGGCCTATTCTATTTTTGGGCTTTAATTAAAATTGTTTAGACTACGTGTGAAATCATCTTCATTCTTATTTTATAAAATATATATTAATATGAAGTGAATTTGCTAATTTCATAGTAATTTATATATATAAAAAAAAACTACAAAAAATCAATATTTTCAATGTGCAGTCACATGTTAGCACCTGTCGTACATGGAACTGTATCTTTTTGTATGCTTCTATAGTGTAATATGTCATTGTGCTCTGGTTGGTGGCATGCTTTTGCTAGGGTGTGCCATAGCCTTAAATTAATCTTGTTATTTTTCAATAATTTTGTAAGGATATAAGATCTTTTTGCAGCAACTTAGGCTCACTACTATTTCTTCCAATTTTATAAATTTTAAATCAATTGCATAAATTACAAAATTGAAATTTTTTATACATTTATTTATATAAACGGAATGGCTCCAAAACTAAGCCCTGTTGAACACCAGATGAAACAGAAAATGGCTTTGACTCATAACCATTCTTACGACTGGTACCTAGGCACAACTGTCCTTCAAACATGAAAATTTGGCCAATTTCAACATATGTAGTGTACATTTAAATATCTTTTCTGCGGCCTGGTATCCTCTCCTATGAATACAAAACTACCTCTTAAAACTGATGACGACATTACAATGACTGTAGAAAACTTAAATAACATCATCCAGACATCAGCTTAGAACGCAACCCCTTTTGAAGTGGAATATACATAAAATTCTTGCCCACATACAATAAGAAATAAGATCCGTAAAAAATGTTTAGCCAGAAAACAATGGCAGCGGTTGTGACATACGACAAGAAAAGACTAAACTACATCACAGCGAAACTAAAAACTGTTGAAGTATTAACACAGATATTCAACGCCATACTATGTAGAAATTATATCCCGCCACAATGAAAGGTAGCTGAAATACTAGGTCTGATTCTCCACTTTTCGAACACTTCAATTTCAAGATTGCTGAAGCTGCAGCTGGACTCTGGTGACAAGCCAGTATTGCAGTGTCGTCTGCAAAAGTGGCTATTGTTGTTCCTTGTGTTTCTGGGAGCTCAGAAGTTAAGATGATATATTAAAGAATGTTGATGTGCATTCGTTTTCCTTAACTTAAGAATCTGTCTTTCAGGTAAGATTCCAGAATGCCATAGAAGAAGTGTGGCAGAAGTGATTTAATTTTAAAAAGTAATCCCATGTGCCAGACTTTATGAAAAGCTTGTTGGACATCTAGAAAGGCTGCAGAGTAATATTCTTAATGTTCGAAGGCATTATGGATTACTTTATAGACCCTGTGGACTTGTTCTACAGTTGAGTAATCTTCTTTGAAACCTAACTGGTGATTGGGTATTGCAACCTTATCAGAAAGACTTTGGAGTAATCGTTTTAACAGCACCTTTTCAAAAAGTTTTGATATGACTGGAAGGAGACTGATGGGTGTGTACGATGTGACATCATGCAGGGACTTGCCTGGTTTTGCTACCATTATAATTTGCGATATCTTCCATAGTGCTGGCAAAATTCCAGGTCTCATGCTACTTTTCGCTTATATTGTAAGGTACACTATGCCATTACGTGGCAGTTCACTCAGTACTTTTTTATCTATTAGGTCAAAGCATGGACCTATGTTCTTAAATAAATTCTTGATTTCTTGTGGAGTAGCAGGTTGCCGTGGCTTTGATTTGATTTGATTACTCAGGAAATGGTGTGCAAGATTGGTTTCAGATCTGAAGCGTGTAATAGTAACATGGTATCTTCTTGAGTGTCCACGAGAGTTTCCATCTTTCACGACAACATGTTACGTATGGTTGTACTTAAATGTCAGGATTTTGTATGTCTCGATTAAGTCACTCCTCATACGTCTTAAAGAACATTACAGAATAGATGTAAAGAAAATCCAATCCAAAGTTTTAAAAATCATAGTTGACTTTGATACTTGACCAATGAGAGATTGCACCATGATCTAAGGATTCCAACAATAAGGAAAGAAATAAAGGACAGAACGCCAAAATATAAGGACCTGATTTTGAACCATAGAAATGAGCTTGCAAATGAGCTGATGAAGACAAGGACAATATTTTCAAAGCTGAAAAGAAAGACCCCATTCGACCTATGCCAATGATGCAAGGATGAATGATGCCAAAGGCAAAAGCGTGAGAAAAGCTTCTTAGCTTATAAAGTGGTTAAGTCACTGGACCTAATTACACACACTTAATAGAATAAATGAACACACTGCTGAATGTCCAAATGTGATAGATTGTGGTAGAAGAAAAATAAAAATAAAAAACTTCTTTGATCTGCAATTGATTCAAAAACAATAATTATACCTAAAGTTCAAATTACAATAGAATAGCAATGTACTACTTACATTACGAAATTGACTGAATGTCACGAAATTTTTGATTACCAATTATTGGTGTTAGGGTGGGGTAATTCCTTAAGTTTGGGAAAGAAAAACAAATATATAGTGATTATAATACTTCTAACACTATGTTTACAAAATACCTATTTATTTAATAAAATTAATTTCATATCTGACATATTAAAATTAACAATATTTATAAATAAAAAATGTAACCTACTAGTAAAAATATTTTAAAAATACCTTGTCCAAAGTTTTGTTTTTAGTGATAGTGCTTAATATACTGGCAGCATTACGTCAGGTTTTGTTTTTGTCCACTAGAATTGTCAAGGTGCCTCATGCAATTGCCAACGTCATTTTGTTTACTAAAATTGTATAATCATCGGTAAAAATATATCATTAAAACTGTTTTTTTCAGACATGTGTTGATTATGATGGCTGGTTAAATATGAAACTGGAACATTCATTGAATTGTATTAACCAAAAGTTTTGTTCTCGTGGTAATATATCACTCAAAAGTATTCGTGCAGGCACAGCTGTTGTAGAGCAAATTAATTTTAATAAGCAACACATTGATACACTGAGGGTAAGCTACTAACTACATTTAATATGGATTTTAGAGTATTGCGGAGCAAATTCATATTCTTATCTGTGTCACAGAATGTTTTATTTTTGCTGATTTTTGACTAAAGTGACCCTGTAACGTAGATCTTACTGTGTGTGTGTTACCCGATATCTTTGCCGAATGTCGACGGATGTTATATCATTAAGGTTGCCAGCAAGCAGACAGCCCGCCTGAGTTTAGTGGTCCCTGTAGCCTATGAACGTTTGCAACTCCATCTAGGGGCATTATTCGCTCATTTTATGACCCTTTAAAACTCTTATCACTCCATTTTTGAAGAACCCTATACTGCCCGATGCACTTTTTTAATTGTTTGTTCACTTTTAGTTCATCGATCAATAGGCGTTTAATAAGTTTTCTTTCCGATTAATAAGGTGTTTAAAATTTTTTTTAACTTCTCAACATAAGGTGTTATTCACACCATAGTAGTACAAAACCTAAAAACCATCAATATAAACACGCCTAAGCCCGCGACCGATATTCAGTATTTTTGGCTTTTAGGGTAACTATATTTGTATCGTAACAGATATATACACAGTTGCTAGTTAACCCGGCGAACGTTGTTTCTTTTTTAAAACAACTGCCGCACCAACCTATTGTGTAAGACTTGTACTAATTCAGAAACCTTCCCCGGCGTGTACATAACAACTTACCAAAATTTCATTACAATCGGTTAACCCTTATTGCGCGAGTCCGACTCGCACTTGACTCTTTCGGAAAATCCTTTCTTATCGGATGCCTACGTCATACAAAAAACACACCCTCCAAGTTTCAGGTCTCTACGATCAGCGGCTTAGGCTGTGCGTTTATCCGTCAGTCAGTCATTCAGGACAAAGCATTTTATACTTATATAGTTAGAAAAAGAAAAACTGTAAGTATTATTTATTATACACAAAATATCAAACACGTAAAAAGTGCATAACCTCTTTAAGCTTAGAAACCTTCAAATGAGGTACTAATTTAGTACAGTGACTTTCAAGACATTCCAATTTTAAAGAGTATTTGCTTATGTTTCTAAGTAAGTTCAACCTTTTTTGAATTAAATCGAATTGAGTTTTCAAACATGTGTCAAAATATTATGTTATTTAAATCAAAAGCACTAAGGAGTATTGTTATCAACTTCGAAGCAAATCACCGCCAAAAACACTTTCTACCCATTTTTAACCCCATTAGGCCATGAATTTCAATAAAATACGAAACATGTCTTCCATCATTTCTGTTAAAAAAGGTTTAAGCAAAATTTGAAGTAGATTGGACCAAGGAATCACGTTGCCATACAAACTTTGCCCCCCTTTTTCACCTCCTTAGGGGTAGAATTTCGGAAAATCCTTTCTTATCGGATGCCTACGTCTTACAAACAACGAACACACCCTCCTAGTTTCAGGTCTCTACGATAAGCGGTTTAGGCTGTGCGTTGATCCGTCAGTCATTTAGGGCAAAACTTTTTATATGTTTAGATATACATTATGTTTCATTCATTTTTAGGAATTAGCTGAAACGGATGGCTTTTATACTATAAGAATACTAGTAACAACAGCAGAGACAAGAGATTCTAAATATTTTTCATCCGTTAAGGCAAAAGCTTTCCTTGATAATGGTCTTACAGATGTAATAAATGCTTGGGTCCTTCCTAATGGTGCTATAACAGCGGTCAGTTTTCAAGTCACCAATTCCTCACAAACAGCAATCACGGAAGCTAAAGCAAGTTACAAAATAAACTCCAACTTTTATCTGCGCTACGTTGACCAAGCACCTGTGTAAGTATATACTAATAGTATTAGGTACAGATAAATAGCACATAATTATTTTTAGCATGGCAGGCCAATAGATCATGCTGTACCGGGTCCGGTTACTGGATTCTCAAAGTGAAAACTCTTTACTTATACAGCTCGTGGCTCGTAAGTAGAACCAAAATGGCGGTCGGTCGCGCAGGTACTGTACGGACAATAGTAGCAACGAACCGAAAATATGTAAGTACTGCTAATAGTTCAAATTACGTGCTGCGATTTATCCCTACAAGTAGGTTCTCGTAAGGTGGCATGTATGACTTCCTTAGGCTTAGCAAAAAATTTTATGTACTTTTTTAAATAGGTAGAAAGCAAAAATTTAAGAGACTAAGTATGGAACGGTTGGCTTTATTGCAACAAGGTATGTATGAGTTATATACATGGGCGTAGCGAGGTACAGGCAGGGGGGGCTAGGTGCCCATTGCCTGAAGGAATTGGCTCAAAATGAACATGTTTGCTATATGAAAATGACATTTTCTATCAAGTCTGCCCGCCCCAATCCAAAAGATGGCTACGCCCATGGTTATATACCACAGATTGAAAAACCTATTGCTGTGGGAACTGTCGATTAGGATAAAAAGTATCCTATCTTGTTTTGTATGTGTCAAATTCAGATCAACCCGTTTCTTACCCTTTGGAACGCTAGATTGGAGTAATCTAGGTACACAGAGTGTCAAGCTATCTCTGCTAGAAGTCATGCCTATTGGGTGCTCCTCAATCTAGCTCCAGAGTGTAAGGCCTGTAGCTACTATATTATTTGTATTTAAAATTTTATAGTCAGTCCAGAATTTATTAATTTAGTTAATATAGTACGTAAATTTTATTTAGTATGCAAATAACTGTGTTTAAAGGATAAGGTACACTTACCTAAAGACTTTTTAAACATTTCTATTTTTTTTCAGACCTGACACAGCTTCTTACATACAAAAACTGGAACGTGAAAGAGAAGCCAGGGAAAAAGGGGAGTTGCCAGACAATAGATCGTTCTTAGCTAAATATGTAAGTCTGATAAATATTGTTTTCCAACTCTGGTCTCAACAATATTATATTACTTACTAAATCACAATATATATTTATGAATCATTATAAATCACTTGAAAAATGCTGAAGCAAGCATTTTTGCAACAATATTATATCCAAAAACAAACTTAAGAGCGTTACCCTTGCTATCTAACGCCGCCAATTGATATTTTTATTTTCCTTTGTGTGCAAAGCAAATTTCAAAAATTTACATCTCCAGAAATATGTTACTAGTTATGTATTTTTATGTTTCTAGGATTAAACTGCGAGTTGTTGATCTTCAACTCACAGTGTTATCCTAGAAAGGGTACCAAACGTTCATGAAATAGCTTTTAACTGGTCATAAATTTCTGCCAAAGCACATTTAGAAATTCGCTTTGGACAAAAAGGAAAATAAAAATATCAATTGGAGGCACTAGTGGACTTCTTATTGATTACAATAAATTCTTTGATGTCACCTACAAATACCACTCACCGAATCACTGATGAGCACGTTTTCAATTTACCGCGGTTGACTCGGAGAGCGCAATACCGAGTCTATTCCTTTATTTTTATCAATCAATCAATTTTATCAACGTTACGTGTAGGTAAAACGCTCTTTAGACATTGAGTTATAAACTGACTGCCAAACTTTAAGATGGAACTGGACACTGCTAATAAATTTCATTTCGTTTCTTTTCAGTGGATGTACATCGTTCCTATCGCAATTTTTGTGATGATATCAGGAGCATCAACGCCAGAACCACAAGCCCAAGCCGCAAGATAATTTTCAGAAAGAAAAGTTATTAACAGTAATGTATAAATAGCATGGATAATCATTGTTATTACAAATTTATAGATTTTTGTTGTGTGTTTTAGATATTTTAGTTTGTCGGTATGTGTTGGTGTAATTTATTAAATAAATCTAAAAATATTAAAAAAATACAACGTTGTTATGAGAATAATGAGTTCATTCGGTTTTATTTTACGAAATAATTAAGAACAGGACTAGGTACCCGCAACTTAGCACGCTAAATCTGCTGCGCGCGCATATGTTGCGGCAGGTAAACTAGAAAAATTTCAAGGGAATATACAAGGAGAAGTCATGTAGTTATTTCCGCTTCAAATCATATATATAGGATGGACCAAAAATCAGTTTACATTTGAATCGGTTGCTGCCTCGATCAGCGATGGCAGGGTGGGGCAAAGAAGTTACGAATTGCAAGAGCATTCAATGGTTATTTAGTGCCATGGCGAAGATTTACGTTACATCCGTACAAAATTCAAATTGTAAACGAATTAAAGCCTCAATACTATGCACACAGGCTACAGTTTGCTAATGAGATGCTAGAGAGGTTTACTAGCTTTACCAAAAAAAAATTCTCAGACTTGGCACACTTCCACCTTGATGGACATGTAACATGTAGGTGTACCTAGTACCTAGGACTAAAGCTGACAAGACACAGTAACTTAAAGTGAATGCAGGGGTTTTTGATGCTTCAATTATGGATAAGTATCACTCAAATACCTGCAATTTTGCCTTCCCATACAACAAAGTGATTTTTTTGCCGTTTTTACAGATAATGGTATGGAACCCTTTGTGCGCGAGTACGACTCGCACTTGGCCGTTTTTTTTATTGGTCAAAATACTGATCAGTAAGAGAATACCATAGATAGTATATTTAACCACAGATCACAATACTATTCCGACATAGAAATCGAAAACTTTTTTTATATTTTAGTCGATAGCTCTCGTAAGGAAAAGGAGGGGAGGAGAAGGGAGTCTAATGCATTATTGTAACTGCATTGTAAACAGACGAACTTGCTCACGTCATGTGCATTATATGGTACCTTAGCTGGGCTAGGTACCAAGATTTTATGGTTCTACCTGCACACTTCCTGAACGACATTTTAATTATAATAGAAGATGAATAAAATACTCAATAAATTTTAGTTACTCAATAAAGTTTTGTGCCTCAGCCGTTATATGCCTCACTGCAGGGGCACAGGCCTCTTCGTGAGGAAGAAGGCTTAGGTCACAGTACACTATGCTGCAAATTGGTGGACGTTGTCAATTTAGTGGCCACTCGACTGTCAAGAGTTTTTAAGCCGCCTAGAAGGCTTCTTACTTAGCTTAACGACATCTGACAGCAGCCAGGACCGATTGTTTAACATGCCCTCCGAAGCACAAAGGATCTTAGAAAGTGTGGCACAAGGCGGTCACCCAAACAGGTACACGGCCGACGTTGCTTCACTTCGCATATTGTTTCCGATAGACGAAAGCAACTGGACCACGTGCTCCTCAGGAATTGTAACATAACCTTATTTTTACTAAACCTCTAATAACTGGTCTCAGATTGTCTAAACTCACAGAATTCTTAGCGAGGTACGTCTGAATCTATTAATTCGAGCCATTTTCATCTCTTTACATTCAGGCCTAACATTGTATTTAATCGTTTCCGTCTCCCTTTGGGCAAAAAGTGCTACCCTAAAGAGGTGACATTAACTGGCTACCTCGTAGCCCAGACTTATTCCTAAAGCACTAAGTATTTTCTTTGGGGATACCTCAAAAGTAAAGTTTTCTGTAGCAACGAACAGTCTCTTGAAGAATAAAAGGAATGTAGGTATTCGCGAGGAAATGTAAAACATTTCACAAAACACTTGCCAGGCCGTCATCAAAAATTTCGGTTTTTAGTGATTTGTGGCTAAAGTATTGATTTTAAAGAAAAAAGTCGAATGAGAAAGTTGTAGATACTAAAATCCCGGCCAAGTGCGTTTCGGGCCACGCGCAATATAGGGTTCCGTAGAAGCCTCATAAACCAACATTTAAGAGGTTGTTAAAATATTGCCAAATACAAGGGGGGGCAACATGTTTAGGCATGTAGTATAAACAGATTTAATCGCTCCCCTGCTGATATAAGACCCACGCTTTGAACCTACCTGTAGTTAGCGAATCGTTAGGCAGTTGAGTTAGGTACAAATGTAGGTACGTTATGAGTACGTACTTTTAAAATGTTTAATTAAATAAATTCGACTTTAAAATTCCAAAATAAAAGTCAAAAACCTTTTAAAGAATAATTAACTGAAATTTATTAATAAGAGGCAAGTTGTAGTATTATTGAAATTAAAGTTTTTAAAATGATAATGAAATAAAATCATATTATTAAAAACTGAACTTTCAAAGCGAAAATTGCAAACTTATCTAGGCGTTCTTCGAGACATCCAAACAACATGCGCGCTTATGGGCGCAGCTGCCTGTCACAGGCTCGATTCGATGTTGCGCCAAGCGCGCCGGCTAGTCCAATGCGTCACTTGAACGTAACTATTGTTATCAATTTAAGAAGAATAGTCATTAGAATGTTATTATTTTATTTTTCTATAATTATGCATCGCTCATCTACTTATATTTTATACCTGTTTTACAGATGTACCTACTTCATATAAGTAACTTTTAATGGAATTTGTACGAAAATTTCACTTTTCCAAGTACATTTTATAACTTGGTCGACTTTTACTCGTTGGGTTAGGTAGTAAAGTGTACTTACCAGTGATAGTTTTTCCTTTTAAATTAGAGGGGGGGAAGACACTTGACTCTAACAAAAATAAGTACTTTAAAGCTAAATGTTTCGCAAACGGAGTCCTAAATGAAAAAATAATATTAGAATACGGCCAATGTTTTTGGAATTCCTATCCAACGATACCCTACACGATGGGGAAGACGAGAAAAAAAAAACGGGTTGCACTCCGGGAGTGCCGGCAGAAGTGAAAACATACTCGCTATTTACTTCCCATCACTTCTTATCCATATTTATTTATTAAAAATAATAACTTTTGTTTATTTACTTTTTTGACGTTGTATATTTGACAGCTCAATCTGTCATAGAATTAAAATCCCATATCCAACCTCCCTGTACTACTCATAATCGCCATATACTAAAAATAAAAAACTAACCTAATGTAAATAAAGGTCACGTGTCCTAACGCGAGTGACATCTTACGAATTTTCGATTAGGACAAGTGACCTGACGCGAGTTTAACAGTTTTTACCCATCACAAAAAAAGTGCACAGCGACGCTAAAGAAGTTTTCACTTCAAAAATTACGTCCCCACTTCACGTGAAGTAATTTATCCGACACGTTCGACTAACGCCCACGCGATTGGGCCGCCTGTACCAGCGCTATGACCACCATTTTTCTTTTCGTCATTTCGTAGTTAGACCCCTGAAGAATCGCCATACTGGTACAAATCACCCAATATTTTGTGTCACTGTCTCCCAGTTTATTTGTCGGGTTGATCAATGTGTATATCCCTGCCAAATTGCAGCTTTCTCGTATTAGTGGTTTTCAAACTAAGCCGCGGACAGACAGACGGACGGACATGGCGAGACTACGGAACCCTAAAAAATCTATAACTTTTATACTGACCATTTTATGACCTGATCACAAATTTAACAAGTAACATGTTAAAACCAATTTTTTATTTACAAAAAGCAGATAATGTTTTTCCAAAAATGGTTTTTGAGATATTTACATTTTGAAAAAATTTCCCTTTTATGAGCAGAATGAAAAATCTTTTTTTTTATCGTACAGAGCTCAGGAGGGTCATTTTTTCAGGGGTTAATTATACGATGATAATTGTACTATTAAAAGTTAAAAACGCGTTTATGATTAATGTTTTTGCTTTTCCTATTTATTGTTTGTCATTCTATATTGGCGTTTTGATTAGTAATGGTTTAATGCAACGAAATACCTAAACCTGACTCAAAATCTCTTTGCAAATCTTGTAAACATAACCTAACTTTACTTAATGTTAACTTTTTCTGGTAATTTAATCATAATTCATTAAAATACTTACATGATTACCTTTATTGTCACATTCTTTAACTGGTTTTCAAATCACGACACTGATTAAACCTAAAATCTGCAAAATTTCAAATTTACAATGAGAAATATTATACGTATTTAAACTGGACTCAGAATCTGTTTACAATTCGTGTAAACAAAAATGACCTTGACGCGCGTCTTTCGCTTTGTTTTCAAACATCGAATTCGTCAACAAATACTTTTTATTGTTCATTTTCCAGCTAATTTGAAAAAGTCAATATTTCGCTATCGTGTCTCCAGCCCCCTTACTTTAAAATCGCTCTGATGGGCTGAGTTTAAGAGCACCAAACTTTTAGTTTGCGGCACAAAACGTCACAAAACTAGCACAAAAATTGAAGCTAAACAGATCTTAAAGAAGTTATTCAGTGAGGGTGCCGTTTTATCATGCTTATATTTGCGGCACAAAACTTTAGCAGGACCAGTTTTTAGAAAAATTCAATATTTCGCTATCATGTTTCCAGCTCCCCCACTTTAAAATTGCTCTGACGACGGGCTGAGTTTTAAAGCACAAAACTTTTCATTTGCGGCACAAAACCAGCACAAAACTTAAAGCTAATCAGATCTTAAAAAGTTATTAATTTGGCCACACAATATGCCCAAAAACGGCATATTAACGACTCTCTGACCAATATCGAAGCGCCCGAATATATTAGTGAACCTAGTTTACCCGCGTGCTCGAGTGTGTGTGGTGTGAAAATTAAACTGTCTAATGATCCGTCGCCGCCGGCGGCGACGTATTCTGTATATATTTCTATGATCTGTGTTCGCGGACGCGAGCGCGGAAGGCGTTCGAGCTTTGAGCCTGCTGGTTATCTCATCGTCAGAGTCTGTTAGAACGTGCCTCGGATATCTAAATGGTCCTAAGGCCCCTCTATTGGGGGCATAGTTACAGAATTGCCTAATTAGGGGATTGGGGTGGAGGGCTGCCGACTCAAAGTAGCGTTTAGGCGCATCTTTGATGGTCTGGAGGCTTTTATGGTCGGAAGCTCGAAATCACTATGTAGATCGATGTTACACATATAGTACGGGGCGCCGGCTGCGCCTTGCATAAAGCGATTTTGCATGACTTGCTGATTTCCAGCGATTACATATTTAGATGGTTGAACAAATTACCCCCTTGGTCCTATTGTGGCCTACAGACTTAGCCCCTCCAGCTTAATATACCTAAAACTGGTTCTTGACTCATGGTTAACCTACCTCAAGTAACAAGCTCTACACATTTTTGCCCTATTTTTATATCAATAAAGATTATTAATAATAATAAATATTTTTGGTCATTACACACAGGGCCATCTGGCCCCAAAGTAAACATAGCTTGTGTTATGGATACCAGACAAAGGGAACAGATACAAATTCATATATACTATGTTTTTTTTTATAAATACATACATTTCATACATAAATACACCCAGACTCAAAACAAACACAAATATTTATCCCATAAATGTTTGTCCAGTGCAGGTATCAAACCCCCACCCTGTGCACAGCAGCAGGCCACACTACCAACTAGGCTGCAACTAATTTCAATTAAAATAAAAAAAAAGGATTTCTAGAATCTGATTTCAATCTGTTTAGATTCAAACCAGTTATTATCTGAACTGAACAATGTCCTTTAAAGATCATAATAATAGAGTACAAAAACTTTTATTACTTAAATACAAAAGTTTTTTTTCTGTTACTTATCAAGCACCAATTTTCTCAATTTCTTCTGCATCCTCAATGTCCAGCAAATGAATTTTCTTTCCAAAATGAGCTTCAATAGCTAAGCAAATTTCCATTGATAGTGCTGAATCTACTAAATTAATTGCTATACCAGCTTTACCAAATCTTCCAGTACGTCCAATTCTGTGTAAATATGTTTCACAATCAGCCTTTTTGTCCAGATCCATTGGCATATCAAAATTGACCACCAGAGTTACCTGCTCTACATCAATTCCACGGGATAATACATTTGTTGTAATCAAAACCTTCTCAAGGCCAGCTCGAAAGCGATCTAAAACAGCAATTCTCTGTTCTACAGTCAATTCACCTGACAATACAGCAACTGAATGACCATCTCTAGACATTTTTTCTGATAACCAAGCAGCTGTTTTTCTTGTGTGACAAAATATAATAGCCTGGCCTATTGTAATAACTCCATAAATATTACAAATAGCTCTATACTTTTCTTCTGCATTTTTACATTTAACATAATATTGTTTAATATTATCTAAAGATTCTTCTTCACGCAATAATCTTATTATAATTGGGTTAGGTACAATAACCTCAGCAAATTCCATAACAGCCGCATCATATGTGGCAGAGAAGAACATCATCTGACAAGTTGATGGCAGACATTTGTGGATACGAATACATTGGTCTTGGTGCCCTTGTCGATCAATCATCACATCAGCTTCATCAAGCACAAACACTTTAATTTTACTTAAATCAAACATTCCAAATTTTACACTCCAATCTAACATTTTACCTGGTGTACCAATTATTATATGATCATTAATTTTAGTGCCTCTTGGTACTTCCTCGCCCCTCACAGCATATTTCAATTTGATATCAGAACAAAACTTAGCCATTTTAGCAGCTACTTCTCCAGTTTGTATTGCAAGTTCATATGTGGGACTGAGACACAATACTTGTGGATAATTCTGAGTAGAATCAACTCGGCTTAACATAGCTAACACAAATGCAGCTGTTTTACCAGTACCTGATTGAGATTGGGCAATCATATTCTGAGGTGGATCCGCTAACAAAGTAGGTAATGCTGTTTCTTGAATCTTTGAAGGTGCATTGAATCCCATAGCATAAACACCTTTTAGTAGATTTGGTTTTAAGTGTAGTGCTTCAAAAGTTTTAACTGAATATAGAGGTGAATTAGGGTCCTTACGCTGGATTTCAATATCCAACTTAGATTCCACTAATCCTTGTCTGATAATTTTCATTAGGAGTGATGCCTCAGCAGGATTGGCTCTTTCAGCATCATCTTCTGATTCAGTAGCCTGAAGATGAGGACTTCTAGATTTATACAATCCTAGACCGGCAACTTTGTTTGAAATTTCCAATTCTTCTGCTTTCTGTCCCCATTGCTTGGCCATTTTAATAAATGTAAGTTTTAAACGTGAGTCTGTTAAAAGCGCCTCAATTACAATCTTCAAGGAGTACCTACCTAATTAACACACTGTATAAAATAAATTACAAACACAAATCATTGTTCCACATTGTTCTTTATTTTTTTCTTTTCTTCTCTCTGGCATGCATGAAATTATACGATAAGTATATTTCTGCCAGCGACACGTATGGATTCGGATGATGTTTGATATAAGTAATATAATGATATATATGTTACAGTTAAAACCCGTTTTTCGTTAGACCGCGATTTCCCTAGGCCTATGCCTTTGTTACAACTAGAAATACCTGGTCAAAACTAGAATCTTCCAACGATATATTTGATTTTTAGATAAAACTAGTTGTCCAAACTGAAGTCCTTAGAGGAAACCTTGTAGGGGAGCTCATTCCACAACCCAAGCGTTCGCGGTAGGAAGTTTCTCTGAAACAGCATTTCGGTTCTAACGTGTAAGACTGAATTCCCTGCCGATGGCGAGCGGTGCGATGGTAGCAAGTAGCAGTGGGCATCATTTTAAACAATTCCTCAGAATACATCCCATTGTACGAGCGGTAAAACACACACACGGAGGCAAAGTCTCTTCTCAGACTTAAGGGTACGATACGGCAAATGAGTTTGTGACCGTTGACAATTCTCACAGCCCGTCGTTGAATCGAGTCAAAAGGGCCAAGCTGGTATCCGGGTTCACCCGCCCATAGATGGCAGCAGTACTCCATATGGGGTCAAACTTGCGACTTGTAAAGCAGTAACCTCTGCCTCGACGTGGAGTACAGCCTCGCTCTGTTGAGAACGCCTAGTTTTTTGGACGCCACCCTACTTGCAAATGCTCTCGGAACTGAACATCGCTGGAGATGTCAACTCCAAGGATCCCAATGCTCTTGGAGATGGAGAGGGGAGTGTTCTTGAATTGTGGAACTACAGTGAATGGGATTTTCTTAGCGGTGAACGCGCAGACTTGTGTCTTTCTAGGGTTGAATCGGATCAAGTTTACCCGTCCCCAGTCAAGGACCTTGGATAGTGCAGTCTCGTTTTGAGACACAAGTTCCTCCATAACGGAACGAGGGATGTTTGCACGACCCATGTAATAAGCGTGTCCAGTACATCTGCATAGCAATGCATGTTGTTGATGTCCAACGTGTCATTGATATGCAGTAGAAACAGCGTAGGAGACAGCACAGAGCCTTGCGGGATAACGGCATTAATGTCCATGCTATCAGAACAACTACCGTCAACTAGAAGGTCACCAGTCGAGCGACCGTGTTGAAAGCAATATTGACGGTCACTGACCAGGTCGTGTTCTTCTAGGTATCTAAGAAGCTGTGTGTTGATTACACGCTCCATCACCTTGGAGAGGAGAGAGGTAATCGCGATAGGTCTGTAATTCGATGTACCTGATCTATCGCTCTTTTTGGGCACCGGGTGCACATTCGCAGTCTTTCATGAAGACGGAAATTGCCTAGCGTGCTAGGTAAGCGCTAAGAGGTGCGTGAGTACAGGACATAACTCAGGAGCACACTGCTGGGATACCGTCTGGTAGAATACTTTAGCAGTGGTGGTAACGACGACTGGCAAAAGTTCCCTTCGGCAGCTTTGGAAAGCGACCAGAAAGCACGACTCCCAGAAGAATAGCTCGCAAATCGCCCACATATTTTACCGATGAATTGGAATTTTGCTCTGGCAGTTGCTTTCTTACTGAACCTCGAGGCAGCATTTAATTTGCGTTTTACCTCAGTAATATTCGGATCCTTATTATAACCAGCCGTGGTCTAAGCCTCATATGCAGTTTGGTTAATAGTTTTAGCTTCTCTGCAAGACCTATTAAACCACGGTCGTTTTTTGACGCTGGCAGCTACTCGCGTGTTAGGAATATAACATTTCATATTTCGGAAAAACGCGTTTTGTCTAGTAAGAACTAGTTTTAACTGATATTTAATTTTAAGCATTAGTTAATTCTAGTTTTAATAAAGGCATTTAGTAAAACCTAGTTCTAACTAGGAAAAACGCGTTCTATCTAAAAACTGGTTTTAACTGTAACATATATATTTGAATAGTTATTTGTTATACAAGTGAGTAAAAGCGTTTTTTGGTAGAAGTGCCGACTTTAAATCCTGAGCTAGCGAAATAGGCTAGAATTAAATCACGAGCGTAGCGAGTATTTTAAATATAGACTACTGAGCATAGCGAGGGATTAAAAGGCACGAGACCGAAAAACTTTGCTCACGCGTCCAACATACAACTTTTCACCTCTACCAGTGAGAAAAATATTTTCACGTGACTTTTCTGGTAAAAAGTTCAGTTCGGCATTGGAGACTTGTGGTCTTAATTCTTCTGGTGTCAGAGAAATATAGTCGTAGCTTGTATCGCTCATTTTTCAAACAAAACGGAATTATTAATTAAATAAACAATCTTATGCGCAAAAAACTAGCTTGCCGCCATTTTACTTTGTTTTTTTTTTTTAAATTGAGGTTGCGTTCGAAATTGTACCTACTACGTATGATATTTTTTAAGTTAGCTGCATAAACTTTAAGTAATATGTACTAATAATTTACAAAAATTCACAAAAAACGAAAAAAGGCTATGTAGTAATATTGTTAATTAAAATAAACAAGGTTAAGTATTTGTCCCGAAATTTGTTTCTGACCAGTCATTGTAGTGTTTTTTTTTTCATCATTGGGTTAATTTCAAAAGTCACTGTTCGAACAGTGAATTACTTTGCCTCACTGGTGAGCAAAATTTGATTTTGCTCAATGAATTTGGACAACAAAACTATCCTTTTCGTGCTGGTGAGGTGAAAAGTACATTTGCCTTCTAGGCAACTTATGCATGTAACTTAGGTAGAGAGAAAATTAACAAATCCGACCTTGTACACCGTCATTTCATTACCACATTCATTTTTCTTGCCAGGCAACAAAAGCACGTGTGAAAGTGAAAGTGCTAAACTATTCAAAGTTAAACTAAAAGAGAAAATCAAATATATCAAAGTAAGCAATAAAGGCTATGATTTCGGTGTTTACTGCGAGCCAGCAACAACTAGAAATAAGGCGACTGATACTAAGTCTACAAAACATCTAAAACTATGTATCCATATTTACAATCATATTGAGTCTTAAATCATTTTTAAATTATTTGGAATTCTTAGTCTTCTTAGTCTTTTTATGGTTCCAAATTCTGAGAGGAAATATCATATATTTTTATATTATAGGACATATTACTATAAGATCATACAAAATCAAGTGTAAACTGTTGTCAATATACATATATGTACATACATACATAGATAGAGACTAAAGACATTTCCAACCCCTTAATTTTTTTGCCTTATCATTACAAATTTTGGAAATTATCTAGTAGAAAATATTTATAATGATACAAGACTCTAAGATCTAGGTAGCACTTTAAATAAGATAGTATGTGATTCTGATATTAATTCTACCAGAATATTTTAAAACAAGTGTTGGCAGGTGATTCACCATATAATTTAATTTATACAAAACTAGCTGACCCGTCGAACGTTCGACATTCCAATTATAAAGAGTATTTGCTTATGTTTTTAAGTGAGTTCAACCTTTTTTGAATGAAATTGGATTGAATTTTCAAACATGTGTCAAAATATAATGAAATTTCAATCACAAGCACTAAGGAGTATTGATATCAACTTCGAAGCAAACCACCGCTAAAATAAATGTTTACCCCTTTTTAACTCCTTTCTTAAAATCCTTTCTTATCGGATGCCTACGTAATACAAAGAACACACCCTCCAAGTTCCAGGTCTCTACGATCAGCGGTTTAGGCTGTGCGTTGATCCGTCAGTCATTCCGGACAAAGCATTTTACATATTTATACAAAATATACCTGGGAACAACCACAAATTATATTAAAGGTAGATCATGTCCTACAGGTACAGCTTGGTCTCTTATGCACGATATTCAAAAACATGAATTTAATTTTGTAGTTGCTTTGTAGTGTTCATTTTGTATATCTACATATATATTGGTATAAGTTGTTTTTATTAGCTACAGACAGGGCGTATTATTACCTTTATCAAAACCCGTTTTTGGGGCGCTTGTTGGAACACGCAGTTGTTTTGTGGAATACGTTGCCCCGCGAAGGCTTTTATCGCCAGCATGTGATTTCGAACTTTCTATGACTGCTTTTTTTTTTTTTCCCTATTCGCGTCAGCCCGCTGTTCTGTGAAACGTACACGGTGCGTTCATAAAACGGAATGCAACACGTTGTGCTATGCGGACCTGCCGAGTATACCTGTACTTTAAATAAACCAACCGTAAATTTTAGAATTTCAATCTGATTGTTTGAAGTTAATCAGTGTGCAATTGATATACCTGTCATCGTTTCTACTAGTGAAATGAAATGAATAATCACTTACAGTTATGTTTGCGTTTTTCAAATAATTGTGATAGTGCAACAATAAAAGACAGTTTAAACAGATCTGAGTGTAATAAACAGGTACGTTTCAGTGTGTTTATTTTTTTTTTCAATTATTTGTAACACTGGATTCTAGTCCTTTGTGTACTTAATTTATTGATTTTAGCTTACCTACACAGTCTCTTTGAATAATCTCCACCAATCAAAGCGAAGGTTATTCATAGTTTGAGAAGATAAGGTTATTCATAGTTTTTCACTATTGGTGTTTGAGTGTCCAACACCTTAAGAAGACAAATTTGCTTTCGAGTCTTTTCGTTTGCTGACTCTTATCATAATAAATCATAAATTATTGAATTTTTAACTTTCAATATTGTTATTTAATATTAGGTATTAGCGCTACCATTACGTAATTTGGTAATTCTTTACTTTCCAAGAACACTTGATTTTTACGTAATAAAAATTTCTATTGATAGAATACCACATTTATATACAAAGATGAAATCAGCCATTACAGAACAATAAATATCTACAAAAACAAAACACATGAGAGAAAGAAATAACAAAAAATAACATGTTGCGAGAATTCAACAATCGAGTACCTACTTACTCTGTAAAGTAATGATCGATTAAAAAAATCTAAGTAAAATTTTAATAACTACCTACTTATTTAGTATAGTCACGGCTACCCACTTTGGAACATAAAAACTTGTGCGCAAAATCAAGCGGAGCACATGAAAGTTAGCGGAGCCAGCGAGCGTCAGAAACAAATTGTACCTGTGTCACTCAGATCAATAAACCACTGTCTACCCTACGCCCCCTACTCTTGCCAAACAATTCTAAATTATGGGATGCTTGAAACTCCTTGATCATACTAAAGAAGTTTGTTATAGCAAGCTGTAGCTGCAGCTATGGTTCGTTCGTGGAATTCGGTTGTAGTTACATCTGAGAAATCTTTTGAAATTTCCAGGATCAAAAGCCTTGTAGCAGAGTAACATAACTTATTAGAATAACACAGTAACAGTTCACAAACAAGGTAAGTACGTTTCTCAGCTTCTGCTGTCATTGAAGCTGATAGAAAAGGCAAACTCTTATTACTTTGAACCTTACTCTCCTTTTACTATTAGTCGATTCATGAAATATTATCGATTGCATCAAATGCTTTCGGAAACAACTTTATTCGATTCGATCGATGGTCGATTCCCGTCTGTTGTTAAGTAGAACATATTATTGATTGCATCAAGTGCATTCGGAAATAACTGCATTAGTCGTAGTATGTTCATTCCTATCCTTGACATTATTTCCCCTATTATTACTCATAACCTGAAGGCATCCATCTCATCTGGAAAATTTCTTGAGGTGCAAATTGACACAAATAATGCCATTTCCAAAAAAAGCCAATCCTACCTTATTTTTCTGATTACCGTTATATATTAATCTTGCCGTTGCTGTCCAAAGTCCTAGACGACTTGTGCAATGGGATAAAACTTGGCACACATATAGGTTAGGTGCTGGAGAAGGATAAAAGCTATTTTTCATCCCAGAAAATTCAAAAGTTTCCACGGGAATAACTATGACGTTTGATACTCAATCCTGCCGCAACAGAGTTAGAGTTAGTTGAAGATACGGAAAGGGATAAAGGCTTTTTTATCCTGGAAATTTCAAAAGATTCCTCGTATGTAACTAAAACCGAATTCCACGAATGAACCATAGCTGCAGCTACAGCTTGCACACACAAACTTCTTTAGTATGATCAAGGAGTCTCAAGCATCCCATACGCCAATAACCAAATTTACGGCGGCCGGAGCCGCTGGCAAAGGCTAGTTTTTAATCAACGCAAATTTTCCTCGCTTTCGCCACTAATAATTAATTACTCACTCTAGTGGTGACCGTGACCTTATTGCGCTTTTACGTGCCCCTTTTTTTCGTTCATAGACCCAGTCGCTTTCTATTTTCATCACACGATCATAATGTTGAAAACATATCTACCTAAGATAAACAGGAGTTATTATAAAATAGTGCAGTACTACATTTTAAGCCTGAAAGCTTACTGTGTTTGTTTACAGAGAATAGGAATCTCGAATGAATTTTACAAAGCCTAAACAGGTTCAAAATAATTTGGACTGATGAGATCCTATTCACGCGAATAGGGCTTTACAACAGACGAAATAAACACTTTTGTGACACTATGTGATTTAAGTTAAATTAAACAGTTATCACGTGACAACCATATGTAATACTCTCGGTTATCACCAACAGTATTTGGTGGTTTAAATTGTGAACGTGTGTGCTGGTACTCTATGACCACAGTTAATCGTTTATGCAGAGGTTGACGGAGTATAGTCAATACTTTAATTAATTAATCATAATAATGATGGCCGTATGGCCTAAATCCTTAGCCTGACAGGACGGCAAAAAAAATACCAAAAAAACTTTGGCAGTATGGTCGAAGACTTTAGCTTGTCCTTTGGGCAGAATAAAAAAAACTGCGTTTGTGGCAGAAAATGAATTTTATTTCATGAATTTTAATTTTGTTGACCTAACAATGAGAGTAACAAAAATGTTCTAATAATAGTATCTATGTTATTATCAGTTATAATGAGTGATTTGTATATAGCTGTAGTCTGCTCATCTAATATGAATCGCAGTATGGAAGCTCACGCTTTCCTTGTAAAGAAAGGTTTTAGAGTCAAGTCTTTTGGGACGGGTGAAAAAGTTAAACTACCTGGCTCCTCTGCTGATCGGCCTAATTGTTACGAGTTTGGTATTCCATATGACGACATCTACAACGATTTACTGGAAAAAGATAAATCATATTATACTCAAAACGGACTTTTACATATGTTAGACAGAAATCGTAGGATAAAACCTTCCCCTGAAAAGTTTCAAGTGTCTATGGAACGTTTTGATGTGGTTATAACATGTGAAGAAAGGGTATATGATCAAGTTATTGAATGGTTTGGTTCTAGAAGATCTGTATTCAATCAACCGGTACATGTTATTAATATCGACATACAAGATAATCACGAGGAAGCCACTATAGGTGCTTTTTTAATTAGTGACATGGTCATGAAAATGGCTCAGAGTGATGACTTGGATAATGATATTGATGAATTGTTACATGACTTTGAAGAAAAATGTCATAGACCTATCTTGAATTGTATTATGTTTTATTGACTCAAATAACTAAGATATTTTTATTTATTAAACCCAAAGCAAAGCAGTTCTGTTTTACAGTAATTTTGTTACTTTAAAGTAATATGATCCTATCTATAAAATATAATTTGTAAGAATCTAGGATTGTCTTCCAGAAAAATTCTCACAAATATTTTAATATTATGCATAAATAAAGCATTTTACAGCAGTACCACAAATATATGGCCGCACTACTTTATATGTGAAGATATGATATTACTGGAAAGCACTATTAAACTTATATTTATACAGTTACTGTAAAAGTTGCAAATTGATTGAAGCACTGTTTATTTCTGTCTAGCTTACATGTGATTTCTATTATGACTGTGTAAAATTAAATCCATTAAGAATTTTAGTCCCACTATGTTGGACAATATCAAATTGACTTCACTATTTTACGTAGCCACCCTAAAGTGTGGCCAAAAGTAATTTTCTTTTGGACAAATATTTAATAATGTATGACAAAGAATTTAATAGCTATTACACAACCGTGAATGATGTAATTTATGGTTAGATTCTTAGTCAAAAATTTGTATATTTCTTAAAAATACACTTATGCCCATAACTATATAAACTTGGCATAACTGTAGTACCTACTTTGTATTAAATCAAGCTCTGTATATAAGTTTTACTAGAGTACCAATGGTTCTGGAATACAATGGTAAGGGCCTGTAACCCCAAAACTTAAAATACTTGAGTTTCTGGGTTGAATAAAAACAAAGGGCATGATATTTTGTATGTATGTGGCCAAATTATTATTTATACTGAAGTGACAATACCTATCATCTATTACTTTTAATTTGGCTTGCAAAAAATATTTGGCTACTATTAGGGTATTCAGCATATTCGGTAACATTTATCCTTTTCTGTTGAATACCAAATATCTAGCCATTATTCGGCCGGATACCGAATACTTAAGATTTTTCCTTGTAGTAGGGTGTTTGGCAAAATAAAAAGATTGTTTTTTTTATAATAATGTATTTTCTTGTAATAAATAAAATAATCATGCATTCACTTTCCATGCTATATGTGAGTTCTTTTTAGAGGCCATAATTGATACCATTTTATTAAGCTTACACAATTCACTTTTAAAGTAAACAAACCAAAATGAAGAGGGTATGAAAATGTCTATATTAATAATGAGTTTAGTCTGGTGACTAAACATGTCAAATACACATTGAGTGGCAGAGACAAGTCACATGCAGGTACGAATGCTTTTACCGATTATTTGGCTTTCGGCCAGGAAGCCTGTAGAATATTCAAACTAAGGGGTGTGGCTGAATATACTATTAGTTGCAAATCTACTTTAAATTCATTTACTCATATATAGGATTTTTTTATACTATAGAGGAAATTCAAATAGCTGTTTCAATCCATATGTTTACAAAACTAATATGGGTTCTATTTCATATTATTGGATCCACACGTGATTAATAAAATAAGCAGAATTGTGGTAGAAGTTATCATATCAATGTCAAAATGTAAAAAAGAGTTGTACCTGAGATTGAAGTTTCAATTTTAAATAAAAACATAGTCTAGACAATTATGTCTTTGAATTTCAAAATTTAATGCTTATGACAGAAGTTGACAAGACTATATCTTTTACAAGCTGAATTGTGTATTCAGTTCATACATCACAATTGACTTATTAAACAAATGTTGATTTTATTTACTTGTAAATATTTTGGCAAGACTTTGTTAATAAATTAAGTCATTTTATATTTTGCAAAATATGGTATAGGAGACAAATTGGTGAATATAACAATATTTGAATAATGAAAGCCAGGAATGTAAAAAATGTATCAAGTTTTTCTCTTGAATAAAATGAGTTTTGTGAAAATTAGATTTGAAGAAGTGAAGATAAAACAGTAATTGATTTTAACCTTACAGATGCCACACTTTTTACATTTGTATTAGTTATATATTTCAGGTGTTTATTTACCAATCTTTATTAAATGAATGGTTTCCCCTATGGAAAGATGAAAAATTAATAGAGTCTAAGTGGTATAACAAGACAAGATTGTATCACCTCCATTTTGTCAGCTGACATAAATATTGTAGGAGAGTTTACTAGAGGTTATGTTTCCTTGGACATTTTATTAAAAGATCAATTAGAAAAGAAATGGAAAGCTAGTTTTTTAAATTAATCGAAAACATAGTGAAGACTGGCAAATCCTGACGTATCAAGATATAACTTTTTGATACACAATATCCTGATACACAAAAAGTTGTTGAAAATCTATGAAAAAAAAACAACCTGTCAAAGAGGGAAAGAGAAGCATTCTTGGATTCTCACTAAACAGAGAAAAATTTTTAAACACTTATAATATATCCAAGTTCAAGGATACACAAGTATTCTTGAATTCTCATTAAAACACAGAAATAATTTTAAACACTTAAAATGTATCAAGTCAAGGATGCACCACTCAAAATCAAAAAGCTTAAATGATCTTGGTCACATGTAAGGGCAAAATAAAGATAACTGGAACTGAATACAAACCAGGAACAGTTGGGGAAATTAAAAAGGGGCAACCAAAACAATGGGTAGATGATATATTTGAGACTGCTGGTCCTGAATGAACAAGACTGACACAGATAGAAAAAGTTAAAGGATTGCACATCCTTTGGATGAAATGATTAAAAACATTAGTATTAAAATGAAATGAAATGTTTAATATAAATGATCAAGCTGGATTAGCAACTCAGTAAGGATTAAATAACATAAAAAATATCTTATTATGTAAGTAATAAACATTAAAACCTATAAATATGCGATTTTTTTTTTTTCATTTTGTTACATGCATTTGACTGCTATTACTTGTTTTACACTGTTTGTATTGTAAAGAATAAGAGAAATAAACAATTTTTAATGCAGATCACACAGTTTACCAATAAAATCTCAGACAAGTTTTTTTCAAACATTAGGACCCATTTTAGAGAAAAGACCGACTTGGAGAAACTATAAGGGCTAATGGATTCGACTACAGAACCCTAAAATTAATTTGATTGTTGTTGAGGTCTAAACTGTCTTCATTCCTTTATAAAAGATTTTATTTTAAGACAGTCTTAAATTAGTTGGGGAGAGGGTAACAGTGAGTCACTTTTTTTTTATAGGTGGCTCTACAAAAAACGATTAATTTACAATATGTATGACTTGATCAATAGTAGGTATGTTATGTTGGCTATCAGAATCAAGTACAACTTCAGCAATAACGATGGTTTTTTGATAAAAAATATTTTTTTTAAAGTGGAAAATGATCCACTGTACCCCACACAATGGGGTACACTGAATCTTCGCATGAGGCACAGTGAATCGCAATGGTGCACAGAGTCAACATATGAAATTACCATATAATTTGCTATTGGGTTCCAGTGAATCAATTCAGCATATTAAGAAGTAGTATTGAAATAGAATATTTATATACAATTTTTATCAATTACATTAGAAAATTAACAATCTTTACTTATTCTTTATCAGTCTGTGTTACTTGCTGTAGTTAAATCTGAAGACTAAAATGATCTAGTCCACTAGTGCCCTCTCCTGCTCATCGGCCTTGTTAGTATGAAACATAATTAATTATATGTATGTAATGATACATATTTATAAAAACATAGACAGAAAAATTAGTAAACACGGCGGCCTACCTAAATTAACTCGAAATTCCGTATGGGATACAATAGGCCGAAAATCCACTGTGCCCCACATGGTAACGGCTCACGGTTTCTCAACGCGACATTTTTTTTAATATAAGAGTATACCATGGCAGCAGCCCTATCAGATTTTAAGGACGCCTCTAGCATATGTCACCATGTAAGGTGTAATATAAGGATTCTAACGATACCACACATTTCTAAATCGGTTAAGGTTAAGGCATCTAGAAGTTATGATGGAATAAAGAAACATACAAACATAAACGCTAAAAACATTACTCTTGTGTACTTGTGTAGATAAATTCTAAGTTCTATTAAAATTAATCATAATGAATTTATGTAATTAATCAAAAAAATACTAAGGGCACTGGTTACGCAAAAATAGGATATGGGAACACACTCTTTTTCTCGATGGTCGTGGTGTATCCTGTCATCCATCAGGAATATCTGGCTCCAATTCCAACAAAAGATAGCGTCTCTTTTTACACTGTTACATAGTTCTTGTGCACATTCACCAAAGTATATGAACCACTGGAGTTTCTGCGGGAATCGTATCTATACTAATATATAAAGCTGAAGAGTTCGTTTGTTTGAACGTGCTAATCTCAGGAACTACTGGTCGGATTTAAAAACTTCTTTAAGTGTTGGATAGCCCATTTATATGGGCTATATATCATTACGCTAACACAAATAGGAGCGGAGCACTAATGAAAAATGTTTCAAAATCGGGGTTTTTTTATCCTTTCGAGAGCTTCCGCTGCGTGCGCTGCGTAAACGGTAAAAATTTCGCAAAAAATCATGTATAACAGAATTGTTCCCCTATAAAAGTTATAAAAAAAAGTCCGCGACAACATATGTCTATATTTTAAGGTTGGCTCACTACAGCCTATTTTATGCTAACCATAAGTATTTGTTCTAAAACAATGCATTATTTGTGAAGGTGTTTTATAAATATAATATTAATCTTTATCCAAATAAATATATTATTCATCAGGCCGGCGGGCAGTCATGAGGGGGAAGGGCGGTACGTATTATTTAAAAATATTTTACCTTCTGTGTTTTTTTTTTAAAATTGAGGAGTTGCCGTAAGAATCCTATGCCGATAACCAAATTTAGGGCGGGCGAAGCCGCTGGTAAAAGCTAGTATAAAATAAAGTCAAGGAAATTATTAATTAAACAAATATATAAGCGCGCCGCTACATCTTAGTCGCTTGGCAAGACTCGATTGTCGCGTGTTGAATGCAGTAGTTAGTAGGTGAAAATCCATAGGTAGATAGATAAGTATATTAGATAGGTTTTAATAAACCGTCATCAGTTCACACCGAAAAACTGGATCTTCTGCATATTATTTTGGAGTGAAGGATGTTGGAAGGTATAGGAACAGTGCTCTTAGCTACAAAAAAAAAATTCCTAAAGATTTGGCCTAAACAGATAGTGTATATATTAAAAGATAGATTAAAGAGGCGGCGAAATTTAAGACAATTGTCGTTATGTGATTTATTCACGTCACTTTCTAAATATAGCTATCACCTTCTTCACACGTTCCGTATTATCTATTGCATTCGTCTAAGGTTAGTACGTGTAGATAACAGCGGATCACATTTTGATTTTGAACAATATGAAGGTGCTTAAATATCATCTTCTATATACATATAAAAGGCTTTGTCCTGAATGACTGATGGATCAACCCACAGCCTAAACCGCTGATCGTAGAGACCTGAAACTTGGAGGGTGTGTTCTTTGTATGACGTAGGCATCCGATAAGAAAGGGTTTTCCGGAATTCTACCCCTAAGGGGGTGAAAAAGGGGGGCAAAGTTTGTATGGGACAACGTGATTCCTTGGTCCAATCTACTTCAAATTTTGCATAAATCTTTTTTAACAGAATTGATGGATGATGTGTTTCGTATTTTATTAAAATTCATCCCCTAACGGGGTTAAAAAGGGGTAGAAAGTTATTTGGCGGTTATTTGCTTCGAAGTTGATATCAATACTCCTTAGTGATTTTGATTTAAATTACATTTTATTTTGACACAAAAAGGGTTGAACTTACTTAAAACATAAACAACTTCAATACTCTTTAAAATTGGAATGTCTCGAATGTCACCGTACTATATCAGTACCTCATTTAAGGGGTTTCTAAGCTCAAAGAGGTTATGCGTTTTTTAGGTGTTTGATTTTTGTGTACAATAATACTAAAAGTTTTCTTTTTCTACCTATCTTATATACATATAAAATGCTTTGTCCTGAATGACTGACGGATCAACGCACAGCCTAAACCGCTGATCGTAGAGACCTGAAACTTGGAGGGTGTGTTCTCTGTACGACGTAGGTTTCCGACAAGATAAAGCTTTACTGAAAGGGTGAAGTGCGAGTCGGCTTCACGCAATAAGGGTAAACCGATTGTAATGAAATTTTGGTAAGTTATACTTATTATACACACGCCGGGGAATGCTTCTGAGAAAGAAAAAATGGTCAAGTGGGAGTCGGACTCGCGCAATAAGGGTAAACCGATTTTAATGATATTTTGATAAGTGGTTATGCACACGCCGGCGAAGGTTCCTGAGAAAATAGGGGTAAGCCGATTGTAATGAAATCTTGGTAAGTTGTTATGCACACGTCGGGAAAGGTTTCTGAATTAGTACAACCCTATTAGGTTGTTTTAAAAAAAGAAACAACGTTCGCCGGTTCAGCTATATTTATATAAAAGAAGTAATTGACTGGCTGACTGACTAATCGATCAATGTACAGCTGAAACCGCTGTGTTTAGAAGCATGACATTTTTAAGTACATATTTAAATGACGTAAGTGTGCACTAAGAAGGGATTATTGGAAATTAATCCTCTAGGGGGTAAAATATGGGTTGGCAGTTTGCATGGAAATGGCTAAAACTTGGCTTAAACGTTAAAAATTACGATTCATGTGATTAACCGTTTTTGAAAAATTATTCTCTAGACGGCAAAACAGAGCTGCAGAGGATGAAAATGTGTATGAGCATTCCGATGTTATTGTAAACAGTCAAAAGCTGTTTTTTTTTTAAAGTTTACGCAGACGAAGTTGCGGGAATAAGCTAGTTGATCTATATGTATATGTTTCGAATTAAGGTGAGCCTGTCTCTCATACTCAAAGAAATCGTTTCATTTGATTCTGCTACAAGTTTATCAGATATCCATACTAATATTATAAATGCGAAAGGAATCTGTCTGCCTGTTACCTCTTTATGCTTAAACCACTGAACCGATTGAGGTGAAATTTGGTATGGAGATAATTCGAGTCACGCGAAAGGATATAGGATAGTTTTCAACATTCAAAAGTTTCCGCGGGAATAAATATAACCGAGATTAAACGAGCTATAGCAAACTTTATGAGTATAATTAAGGAGTTGACGTAAGAATCCCACGCCGATAACCAAAAGGGCGGGTGAAACCGCTGGCAAAAGCTAGTCCATAATAATTCTCAGGCTACGGAAGCCTAAATTTAAGGATGCGTGTCCGACAAGATTGTGACAGTGATGCCTCTTAGATATGAAGCGTTAAAATATAGCCTACATATGTTAATTCAGGATTCAGGGTAAAAGCTACCTTCATTCCCAGCCATATCGGTTCAAGGGGCTGACCATTTAAAAAAATCTCTATGTCATAATCAAAGCAATCCTGAATAATAATTTTAGATAGTTACATTGCGATTTTTAGTGACGCGTCTAATCTTTATAATTTTAGAGATATTTGATTTGGTAGCATAAAAATATGTTATAACTGGTTTATTTGATGCCCAATTTACAGCTGGATGTAAATTGAGCGTCGAGCATGAAGCTTATATATTGATAATATTTAAGCTTCTTGGAGTCGATAGTAATTGGGCGGCAGGGCCGGATTAAAAGGTCTGGATGCCTCGGGGCAACATAGGAGCGGAGGCCCCCTGACCCCAAATTATTTTCCAAATAACGTCGCTATTTTTGACAACGAGTTATTGCTACGCGCGAGCCGCGATGTTGTAAAATAACGTTATATTTTTATTATTTTATACTACTAAGGTGGCAAACAAGCTTACGGTCCGCCTGATGGTAAGCGGTCACCGTAGCATATAGACGCTTGTAAAACTAGGGGTATCACTCACGCGTTGCCGATCTTTGAAAAATCCAATAACTTCTTTCTTGAAGAACCCCATACTGTAGTCCTTAGATAAAAGTTTGGCATGGAACTCATTCCACACTAAATATTTATAAATATTCGTTGCGGGCTATTCGTTGCAACAAAATAAATACAATATATTAACCACCATTAGTAGGTAAACGTAAAATAAAGAAAAAAAAAAAGTCAAAGAAAAAGATGTGTACTAGTGTTTACTAGTCACAATTTGAAAGTTTTTTTTTCGAAGTGTGTATTGTGGGGGCCCCCCGTTTGTGGTGGCCCCGGGGCTTTCGCCCCGGTTGCCCTCCCCTACATCCGGCCCTGCTGGGCGGTGTTAGTCTCTCCAGCGATGTCGCATTTGCTATTAGTACATCGAATTGTTTGTGTAATACAGGGATCGGAAGATGCAGCGTGGGACTGCCTCTTACCAGGGGGACATCTAGTTAGAGCCGAATGATGCCGCACGGGTGCTCGGAAAAAATTATAAAAAAAAATCTTCTAGGTTTTAGTTAACTTCAATAAATTATTAGCTAATAGGTTATAACAAAATAATATCATTATATAACAATTTTCCAACTTTTAAAATTTTAAATTTAACGAAAACCTTAAAAATCTTAATTGTCAATAAATAAGCGCAGATTTTATTTAAAATAGGTAAATACTTAAAATACCCTATCGTCGCGGTTTGTCGTTTGGTTGCGTGGAGCTTTATTTAAACTACTAGCTGTCCCGGCGAACGTTGTTCCGCTGCCGTCCCTCTGTACCCGGCGAAAGTTGGTTTTTACCTATAGTGCCCGAGTCCGGCTCGCACTTGACATATCGAGATAAAAACTATCCTATCTTTTAAGTTGGATCAAATAACAGATATTTACGAAGTTTGATCAAAATCGGTTCAGTAGTTTAGGAGTCCATTGAGGACAAACATTGTGACACGAGATTTATATATATTAAGATAGTTAAATCATAGGGGCAGAGTTCCATGAGCTAGGACTCTTTTATTAGAAACTAGCTTCGCTTGCATAGACTATAGGAATTGCACAGTTCTTTTATCAACATACTGTAAAGTTTATAACTATTCAACTCCTTAGTTTAAATTTCAAAGTGCCCACAAAACCTACAATAATATTAACCCCTTCTCGAAATATAAATTCTGAGAAAAATGAGCATAAGATAGTCAATACAAAAATTACCACGCTCTTAGAGGTGAGATTTAAAAAATCTCTTTCGTATCCATATAAATCACTCCCTATGAAATCTTCCCTGTTCTCTCCTAGGGGTTGAATTTAGAAAAAAATTATAAAAATATTGTTTCCCATGTAAAATTCCCGCAAATAAATTTGCCATCCCCTTTTCTTCTGTTAGGGTTTAAGTTTTCTGTAACCTCGAAACACGGTGTTTATTATTTGTGTTTAGAAGTATATATACCCAAATTTACTGAACTTATTAATTAAAGTAATAGAAATATTATATCCTGTACAATTTTTTTCACCCCAATCCTCTCCTAATGGGTTGAATTTTGAAAACACAAATCATACAAACTATCTCGCTCCCTTTCTTTTCTGAGCGGTTCAATTTAGAAAAAAACTGAAATATTTCATTAGTTAACCGAAATAAGTTTAATTCTAAACTCTAAATTTATTTGAACATAAAAATAATATTTTCCGTTAAAATTTTGCCTTACCCTTTCTTCCCTCAAGAGAATCCATTTTTAAAAACCACGAAATAATACTATTTTTATAGTGAAGGTCAGTTTCAAGTGAATTTGACTCTAAAAATATTTATTCCTGTATAAAAATAGCCATTCCCTTTTTTTTTACGTCGTTTGCTAGTTGTGTTAAGAAGCAGATATACCAAGTTTCTATTAATTGACAGTAGAATTTCAAGAAATAGTATAACTTTGACAATTCAAAAGTGTTTGTAAAATTCTAATTTAAATAAAAAAAAATGACTTTGACTTTGATATATAGAGACTATTTGAAATACTGATCTACGGTCACCGAAAAACACATGAATACTAAGAGGTAGTTTAAAAAGAGCATATACTAAGCGTTAAACTCTCTCAAAAGTGGATTGAAGGGCTTCAAAATACAGGAAAAGAAACCTTAAAGTTGAGCAGACATTATAGTAACTGCAACAAATTTTTATAAAAAATTGATACAGCACACAAGAACTGTAAAACTATGACACCTGTGATCTACAAGTAGCAAAATATAAGAGTGGTCGTATGGTGGACGAGGTCGAAATTATCATAGAGATAAATAGATTAAAACAAAAAAATAGCCCGGCTCAGACAAAATAACTAACATGATTTAAGATACAGGCTCTACCCCAAAACAATGGCCAGAGTCTGAAATGATCTGCTATACAAAAAAGCAGATCACAAAAATATAAGTAATCATCTCCCAATTAACTTGCTCTCGTCTCTACAAACTGTTTTCATCGCTTATTCATAAAAGGATCAGCGTGACTCTGGATAAACACCAACCTGTACAGTATCCTTTTCTAAATCCTGCTTGTTCGATAGGTTGGTGTTTATCCAGAGTCACGCTGATCCTTTTATGAATAAGCGATGAAAACAGTACATACATGGGATTGAACATATCATCGAAAAGTACCTAGTGCGAATATCAGCGACCTCTATACAAAGTCTTCATAGACATAGATAAAAAGCTGTCGATACTATCCTCCATTCCTCTATATGAGAAACCATTAAATCTCAAGAGGTGAAAGCAAGTATATTCAGGTGTTAAAGTGTATTTATAGCCATTGTTAAAGTAGAGTGAAACTTGAAACTACAGGCCCACTTATTCCGTTAGAGAGAGGGGTACGACAAGGGGATCCACTTTTTCCCAGGATCTTCATAGCGGTGTTAAAATCTGTTTTGGTAAGCTCAACTAGGCTAAAAAGGGACTTAATATAAATGGCAATTACATCAATCAATGCTATATTCACTGCAAACTGCAAGTAAAAAAGTTGGACTGGAAATAAATTTAAGTAAAACAAAAATTATAACAAACTCTGATAATTCCCCATTCATCTCGACGGCAACCCATTACATAATGTTAATACTTATATATACATACAGTTAATCTAAGGTAGGGCAGCGGTGGTTTCTTCACGGGTACGGCGCAAGTAATTTTTCTATCTTTCACTATTTCACCTACTTGTGAGCGTGAGTAATTAAGGTAGAAGGTAATTGGGTGGGATCGCGGGAAAACAAGAGCAAAATGGTATTAATTTATAGTACGGGAAAACAATTTATATATATTGTACCTTAGTTTATGGTACTTTTAAGGTAGCTATGGCCCTGATATCTAGGCAAACAGGTCTCGTTCAAAAAACTAGAAGTAGAAAGAAGGACTACAAGCGCATGGAAAAAGTTTTGGAGTTTTAAAGATGTACTCAAAAGTTCAATGCCTATAAAGAAAAAGCTGATGGATTCCTGCCTACTCCCTTCTACAGGTTGGGCCAGAAAGGCGTACGATTTTAAAAATACTCTTGCATTTGAACCTTATGAGTGCGGGCTGCGCGGGTGGTGGGATTGAAAAGCTCGGCTCTCGGAAATTTAGTCGTGATGGATCACTTCACTGGAGCGCAATGTGCAGTGTGCGTAAAACATTATTACAAAAATGGCGATTCGTGCGCTATTGAACAGCGTTTATTTCGGTGTGAGTTTGAATTACATGACCTAAATCAGTGTCCGAAGGAAAGTGTGATTCAATCGTGGGTCAGAAAGTTCTAAGCTATAATAATATGCCTAGGCAAATCGGAAAGTATGGAAACGAAAGGAACAGAAATCGCACGGTATAAGTCATGTATGTTAGGTTAAGTTCAGTTTCTCTTTTTTAAACGTAGAGGCGGAGCGATCGAATGGTTCCAGCCAAGCTTCATTTAATAACCTGTTCAGTTATATGATAATTTCTATTCCATACTTTAGGATTTGCCTAGGCATTTTATAAAAAGGCGAATTTTACGATTTGCCTGCGACATATCGACTCGCAAGCGATCAGCCGAAATTATTGTATCTAGAACATCTTTGCGTCGCATTTTGTTGAAAGATATGAAATTGCACCCGTATAAAATTCAACTTGTGCAGGAATTACAGCAAAATGATCCAATTTTACGCCGAGCTTTTGTTGAAACAATTTTTGAACGCTTTCCGAGCTTCAACAATATTCTGTTCTCCGACGAAGCCCATTTTCAATTAAATGGGCATGTCAATAAACAGAATTGCCGTTACTGGGCTGCAGAGAACCCACGTGCAAAACATCAAAAACCTCTGCATTCGCCGAAAGTAACCGTTTGGGCGGCCATATCAACGCACGGAATTATCGGACCCTATTACTTTGAAAATCAAAAGGGGATGTTTGCTGGGAAACTGATATCGCGCCGAGGTGACATTGAATGGCCGCCTAGAAGTCCGGATCTAACGCCACCGGACATTTTTATGTGGGGATTACTGGGGATACCTTAATGTAGAGTCTACTCCAATAACCCAGCCACGATTAACCAGTTCCAATATAGTAGCTATAGGTGGGAACCATGAAAGGCCAAAGCCGAGCCACAACGATCCTGTCCGTAGGTACCTATCAAAGTGAAGATCTATGACCGCCTTCCACAAATTCCGTTTAGACGTGATATACCCATACCCCCATCGAAGAGGGGAAAAGGCCTTTCCACGTTTTCTTTAATAGTAATATACCTAGTAAGGCCTTGTAACGAGATGTTTCGTAATTCTTGGACGGCCCCATAACGTTGTATCGCTTAGGTAATCGCCAAATGCAGATTTTAGCGCTTAATCTCGAAACTATAAGTGGTTATCTCTGTGCGGGTGCAAGGACGGGTAGTGATCATGCATAAACCAGAACCAGATTTTTATTGACTAAATTACGCCGAAATGTGCGTACAAGACATCCCACTATTGGAAGATGGACTGAACCAAATACTTTTACGCAACCTTACCTTTTTTTTAATACCACTATGGTGGCAAACAAGCTTAGGGTCCATCTGATGGTAAGCGGTCACCGCAGCCTATGGACTCTTGCAATAACTGGGGCATCATTCGCGCGTTGCCGACTCCTCAAAAATCTAATAACTTCTTCTTGAAGTATCCCATACTGTAGTCCTTGGAAAAAACTTGGCTTTGTAGAGTACTCCAAGTTTTTTGGACGCCAGATGCACATTGTCTTGCAAAATGATCTTAGAACTGAATATCGCTGGAGATGTCAACACTAAGTATCCCAATGCACTTGGAGATGGTGAGGGGTGTGTTGTTTTAGAATTGTGGGACCTCAGTGACTGGGGTTTTCTTAGCGGTGAATGCGTTCATTTATAACTTGCTAAAGCTGTTTCTACAGTCTGTCTTATTGTCACATGGAAAAAAACACAAATATTTTAACAAAATATTTATTGGAACTGATTATATTATGCATGTATATCTGTCGCAGTCATTTGGTGTAATTAACCAGTTAATTGGGCGCCTAGGCGGATCGTTAAATACATATGGTAAAGAAATTATCATATAACTGAACAGATTATTAAATGAAACTTGGCTGGAACGCTCCGCTCGCTTCGCAGCTACGTTTACAAAAGCGAAATTGAACCTAACCTAACATACATGACATATACAGTGCGATTTCTGTTCCTTTCGTTTCCATACTTAACGATCTGCCTAGACGTCCAATAAACTGGCTAATTTAACCACATGGCTGCGAAATATCTAACTTGTACATATATTACAATAAAATCTTTGAATAAAAAAACAATAACATCAACTACTTAATTCTTTAAAAATATCATTTCGTAACTCATTGTACCTATTCAAACGTATTTCTGCGTACCTAAAACAAAAAAATATTAAATTATTTAATAACATTATCAACAAATTAGTATAACAGCGGCATTGAGCTATTATAGCGGCTACGTGGCTTATTGGGCAATGACCCGCCTGCTGAACAAAAGGGGCGTGGGTTTATTCCCGCACAGGACAAACATTTGTGTTTGTCTTGAGTCTGGGTTTTTCAAGTATAATATGTAGGTACAAAAAAAGTTTATAAGTATTTGTTTACGTTGTCCAGTATTTATAGTACAAGATGTTCTAAGTGGGGTAAAAGATGTTGCTGCTGTGTTGTGTAAAGTATAAAACAGAATTTATTTAGGAATTTTTACACTAGGGGAGACGCTATAAACAAACGTCAAAAACAGGTAAAATACTAGTTACAACGTCACGTGCCATACGCAGGAACGCCTGACTTAAGGCTTGACTTAACTTGAAGTTAACTGCAGCCCATAATACTGCTGTTTTTGAAACAGCGGCGGTTAGTGTGGTGTCTCCAGTTATGCGTGGTGTATGCACATAAAAGCTTAATACACAGCGGTAATGAATTTTTTCAACAAAGTAAAATTTTTTTGTACCTATGCATGTCATCATAACATACAACTGGATGCGTTTTTAAGGTGCTGTCTCTCTTGAAATCACAAAAGTTTTGGAACCTGTTGAATTCAATTTCTGCTGCTGTTCCATTTAATTAAAGCTTGTTTTGAAATCACAACACAACAACAACAAATGTTGGAAATATAAAACTAGTCATAAGCTATTTTTATAAGGTTTTTAGTTTGCATTTCTGCTAATAATGGCCACTTTTAGCAGGAATGCCAACTACAACTCACAGATATAATTTAGAAACTATATAAAACCTTTTAAAAATAGCTTATGACTAGTTCAATATTTGTAACTTTTGGATTTTAGAAATTCGTTTTCTACGAAGAGAAAATTGAGGATATCTAATGGCGGCGCTAGTTAACTACTATATGCCCCTTAAACACTTACCTCGTTAATTTAGGAGGAAAACCCTAAAGTTCTCATCAATGTATATGTTTACTACATTTACTCACCGAGAACAATGATTTTTTTAACGCGCAATCTATAGGATCAGTCGTACATACCTTCACATTAATTATATAGATCGTAGGTTCATAATAAATAATTAAAACTTATAAATGCTCAGGAATAAAAAAAAATATAAGTACCTAAGAGTCCTATAGCGCCGCTGTAAGATATTTTTTACTGTGTTTATTTCCAGGAACATTTATTTATTTATTTAAAAAAAAGAATTCCCTTCACAAAAAGCGTATTTCAAAAATAACAATTATTTAATTAGGCTTACCTTCCAAAATCGAAGTCAATATCAGACAGTTCATACTGAACTAATGACCAAATACCCCACAAGAAATGAGAAGCCAAACTGAGTTGTTGTACTTCTTTGTATACTTTTTCAATGGTAGACGTAGGCGGGTTGGGATCATTTAAGTATTCAGACAAGTAAACGTGGATCCAAGATGTTTGGAATTCTTTGTTTGGATATTTTCTGTAGTCAATATCGTCTATTGATAAACCTGGAAACGGAAACAAAACTAGTTAAGCAACTGCATTAACCTTGGTATTTTCAATGATGGTTTGATTAAGTAACGTTACAACGTCAAGTTAGAAATATTTTAACGTTTATTTGCTAAACAACATCACAATGTGGCTTTATTATGAAATACAAGCATGTAATGCCATAGCTCAAAAAATATAAATTGAAAATCGTAAGCCATTTTAGAATATCTACCTACTATTTTTTTTGTATCGTTAGCAATATTTTAAATTAAAACATACCTAGGTTAAGTAAAATACCAAATTCTATTAAAACCAATTTATCTTTTTAGGTGTCAGAAGTGTGTGAGGTGTCATTTCAAGACATTGTAAACTTCATACAGATATAAAAAAAAGGTAATAGAGTTAAAAGTGAGAGAGCTGCCATAGCCTCGCTAGTTTACAACTTGGTAAAGATTATGTCTGTATTTTTTAGTGTGCTTAGCTACGTTTAGACGTAAAACCGGCCGTTGCTTAACTTTGAATATCGTTTCCAACAAACAAATGTGTTACTGTTTCGCTTATTAACAGCTAGATGGCGCTGAAACGGTGGTTTAAGATGGTAAATGGCTGGGGCCCGTCTCACACTTGGCCGGTTTCACACACACTTGTGCAAGTTCATCTAAGTACCTTTTAATGGATTGTAAAAAAATTTTACTTCGCCTACATTTTTAAGTTGGTCGACTATTATAATATGCAAGCCTACTTAGCTATGACAATTGTCCTTTTAATTTCGTTATGTATGCTACTCCCATAATTTTTTCACCCACTCTAGAACAGCCATTTAGCTGGTAGTGGGGGACACTGGGTTCTAACAAAAATTTGCACTTTAAAGCTTAATATTTCGCAAACGCATCGCTGAATCGAACATGTTGTTTTGTTTAACTTAACCTCTTTAAATAATATAGATTTTTTTAGCGGTATGGAATCTCTCCTCTCCCACGAAATGAGGAGAGATGCCACCGTTTGCAAAACTTGTTATAGTTTTATAATCTACTGAATATTTTTTATGTTAAAAGGATGCCAAGAGAATATGTTACGGATCAAAATGTGATAAGAGGGCAGTAGACAGAAGATAATTTAATTCTAAAATAGAATCCTGAGCGGAGAGTGGAGAACCGAGAAGAATCTTTATATATATTGTTTCTATTGATTATACAGTGTGGGCCATAAGTCACGAACGGGTTACGTTTTAACTTTTTTTTATTAATCTTACTTCGATATCAGATAATAAAATAAAACTCATGGTGATATATTTGGTTTAAGTTATAACTATAACGTCATTTAAATGATTTACAGCGTCACAAACACGGGCTCTTTCGGCAGCAGTTCTCATTACTTTCCACATACCATGAAGAGTTAGCAACCGTATTTCAGTTCGAATGTTCGCCTTCAGACAATCAATCGGCCTGAGTTTATTACTCTACACCTTTTCTTTTAAATAATCCGTTGCTGTTAAATCCGAGCGGGCCTGTGAATTGTTAGAAATCCCGAGATTAAACGCTCGCTCGAGTCGTATGCGCTGTGGCTCCATCTTGTTAGAACCACATCTTTGGACTGTCAACAAGAGTAGGCAATAAAAAAAATAATTGCGATATCTAAAGCCATCCACAGTTACAGCATTGCCTTGGTCGTCTTCAAAAAAATAGGGCCCAATAATTCTTTGTGATGTAACTGCACCTCAGACTGTACACTTTACAGGGTGTAATTCTTGCTGGTGGTGGATTTACTAGGATTTTCCGTACTTCAAAATCTACAATTTTGTTTGTTAATTAAGCCGTTCAACTAGAAATGAGCTTCATCACTCATTATTAAAACTCGTTTAGTTTCAATAATTGACCGACGATGTTCAAATGTTTTGGTACGTTGGATAACGCTGAAATTATCTATAATGGATCTTCAAAATGTATTTTATAATTTGTAAAAACAAAATGATACTAAATGTAAATGTCATATTTTATGTTTTAAGCCCCTTCGTGACTTTTGGCCCACCGAGTGTATAAAACTGTGTTTTTAAAACTTATTAACTAGGAGCGCATAAGTTAACTAATAGTATTGTTACAGAATGCAATATTACGGTAGAAGGAAAGAAAGAAGAACAAGTGCCAGAATTTGTATACTTAGGATCTTTGTTTACTAGAGATGGAAAATGTGAAGGTGACATTGAAAGAAGAGCAAACGCGGGAAATCAGGTAAATGGGGCGATGCACAAGTTTATGAGCAGTCAAAAATTGTCGGAAAAGGGACGTTTGGCTGTACTTGAGGGTGTGTTGGTTCCTAAACTGATGTATGGAAGTGAATGTTGGGTATGGCAAAAAAAAAAAAAGCACGAAAGAAGAATTAATGCCGTGGAGATGAGAGCATTGAGAAGTATGTGTGGTTGAAATCTAAATGACAGGATAAAAAATAGTGTGATACGAGAGCGTTGCGGTGTGAAAGAAAGTGTGGTGACAAAGATTGAGAAAGGTATGTTAAGGTGGTTTGGACATGTTGAAAGAATGAACGAAAATAGATTTATGAATTTGAAGCAATTGGTAGGGTCGGTAGAGGTAGACCTCGGAAAACGTATGTAGATCAATTGAGTACGTTCTCAGAAAAGGCCAGGTCAGGAGTACTCGGAACCGTAGGAAATGTATGAAAGCATTGATGCGTATAGATAAGACAAGAGAGGTATGCCAGAATCGTAGCAAGTGGCAGTCTTTGGGAAACAGGCGTGATGTTATGTAGTTATGTATGTATGTATTGTTAATAAAAAATAAAATAAAATAAATAAAATTTGCAGCAGCCTTTAGACGCTTGCAACACCTGGGGCATCACTCGCGCGTTGCCGACTCTTCAAAGATCTTATAACTTCTTTCTTGAAGAACCCCATAGTAGTCCTTAGAGAAACCCTTAGCAGCAAGCTCATTCCGCGACCTAAGCGTTCGCGGAGGGAAGTTCCTCTGAAACCGCACTATAACGTTTAGGTTCTAAGGTGCGCGATGGCGAGAGGTGTGATGATAGGAAGTAGCCGTGGGCTTCATTTCTTCATCTTCATGTAAATAAATACCTATTCTATTCTTTATACGTAATGTTCATTGGAGTGTTTGTTTATGGTGTAACTTCTGATTGACTTGACCAATTAAGGTCATGTTTACAGCTTCTCTTCTTCCCCTATCCCCCCATCTGCAAGAGCATTGAAATTCTTGGTGTTGACATCTCGATCGATGTTCAGTTTCGAGATCATTTGCAAGACAAAGTGAAGCTGGCGTCCACAAAACTTGGTGCATTGAAGAGAGCGAAGCAGTACTGCATGTTGGGGCAAAGGCTGCTGCTTTATAAGTCGCAAGTTCGGCCCCATATGCTGCCATCTCTGGGCGGGTGCACCCGGATACCAGCTTGGCCCTTTTGACTCGGTTCAACGACGGGTTGTGATAATTGTCGACGATCCCAAACTCACTAGCCGTATCGAGCCCTTAAGTTTGAGGAGAGAATTTGCCTCCCTGTGTGTTCTACCACTTGTACACTGGAATGTGTTCTGAGAAATTGTTCAAAATGATGCCCACGGCTATATACTTTCTACCATCGCACCGCTCGCCATCGGCAGGGAATGCTGCTCACACTTTAGAACCGAAATGGTTGCGTATAGTGCGGTATCAGACAAAACTTTCTTGCGCGAACGCTAGGGTTGTGGAATGGGTGCCCTACCAAGGTTTCCTCTAAGGACTACAGTATGTTCTTTCAGAAATAAGTTATTAGATTATTTAAGGGTTGGCAACGCGCGAGTGATACCCTTGGTGTTGCAAGCGTCCACAGGCAACGGTGACCGCTTACCATCAGGCGGACAATAAGCTTGTATGCCACCTTAATGGTTTCTACTATTTTCAGAATCGATAACTACTTAATAGTTTATGGTTAAGTAAAACAATCCGACGAGCGTATCTCTGTTCGTCTACGCAGCAATAAATTATGAACTAGTCACGCATTTAACCGTGAGAAAATACTAAACTTCATATCCGTGATTCCAATGACAGCTGTCGAATAACGATCTTATATTTTATGATCTTATATTACATATTAAGGTATAAAAATACAACACAACATACACTTACCAACAAATTCATTAAAATGATTCGCTATATCATATGCTTGGTAATTATACGTGGCATACTCATAGTCAATGAACGACACAGATCCTTCATCTTGATTGTAGATCACGTTTCCTAGAAGCAAATCATTGTGAGCAAACACGAGAGGACTCTCGGTTTTGGTTAAGTGTGACTTTAGACGTTCAAATTCTATTCTTAGTCTCGTTATTGACCCAAAGCTATTGACAAATCTACAACAGAGATATACAATAGTGCTCTTGTTAATACACATAATACATGTATAATAAAATAGTCTACTTATAAAGAACTGTATGTACAAAGGTACTACTGCCATGACGATTAGAATTTAGAAAAAAAATTACGTTAGTTAGTACTCTATACACTTATATATAACTAAAGCATGTGAGTATGTATGTTTGAACGGACTAATCTTAAGAACTGTCAGTTACAATAGTTATAATAACTATATTTTATCTTTACCCTTAGGGTTTTTTTTAATTATTGCTGCGTATGTTAACCCGTATATTAAGGAAGGTATAAGACATATGAGTACTGGATGTTTACCCTGGGTCTTCCTTCCTCAATAAACGGCCTTGAAGTTTTTTTATTAATGGGACCGATAGTTTCTTATTTTATTTTTTCTTATTTGTTGTTTCTATTTGCCAATGTGGCAGGCAAAGATATTCTTACTTGTCTCATCATGTAAACAAATATGGCGTATTGGAGATCAGAGACAAGTTTAGTGTTGGGATATCAGCTTTTGAGCTATTAAACAAATATTTTCTCATATTACCTAGTGAATACCTTTGAATGAATGCATGCATAAATTTAATCAAGGACATTAAATTCTTGGCAATTATTTTTTATTGCATTCACTTAGAAGTTAAATTTTTTTACAACTTTAAGCTTGCGTAGACTTCAGTATTTTATATTAATTTCAACAGATTTGACAGAGAGACATACAAAATTTCTTTTGAATGTGTGATAACTACAAATGAACAAATTTTGGATTTTTTCCTATATTTGTGATGTGATGTGACCTTGCTTTGTGTCAATTTTTATTTCAAGACAACGGGAAGTATCATATAGGGGGTTTGATTTACATATTTGCAAATGCCAAAATATGCTACAAAAATGGCCGTGTTTTTTTATTACGTTGACTAAGAAGCTTAATATTTTTTCAGCTTCAAGGGTACCGTAGACCTTAGAATTATACCTGCGTTCTTGTGAAAAAGGGTCTTGACTGACTTTTGAGGTACAGAACACTAAAACTGTTGTTTAGGAAAAAATAATAACAACATATTCAGATTCGTCGTCACTGTCAACATCACTGTCTTCTGATTCCGATACATGGATGATAAATCTTGGGGTCAGTGCATCAGTTGCTTTATCTATAAGCTCATCGAGCTGCATCATTTTATTTTCTTCTTCGATAATATGTTCGATACATTTGGTCCAAGACACCGTACCAATTTGGCTAAAGCCTTCTTTTATCAAATTTTTTATTTCTGCCATTTTAAAAGTTTTATTATCTCTCCCGACAAATGATTTCAGTTGTGCCCATATTAATTCAATCGGATTTAATTGTTATTCGCCGCAAATGAATTTTTGGTGGGTAATATTTAGTAATTGTGACAGAATCTTGTGATTCTGATTAGACGTGTATTTGTGTACATGACAAAGCAGGTAAGAAAAATAAGGTTTACAAACTCTATGAAGCTGGTAAGCAGAGAGGGTGAAACCGCTGGGAACAGCTAGTATAATAATATTTAGAATGTGTGTCAACAATGTATATAATTATATATAAATAAGAGTTAAAAGTTAAAATACTAGTAGGTAGGAATCACAAATTTTGAAGAACAGAATTTTGACCATAATTATCATTAAACGTCGTAGAATAGTTTTATTAATCATCTTCAGTCATTAAAATATAAACATTGTGCTGACAACTGTTGTTACAAGTATTGTATCTTATTTATTGTATCTTATTTAAAAGTTAAAAATTCAAATTAAAATTTATATTAGAACGTTGTGTAGGTCGGCTATATAACCTTCAAATAAACGGCCTTGTTTTTTTTTTAATACGACCGATAGTTTCTTTTCTGAGATTACCGAGTTTGTGATTCAATTCGTTAAATTATAGATAGTATAGAGGCAACACTAGTTAGATAATCTATGATATATTCTACATATTTCTGTTAATTTTTATTCACTGTGAAGACGAAAACTTATTTAACTAATTATAACTACTACTAACTTAAATTATTCTTTATTTATTTATGAATCGAATGAGAATGAAGAAAACGAGTAGTCTATGCAAAAAATGAATTTTTAATAAATGAAGAGGTTTGATATTTTTGATGAGTTAACAATTTTACTGCCTACACTGCTGTTTATTATTATTTTATTCAGGTTATAAAGTTATTGCCGTATGAATTACTAAGATCCTATGCTAATAACAAATAAAAAATAAAAAGCCGAGGGCAAAGGTTAGTGCGGAATAATAGACTCCATTTGATTACAAATCTAGCAGAGACTACGTCATGGAAAATTATGGGCACGGTCCAATGCAAAGATCGTGTCGAGAGTTGAGTGTCAAGTATATGAATCAATGTTGAATGGATAACAGTTGATCATAGCCTTGAACTCAGCCGTCGTATCGTCGTCGCGTCTAAAGAAAACTTTTATTATGTTACTAAGTGGTAAATTTACCTTGACATAAAACTGTCAGGTACATCTGCTTTTAACAAATCCAAGTAAAATCAGGATCGCATAATTTATTATTGATGATTTGCATCATTTAGTTGACGGCCCCGTGGCTCAACGGGTGATTACTGGCCTGATGAACCGAGGGGCGTAAATTCAGTTGTGTTGGTCTTGAGTTTAGGTGTTTTCTATGTATAATATAAGTGTATTTACAAAACATATGTACATACAGGGAGAAAACGATAAGTGATCTCACTTGATCATTTCTGAACCATACACGATATCGAAACACATGATTATTAATCCTAAAAGTGCTTCATGAGCTCTATCCAATGGTATCAGTAATGGTTTATAACATAAACTGGATCTATCCGAAAATTTAATGTCTACAGCTTGCATACATTTATTATGGCGACATGGCACTCATCACATGATACCAATACACAAAAATCACACGGCGCAAGGTATGCCTGCGATGAGTGCTATGGCGCCATATTAAATGTATGGAAGCTGAAAACATCAAATTATTTTATAAACTATTGTTGATGCCATTGGATAGTGCTCGTGATGCACTTACTTTCAGGATCAATAATCAGTATTTGATATCGTGTATGGTTTAGAAATAATCGAGTGAGATCACTTAGCGTTTCCACTCTGTATTGTTTGTATGATGTATTTGTATCTGTTGTCTAGTATCCATAGTAAAGGCTTGTTTCGTTTGGGATATCTAAAATATTCTATGTATAATATTTTTATTAATTTAGGTACTTTGCGTATATAAACGCCTGTCTATTTATAATATGTATGTATGTATTTCCAATATATATATCATCCACAGTACAAGCACAGTAGAACCAAGCTTTGCTTCGTTTGGCCAGTTTGCCAGATGGCGCTGTGCGTAAATTATTTATTAAAAAAAAAAATGTCAGTGTCCTTGACCCTTAAAAATTTAAAAGCTAGCTGTTTGTTTATTCTATAAAACTTCAAAACGCCTTGTTTTAAATCTAAAAAAAATCTATTATATTGAACTGAAATGGAGAAATGGAACTAAAATTTGTAAAAAAAATTGAAAGAAAACAGAAACAGATGCCCATTGCGTTGAAATTTTTTTTAAAAGGCACACTCAAATCTTTAGAATTACCTCTGCGACATTATTTTGTGTATATACAGTGGTCTCATAATCTTCATTCCGACACTCATATCTGATATGGTTATTGGTGTAGATATATGATAGAACCGTGCATTACAAGATACAAACTATTTGTATAACTGATATAAAGTGTACACATAAATGATAAACATACCTTTTATGCTTAGCTTCATCTGTAAACCGCTCGGGCAATAAATTCAGAAATTGTTCAGTTTTATCCCACACCATAGGTTCTTTTGGTACCTGAAGCAATATAATTAAGTATAGGCAAAACTTACTTATTATTTTAATCATTACCAGCTATCTATTCTGTCACGAAATTGCAAAAAAGCTGAAATAAAAAATTAAATTCAGGAAGTAGAGTAGGATTACAGAAGTTTTTTTTTAATTTTTATAGTTCTATACTAAAATTGTGACACTTCACCTTTTAAAATAATCGTACATTAGGGCCCTTAAAAAACAATATTTTATTGAAGTTTCAGATACTTACTGAAGGACAAGTTTGTGAATTACCTACAATATCAAGGGCCAAGTTCGTAATACAATATATTTATTGTAATATTATTTATTATTTTATAATCTATAACAATATTATAAATTCGATTTGTCCTTCCTTCGCAACAGAGCATCTAATAAGGCTGAATTTTGGCATAGGCATAGTTAAAGAGACTGAGTACGAAACAGAACATTTTTATCCAGAAAATTCGGTAGTTCTCTCAGGAATAACTATAACCGAATTTCAATAAGACGAACGTTACAACAATAGTAAACTAGGGTTTTGTCGTAGGAACGTCTCGTGTCTTTTTCTAACTTTAATTGACCCCATATTCCGGGGCTTTCGGGTCAGACAAATTTTTTTTTAGGGTAGGTACCTTTCCCTTACGTAAAGTGGGGACGATATTTTTTCTTGTATCACCTAGTGTGGGATCTTGCTGAAATGTTGTTTAAATAATGCGGGTATGTGAAAACACCATTTTTCGATTCAAGGATCCGTTTGCAAAATATAGAAAGCTTTAGTGCTTATTTTATTTTTAGAAGGTAATTTATTTAATACCTATTATCAAAACTAACTCTATTCTGCTTATTCGGAAAAGTCTCGAAGTCCCGGGACGTCCCGAGTAAACGTTATATACAGGTAAATTACATTATAAAAATTTCAATGTCATGTTCATTATGTATACCGAAGAGGAAATGTTATGGCTGAATTATAATTTCTGACTGAGACTAAGATAGTGTAGGTACATTGTACTAGAAATTCAAGGCTTCTATATAGAAACTAGGCAATATAAAAGACAAAGTAAACAAGGCCGTCGAGTCCACGTGCTGCTACACTGCGCAATTTATTCATAAGTCGGTCGTATTTTTAATAAAAAATAATAATATAACATGATTCTTTCCATTCTTTGACATAGTCAACAAAAGAAGAATAACTAACCATTAGGTAGGTATTTTGGGCTCTGCCTAATTTTGCAAAGGTAGCTAGACAGATTTTGCTGATTCCAGATGATATAGTTTTTAATTTGAATTATATGTAATGTATGTCATGTTTTTGTCAGCAACTACAAATTACAATAGAAATGAAAAGGTATGTAGGTACAACCGGATCTATGTAAGGCAAATATGTAGGTATAATTTCGTATATATTGTAAACTAGACTTTGCCAGCGGCTCCGCCCGCCCTAAATTCGGTTATCGGCGTGGGACTCCTTTATTTAATCACAGTATTAATACTGTGATTTACTCCTTAATTAGCCCGCCCTAAATTCGGTTATCTGTGATTTACTCCTTAATTACACTAATGAAGTTTGCTATATCAAGCTGTAGCTATAGCTACAGCTCGTTTAAGCTCGGTTATAGTTATTTCCGCGGAAATTCCGCGATAAAAAGCCTATATGCTATTCCAGGATCTAACCTATATGTATGCCAAGTTTCATCCCGATCTGTCTAGTGGCTGAAGCGTGAAAGAGTAACAAACATCCATCAATTTCCTTAAAAAAGAAAATTGACGTGTTGCACTAAGACTACAAAATTAAAGATGTCCGGCCTTTTTACCTAAATGTCCGGCTCTACTGATTGGTCTGTCCGGCTTTTCAGTTATAAGACCCGGCAACCCTACCTACAGAAGTACGATATGTAGGCGGGTCGTAGTAAGTACATAATCCGGATTCCTTCAGAGGCTCACCCCAAAAGCCCGGTGGAGCAGCAATGGCTGCATCAGCCAAATGCAGTCAGTTCAGAAATAATATAAAATTTTATTTATAACATTTACTGTGAAATTTCGTAGACATGATCTCAAGCTGAATGTATATGTCTGTGTTTTCCAAAATCCTAAAAAATGTTTTCATTAAATTGTAATTTTATTTGAGGCCATTTGTATGAAAAACTAATAATTCCATCCCTCGTCATTGATGTAGGTGCAAGATTTACATATATCTGCGTGTTTGTTGTGTATTTATTACAATAGCATTGAGCATGATCCTGTGTTACATCAAAAATACTCCATCAATCCAGCAACTACAGACTATAGACGGAAGGTTGAAAATTCACATTACCAATTCAAAAAGAAGGTGTGAAAAAAAGTTATGGTGTTTAGTTTCAGATAGGTAACTTTTATTGTTGATTTGCAGGTAATTAGCATCAATCCTCAGCTTTACCAAATATTATAAATACTGCAGTTTTCTGATTTATGTTATCAGGATCTTGCTAAGCAAGTTATTTAAGGTATATACATATTTATTTTATATTTATTATACACGGTTTACAGACATTCAGAATATTTTGTGCAATGAATTCTTGAAAGATTAAAGTTAAACCATTTACTAAAAATCCTTTGAATATACTTAAAAACCCACAACAGACATTTCATGCTTTGGAAACCATACTGGGTACAAACCAGTCAAGTGAAAATATAAAATGGTCATGAGTTTGGGCCTATAAAGGTTAGATTATTAAAAAAAGGAAAGGACATTGGATGTGAGAAGGTATATACACAGACATGCAAACCAACATGAAGTGTTAAATCACACTCAATTTATTAAAAAAAACATATAAAAACTCCTACCTCATTGCTTAATTGAACTTTATGCATCTTTCCCATTTGTTTTGCTACCAGAGGCCATATTTTATCATCAATGACAGTTTCAACGGTCAATGTAACTCCTGGGTAGTATTGATAAGCCAATCCATTTTTAAACACACCATAGAGTGTTGGAGCCAATCCTAGAATGTTTAATGTTCTAATATTTCTGAAAAAAAGGAATTGGAAATAACATTGGAATTGATGCATTTTCATTTAAAATTTGTTACAGTTTGCTATACTAATTTATATTGATGTAGCACTAATATTTTATTCTCCTTATATGTAGAATCATGATTAATATATTGACTTTGCCAATAGGCGCTAAAATAACCTCACTAGAACCACCATCACAGGTATTTGATTTGTTTGTAAATTAATTAAGTTTGTAAAGTTTTTAGTTAAAAATTTAATGAAAACTCATGTTAACATGGTGTGAAAAAAAATATAAAAAATCAAATTATCTACTAGTACGCTTGTGTAACAAATCTATTAGGTTTGAGTTTTCTCCCGTAAAATCGAAACATAGAAAAACATTTACAGGTATATTGCAGGCAGACAAATTGAAAATAGTTTAAAAATCATTTTTTATTAGATCTAAGTTCCCAAAATTTGCATATGTCTGCTCTTCTTCTTCTCAATTTATTTATATTATCCACTTAAGCGTCAAGGGAACCAGCATTCTCAGTGAGAGTGATCCAAAAACTTTAAAACTTTATTTCTATTGGAGCAAAGTAAAAAACTGCCTGAAGAAATTTACTAAATGGCAGTGACATGAGTATTCAGCAGAAATAGACAAAGTTAATATGGCAACATAAAATTTCCAAAAAAAGATTTAGCGGTGGTATCACCTCTAGTATAAACTAGTTTGTGGTGGTTCTGGATGTTAATTTCTACACACTGAGTAAACCTATGAAAGATATTTATGTGTCATTTTAAAGATAAAAAAGTCTCGTTTATTTCAATAGGTTTTTTTTTATTTCGATATAGCTCTAGTAGTATGCCAGCTATTACGTTTTTTGTGACAAGCTATCGGCCGGTTGATGCAACTGCGGTCAGGTTCAAGTGGTTATGCAATATTTATTTAAGCAATATTTCACCATCTTATACTATTTTTGAGCTATTACATACTAACTTACTAGAGAAGAAGTCACACTTGTTGCAGCAGTTTTAACTGTTGCAGTGTTTGAGTTACATGTCACAGTTAGGGCACATAATAAATAATGGTTACTGGCTATCTGTAGATACTTATTGGGAAAATAAAAAAATATGTGATAATGTTTTATAGCATGTTCTAAACATAATAGCTCAAAGAGGAAAACCTAAATTTTAACACCATTGTTGTCCCTGCCGTTTTAACTATATATAATCTCTGCCGTTTTAACTATATGTAAACTAGTCTGCAATTTCATCACTGTTAGACAAACAGTACTAACCGTACTTCTGCTTTTCTGTCAATGAAAAAGTCTGTTTTGTTTCCATATATTCGTACAAGCACAATATTATCATCATTGGTTAGTTGACATGCAACTAATTTATTAGTTATACCATCAGTGAAAATCTGAAAGCATATTAATCATTATCTAGTGTGATTATATATTACTGTAAGTAAATTCAGCTAACACTTACATGTTATTAAAAGAGATAGGCCTAATTAGACATACAAAGATTAAAATTATACTGCAGAGTATGTTTCATGGTCAACTTAGCTTACAGTATTTTTTATTATTAATGAACAGGAAGAATTTAGTAACTGTTCCACAACAAAAAAAAACTGGTTGCCTGTAAAGTCGGTATACGGGCGAAAGTTTTACGTGACAATGATTTTATGTCTGTCTCTCTCGCTCTTAGGCGGGCGCGTGCCTCTCACTCGCTCTCATTGTGAGCGCATAACGTGAGCGGAGCGTAACGCAGTTTCTTGAAGTGTCACCCGGCAAACCAATTTATAAGACGTTGTCACGTCAAAACCTATAAGTCTATTAATGAGTTATTTATAAACATTAAAAAATAAAATGAGAAAAGTAGTTAAAAATTGTTTTCTGTTTGGAATTCACAAAATATAATTGAATTAGGTAAGTACAAAAAAATTGGTTTCCTAAATAAAATTTATCTAAATTAATATGAGCATGAAACATAAATTAAAGGAATGCTACCACTTGTAAGAAGCTAACAGAACATCTTCAAAATTATCTATCAAAATTATTTAATAAGTAGAATTTGTCTAATTATTGATGTATGCATGTACCTCCATTTCCAACTAATGACACCCTCAGTTTTTGTTAAAATAGACAAAACTTTTGTCAGAACCCAGTTAAAATATGCCTTTCAAGTTTAGAAACTATATTTTACAAAGGCTATTGACACCCTCAGTTTTTGTTAAAATAGACAAAACTTTTGTCAGAACCCAGTTAAAATATGCCTTTCAAGTTTAGAAACTATATTTTACAAAGGCTATTACCTACACCAGGTAAAAAGTATCCAAAGAAGAGCAACTACAATACCCTACAGCCTACAATGAAAATTAAAATACCTACACCAGAAAACAAAAGAATAAGAAGTGATCTTATTGAGACATACATAATACTAAGTAATAAATACAATCTGCCCTAGGATTAAAGTTCACTCAACATGAACACAGCCAGGCCCTGATTTGCTCATCTCAACTCATTAATAGCCTATCACCCTCTGAACAATCATGATGCCAATATGTAGAACAAGTGTCATGAAAATGTAGTGACTGCTACTATTTGGCTTTAGGTTTTGATTGAATTTTGGCTGTATATAACTTAACACAACAAATTCAAAAAAGATTTTTGTGGGTAAAACATTAAATTTAGTAAAAGTGCAAAAAAATGTTTGCAAAAGCATCCCACAAACCTAAGTAAAAGTTAAAAGTTAGGCAAGGAGCGAAGCAAGCAGCTGATAGATTGTTGTGAACTATGAACAAAACAAGTGAGCAAAGGGTGCATGCTGCAGCAGTGCATGGAATGTGCCAGAATCTAATTCCCCTCAGAGCTAGAGCAATTCTAGGTCAGGGTGTACAAAAAGGGGCTAAAAGGCGTGTCTATTAAAAGAATATTTTTATAACTGGCGCCCCTTTTAGTTACCCAATCCAAACAGAGCATAGAAAATGTTAGGGGTTCTGAGGAGAAAGGTTTCTTTCTAATGCTTAAGTTAATTTGATTCTAAAAGTCTAATAATAATAATAAATTACAAATGTAGTAATGTAGACAAATTTGAATTACCTTGAGCTTAATGTGTTCTTGCGACCAATCAGGTCTGATAACTTGGAGGACCTTAAGTACACCACCAAACAAATCAGTGTCTTTAATTTCTACTGGTATAACATCCTTTTCAGTTGTCATTTTTAAGGGAGGTGATCTGCAGAATGTATTTAGTATGTTCAGTACAAAATCTATCTCATCTCGCAATGTCTGTACGATTACTACGTGTTGCTGCTCACAAAGGAAACAAATAAACTAAACCGTTAAGATTATAACCCTGTGTAAACTACATAAAAACCTTTACAATTTACCTAGCTTTGACAGATAAAGTGTTGCCAGTAAAGGAAAAGTCAAATAGCGATGTCGTAAAGTCGATATTTCATGACGCCGCTAAAATGATGTTATTAAATTAAAGAAGCCTTATAATAGAATAAATCGGTGTTAATACTTTAAAGTCGAAAAAGAAAGCAACATTCTCTGGCTATGAACACAGGATACTATTAAACTCTACGTATTAGATTGCGTGTACACAGTATCATGACATAGAACAAAAAAAGCTTATTACAATTTACGTATGAGTTTTTCTAAATTTGTATGCACGAATTTTAAAATAATAATTTACGATTACAAAAATAAAGAAGTCTGGCATCTCGCATACTTATTTATGTTCACTTATACTTTTAAGTTATGTCCGGACTAAATTGAGGTAATGTGGGTCCGGAAAGCTAGTTCTTTTGTTACCTACATATAAAACTTCTGAAACGGCACATTAATAAACGCTTATTATATTATTATAGTTATTATAATAAAAATAATATGTGTATTTTACTTTTACAAGATATTCGGCGAAGGAAAACATCGTGAGGAAACCTGCATACGTTTAAAGAAAAAAAGACGTATGTGAAGTCCACAATCCGCACTGGGCCCGCGTGTGGACTATGACCAAAATCACCCTCGCTTATGAGGGTAGGCCTTGCCCCAACAGTGGGACATTGCTTATATTTGTGAGAATTCATAAAGGGCGATTTTCTTGTGTAGATTAATGATAATTGTTCAGTATTTACAGAAGCTGTGAAATGTGTATGGATGTTGGACTGCACCAATGCCAATTCTATGTTAAGGATGAGCAAGTGAAAAAGATAATTTTTTCTATTTACGAATAATACTGATATTTGTCAGCATAAAATATAGCAAGGAAATGTATTTGAATAAGGGAATTTGTAAATAAATGCAATAGTTAGCAGGAAATAAACATATATTATTAAGTGTTTTATTAAATTTACATATACCAAAATCAATTATCTTCTTTCAAGTAGTTTTCTAATAACACTTTTGAATTGTCAGAAGCAATAAGTGACTTATTACTTTATAGTACGGGTCCTATTGTCAGCTCTTGTATGGAGCCCATTCAGATTATGACTAAAGCATGAAACTTGGTACAGGTGCAGCCAAGGTCAAAATTATTAGATTAAGCCCGGTAGCCACGAGTTCCACCAACGGGGGTGTGGAGGGGAGATGGTTGAGGTACGTTCACGGTTTCATAAAAAAAAAAACTAGATAGTTTAGGTATTTAACTTTATGAAAATATATATTTTGTATATACTTATTCTACAAATACTGCCAGATAAAAATTATGAAAACACCTCGCTTTTTCGTTTTGCTTTACGAACGGCAACGAGCGCCTTAAGTCATCGTTAACGCGTCGTGATTTTACCAAAGTCCGTCTTTGGTGTCAGTGTCGTATAAATAAATATAAAGCAGATTGACAACTGTAAACGAAAGTAGGAAACATTTCTTTACTAAAAAGGATCGTCAGTTACAGCACATACCATCTACCAAAGATGTTCTCCATCAGCACTTGAAAAGGGCTGTATATCAAGGAGTGTTTGTGTTGGGTCAAACGGCAGCTCAACAAAATTTACCCAATCCCATTGAGGGATTAATTTTTTTTTAAGTATTACAACTAAATTTACTATATCAAAATAATGTAAAACTCTTATTCTTATTGTTTGAAGTTACTTTCAGTTTTCAACTAAAATTTCCGTTTTTTTATACGGAAAGGTATTATAAAATTATCAAATATGAATTCCTCATCCTTCATTTATACTAAAATGAAACCAAAGACGGCCCTTTGTGCCTGGTGCTATCTCGGATCAGACGATTTTTCGTTTGCGGAGCGGCGTGAGCATACTTCAACCGAGGGTCCCCTCCCCACCCCCGTGGGCGGCACTGGTGGGAACCGGGCTTAATCTAATCATTTTGACCTAGGCTACCCCTGTACCAAGTTTCATGCTTTAGTCACAAGCTGTAGGGTTCATGTCAATAGGACCCGGACTATAACAATCTCTTAACAATACTTATCAGTATTAAAAAAAAAAAAAATTTTTTTTTTACAACAAGTACTTTAAAAGTAAATCAATATGTAATAAAACAATCAAATGTTTAAAAAGTTGAGCGAAGCATACATAGCTGTAGCCAAGTTTGATATCAATTTAACGAGATACCTATTGTTTTTCAAATAGCATAGGGGGTACAGCATGTACATTATCTAGCATCAAATAAAAGTCCTTAGTTCTCTGAATTTAATGGTAGCCGAGATAGACATACACACACATTTATTTATATATATATATATATATATATTAAACTGAACTGAAAAAAAATATAAAATTGTATGGCCTAAAAAAACAATATGATATTTTTAAAATGTGTTATTTCTATTTCTTTTCTTTTTTATTAAAAGCATTAAAGATTGTATTTGTATTTTTTTTATATGTCGTAGTTATGTTGTTAACTAAATGAATTTTTAAAAGAGTAACTATCGAGTTTCTTGCCGGATTCTTCTCGGTAGAAATCTACATTATGAACCGGATTTAAAAAATAGTATTTAATAATTTTGAATATCCAAAAATTTTTTCCTAATTTAAATAAAAAAAATTACTGACCCATGAAAAATTAGATATACAATATATTACAACTAAGAGCAGGATAGAATATTATTTTTGATTGATATAACTATACCATCTCTAACGTGGCTCAAAGAATGATGTCATATGAAAAAAGCCAGGACAGACTGTATATCGAACCCTCTTATACACGGATGACCTTTAGAAAATCTGCCATTAGGCGGCATTAGATTTTTGAAGGGCCGGAAACGCGCGAGTGATGCCCCAGGTTTTGCAAGCGTCTATAGGCTGTGATGACCGCTTATCATCAGCTAGACCATAAGTTAGTTTGCCACCTTAGTGGTATAACAAAAAATCCTTGAAAGTAAAAGTTACTCTTAATTTCAGTACAAAACTGTATGTATGTATGTATGTTAATATAAGACACCTTTCTTTAAAATGTCACAAGAGTTGATAAAATTATAAGGCTGTGACATACGGACGGACATGAGAAAACATAACGGTTCCAACGGTTCCATTTTTGCCATTTGAGTACGCGGAATGTGTGTTTGCCACCTGTGGTATTAAAAAAAGAAATAATCGATAACGCAACGACGCCCAACACTATTAGATCACAACAATTACTCTATTTTTTTTAAACCATTTTTATGGCTCTGGGTATCTACCAATTTGTTATTTTTCTGAATGTTGCCAGACTTTTAATAAAAACACAATGGCACACTAAGTTTGTCATAGCCAAAAGAACCAACAAAATGTTAATATTTCGTGCGATAATGCCGACCACTGTGATATACGTTAATGTAACATAAAATACATCTGTACAGTTAAAAAAAGAACAAGCTATTAATTAGCACAGAACAGGGAATAGTAGTACCTACACTACACTGAAAAAGAAATTTCAAAGCTTGACTACTCTGTTTTTAACGTAATAAGGAACAATTTTTTTTTTTTTTTCTGAGCTGACTATGCAGTTGGCTGTTGCAGCCATTACTGCTTCACCGGGCTTTTGGGGCGAGACTCTGAAGGAGCCTCAGCCCATATAGCGCCCAACGCTCAAGGGCTTCCCGCGGGGGAAGCCTCGGCTTGGGTTGTCGCTCTCGGGGGCGTCCCTTCGACCGGCGTGAGTCTCGAACCCGAAGGTGAGTCACCGCCAGGAGGGGAGTTCCCCGTTACGCGGGTACGATTGCGATTGAGTGGGGGCGAGAAGCGCCCCGGCACTCTTTGATACCTAGTGTATCCTTGTGGGCGCCGACGAACCCGGGGCGAGATCGTCATCTGGGGACGTTAGTACGTGCCGAGGCCGCCTAACAATAGTTTTACGACCGTGACCGGGTCGATCGGGGGGACGATACGTTGTGGATTGCACAATTAATCGGTTCGGGTGATTTTGCGTACGCTCGAAAAAGCGGACTGCCAAGTCTTTAAAGTATTGGGGAATCGTGGGAAGTTCGAAGTCTCTGTGTAGGTCCGCATTGCGAACGTACCAAAAGGCTCCAGAGGCCGCTCTGAGAAAGCGGTTTTGGAGGGTCTGGAACAATTTCGTTTTAATGCACGGCTTTTATACCTACATTTTGTGGCTTATACTTATGATTTTTATAACAGTCTGGGCGACCATTTACATGAAGCAACATGAACTGTGTCATTCACAAAATGATGCGGCCGGAGAGTGTTTGTTATTTTGGCTATGTTCCAAAGCCCGCCGAGTAATTATCGTCCGGTAAAGTTGAAAAATCAATCCGTTTTGTAACGGGAATTTGACAGTTAATTTTTACACTGACAGGAGTGAATTTCAACTTTTTCAACACCAGTGTAAAAAATTCAACTGAACAGTTGGAAAATTCCTTTGCCCCGGGCGTCCCAAAGCCACTTTTTAAACTTCCGTGTTGCGATTTGGAACGCACAATTAATTTATATAATCACGTGACTAACTCGTGTTCGTGACCACAAATTATAAAGTATTATGTACAATTCGTGACAGGGTTATCGTTTAGAGCTATAAACCAAGGTTATCGCGCCTAGTTTTTAGACATTTTTTGTACGGTTCCAAAAGAAGGCAACTTCACCTGACTTATTTCTTGACTAAATAGGTACTGGAGCAGGCTATGCCCGCTCGTGTCTCTAAATAGGTCATATTGAATATATAGTTCTAACCGACCGTAAATAAGGTTTGATATTCGCGCAGGGACAACAATTAAGAAAAATAAAATAGTTTGAATTTAGATTTCTGTAGAAGGAAACAATCATGCATCACATGCATTTTTGCTTTAGTCTTCGTTTGTTAGGCGCCCTCGTCAGATACTTGATCCAAGATGGGTCGTTTTGTTTCATATTATTGGCTACTAGAGTAAAATCAACATAAGCATCAACATTTTGCCAAGAAAAATAATGTAGATATATCCCGCGTGATAATAGTTGTGATATGGTGCGACGCTCTCTTGCCTCGTATCCACAGCAAACGGGTTGGATTGAGGCAGCATCACCATCGTTCCGCTCTCACCAAGGAGCATTAGCATGCCCCGCGAGGTTTTAGGAGAAGTGTAAGGAGCGCACCTGAAGCCGTCCCGTAGCCACACAATGGGACTATCCTCTTGTATGCTGACAATGAAGAGCGTTAAGGTTGACACTGAGTTTCAGGAACTCCATTGAGTGTAGTTCGCAGAGTATTGCTCAGTATATGGCCGCTCAGTCGAATAGTTGCTTTATTTTATTAGGCAGGCTTACGTTGGCAGCATTAGAAATGTATGCTCACGTATGAGCCAGACTATGCCTATAAATTTGATGACCATGAAAGGTCCAGGAACTCCGCCCAATAATAGATTTAACTTGGAACATGCAAATTATTTAGATAAAAGTAATAAAATTCTTTATTATAGCCGCTAGCATAAGATCAAAAAGAAAAATATAGGTACATATAATTTAAACCTCTCTGCGTATCCTTCATATATCCTGGTGGATGCCCGGATAAGTAGTAAATACCTCATGCAGCAAAGTAAAGTTACCTCCCAGCTGGTTGCAGTACCAAGGTAACCTATTGCATTTAACAAGTTTCTGATAAGAACAATTAAAAAACAAATGTGTATGAATTTTTATCCAGGTCTGGTACAGGTACCTACTTTCGCTGAGTGAGAGACCTGACTAAACCGTGTCGAGAAATGTTGTCTCCCTTAGGCTGGGGAGACATCGGAACTTTCTTTCTAATAATAGGTATTTCAGGATCTCGTATCTCTCCTGTCATATTCATCACAGACATCAATGTATTTTCATAGACATTAATTTGATAAAAAAACTATCATCATAAAACTTTCTGAGGTTTGAATTACTAGGACAACAAAAACGTCTAAGAGGGTGGAAAGGAGAAAATTATTATTAACGAGAGGCTATTCAGAAACCTAAGGTAGTTTTTGCCGTTGGTCTATCTATCTAATATGTCCAAGTGGTTGTACAAATGGATTTCTTTTCCCCGTAAACCAAATAAATAGTTTAACTTTAGAAAATCGAAATTTACATGGCCATTTATACAACTAACTATATCAAAGCTTTTTAACCGACTTTGAAAAAAAGTTCTCAAATGAGTGTTTGCGCAATGAACGCAATGAAAGTTTTATACTGAAGTAAATATATATAATGATATGAATATCATTCCTTTTTAATAGACTATTAAGATTAATTTGTTGTAGTAAAAAACGCCAAGTGTGAGTCGGAAAGGCATATTGAGGGTTTAATACGGAATATAAATATAAAAGCTTTTTAACCAAGTTCAATTGAGGACAAGATTTTGCACTCAAAATCTTTAAGCTTTATTCCAGCTTCATAATAGCTCTCCAAAACTATTGATTGAAGACCAGTAGAATCTTTACAAATCGGATCGGTCGAGCTAGGCATTTATTATTTTTGCGCCTGCATTCAGTGCGTGTGACCAGTCGTCTTAAACCCTTGGCTAAGGTCACGCTGCTCGTCGCGCAAGTTTGTGATTGCGGAACATTGTTAATTCGTTCAGTGTCAGTGCACATTCGGGATTCTCCGTTTGGAGAGGACTTCGGGATTCTCCGTTAGGAGAGGACTTCGGGATCTCGTCACCTACAACCCGAACAGGCGCGGCTTGTTAACCCTAGCGAATACATACCCTACAAAACACAGGTACCAACACCATACACCACACCAACACACACAGAGAAATCGCAACCAGGGACCTGGGATAAAACAACCGGTGAGTCGTTGTAATTTTTCCTTCGCGACCTAGTTAGGGCCCAACTGTGGCCCAGTTTTAGAAATTAAAGTACGACCGAGAGGTTATTTTCCATGGAGCGCCGGATGCGTCGTGATAGAGAATTCCGCACAAAATACGTGCATTTTATGCGCAAATACGAATCTCTCGGACACATGTCGGTTTCGCAGTTCGAGTTGGAAGGCGACGAACATTATTTTGTTCCAAATCACGCCGTCTTAAAAAATGGCAAGATACGGGTGATGTTCGATGGGTCGGCGCCTAAATCTTCGGGTGTATCCTTAAACGACTGCCTGATCTCGGGACCAAAGCTTCAGGTAGACATCTCGGACATCTTGACTGGGTTTCGTTGCCACCAGGTTGTGTTTGTGGCTGACATTAAGATGATGTTCCGTCAGGTCATGATACACTCTGAAGATAGGCGGTTTCAGTTTATTTTTTGGAGAGGATCCGGCCTCTCGATTGGTTGTTTATTAGCTCAACACCAATACCTACGGGCTAAGGTCGAGCCCGTTTATAGCAATTCGCTCATTGCTATATTTGGCTGATCGTGATCGTCGTCTAAATTTCCCGCGCGCAGCTGCTGTCTTACCTTCTGACGCCTACGTCGACGATATTTGTACGGGTGCTTCGTCTGTGGAGGAGGCGTTAGTCCTGAGGGAGGAAATGTTTCCTACAGGAGCTCTAGATTTCTGGTCTCGACTTGGATACCCCGTTGACCTGAGACTTGTTGTCTTATTGGCTACGCTTTTATGAGACGCTTTCGGACCTTCAACTTGTCTTCGTGCCTCGGTCGATCTTACCCCCAGGGCGTTATCGGGCCAGTCTTCACGGCTTCTCTGACGCGTCGGAATCCGGGTATGCGGCTTGTGGTCTATCTCCGCACCGTTGACAGCAATGGTCATGTCCGCGTCAGTCTGGTGGTCGCAAAGAGCAAGGTTGCACCTTTGCGGGCCAAGTTGGCAATCCCCAAGCTAGAGTTGTCAGGCGCTGCTTTATTGTCCCCAAGCTAGAGTTGTCAGGCGCTGCTTTATTGACGCGACTCCTTAACCATGTCTTCTTCTCCACCTTGGGTCAATGGGTGCAATTTGACTCCGTCACGGCATGGACAGACAACCAAATCGTGTTGTCTTGGCTTAAGGCGTCCCTTCATGCCCTAGAGACCTTCGTGGCCAGTTTTGTCTCCCAAATCCAGTCTTCTGCGGTGTCTCGTGATAGGCGTCACATGCCAGGGTCCTTGAATCCCTTAGATTACGCTTCACGGGGCCTGATTGCCTCGCAAATCATGAATCACCCGCTCCGGTGGGGTCCTGACTGGCTGGCGTCGTCTGAAGACACTTGGCCTCATACAGTTGAGTTTGTTGACCCTGTGCTGGGGTTAAGGGTCAGTCAGGAGTCAGAGTTTTTGCGAGTGGGTGGTAGACTTCGTAACTCTGAATTGCCCTATGGGGCTCGGCATCCTCTCTTGTTGCCCAAGAGCGGTCATTTTATTGAGTTGCTGATCAGGGACCGCCATGCCGGAGGAACTGTCATGCCGGACTCAACTCACCTCCGTCGTGTGATTGGTGAAATGGTCCTCACGTTTGAGGAATTACAAACGGTATTTTGCAACATTGAAGCGGTGTTGAACTCACGACCGCTTTGTCCGATCTCGTCGGATCCTAATGACCTGGAAGCTCTAACTCCAGGCCATTTCTTAATCGGTAGTCCCTTAACCTCCTTGCCTTAATACCCCTTCATCGATGTGACAGTCAATCGGTTATCGCGCTTTCAAATGCTTGCTTCAGCAAATTACGCAATTGTTCCACCGTCGGTGGTCCTCAGAGTATTTATATTTGTTACAGCAACGGGTTCGGTGGACGGATAAAACCAGCTCCCTACGCGTCGGAGACCTTGTCTTTTTAGAGGACACAAATTTACCGCCTTTGCAATGGCGTTTAGGTCACATTGTGCAATTATATTCGGAGCTCTTTGTAAGCGCTATCATACAGCGAATTTATAGTAGGAGGAAAATCCTATAAAATAAAAAAGCTAGACATTATTAATTTAGCTTTTAATATTCAAATGCACAAATAACAGAAGTGGTTGAACTATTCATTTATTTCTAAATTTACGGACAGAAGGAACCTTTAACACGGATGAATATCACGTATAATACAATGTAATAGTAAGTCAATACTGATTTATGTTGTGTGTGCTGACACATACAAATTTTAGCTCATTCTCTGGTTGATTATTGCCATATAGCGCAATGTCCATAACATTACGTCGGTGAACAAAACGCGACCATAATCGATGCTCGTGCATTGCTTGCTTGCACGTTAAGAGTACGCGAGAATGCAAAAGCCGTATTAGTTGGTACGTGTAAGTGTAGCATCCGCACGGGTAAAGCCGTTTATCGACTTTCCGCTACTACCACGACCTGCATGCGATCTATTTGATACTCGACTTGTATTGAGGCAAGCTATTAAATACGATACATATGCTCGAGCAGGAGCTGGTTTCATATATTACAATATCGAATCACTCATAGTAAATTTGAGCGAAAGAAATAATGCGAAATAAAAACCATTAGCATACAAACTTCATTGCATTAAATATTTATAACTATAACCATTTTGGCACTCAAAATAATTTATTACCACCATTTGCAGCTATTTACCATAGAATAGCCAGTGAATGTTGAATTCATTCTATTAATTTATTTAAAAAAAATCCTTTATCGCGTGTCGCGAGACCGACAAGGATCGGAAGGCTAGAAAAATTCGAGTGCGGAGACTTTCGAACTGCCGCACGCGATCTCGCCGATCTGCCGCGAGAAGTCGATACGAGGTATGAGTGAGACGTCGCTATTCTTTATACCGCATCTCATCATTGCTCTATCCGACGGCAGAATTGACTTACTATTAAATTCTATTACACGTATGTGAATGTGCACTAAATAGTTATACCACCTACGCTCACCTAACCAAGCTGTATGTGCTATAAATATTGAATTTACACACAACCATACAAATAAATACAAAAAAAAATGCCAACTCTCACAATGAGAAACAGGGACTTATTCTGATAAATCACAATAGTAATTTCAAAATATAACTAATAGTGCATTATAGCATTATCTTTGTTTTCTAAATCATCACCCAAGCATCACAAGATTATGAAAACCTTACTGTAGGAATACATAATATGTATCTATAAGCGATAAAATTAATTTATTAAAAAAAATATAAATGCTTCATATTACTGTTAAAAATCTAGATATCACTTTTGTCAATCTAATGTTTAGCTTGTGAATTTAGGATTGTAGATAAGTACCATTTTACAAGAAAATGTTAAGAATATATTATTATATCCAGACATGTCAAAACAGGCGGCCCTCTATGCATCTGGCTGTCGCCCGCTCTAAGTTTAAAAAAAGCTTATATATAAAAGGCCCTTGAAAAAACAGGCCTAAAATACGTCCACTAGGGCACTGTTAATACTTTAGTATAATTCTGTAATTTAATGGATGCCATAAGCTTTTTGTATGAGTTTTGCGGCCCGCCATCAGCGCGCTGATGTTCCGATCTTTACCAATTTCACCCAACAATAACAGAGTTTGACATGCCTGGTGTATTGGGATAAACTTAAACCATTAATTTAAAAATAATCTTAGTAAAATTAATGTGCTAATTTTGTATTAATTAAGAGTTCCTTTAATTCTTGGCTAGGCACATTTTCATCCCCATTATATTTTTAATATCCCAATAGAGTTCCATCTACTGAATCACAAATGTTTTTGACTAATTTTTGTGTCTAAAATTAATAGCTTTTTTTATTTTAAAACTTTTGTATAAACATTCATTAATACAATCACTAATCAAAGTCAACAAAACAGAAAAATTAATAATAAACTCCAACTCGTTATGTTTTTTTCACCTTAGAAATAGTAAAACTAAAATTAATCCATATTTATTCAAGTTTTGAACAGAAATTATTATTCATCAAGTAGAAACATTCCTTTAAGGAAATTATTTATTTAGAGCTGTTACTTAAAATACATAACATAAAGTAATTTCTGTTCAAAAAACTTTATTAACTACACTTTTAGAATCCATTAAATGGAGCTTCTCAGAGATATTAAATGATCCATGTCACAATTAATTTACCTAAAAAATATAGTGTGTACTAAAGGCCGCCCACTTGTCTAGATGAAACCACATAGCTTTAGTGCTATTCGTATTAAATCACAGAATAATTAATAATTGTAGATCAGTTTACATATATTATAAGCATATTAAAATTATACTGTTTTACATTACAACAGTCTAAATTGCGCCAGTTTTTTGGTGATATAATGTGATAAATGAAATAAGGTTTTTTTTACGGCCTACATTATAACAGTAGTATTTTAGTATAACTAACTATATTGTAGTATAACAGTACCGCTTTTGTAATAATGTAATAGGTTATAGAAATGCAATTTTAAGTATTTTTTCTTACTGTAGACTCGGGTGTAGATCAGGGGTAAAAAACTATTGCACATTTATATTGACACAAGTATGACGCCTAAGGAGCAGACGGTGGTACTGTCGCCCTAATACAAAAAGAGATCAGTTATCATAACAGAAACTAATGAGTAACGCCTATCACCTACGTACGACATCTTTGAACAAAATGTTTGTTAATTTTAGTAGTTTCTAGCATTCGTTAATTATTCTGTGTTTTTTAGTATGCAGTGAAGGAGTGAGCGACTTGGTCGCGGGGTGTGGCAGTGTGGTTCACTCGACGTCCATTTGTTCTTGGGACGGGTTTTGCTCGGAATTCGCCGCAGCTTGCCCATCTCCAGTGGGGTTAGGCGGTGGTGGCGTTTTCTCTTTAGGTTTCGGTTTGTTCACGATGGGATTAACTGTGTTCTCGAATGTCTGAAATGAAAATAAATAAATACTACATGTTCTATTTAATAAATGTTCTATTAGAATATAAGTGACGACAGTAATTAGGTTACGCGAATCTTTACACAAAACGTATTATCGGCTATGATAGTTTTAGGACATTTCTAGGGGCGTCCAAAGACCGACTTAGTTGAAAAGACCTCCAACTAAAACTGGTTTAAAATGAACTGAGTTTTAACACAATAAGGTGTAACAAAAAAAGTAACCTTCCTAGTGTTAACACAGGGCTCGATGGAGTTCGTAGCGAAATTTGACTGAAATTGTCTTGTAAATAGGTTTTTTTTTTCAATATTTGTCTTTTGTGTTATTAGTATTATTAGCGTTTTAGACTTGCTAAGTTTTCTTATGCAACTCCAAAACAAAAAGAGATCTGTCTTAACAGGATGCAACCGGTTAACAGTTTTAAAACATCATGGCAAAGTTGAGAACTTGGCTATAGATTAATTATGAACGGCTATCGTTTAAACGGTCAGATAATCAAACAGGAATTTGTCTGCTCCAAAATGTATTTTGGCGACAAAAAAACTTTTTAACAAAAAAAACAACCGGCTTCAAAAAGATGCACTAAAAAGTTTGTTGTTAGTTTAATTTTGTTTTTCTACATAAGTTTTAGTTTTAAATTCACTATAATAATATGGAACCACCTGGAAAGTTTAACCTTTTAAATAAAAAAAAAAAAGAATTTATCGAATCGGTCCAGGCGTCTTCGAAAAATCGGGGAACATACATAAAAAAAAAAGATTCCGACGAATTGAGAACCTCCTCCTTTTTTTGAAGTCGGTTAAAAAACGGAAAAGGAAATATGAGCTACTTCTAGTGGTCAGCAAAAATAACTGAATTTATTAGCAAGTAATGTGATATGGGGCAGCCTTAATATAGATGTCATAGGAAAATTTGCACTAATATTGGTTACAGATAGCAATGCGGATTTTGTAAAATTTCGGCAAGGTGTAATGTTAATTTTCGCTTCCCCTGGATCGTGCGCTGTTTATAAATACAAACTAACTGCTCGTCGTCGCGCCCTTCGCTACCTAACTTTGTTTTATACTCGCGCTAACCGATATTAAAATCCGTATGACAAAATAATAATTTTGTATTAGGACTTTTATTTTCTGATAATCCTTGATTTAGTTGCTGACCAGGTACTATTGGTGGTGTTTTTACGGCCGACAACATATGCTGACAAAATTAGTTTTTAGCTTTTTTTTCTTCCTGACCTAATATTTAAAAATCCCTGTGTTCTACCATCGATCCTATGCATTTTGTTTGTATAAAACATGAAACTCTTATCAGAAAATTGTAATACTGGTAATAGGAGTAATGCACTGAAACATATTAGATCTTAATTGGCCAAATACCTAAGTATGTTATAAAGATGGTGGAAGCGTAGAATAAGTTAAACCGGTATGCTGTTTCATGCACGTATGTTCAAGTATGCATTATTCTCATACTCCTCCCTCCCTGGAGAAACATGAGTACAAATACTTAAAATTGGTGCAAATGCAATGTTACCTGTCTCTCCTGCCGTATTTGCTGTGTGGAGAAGGGCGGGTTCGCGTGACGCGCTGTCTGCGCGAGCGCCTGCCGCGCATTCTCTAACCAGTCATGCGCTTTGCTACAGGACTCCGATACCTTCTGCATATCAGCCTCCGACAGATGTGCGTACTTAGCATCGCCCGTTCTACAACACAATGATAGTTATTTATAACAAGTATATTTATTATTTTTTTTATTTGAAAACCTTCTAGCAGTAGAACTTAGCCTTCTTAATAGAAATTTCAATAATTTAATCCGAAGCAGTAAAGAAAAGAAACCTAAATAACCCTATATATATATGACAAACACATTTAAGCTTAGCACGGCTTCTCTGTGACTTTGTTGCTGATGAACTCCGTGATTAAACTAAATATATATATTCGTTTTGACTATAGTTCGTTTAACTGGAATTCAGTTGTAGTTTTTCCAGTGTGAACTTCTTAATTTCTGGCATATTATGTCCTTCTCCAACTCTTCAACTATCTCTGTGCTAAATTTCAGTTTAATTAAATACTCCGTTGCGAAATGATTAAGTAACATTATGTGCGCTTTAAGTGCACCCGATAATCCGGAATCAAAATCATTCCAAAAGTTTGTGGAAATTGTCGGCTGGGGGCCGAACCAAAGCGTTCGGTAATTGCAGAGCGTCATGTAGATTAGTGGTTATAGGCATCGAATGCTTTCATAAACAGGTTAATTTTACACATTTATAAATGCATAGGATATGTCCCAGTTGCCTTGAATTGTCTGATTTTCAGAAAGGGTAAATTTACAAAATAGACCCACTAGCCTAGTGTCCATGGCGACAATAGCGATCAAAGACACTTAACTATAAAGAAGATATAGTATACACTTGGCTAGGATTTTTGACGATTAGCCAATTCCTTTCTATTGCTATAAGCCGTCATAAAAAAACTTACTTGTACAAGTCGACGACTTTGTTAGTTAACTGTATTGCTATTGAATAATCATCTAACGCTCCCGGACGTAACTCAAACTCTAGTCGACGCTGTTTTATGGGTTCGCCTTCTGTTCGCAGCTCGGTCAGCTTATCACTGTATACCTGTAGAATCAGTAAATTTAATTAAAACTTCAGCGCATTTCTCAAAATAAAAAAAATTGGTTTTAATCTTGCTGTGCATTTCAAAAAGTCGCTCAGCGGACAATGGAGCGAGATGTGCTCGGAGTTATACCTGTGTAATCGAAATGAAGAGATCTGTAGGACTTCTATAAGTAGAATCGCCGACATAGCTCAACGAATTTCAAACCTAACCCTGCCACTTTAGCTATATTACGGGCGGCACGATAGCAGAATTCACGGTTCTCGGGGGGAAAGGTTTTGAGTGTAGGAAATGAAGCGTGGGTCGGCAGACCTTTGTAAAGATTGCTGGGAACCGTTATATAGTTTCAGGCAGCATGCTGTAAAGGAAGTTTTTCTTTTTTTCTAATTTCTTGAACACATCTGTAGTTAAATATGATGATTATAAACTAACTTGTCTGTGCTGATCCTCGCCCTCTTCGTAGATCCATTGCTCAAGCGCGTCGAGTCGTCCAACGAGTCGGCTACGTTGGTCCTCAGACACGAAGTCGTGTAATGTCTCGCCTTCGGACAGCTTTCCACGCAGCTCGTACACGTATTCCTCGAGCGCGTTTCGGGCGTCAGCGCGCTCCTTCTCTTGACGGTCTTGTGCTTGCATCTTACCCTGTCAAACGAGATGTGTATAACTACCAATAGTTTGCTATGATATATTTAATACGTAACTAGTGCCAACATAGTATATTATTAATTTGTACTTTTAATGTGCAAACCAATTACAAAAAATGTGTTCAATTAATATGTTTAAAGTACAGATAACCTATTTTTAGGGTGTGTTTTATAAATGATTTCATATTCGTTTTTGCTTGTATCTCAGCGCCGAGGGGAAGTTATTCTGAAACCTCACTATGTGTGGCGTGACCAGTTAGTTTCCAAGGAGTAAGAATGAACTCCCTGCCAATGGCGAGAGTGGTGCGATGTGCTGGAACTAACCTCTTGTTCCATATACGAATTTACTTCCTGCTGCGAGTATCCATGTGTGCGAGCGTCAATTGGCAACTCAATGGTTTTAACGAGAACCTTCTTTTTATCTTTAGATTTGTCCTTTTTATCGTCATTATCCTGTAAATAAAAAGCAAACTTTCACAACTTAAATTAAACACATCCCCACCACTGTACCTGCTTGGAAAATTGTTCTCTTTTTCATTATAAGCAAACTGATTTGCATATATTTTCCAAGAAGCACAGTGACCCATTTGCACGAACATAAATAAAAAAAAAAGCATTTAATACATTGTACCTTCACGAAAGCTTTGCCTTCCGGCTGCTGTAAGGCTACGTTTACATAAGCAAAAAATCCTAGATATGTTTCACAAGCTACTTGCACCATAATTTGACAATCTGGCATTTTTTTATAATACAGAAATGCTATCAATCAAGACACCAAGTTGTACAAGTCTCTTGCATGTGTAAATGAGTACTAAGAAATATAGCAAAACTTACAAGGAAAAACATGCATGGACACAGAGGGTAGCTGTTAAAAAAACACTCACTAAACAAAATTAATCAATTTTGTATTACCAATTTTTGCAGTTTTTTCAAAAAAAACCAAACAGTGCAAATGGGGCCTCTTTATTGAGGGTGGGGAGACGAAAATCCTAAGATGTCTGTTGCTTTTAAATTTAAGACTTGTTTTTGTGGTGATAGAATAAATATCATAATTTCTAGAAATGCATTAAATTAACTCTTTGTAAAAAATATATATTTGAACATCTATGTTTGCTTTCAATCATAAAAATACTTTTAAATCACAGTCACAGAAAAAGTTAATCTTTTGTCCATAAAAATAAAAAAAAATCAAATCCTTATGCGGATAAAAATGGTTGAAGTTGCCTCAAACTGGACATTTAAATACTTAGTTTAAACATAAAAAAATATTTCTGAAGTATTTTATTTTTTTAAGGGGTTCAATAAATTTATATTTCTACTAGTCACAGAAACTGCAAAAAGTAAGTAACTAGTTTACTAAAGACTAAAATGGGCAACAGACATCTTAGAGCACTGGACACACGTGCTACCAACGTACCCCGCTGAACCACTGTCCTACTCTCTGTGTCCAAGACTGTCTTTGTGGTTCTCCCTTTGTATCTTCTCTCACCTCTTGGCTCTCAGGCCCGTTTTGTTGTTCTTGCCCATTGGTTTCCATTGCTTCTTGGCTGCTCTGATTTTCACTGGAATTTTCCATTTCAGAGTTCTCATTTTGTGCTGCATCTTGTTTCTTTTCAACTAATGAAGCAGATGCTACTGTGACTATTCCGTGAATATTTACTCTCACTTTAAGTTTAACCTTCTGCGATTCACCCTCAGGAGTGGGCTGTACATCCCTGATGTGCCATTGTCCTGTTAATGTTTATATTAATCATTGTTAATGACTCCAATGATGAAATTATATATTGTAATTTAGTATGAATCCTTAGTTTCATTATTAAAAAAATTCCACATATCAAAATGTTTGAAACTTGTAAAACCAATGCTCACATAAATACATACGTAAGAATTTCTATCTGTATATGAGGCAAAAAATAATAACGCAATTCTTTTGAGGGCTTTACCTCTAGTAACTAGCGCCACAAAAAAAATCCTTACCGTAAAAATCGAAGAAATATACTACAAAACTAGTTTTTTGTGTCTTAAACTAAAAGCGGCTACAACTTACAGATATGGCCTAGTAACTAAAAAAAAATTGCCAAAACAGCTTATCGCTAGTTTAGTCTTTTTCACATTTTTAAAATCAGATTTCTTTTAACAGAAAATCAAAAATTGTCCATTGGCTGCGCTAGTGGACATGGTTTTAGTCATATGGAAGTTCCTTTAAAATAATACATACCAATAAAAGTGTCAGGATAAGGAACTTGATCAGAATAATAGGCACTGACAGTGAATGGTTCCCTTCTGTAGAATGTCAACATCTTGGAGAAAGGTGCTGGGTGGAAGGCGGGGAACACCTGAGAAGCATTAATAAAGACATTCAACCTTTTACTGCTAGTATGATAAAGAAATTATCAAATGCATTAATATATTTTGAAAATTCTATCGAATTGATATAAAAAGCAAAGATATGAGCAATTGAAGGTTTACAAATTCTCTATTTCACACTACAAAAACTAGCGCCATATGTTATTACTTTTAAAACACTCACGTGAAACTGTGCGTGTGTGTGTGTGTCATGTTTGTAGTTCGTTACTGTTCGGAGTGACGCACAGAAACTATACATCCCAATGCAAATTTAAACGACGGCACAATGTAAAACTTTAGCCTTTTTAGAGTTTTCTTAATATCAAAGATTTCAGAAATGAGATTTTATTTAATTGTTATTGAACTTAATATTTATAATTAAAAATGTATTGGTTAGAACGAATCTATGACCACATTTGTGAGTTATCGCGTCGGTTTCCTGACTGGACAAACCGCATTTTCCCTACTTAACTTTGTTGAGTTTTTGTAGCATTCATATCTTATCTATATTGACTTCACTAGCTACCTATGTATGTTATTAAAATATATATCCTAATATATAAATGCTAAAGTTTGTTACTTCTTAACATCACAATGGTACACCCAACTGATCTGATATTCGGTGCAGGGTTAGTAGATAATAATAGTTTTTGTCTCAGTCGAGAAGTACAACAGGAATAAATTTTACCGCGGGTGAAAACGTAGGAGAATATTCATTTACGTCATCGACAGGGGAGCCTAATTTCTGGCACAGGAATAGCAAAGAAAGATATAGAATATTTTCTATATCTAACAGCTAGTACTGCTATACTCATTATAAACCATATTGGACAGCAAAATTAGATCAAAGCATAGTATCAATGTGGCGCCAAAAAAGAAATAGATAAATGGTTTACTGAACACCACATGTTTTCATTTACAGGTATTGAATAAAGGTATACAAAAGTATACAATTACCTTAGGGTAGAGGATATTAAACAAAATAAAGAAGAAAGATCAATGATATATCTCAAATAATACTTTAATATATTTTCAAATAATATCTACATTCAATAGTAATATATATATACATACAATGTAAATATATACAAACATATGTCATACATACATTATATACCTTTGATACCAATATAGATAATATTATATGCTGTGACACATACAGTGATCTTGTTTTACAATTGATCTTGTTTTGAATGTTTGTTTTACAAGACTTTTAAAAGTAATAGGAGATTGGGCTATTTTAATAAGGTACTGAAGGAAGAGAGTTCTATATTATCAACAAGGAAAAATTTGTTGTGTAGAACGAGCTGGTGTTTTTAAAAGAGATGAGTGGAGAGACAAAGAACAATACTTCAGTTAAAAATCCTCTTGTCCACACGAAACCAGCTTTGATAACTGACTGGCAGCATCCTTTCTAGAGAAATGCGTATTTTTAGTTCTACACTAATGTACAAATAGAGTTCAATGATATGTCAGATTTGTGTACAAAGACATAATATAATAATTGTTGGTAAATTGTTGTTGGTTTAATAATGTTTTTGAACATTAATTTTTTACTGACTTTTTTATAAAAGTCTTAACCAAAGAATAGCATCTGTTGTATTGGACTTGCGTTTAAAATTCCAAGTGTGTTGGTGAGTGCAAAGTGGATATAGTATATAGCATTCTATGTTACCCTGCCTACTCTTAAAAGTGACATCAAATACAATAGATGTGTACCTTCCTTTACACTTCTCATACTACTATTTACAGCCATGGCAACAGATAAATAGATCTTAATGGTGTTTTTTTACGGCAGTTCGAGTTCTAGGGGTTCAATAATAGGCCATTAGGAGTTCTCTACTATTATCTGTCAAGTTATATTTACACAGTGGTACAGTCAACAGGATTGCTAGTGTCGCCTGTTCACACTTTGATTAGTAAATTGCAAAATATTAAAGAGTAGCCCTACATTCGCTTGGAGCAGCTTGATATGAACTACGATACAGAGGCTTTATTTTGGCACAAGATAGTTTTTATTAGTAGTGGTCGCATTGCAGATAGAAGTTTGATACTTGCATAAATTCACCGTCGGAAACTATTTGCATTATCGTCGCCCATGTGAATGTGAACTAAGAGTATTTTTATGTATGTTTTGTAAGAGTATGCACCTCCATATCGGAGTCTTCGCCGCGAGCCGCGTCCCAAGCAAGATGTACTGCGTACGGCTGCACGTCGGTCACGCTGAACTCACGCACTCGCACCGCCGGGCTTAGCATCGCACATTGCAGCGCGCACCCACGGGAAACCGCCTCGTCCTTCACAAATATATATGTTAATAAAGATAAGTTTACTAGAGCGTGGACAGAAGGGTCATTGGCAGTACGCCCCACTGCCAGAAGCACAGGCTTCTTATTTAGAGAAGGAGGCGCGCATTGGCGGACGCTTGTCGCGCCTGTGGCCACTTGACTGTCAAGAGATTTGAAGCGGCCGATAAATTAGCCTAATAACTCTCATACAACAAATACAAGGGAGTATGTCATATACGCGCTGATTTAGATACCATATTTTTTGTTCTTTACGCGCTTAAACGAATTATTATTTAATCACCATAACACATGGTGTTGTTGTTAAATAGTGAGTAATCTTAACAATGCTTTATATGTTTGGCAATCGTGAAGAAATACGAATACTTTCGTCATCTTACATCCAGAAAAAAAATATTAAACATTCTTAATTATAATTTCGGTGGTTGGCTGATTTTGTTATTTTTTTCAGGTTTACATTATTACTAATGGCAAAACAACAAAGCACACATTACCTGGTTCAATGTAGTAGAAGCAGTCTTGTTAAAAACTTGTTCAATCAGAGTTTTTACAGCAGGAATCCTAGTAGATCCTCCAACAATTTCCACAGAGCTGATGTCTTCCGGTCTTAATTCTAAAAAAAAAAACATTTAAACTTATGAAAAATATCAAAAAAAAATCAAATATGAATTTTCAATGTATGAACTTATTTCATTTTATTCCCATGAGTATATAGGACATAAACAGTCGAACCCCCCATAGGTCCATTTTAGGGAGAGAATGGCTTCAGTACAATAGGGTTCGCTCTGGTACCCTGAGGCGCAACGTTAGCGATATGACATGTTAATACACTCTCATACCATTCAGCCATCGGCACGTACTCATCTTATCATTGGATCATCCATCTAATTAAATAGAATTAACATTCATAACAAATGGATTTTCCTTATTCTGATGGGGTTGCATATGGATCCTGCAGATTAACTGGCAAAGATAGAATCAGACACAAAAATGGGCAACAATAGGCAGAACAAAGGAAATGCAGACAAGCTGAGTCTTTGTAACATCACTGGGCGAACACCTGTCGCATAAACTACTGCAAGTGGTAGAAAAAACCTCCACCATATAACTGGCATAATAACAGGACAATGCCAACAAAACAAACATCTTTTCAACATCGGCATAACCGACAGACCCCTATGAGACTGCATGACCGCCGAGGAAACACAGGCTCACGTGATATTGCACTATAGAAGTGTGATCAATAAACAGGCAGAGCTTCTCAGCAGTCCAGAAACCTTGAGAGAGGCACTGAGAATCATCAGACACCTCCTGGATTTCTGTGCAGAGATGAAACGGTATGAGTAACCAAGGACAGGCAATTTGGTTACTAACATACAATGGACCAATTCAAAAGGTAAGTGCGTAAAACATACGCACAACAATTTTAATTACTATATAAAAAAGTCAAAAATAATCGAGTTTTTATATATGTATAGAAAAAACGTTACAATGTGTACTTACTAGCATTGTGAAGAATCGCCCTTAAAGTTCTTTCGACCCGATTAAACGTATCGGCACATATTTGTTCCATTTGTGACCTCTGCATTTCGCCAGATACGTCGCGTTCTTCCATGAAACATTCAATATTGAGTGGCAAGCGCGTACTGTTAGCAGACATTTGCTTCTTTATTTTTTCGACTTCTTGAAGTAGTCTAAGGAATGCTCTGAAATATAAAAGAAACTCCTTTTAATTTTCTTCCACATTCCCTAAGATTACCAACCAATTTAATTAGTAATCTAGTGGGAAAGTCAGTTGTTCCTTTAGCAAACAATTGTCATAATAATTAATTTCAAATAATTAATAATTCTGATAAGTTTTTCTATTCTAGAACTTCCAAAGTTTTTATTCACTTACGCACCTATTATTTTTTCTTGGATCAAGTTTAAATCTTGTTTGGAAATCCTGACAGAAATACTCAGCTAGTGCCATGTCGATGTCTCTACCACCACAATGGGTATCTGTTGCAGTGGCCAGCACGCGCAGTTTTCCCTTGTTGAATGCACAAGCCGATACCTGTAATTGCAATTTTTATTTACATATTTTTTACATGCAAGCTACAATTTTTTTTATTTGCTATACTGCATAAAATCATTCGAGATTTTGATGAAAATTACTAAGTGACAAAAATGGTCTGAAGTTTACGCCTAGGATAACCCCAACCCCATTTCTTTATTTTTGAAGATAATAAAGCAAATCCGTATTCTACGCAATAATAGGTAATGCCACTCTGTATACTACGATAAAAAATAATTTTGCTTCTTTTTCATGTTGTATGGCAAACCCCACTAAAAATATTTAACTTATTCGCTTATTTTATATTCAGTTATAGATCTATATAATATAATGTTTTATCCGAATCTCAGGCTTTCGGTATACGAACTAGAGACCTACAACATGCAGACAGACAGGCAGTAGAGTGATAGCTATTAGGCTAGCTTATTTTAGACTTTGGATATGAACAATAAAAACGGTCAGATGCGAGCTGGACTCACACACCGAGGGTTCCATTGGTATACAATATCTACTTAACTAGTTTTTTTTTTGTCAGATTCTTCAAAGCAATCAATGTGAATAAATAGTACTTGCCTGTAGAGAACTATGGCCAAAGTCAACGAAAACAACATTTCTTGGTTTCTCTTCAGGGGCTGGTAAATCTTGTTTGTAAATGCCATATGCTAAAGCAGTTGCCGTGGTTTCATTCATAAGCCGAAGTACATTCAACCCTGAAAATAAATTGCTCCTAAGATGATACTCAATAGGGTAGTTTCCAGTAAGAAGATATCTATAAAATCATAAGAGTTAAGTTTAAAAATAATGTTAATAAGCTTCTTTTGCGAGTTTTATCCAAAATTACCATTATTTTAATTAAATACAGACATTAAAAATAGCTTATGTTCACATTACATCAAATACCAATCAGAACGCGTAATGTCACACTTTTCCTGCCAATATATCTAAGTATCTCACCAATCACATTTTGTATTGTAACAATTGATTGAAAACATAAATACATGAACACCAGCGACGTAAACATATACGCTCTCACACTAACCTATCCGGAATTAGCCCTGGTAATTAAATCAGTCCTAGAAAGAAAATCCTGGACATTTTGTTTGACGTCACAAACGTTTCCTGTCTCACCCTGCCGTCTCTACAAATAAGTTTGGCCGGAAAAAAGGTTAAGAAAAAATAGTTTACCGGACCGTTAGGAATAAAACACAGCGGGAGGTCCGGCGGGCGTTGCTTTCACTAGACGTTCATAAGTCGAGTGGGCCAGACGGTATACCAGCAGTGGTGCATAAGCAGTCTGCTCCTGAGTTATGTCCTGTACTTACGCGCCTCTTCGCGCTGTCCTACCACACTAGACAATTTCCGTCTTCATGGAAGACTGAATTACAGGCCTATCGCTATTACCTCTCTCCTCTCCAAGGTGATGGAGCGTGTGATCAACACACAGCTTCTAAGATACCTAGAAGATCACGACTTGGTCAGTGACCGTCAATATAACTTTCGCCACGGTCGCTCGACTGGTGACCTTCTAATGTATCTAACAAACCGATGGGCACTAGCCATTAAGCCATTAAGAGTCAGGGGGAGGCATTGGCATGTAGGCTGGACATAGCGAAGGCGTTCGATCGGGTCCGGCACCAGGGTCTTCTACAGAAGTTGCCATCTTACGGAGTGCCCGAGAGTTTGTGCAAATGGGTGGCTAGCTTATAGTCCGGCAGACCCGTAGTTGACGGTAGTTGCTCTGATAGCATGGTCATAAATGCTGATGTCCCGCAAGGCTCTGTGCTGTCTCCTTCGCTGTTTCTACTACATATCAATGACATGTTGGACATCAACAACATGCATTGCTATGCAGACGACAGTACTGGAGACGCTTATTACACGGGTCGTGCAAACATCCCTCGTTCCGTTGCGGAGGAAAACCGCGGAAAACTTGTGTCTCAAATCGAGACCACACTGTCCAAGGTATCTGACTGGGGACGGGTAAACTTATTCCGATTCAACCCTACAAAGACACAAGTGTGCGCGTTCACCTCTAAAAAAACCCCATTCACTGTAGTCCCACAATTCCAGAACACTATCCTCTCCATCTCCAAGAGCATTGGGATCCTTGGCGTTGACATCTCCAGCGATGTTCAGTTCCGAGATCATTTGCAAGACAAGACAAAAAACTAGGTGTACTCTACAGAGCGAGGCAGTACTTCACGTCGGGGAGAGGTTGCTGCTTTACAAGTCGCAAGTTTGGCCCCATATGGAGAACTGCTGCCATCTCTGAGCGGGTGCACCCGGATACCAGCTTGGCCCTTTTAAGTGGTTCAATGACGGGCTGAGAGAATTGTCGACGATCCCAAACTCACTTGCCGTATCGAACCCTTAAGTCTGAGGAGAGACTTTGCCTCCCTGTGTGTGTTCTAACGCTTGTACAATCGGATGTGTTCTGAGGAATTGTTCGAAATTATGCCCACGGCTACTTTCTACCATCGCACCGCTCGTTTCATTCATTCTCACACTCTAGAACCGAAATGGTCGCGTACAGTGCGGTTTCAGAGAAACTTTCTCCCGCGAGCGCTTGGGTTGTGGAATGCTGCCAAGGTTTTCTCTTAGAACTATAGTATGGGGTTCTTCAAGAAAGAAGTTTTTGGATTTTTGAAGGGTCGGCAACGCGCGAGTGATACCCCTGGTGTTACAAGCGTCCATAGGCCACGGTGAACGCTTACATCAGGTTGACCGTGTGCTTTGCCACTTTAGTGGTATTAAAAAAAAAAAAAAAAAAAAGATACCATAATGAATACAGGAAAGTTTCATGCAATTCTGAGCTACGTGAAACTTTGAACGGAACAGGCGAGGAGGATGATGAAGTAAGTGAGAGGCAAAATGAGTATTTACTCATCATTATCTGTTTATAAAGTTGATCAAAAAAAGAAGTGAAACTTATTAAAAGAGTAAAGAAAAGAGTGGATAAAAGACAAACAAAAAAAAGTAGGTAAAATATTAATTTATATTTTAAAGATTTTAAGTTTGTGTTCAATTTCAAATAAACAATCTCAATTTGATTTTACAAATGTAAGTTATATTATGTCATTATTATTTGTAAAGAAAATACAATAGTTTACACATAATTACGTAAAATATTACATAATTCATTTATAACTTAAGTTTTATTATTAATTTTTGCTTTCAGAATACCTTAGGGGTGAACCTTAAGAACCTAACATTTTTTACACTTGTCGATTATTTCTTTATTTTGTTCAGTATTGTACAAAAACTAAATTAACACCCTTAGGTAATAAAATAGGATGAATATTTGAAGGGTGTAAAAAAATTTTATTTTTAAGTTTATAGGCGTAAAAGAAATCTATCTAAATACAGTAAGTACAAGGGTTATTTTTTAACACTGCCTTAGAAAATACTACAAATTCTAAGCACTCTCTTTCTAGATTTAATTTAAATAGCAAAAAGGCTCCAGTAATTTTTTTTTTGTTTTTTGCTTCTCCTGAATACAGTAGAACTCCAATTATCCGAACTCCGACCATCCGAATCGCCGATTATCCGAATCACAAAAAATTGTCCAAAACAGTTTACATTGACGGAAATGTTTAAAAAACAATGATTTTTATTTCTAAACTTGTACATAAGTACATTTTATTTATATTTAAAACATGTGAAAATTTCATGTTTCTTTCATTTAATTCAATAAAAAAATAGTGCAATATCAAAACGTAGCTTTTATTCTCTCCAATAGCAATTTTTTTTAAAAAAATCCGATTATCCGAATGGGTCCCGGTCCCCATTAATTCGGATAATTGGAGTTCTACTGTAGTTGCCTTTTGTCCTTTACAACCTTGGAGCCCAGATGTATTGATATACAAACTTTAAATGACTGATATTAAAGAACATATTTACGTTCCTAACACGTGTTTTCGAGTGTTACGTGTTTTCCCCCATTGCGACTACTATTGGATCAAAGTACTGGGTATTTACAATAAAGTTAGAGAGTCAACAAACACATATTATTCGTTACTAATAGAAGGTTTCTGTGTCGAGGGTTTTTTAAATTTTTAAGCTAGAATTGTGAGTGCCTGGAAAACTTATAAAAAGTAAATATTTTAGTCAAGATCTTTGTCGTGTTCAGATATTGATTTCTTACGTAAAATGACTAAATACCAGACACCTAACAGCATTTGTAGTGTAAATTAATGTGTTAATTAAGTATACTAAGTAGTTCCACTTTATTTCTGCCAGCTACTAACTATTAAAAGTATGATATGATAGAATACAATCACTTAATGTGCTGTCATGTAATTTTACGAATGAAAAAGTTAAATCAAAAATACATTTTATCTTTGACTCTCTTTTCTTCTATTTTGTCCTCAACAATATCAGGTGGTTTGCAACGTGCCGTGGCACGGCGCGGGCGTCGCAACGTGTCATGTCGTGGGCACGATGCGGCGCAATGCAGTGCCGTGGCCCGTTGCAGCGTCGTAAAAAGGAACGACCTCGCATCAAGTCAAGTGTCAGTTGCGATGGTATCTAATGTATTTGTACCTTTATCCAAAATTCCGTTATATTAGGAGTGTAGATCTACACATATTTTGTATTAAAACCAATAGATTACACATATCACTAAACCCACTAATAGACAGCTTTATAAAACACTTGCAATATAAAAACAATATTTTACATTTTTAGTGCAAATGTTATATCTATTATCTTTAGGTATCAGTAAAGTTTCTAGTGGCAAAATTATTAAAATCAATATTGCTGGAGCCACTTGGTTGATTATAAAAAAATAACACAATTCAGATATTGTTTAAGAAACTGTACTTACCAGCAATAGCCGCAGCATCTAACAGGGCTTTCCTCTCAGCATTTGTAAAGTAACTAGGCACACATATCACACAATCATTTATTTGGGTTTGTAATGCTGTAGCAGCAGTGTCCATTAATTTTGTGAAAAGCATTGCCGTTATCTGTAAACATTTATTTATATTTGTTTTAACTATATCCAAAATGTTTGCCAGGCCAAGAAAGATCCTGAGTTTACTGTAAAAAAATTATCCCACCTGTTCTGGACTAAAAACATGATCTTCTTCAGCATAATTTATTCTTATACCAATACCACCATCTGGTCTTTGTTCAACTTTAAATGGAAAATGTTTGAATTCTTTCTGTGCATGTGGATCAGAAAACTTCCTCCCTAAGAGTCTCTTAAAGCCAAATACAGTGTTTTTCATGTTTGTCACCATTTGGTTTTTTGCTGCTACACCTATTATACGGTTTTTCGGTGAAAATGCTACACATGATCTGAAATAAAATGATTAAATTCGCTAAATACAATTTAGTATGCAAATGCAATTGCCCAAAACTGTATACACAAGTGATACAAAGTTTTCTTTTTCATTTGCTTGAAATTTGTGCTTTGCTTGAAATTTGCTTTAGTTGTTAACTAGAACAATTAGAGGTTCTTATATAATGAAAAAATTAGGTCTCTAATCTGTATCGAAACCAAACATATAACAGGCTGAATAGTTACTATCTTTTTGCAGGCATTGTTTTTTATTTGAAAATTCTAGCGTGGACTTTACTAATATACCCTTTGTCTATCTTCAGATGGTAATCTATCTTTATTCTAAGTTTTATCAAAATGAATGGATCAAAAGGAACAATTAACATAATGGAAAGTAGGAATAGTAAGCACGTTAGAGAGAGATGGTTTGTAAGAGAGGAAGAGCCAAAGCCAGACTGTATATATAATAAAGCAATGTAAGTAATGGAGTAGAATGGGATAGGGAGCTAAGCTATAAAAGCAAAAAATAATATTTTTTATCTGTTTTATACATAATATTCATTTTATATTACAATGGTATTTTTCAGGCGTTATTTAAGAAATCTGTCAACAGTTTGTTTATATAGAACGACAAAAACGTGTCAAAGCCAGACTGTATATATAATAAAGCAATGTACGTAATGGAGTAGAATGGGATAGGGAGCTAAGCTATAAAAGCAAAAAATAATATTTTTTCTGTTTTATACATAATATTCATTTTATATTACAATGGTATTTTTCAGGCGTTATTTAAGAAATCTGTCAACAGTTTGTTTTTATAGAACGACAAAAACGTGTAATACCTACGCTGTATCTTGTTTTTCACTATCGGTAGTTTAAATGATGTTTTCAATCTTTTTGTGATATTTAGTAGGTAAAGTAGGACAATAAATGTCCTAAGGATGTGCCATTAATCCTTTACACTCTTTGTAACGTAGATTTCTACACAACTAGTCTGGTCTTCTGCTGTCCGGGTGCCAAAAACACAGCCATACACGTGAATGAAGTCCAGTAGGGAAAGTCAAGTCGTAAAAATAAGCGTACACGTTACAGTACAATTCAATAAATATAGTTAGATCATAATCCAAAATATAAAGGGAGTCCAGCGAAAGCGAAATCATAAAATCAATTGTACACAGTCCATTAAACACAGCCAGTTCAAATTTAAAACGTAAATGGATGCAGTAGGAAAACCCAAGTCGTAAAAGCAATGGTACAGAGTCCATTAAACACAGCCAGGTCACAATTCAAGACTTGTCCAGTAGGGAAAGCCAAGTGGTGGAATCAATCGCACACATTTACTGAAGTCAAACTGATGAGTGACAGGTCAGTGGTGATAGACGGGTTTGCTAACCCATTGAATCCCACCTCATTTTCTTTAATCATTTCGTGCGCGGTTAACGTTATTTGTGTAACTTGGTCCCTTCCTCTCTTAATGGGCACAATATGGTCGCCATGCGCCGCACCGCGCGAAGACGCTACGAATACGCATCACACGAGTACAATAAAATAAAAGACGTAAGCAATACCAACTTAGTAGGCCACTCAATAGCAACCTATGTTACATAATAAGGCTCGACATGTATCCAGAATATCTTCATCTGGAAGAAAACTGTTCCATATTAGCCTGGATCGAATCCATCGCTCAAACAAACATTTGAATTTTACCTCCATCAACTACATAGGATTGGGATTCATTTGATTCTAAATTTTTCACGCAAGCAACTGGAGCATGCTCTTGTTACTCCGGACGCCCGGTCTGGTATTTTTTTGTATGAATGGGCATTCGATTCAAAGCAATGTTCTGATAATTTCAAGTGAGACTCCTTGCAAGGCCACAAAGCTTTAAATTTTTTAAGCATCACGAAGTGTTTTTTTAGTTAGAACCTGGTCTACATTTAAGATCACCACCATGTTGGTATTCTAAAAATCCAAAAACATTCAAAACACAAAGTTTGTTTCTATCAAGGGTTTCTTCTATTTCATAGGGAATCCTAACACAAATAGGAATGGCGCTCAATCGCAGTCATTTAAAAACCTTTACTTGAGTTAAAGTTATATTATAGTTTTATAACAGTGTACCGATGACTTGTACTACAATAGTAAATCATTTTATGGATGTCATTATAAATTGACCATATTTTGAATATTCTTAGAGCATGACAGTAAATAACTAAATATCATCATATAAAATATCAATAAAGTTGCATTCCCATATAAATCTTCATGTCAGTCTTTGCCAACTATTCAATAAAGATTAAATATTTATTTCTATAATAAACCATTTAAACTTATTTTGTCGTATTTATTAGTCCAATTTATGTCACAAAAAACACAAAGCCAACAAACCAAAAGGAATAAAAAGCTACACTTTTATAAATAAATATTCAAAACATTTGTGCAACTTTAAAGTAAAGTAAGCAGCGAGTAAATGTTAATGTTAAATCGTTTTTAAACACAATGGTAATTTTTCAATCCTTTGAACAACATTACAGCCATCCTTAAACCTTTATACTACTTTTACTTAACTATTTTAGTTGCCATGTAGACATTTATTTAACCATAACATGGCCATTTATAACCTTTGCCTTACATTTATACCATCAACCTATATGACTAGAAGTTGCATTTAAAACATTGTCTTAGTCAAAGTCAAAGTGGTTTATTCAAATAAGGATTTTACAATCACTTTTGAATCGTCAAAGTTATAAAATATTATTTTTTGAACCCTCCCACTTTCCCGCCGGTTCACAATGTTGTTGATTTCTACCGAGAAGTATCCGGCAAGAAACTCGAGAGACACTTTTTTTAAAACACTATCAATGATACAAATAAACTAAAAATACAATTAATGTTTTAAATAAAAAATTTTTAGCGTGATAAAAGATTTAAATTTACTTATTGATAGATTTTGAATTTTATTGGGAACTTTGTTGTAAAAGTGTATACATTGCCCCATAAAAGAGTTACTTATTTTGTGTAGACGTGTATCATGTACCAACAGCTTATTTTTACTTCTAGTATTTACTTTGTGAAGGTCACTTTTCTTGCTGAAACTATTGATATTTTTAAGTACATATAAAAGATTTTCATATATGTACTGCGACACTAAAGTTAAAATTTTTACTTCCCTAAACCTATCCCTCAGAGATATCCTAGATCCTAATTTATAAATAGCATGAATTGCCCTTTTCTGTAACAAAAATATTGTATTTACATCAGCAGCGCTACCCCACAATAGGATACCATATGTCATTAAACTATGGAAATAGGTAAAATATACTATTTTTGCAGTGTCAACATCGGTCAATTGTCTTATTTTCTTGATCGCATACACAGCAGAGCTAAGTTTTTTGGGTAGGTTATGAATATGAGGACCCCATTGAAGTTTGGAGTCCAGTGTTATGCCAAGAAAGACTGTTGAATTAACAAGTTCTAATTGCTCGCCATTAATATTAATACATGTCTGTCATGACTAACATTTGGTAATGTAAATTTAACACATTTGGTTTTTTTTTCATCAAGTAACAAATTATTAGCATTAAACCAATTTACAATTTTAGAAAGGGCATTATTTAATTCATAATAATATGTCTGTCGTCTCTTAACTTTAAAAGGTGTCATCAGCAAATAAGCCAATGTCATGGTTTTTTACATGATATGGGAGATCAATAATGTAAATAAGAAATAGAAAAGGACCTAAAATTTTAGGTCTAAAGAACTTAACTTCTATAAGACTTTATTTTACTAGTTGGGGAGCCTATCATAATGTACGCAGTTGTGTAAAGCTGACCACACGACACCTCTTGCCAGGCGCTTCCAGACAAATTTTGCACCAGTGTGCCTGACAGAGTAACAGCGAGATTATAAGCGAGCAGTGTAGTGAGGGTGGCCCACAGAGGGGTGTGTTAAATACATGCCAAGCAAAATTTTTCAAAAAATCAAAAAAAAATAAAAAAATACCAAAATATTGGTGTATTTTACTGGAACACTTATTAAAATTATATTAATTACAAACAAACAGCTTTAAAATATAAACAATAATAGAGTTATGATTTGATTACTATGGGGCCAAATGATACTAAATGATTTGGTTTGGCAATCAATGCTATTTGTGTTGTTACATTTGACAAAATTTGGTTGTACCTTGTGAAACGATAAAAACATGCAGCAGCTGTCAGGACTCAGTAATAGTATAATTTTTTACTGTCTACATTTAAGCAAAGATAAGTAAATCAGCGAAATAAGTTTTGTTATATATGAGATTTTATTGCCAACTGTAGTGCTGGTCGCGATCAGGGTCGCGTAATTGCGGTATTTGCTAACCCTATACATAATCTAATGACATTGTATATAGCCGTTGATAAAAAAACTGGTCATATCATGTTCTATATTTTAATTCAAAGAACTAGGAACTTGAACGTAATTTAGTTTGTCTTATGTACCTCTTTCACATACGGAAATAAGCTACCATATACGGTATTGACACCAACATGACATGCAAATAGTTATGGCCAACATGTGGAATTAATTTCTGTTGTATTGCGCTAGATATATTGGAAAACTAAAAATGAATGATTTTTTACTTACGGTGTTCCCCGTAGACTGTAATCGTTGGCTATTGTCTCAATACCTCCTGCTTTAGCAACAGCAATGTAGCATGATTCATTACCGAAATCAATACCAATGACGGACATAGCAGCCATGGCTGGCAAAGTTTTATTGATCTATAAGCTTCTTCTCAAATAAGAGATAAAAATTAAGTCTTTTAATTAAACAAAATGATGTCCGAAATTTCTTAGTGACAAGAAATTATATGAAAGAACGAAGTTAGGAAATTGCCCAACACATACGTCCGTGCCAAATTCGAAATTTCTAGAAATGACAGTTTTAGTTCAGTGTTACCATAAAAATAAAATAAAAGAATTAGGCCCATAACAATCGGAGCTATAATATATATATTTATATATTAAAATACCAAATATTTTGCGGTATAATATAATATATTATAGCACTACACACGGTTAATATGTTATATTTTTGTTTTCATAGCATTGAGCAAAGAGAATATAATGACTATGTTTTGCATTGAGTTTTTCTGCGTAGTGAACGTATTTGCTCTATATTTAATATATGTTCTGATTTACAAATAAAACACTGGATTCATTCGTTTTTTATTTATAAAGCATAAGAATATTGGTTTTAAAGGATAGTTCTCCCATCAGAGAACGATTCCGATACTAATTTAAATATTTACATAACCTTTCAATTTAAAATATTAGCATGCATCAGCATTTTTAAAATAAATAATCATTCTATACGTCTGTTTATTTAGAGAAGAATACTTAAGTTAAACATAGAAAGGTAGGGTAAAGACTCTCCTACATAAGTTTATAACAATTTGCCTTGATCCTTCTGGAAGGCGGTAGTATTGCGTCTTAGACCGGTTGCAAGGCTTCGATTACAATATTCTCCTTGTAATCTGGGCGGGAGTTGTGTTCTTTAACTTTATAAGCGGAGGGCACAAATGGACTATTTTTTCAGTGTATTTTTTTTCACAATTTCGGTGTTACTGTCTTAATTGGGGCTCAAGTGGGGTAACTCAGTGAAGTCAAAGGATTTCTGCTTCAATTTTTTTTTTAAACTGGGTTTTATGTTTTTCCAAGCGTTCGCTAAGCGGGAACAGTGCTCCATAACATCATAGCGACAGTTTTGTTGCTGACTTATTTGTGATTGACTGCATACAGGTGAATTTGGGTGCAAAATGCTCACCACTGCAGTGGATGCTGGTGAACTCCCTGTGTAACGAATGACGAAAGGCTTGGCAGCGGAAACACTGTTTCAGACGCTGCTTTTCTCTCCAAACTTCGAATGTGATGCCTGACAAGTACAGAAATTCTGGCAGGTTATAAATCTTGCTGGCTTCTTTGGTACGGCGGATCCAGAGGAATAAAATATAGCCTCGCGGTGATTCCAAACTTGGATAGCTTATACCTCCTCCGATTCGAAACCAAGGTGTAGCAGCTCTTCTTTCATGTCCTTAGGATCAAAAATAATTTAAGGTAATTGCAATAGTCACTAACCTTGTACATTAAGCATGAACGTTATTTCTCGGTTTAAAGGAAAGTAGTAAGCGCATACATTTAAATGTTAATATCTTAAAAAGTAGTTATCGGAGGAAAGTTTTACCTTCACTGACGGTCCTAATTTATCTTATGCAATCAAAATTTATAAAAAAGTTGGGGCAAAAAGCCTATTGGTCGTATTATTGGGTCACAAAACCCTTAGAGTGAATCCTTGAATGAAATTGATCAATAAAATTGTCACATGACAAATAAAATGTCGGGATGATACTAAATATTCACCCATAATAATAAACTGCATTATTATAGCAAATACGTCTTGGACACAAAGCGGCCCTTAACTTCTTGTACCATTTTGGTAATGTAAAAGGGCAAAAGTGACCTATGTCACGCACCACCCAAAGTGACGGCATAAAAAATTTGAAACTTTTCTCAGTTTGAGTTAGTTCTGTCTCGAAAATTATAATAGAAAATTGATAAAGAAAAATTCTAGGCATTACACACGGTACCATCAAGCCCCAATGCAAAGCTTGTTAATTATTTTTTTCTTAAAATACATTGTTTTCAATAATATACATGGAAAACACTCGCACTCAAACGAACCAATAGCTACATTACCAAATAAATTTTCTTTACTTATAACGTTAAACACTGCAAACTTACACTATTAGAACTTAAGACTATTAATGAAAATGGAAATAATGTATTCAATGTACACTGCGAGCCGAAAGTCTGTGTAAAATGCGTACACGCGCGGCGGATTTAAGGCGCTGTGACGTCAGCCGAGGGATTAGGGACATTTCGCCCGATTTGCGGGTCAGGCATTTTACCAAAAACTTTGATTATCTATATCTCGGTCAGTTTTTGGTATTTTTTGATCATTTAAAAAGTCTTATTTACATAAGAATACTGTCAACGCAAGTTGCTTATCAAATTTATACTTCTTAACTTAGTGGGATAGATTATTATTTCTTTAAAAGAAAAGAAATTTTGGCAGTGCTACCTTCTTCATTTTTCACTGCCCCTGAGATGATATGGCCGATGAAGACGTGTTTTTTATTGCATACTAGCTGTGTTACCCGGCTTCGCACAGGGATAACTTTTTTAACATCATATGATTGTGCGGTAGTTGGAATAATATATAAATTAAATTATATAAAAATAATTTAAATTTACATTTAAGTATATGAGGCAATCATGTTTTATTGACATCATATTCTAACTACCTACAATACTTCTATTTACAATATTTGTTTATAAATAATATTTTTTTATTTTGTTATCCGGGGTATATATATGTATAAATTATTCGAATTTCCAACTCAAGAGCAAGCTACGTATAGTTGATCGTGAGAAAGGCAAAAATCCTTGAGGTTGATGCCGCAATATTTTAAAGTTTGTCCTTGCACATTGTTTATTGTAAAACTATAAGCTAATAAGATTTGAAATTGCTGTATTTTAAATTGGAATGGCAGTTCAAAAGAGATAAGTGGTATTCTGGGGATAAATACTGTGCGTCCTCTGTCCTTTCCAGTTATAAATTCGGCTTTGACAATGTTATTCGATAGCTGTTTGTCGATCATAACATAATATTTGTGAGTTGAGATTTCTAAGTAGAATGATCGGAGATACAATTTAGTTGAAAGCAGTCTAATGCATTCCTGGTACAATTTAAAAATTCTGTAGGGAAGTTTACACTTTCTAAGTTCGAACTCATGACTGATCTTGCTTAATATACCGATATTAATAGGTAACCTCACACATAAAAAAAAAGCTTCGAATGTTCCACAATGTTCCAAAATATTCCACAACATTCGAGAGTGCTCTGGAATGTTCCACAAAGATCTGTGATATTCCCGAACATTTCAGACCTTTCCCGAACATTTAACAACATTTCAGAATGTTCCGGGATGTTCTGGAACGTTCGAACACACGACGGATTTTGCTTTATATACCACTACAAATAGGGAGATCCACCCATACAAAAAACGAATGGTCCGCATTGTTTGAGAATATTCCACAATATTCGAGAGTGTTCTATAATAATCTGATATGTTCCCCGACATTCCACAACATTGCGAGTGCTCTCGAATACCCTCGACAGTTATGGACTTTTCTAGAAATTTCTAAAAGGGGAACCAAATAACTTCCTTGGTACTTGGTACATACCGGGACTCGTTTCTGAGTTTTAGCAGCACGTACATGGTACACTTTTTTATGATATATATTGATGACCAAACAATGTACAACTAGTACATTTTTTATTTATTAGAATTTAATTATCTTTAATTTATGTTTCTTCACAGTAAATATATTAAAAACTTTTTTGGTGTGACATTTTTCTTGATGTACTGATTTCCTATGTGAAGAGGAGTAGTGCTTGATTACCTCTCTTCTTCCATAGTAGTCTTCAGTCAAATCTCACTTACTGCTTTTTTCTTTCACTTGTTTTCGTTTGAAGATGTCTTAGTATTCAGCCCATAATTTCGAATCGGTAACCAAACATCCTGGGGTGGGCACCAGAACAGTCTGGGATGGGCACGGCCCACTCACCCCCCTACCCTTATATACGCCTATGGTCATAGTGCAACAAACTTTTATAAACTTCTGACCTTGGGTGTTTGTTTGTATGTAAGTTCAGACAGTAAAGTAAAGTGCACTTTATATATATATAGAACATGAATTTGTACTTACAATAATACAATTATAACAAAATTTAGCAAAGGGTGTGGTGGTAGAGAGTTGGCAACTAATAATACTGTGGGTGCGTTTTATAAAAAAATATCAAAATTTTAGTATTATTTATAACAAACTGTCAAGCGTTCGTTTACGATTTTTTTGGTTTTTTTTTTCATTTTTGCGATCGAAAGATAAAACTTGAGACCTAACCTCTGTGCCTTTGCCTAAATTTTCTATGTCACCTCTGGAGGAGAGGTTTGGGTGTTGATCACTGACCTTTTACTACCCACTGGACTGGCTGCTGTCAAACGTTTTTTGTGCCTACTTGAATAACGCCATTTTGGCGCTGTAGGCAGATACGGAAGTCCATAGAATTAAAATTAGTGATGTCCGCAAGTCGACATTATATCTGTGATATATCGAAATATTATGTTTTAGAAATAGACAGTTTTTTAACCCAACAACAACAAAAAACTCTTTGGCGGTTTTCGGAACATTCAACAGTGTTGGCACTTACATCTAGCTCTATCTTTGTTGGCGAGAATTCTCGTTACTGACTTGGACCATATTTTGTTTTGTTTCGAACTCCAATATGAAGTAAAGGAAGTATTGCGATCGTGCGGAAAAAATCGAGTTTTTTATAAAAATCTATCAATTCAAACCTGGCACTCTAGAATATTATAACTTGAATGTATTGTTCCTATACGTACTGCCTGTTGATTAGAATGGGCCATTTCCTCATCATAGAAATATAAATAAATAAATCTTTATTAACACAGTAAAACAATGTTGTTCGCTAGTCCAAGAATACATTGTTATGTTTTTTACAAAATACAAGAACGCAATAACAAAATATTATCATTTTGGAAAGATCATTAACAGCCGTGCTACAACTGTTAATGTCTCACTCCGTACTGCGATCAATTACATATCTAGCTTATTTAGTGAATAATAGTCCAAGCCTTTAGCAAGAAATTTGCACATAGTTACTCACTTTCTTAAAAGTTATACATTATAATAAACCATAATTATTAAGTAGTAAAATTAATTTAAATAGCAAAGATTAAATAACTGAATTACACAGTACACTACACCTTTTATATTGTGTAGTTCTAGACAAAATTAAACTAAAACAATGTAAGAAAAGTATGATTTTTTTAACGAAAAAATAAAATAAAAGGTAGTTTACAAATTTGCTTGCACGAGTATTAGGTATGACTCGATACAAAAATTGTAGATTAATAGTTTCATTTTTATGTTCTGAATAAAGTAGTAATAATGATATGTAAATTAAAACCTTGTTTAGGAGAAAAGGAATAGGTTAAGCAAGAGAGCGTGTAAATTATATATTAAAAAAATAAATGGGTGTATGTTGATTTATATAGCTATGTTCATATGTATATATTTATATGTGTGTGTGTGTGTTTGAGAGGAGATGTAATTTTAATGGATAAGGACAAGGGATATAAATAAGAGCTTAGTTTGATCCTGCAATCTTTTTATTAGTGTCATCATAGGATAATTTAGATAATTCTTTTAAAGCTGTTTTGCATTGATATAAGTTGAGTGGATAGATATTTACGAATTTACTAATTTTGTTATAGAGAAATGTATCAAGTTCTTTTATGCGTCAAGTTCATGATGCACACACTTATTTAGATATATAACAAAAAGCTTACAGTAATTGCCAAAATATCCGCAGTATTGATAAGAACATATCTGAAATGGAAGTTTTACTTAAACAATTCAAATTTGATGTAGATATTGTAGTTCTTACTGAATGTTGGCTTAATAAATTCGATTATTTTCTGTTCTTAAAAACTATACAGCATTTCCATCGAAGCACAATAAAAACCAAAATGAAGGTGTCGTTGTTTTTCTAAGAAAGGACAAATTTTCTTCAGTTATAGAAACACCAGTTTTTGACGCTAACTGTGTTATTATTAAAATTGGCAGTGAAACAGCTGTGGTTGCCATTTATCGACCACCTTCTTACCATACCTTAGATAACTTCTTATTTTCAATCGACTTTATTCTGAATTCTCTAAAAACATTTAAGAATATCATATTCAAGGGCGACATAAATATTAATATTGCACCTTCCGATAATACTCACAGCTCCAATGAATATCTAGAATTAATGGCTCAACATGACCTAGGACCATAGTTGTCTAGATCATATTTTTCTTAAATCTGACTTAAAAACTACGACCTTAGTTATCTCCACAACAATTACCGATCACTACACAACAGCCCTTGTTCTCAATAACCATACTTACCCAAAAAAATCGCATAAGGTACAAAAAGTAATAAATTATTAAAAAGTTATTTACAAAGCTGGCCAATATGGACATGGAAATTGTAATATTTAGAATGTTGTTAAGCGCAGTCAGTCTTCGCTTTCGATACTGGCGTACCTTTGACTTAGAAAGCAGGATGTTGAGACATTTGAAGCCTTTGTCTGTCTGGCTTGCTTTGTATCTGCCTGCGGCATCGTAGCTTCAAAATGTATCGATAAACAGATTTCAATATGCTTTGTAAATATCGATATTAAAATTATGACCTCTTTGAATCACTAGCAAATTCTGAACAACACAAATATATATCAATTTTGTCGAAATTCAATATTGTACTGCTAATATAGTATTGCAATGACAATTTCTGATTAAATCAGATGGTTTACATATATATTTTACATCAATTTTGGATAAAAACAACACTAAATGCACGTACCTGTGAAGCGACGTGTTACTTCCCCTTTTTGTAGCAACGTTTGCAAAAAATACATTTTCTCATATTATATAAATTCCAATTCGTCTATACAAAACCTTATAACTACATAACACTCACTATACACAATAAAAAAAAAACAACAAACGGTACATACTTAAAATCTAATTAAAAGGCCGTTTATTTATTATAATTATTTGAAATTCAATAGGAGAACAGGTAAATATGTCGAGTCCAGGATTTTGACTGACAATACTATTAATTAGGCGCAGTGCTCGAGGAACTGGTGCCTGCCATCCCAATGCGGTCCTACTCTCGGTCTCTGCGAACAGCCTGTGGCGACGGGCTCGCACGTAGTTTTCAGGCACATGCAGACTGATTAACGACAAAATATGCTTGTTTGTCTTGTGCCCTCTAAATACGTCGAAGACGTACACTAAAATCGCCACCTGGCGTCGCACCTCAACCGTATTATATCCGACCATTCCCAAAAGAAACGTACTTGGGTAAATATGAGGATACCCTGTAGAATAACTGTACTGTTTCCAATACAGCCACCTAAAAAACTTTTTTTGGAATTTTTCCACAATAATATAGACAAAGGGTCATAAAAATGTGACACGAAAACATATACGCGCAACGCGCGTTTGTAAATCTAAATAGACAAATGATTTTTAGTAGTAAATAAAATAATAAAAGGTTACTTAAGCAATTCCTCTTTTGTTTTTTTGGTGCTGTCTCTTACGCTGTTTCTACTGCACATCAATGATATGTTGGACATCAACAACATACATTGCTATGCAGATGACAGTACTGGAGACGCTTATTACACGGGCCGTGCAAGCATCCCACGTTCCGTTGTGGAGGAAAAGCGTGAAGAACTTGTGTCTCAAATCGAGATCGGTCTGTCCAAGGTCTCTGACTGGGGGCGGGAAAACTTGGTCCGATTCAACCCTTCAAAGACACAAGTCTGCGCGTTCGCCGCTAAGAAAACCCCATTCACTGTAGTCCCACAATTCCAGAACACTCCCCTCTCCATCTCCAAGAGCATTGGGATCCTTGGCGTTGACATCTCCAGCCATGTTCAGTTCCGAGATCATTTGCTAGACAAGGTAAAGCTGGCGTCCAAAAAACTTGGTGTACTCAACAGAGCGAAGCAGTACTTCACGTCGTGGCAAAGGTTGCTACTTTACAAGTCGCAAGTCCGGCCCCATATGGAGTACTGCTGCCATCTCTGGGCGGGTGCACCCGGATACCAGCTTGGCCCTTTTGACTCGGTTCAACGACGGGCTGTGAGAGTTGTCGACGATCCCAAACTCACTTGCGGTATCGAGCCCTTAAGTCTGAGGAGAGCCTTTGACTCACTGTGTGTTCTACCGCTTGTACAATGGATTGTGTTCTGAGGAATTGTTCGAAATGATGCCCACGGCTACTTTCTACCATCGCACCGCTCGCCATAGACAGGGAATTCATTCTCACACTTTGGAACCAAAATGGTCGCGTACAGTGCGGTTTCAGAGAAACTTCCTCTCGCGAACCCTTGGGTTGTGGAATGAGCTCCCTGCCAAGGTTTTCTCTAAGGACTATAGTATGGGGTTCTTCAAAAAAGAAGTTATTAGATTTCTGAAGGGTCGGCAACGCGCGAGTGATGCCCCTAGTGTTGCAAGCGTCCATAGGCTACGGTGACCGCTTACCATCAGGCGGACCGTAGGCTTGTTTGCCACCTTAGTGGTATAAAAAAAAAAAACACCCATTAAAAATTGTTACGAGCCGCTTCTGCTTTTTGATATCTTGTATAAGAGGTGAGCGTGTGGGCTGAAAGTCCGAAAGTTTCCGAAACCATTCGCCTAGGGCGGTGATTGCGGTTTGGAGTCTCTTAATGGTTCGACTCACTTGCCTGTCGGTGGTGTAGATAGCGGTAACGTCCGCGAAGGCTAGTTGGGTACCTAACGTTTTAGGGATATCGCTGGTGTACAGAAGGTACAAGATAGGGGAGAGCACGCACCCTTGCGGGACTCCTACTTGTATAGGACCAAGGGAGGAGAGGGTGCCTTCGACTCTATAGCGAAATCTGTGGTTCGACAAATAGTCTAGTATGATGAGTACGAGGCGGTCTGGCAAAAGTCCTGGAAAAAGTCATCATCTTTTATATGCCAACACTGTTATTTATGCGCAGCATGGTATGTTGGTGGATATATGTGAGATTTCGCCATGTCAATTAGTGCCCCAGTTGCATATCTAGTACTATAATACTACATCATTCTATTTTCGTTTAATTTGTTACCTGTCATCCGTTCATTGATATAAATATTTTTTTTCTTTAACTATTGTCTTAGGCTATGTTCTTAAGCCCACTGAGTAATCATCAGCCAGTAAAGTTGAAAAACCAACCCGTTTTGGAACGGGAGTTTGACAGTTAAATTTGATATTTTTTGGAAGCTTTTTTTGTTTTGATTTTTTAGGGAAGACAGGTATAAATTATTGGTTTTTGTATAAATTATGCATGTAATGCGCACATTTGCATTGCCCTCACTTAGTCATAAAATTAGCGGACAATTTACACTTTAATACCTACAATATTCGGACTCGAGGTCACCTTGGCGTGACGCGTTTTTGTTACTTTGCTTGCTTACTCATTATCAGATTATAATTAAGTAATTTTGTATTGCAGCAACTAATTTTGTCAGTATGAGTGGAGAACCTGAAGCAAAACGTACGAAAATGAGTGGGCTGGATCAATTAAAACAATTTTCCACTGTAGTGGCTGACACCGGCGATTTTGAAGGTTAGTAGTTTTTCAATAATTAGGATTTATCGAATGAGTCTAGAAAAGTGAAAGTGAAGGCTAAAGGGAATGTGCCGCTGTAAAGGATAGGAATTTTATTGCTGAGGTCATTTATATATTACAAAACGATACTGGGTGGGTACTGTGATTTTGCTTCTAAATTAACCTTTAAGGTATTGCACTTTTCGAGCCTTTTTTACTTTTGGTAAATATTAACTAATTGGGCCTGAGCTACTTTTGCATAAATTGTTTTTTTTAGATATAGAAGAAGCTCTTAATACACAAATGAAATACAAAATAAAAAAAGTTTTAAAACAAAAAAAAAATTAAAATAAATAAAGTCAGTATACTTTATACTAGTGCTAGGTTTGGTTATGTTGTTTTTCCTGAGTGGAGCAAAGGCAGCTCACAGAGGGATGGTGTTTTATACATACGAAGCAAAATTAAAAAAAAAAACCATTAAAAAATATATTGTTTGCGCCAATTTTATTCATCCTACAGTACTATACATACCTCTGATGTGGCTTAATCATTCTACAGTGCAATCCAACTAGAAATAAGAATGATCTTGTTTCATCTTGTCAAATTATGTATGTCAGTTAAAGTCTTTAAAAGACAAATAATTTAGAAAACATTTGCTTTCATTTCTAACGTACTGGCTTGTGCCCTCGCCCATAAAAAATTTTGTTATCAACATGGGATTTCTATGGCAGCTTAATTCTAGTAAGGCAATAGTAAGGTGAAGATCATTTGACCTTTTTTAAGTAGCTTATGTTTTTCCTTAAGGTGCTTTATACCAATGAACCAATCTCAATGAGATTTGGTAAGGCAATAGCTAGCACCTTGTGAAAGGACATAACACTTTTAGAAAGTATGTATAGCACGCGCGGCGGCACTGTGCCAGTAAGTAGGTTAACTTAAATATAAACCTCAGATAACAGAATTTTAACTCAAAAAATTAGTTAGGGTTGTCGATGACACAGTGTGGTAAATGACACACACTCCCCCACCATCTCACCTTACCTCAACAATGCTAACCGTTTGGCATAAGTTGATCTACTTTATACACCTCAAGATACTTTAAGACTCAATTTTCTAACTGCTTTTTTGTCAGTGGTGTCATTCAACTAGAAAATAATGGATAATATTTATGGATGTGTTATACACAGCATTAAATCTGGATTGTAATAATATTGTTTTCTAAGTTTTTATATTCATATGCTAAATAAAATAAATAAGTGAGTAAAATTTTTATAATAGGTGTTCGTGGTTTGATTGATGACTGTTCTTATTGTTAAGGTCACAAACTGCCATAAATTTCTTGTTTGATTGCATCATATATTATATTAATTATGTTTTATAGTGTACAATGAGCTAATAAACAACATAAAAATGGTGGTCAAAGGTTAACACATTGTCTGATTTCAAAACCCCAGTTTTCAGTCATGGTTACATTTCACTTTAGATTTAAATTACTATTATCTTTGAAACTTTGAATATGATGTGGTGCTGATGTATGACGTTAACAAACAACCATATTTAACACATGAATTACATTACACATGATAGAATTTTGTGCATTTGGAAACATTATATAATTAATGAATAAAAAAAACCTGTGTTAGAATTGAAATAAAAATATTTGAAAGATAGAACTAGTTTGAATTTAGTTTACAAGACAAATAAGAAAAATAGTTAAATTAGCTTGTAGTTTTAACATATCCTAATTACTTTATTTGTAATTATATTTTTTAACAGCCATGAAAGCTTACAAACCAACAGATGCTACTACAAATCCAAGTCTCATTCTTTCTGCTGCTGGTATGGAGCAGTATCAGCATTTACTGGATAAAGCTATCAAGCATGGAAAAGATTCTGGCAGGTAAATTCTGGTTATTTAAGATAACATGATGAGAAGACCTGCACTTAGCTATGAATAACGGATGGTTACTTAACTGTCGTTTTGTTAACCTGTACTTGTGTTACTTTGCTGTCTTAAAAGAAAAAATAACTTTTAAGATAAAATAATCCATTCATTGTAAATCTAGGATCAATTGAGTGGATAATACTCAAGTAGATGTGCAACAAAACATATTTATCTCTTTTAGCATTAAGAGAGAAGAATATGTTTTTAGGCACATTTTCATGAACTACTGATGGTAAAAGTAACTAAGCAATGACCATCATTTCTTGTTAAGTTGTGATTATAAATTTTTTAATTCACAATTGTTTCTTTACATTAATAGCATTGAACATTTTGTGATAACCTTACAATATGGATACTAATTCAGATTATATGTAGGTCTAAGTCTATTTTGTTTAATTTCTGCAGACTTTGGTGATTGGTAGCGCAATATCATTTTACAATCACATTCTAATTACAAAAAAGTTGTAATAAGTAAGTTTATTTTAAATTGTTGGCAAATACCAAAGCATTACACTTCTAACAACAAAATGTAAAACTAAAAGTGTACAATTAATAGGCAGTAGATAATGTTTCATAAAATACTTTGTTCAATAAAATTGGTTTACAAGTAAGAGTATGTTTTAATTAGGGTAGTGGTCTTTTTTAAATAATTTATACTGTAAACTCTAATATTAAAAATTGGGTTGTATTTAAACCAGTAACAAATTAAATGTAATATGAAAGCCTAAAAAAGTGAAATTGGTTCTAAAATTAATAGGTTGTAGAGTTATTTCAAGCCTCTGACAAGCAAAAAATAAAAACATGATAATTATATTGTAAGATTTTTTTAATTTACAACTTGCATGAAGAATTATTTTGTAGTAACTGAATTAAGTTACTGGCGTAAAGTTAATACAGAATGATAATTAAAATAAGGGCATCTATATCTTAAGCTACCAAAACTTGATACTGCTAATGGGTGTAAGGGGTGACAAGTTTGGGGGTGTAGGTACCTATGTTTAAAATTTAATATTTTTAGCTTCAGTAGTTTGGGCGCGCCATCAATTAATCACTCAGGCAGGAAATTTCTACATTCACACATGTGCCAAAAATTCTGCAATAAATCAAAAAGTTAAAATATTATTGAGCTAATTTTTTAACGGTCATTGAGTTGGTTTTTATTGATTTTGAGGACTTAAAACAACATCAGTTTGAAGTGAAAAGTTTTTAATGCTTAATTTTTTTAATTAATGTTTTGGGCACAAAAAAAAAGAAATTTCAATTTGCCAAAAAAAAATAATTTCAATATTTCATATTGCCACCCCTTGCCCCCTTGCAGCTTCCATCTTGTTTTAATCGAACTCAATTATGTTTTTACGAAATTCTGTGTGTATACCTTCCCACTCCCCGTTTACTTCCTGGAGGGTTTGGCTGAGTTCTTCTTAAGCTTATCCCATAGATGTTCAATAGGATTAAGGTTAGGGCTCATGGCTGGCCAATCCATAACAGGAATTCCAACCCATAGATAATATGTGGATAGGCATTGTCCTGCATGAGTGTGAAAGCTTTGCCTATAAAAATATATAATATTTCAAAGGTTGCTAAAAAGGTCTAAATGTACAAATTAATTAATTTATCTAGGGGGAGGTATATACGAGCTTATAGGTATTATTGGATTATCGTGATTTTGTTTGTTTCACAATCTTTTCTTTTGAAATTACATAATGAAATAATTCTTATCAAATATTAATTTGGATTTCGTTAAGAATCAATTAAGAAATTTCGTTTTTAAATATCAATAGGGTTATGTTGCTACATACGAATTCGCATTTAGCACCACCCACGTTAATCTGAGTAATCAAAATTAAATAATAAATATTTTTAGACATTTTTGAAATTACAATTTTAGAACATTTTAGAATACGAAATTAGTTTATGTTTGCTGGATAAATATATAGGAAAGTTACATAAATTGTGACTATTTTTGGAGTTTACTCCTCGAGAATCGTTTTTAATTTAAAGCACTCGGTACGAACATTTTATGGATAGTAAAATCGAGCGTTAATAAAAAGCTTTATGCGTTGTTTTATAAATAATTTCATGTAAAGCCCTCAGTACAAAAAATTTATGCGTCATAAAATCGGGCGCTACAATCCCGACCTTACACCCTTACAACCCCAAACACAAATTATGAAGCCCAACTTCTGCTTATTTAATTTATTCGTCACAAAAAAAAATGCTGCTAGTTTATTTTATTTTGGTGTAACTATTAGTCGCAGTAACAGTTTTTAGTCGCACGCATAATAATTTTACCTAAATATTTATATAATTATTTTTATTGCTTATTTAATATAAAAGTTACATTATATTTTTAAATTAAGTTACTTTTTTTTCTTTCAGTACTATTGAAGAGCAAGTTGCAGAAACTTTAGATATGCTTAGCGTATTATTTGGTTGTGAAATTCTCAAAATTATTCCTGGTAGGGTATCAGTGGAAGTTGATGCAAGGTAAGATACTAAAGGGGATTTTACTGACCTTACATTTTTCTTATTTCCAGTATTTATCATAAAAACATATAAATAGAAGATGTTTGAAATTGAAACTTACTGGTATACATTATTATTCTATCAATTTTAAAGTAAAATATTTTATGTTTACATTGTTTTTTTTTGCTGACACTTTCAGGTTATCCTTTGATAAAGATGCAAGTATGGCTAAAGCAATCAAATTCATTGGTATGTTTGCTGAGCATGGTATCAAAAAGGAAAGAATTCTTATAAAACTAGCTTCAACTTGGGAAGGAATTCAAGCTGCCAAGTAAGACTTACCTTAAAGTTTAATTTCTGTTTTAAAAATGATATTAATACTGTCATTACAATTTAAATGTCTAATTAAAGGTTTTTTAATATAATTCTATTTTCTAATTAAATGTTGTTTTTAATATTATTTGATTCTTCGTTTTGAAGCATTTTGAAAATACTGTAGGCATTATTATTATTTAAATAACTTCTGCGCGCACGCTAGCTGTGTAGTTTTGTGGTGCGTCGATTCCTGCAAACGCGTGTGAACTAGCTGTTATTCTTAACATTTATTAAGCTGGTCCAAACTTCGCATTCTAAACTAACCCTAAGCCTATTTATACCTATTTATGGAAGTAGAATGATGTCAAAATATTTTTCAGGGAGCTGGAAAAAAAGCATGGGATCCACTGCAACTTGACTCTGCTGTTCTCTCTATATCAAGCCATTGCATGTGCAGAAGCTAATGTTACCCTTATTTCACCATTCGTTGGTCGCATTTTGGATTGGTAATTTATTTTTATATCAAAGTACGTAATTGATCGACTAAAATTTCTTGCATAGACTTGGAAAAAAACTGCTAAACGATGCAACCCTTAACTGAAATAAAAAGTACCCCTAGTATGTTCATCCTATCCACCATTTTAAGCTGACTATGTTTATTTTCATTCAGAGTGGTTTAGTGGTTTAGATGTGGCAAAAAAACGTTTCTCACTTTCGTATTTTCTTTTTTACTATTTCCGCGGAATTCGATTATCGCTATTCTTAAGTACCTAAATACCGTGATTAACCTAAACCAAAAGAATTCTATGTTGTTCTCTCCCCCTACCTCTATGCTCATACTCTACTATTTCCTCTTTTCGACTATGCAGATTTTTGCTATTTAGATGCCAATGAGGAGCTACTAAATAAACTTCAAAGGCTTCAAAACTTGTGTATTCATTTTATTTACGGACTGCGCAAGTTTGATTACGTATTCAGTTTTTGAAGTGAATTAAAGTGGCTCCCAATCCGATTACGCCGGAACACTCGCGTGCTTAAATTACTTTTTAATATAAATATTCCAAATTACCTCCGTGAGCGTTTTGATTATCTGTTTGACAAAAAAATAAGACTGAGAACCCACACTACGTCACTAATAAAAATTTCACAATACAGTACCATTTTTTTCAGTAAGTCATTCTTGTAACAGTTGTAAAATTATGGAACTCATTGCCTAACATAATTCGAGATAGCCGTAATATCGGAATCTTTAAAAAACAAATTAAATAACATTATATATCACAATGTCAGTAATATTTGGATTAGATTAATATTTATGTTTATTATATATGTATGTAATTAATGCATGTATATTTTTTGTGTTTATATAAGTTTGTATGTATATAATAATTATATGTATCTATATATAGTTAGGAATTTTTATTTGTATATTAGTATTACAAATGTATATTTGTAGATTAAATATTAATAGAATATATAAAACCATAATATTGCTTAGCATTAGTTATAGGTATTTTGTTTTTAAATAATTTAATGAGTTAATTTTATTTTCATTATTGTACACATGTTTACCTAATTTCAATGTTATATCTCTTGATGACTCGAGAAGAGTTGGAATCTCTTATTGCGTTAAGCTTGCCTCTGTACATAATACAACTCGTATATCTTACATTTTAAAAATTTGTGTTGTGTACTAAATAATAAATAAAAAAAATATATCTGCCGGCAAAACCTAGCTCGAGATAAAAGTCTTTTATCCATCTACACAATTTTCATAGACCCAAAACAACTACTTAAAAAATTATACACACAATTTTTTTTAACACGACATATAATATAAGTATTTCAGATTTTAAATTTTACAGTAAAGATACACGAGAAAAATCGTTTTTTAAAAGAGGAGATAATTATTTCTATAATAAATTGATGTTGATAAATAATTAAAGGTCAATGTTAAGTTAATACTGAGATATATATTTTGATAACCTATAAATATGAAAGCTGTTATTTATTTATAAGTGTCATTGCGACTTTGTTGCTATCTTCTCCACCATATTAAATGTCTTGTAGACATTTTTTTAAGTCTTAAAGATCCATTATAGTACATTATAATAGAAGTGAGCTGAGTTAGTTATTCATTACACACTACTCAGGATTTTATAGAATAATTGAGCCTAGTGTGTAATGACCATAGCACATGAGTGTCATACGAGTTCTCGACACGCTTAAATATTCCAACACAACACATTTTGTTTACAAAGATACCTGCAAAAATGGATTTCTCTTTAGAAATTTACTATCATTCTATAACTTGCTAAGATTTATAAAAATATGTATAACATTACACACTGCTACAAATGTGCACAGTAAAAAGCATGCGTGCTTTATAAGATACATTATATACTTAAAAGCGGTGAAATAAAAGCCACTTACAAGCAAGTATGTTTAAAAATAGTTAAAGTTTAGACCAAGATAAGATAATCACTTATTTGTTACTCTTTTTACAAAAACTTTTTTAAATAAATTTATTAAGAAATTGCCATGAGTTTATCGCGAAGAACTAAAAAAATAAGTTATCCTTTTAACTATTCAAAGCTGACATGTATTGATAATGTTATACAGGTATGTAGAACACACAAAGAAGACTTACGAAAGCAAAGATGATCCAGGCGTGCTGTCAGTAACCAGTGTATACAATTACTACAAGAAGTTTGGCTACAAGACGCAAGTTATGGGCGCTTCATTCCGCAACACTGGCGAGATACGAGAATTGGCTGGTTGCGACCTGCTTACTATCAGCCCAAAGCTTCTTGAAGAGTTGGCTAACAGTCAACAACCTCTGAAAAGAGTAAGTTATTAAATGCACAGAAATGTTAGTTGTTAAATATATTTTTTACCTGCCAGTACAAATCTATATTGCCTTCAATAAGGTATATGTAAGACCTGGCTCAGAAAGGAATACACTGCGCCTTAAGTGATCAGCTCACGAACCAACTTAAGTAAGAAAGTTGGCCAGCTGTACCCAAAATGCAATATATACACTTATATGACATAACTAAATTTTAGCAAAATATAAGCAAGATACAATTTAATTTTGAATATAACCAATTTCATTTGACTTGTACCAAATGCTATCAACTGTTTGTAACCATCACTTGTAAATGTCATTAGTATTTACCATAGACTTCTAGTTCTGTAATCTGTACTATGCAATGGCCTCACAACGTTAGCCATCCTTTAGGAAGAGACAAAGCGAACCTGCGGTCTCTTTTTATCAACGTCCGTTTCGCTTCGTCGGCACACTTTTGTGACCATTTTTTTCACATCTGGCTGGGAAATGCGCTGTTCAGTTCTCTATGTCTATAATTTACTTAATTATTAACGTATTACTTTTATATAATTAAAACAGTTTATCTTTCTGGCTGAAGTTTATCAGCCTAACTATTTTTAGGTTCATTGTTCAAAATAATGACGATATGGCATGCGAATACTTATATTAAAACTGTTTGTATGTGTCAGTTTGCCTAAGACTTTATGTGTTAAACCGAGTATTTTTTGCTTAGGCTCTTGACCCTAAAGTGGCCGCTCAGAGTGACATAGAGAAGATATCCTTAACAGAAGCGCAATTCCGTTGGCACCTTAATGAAGATCAAATGGCCACCGATAAATTGTCGGATGGCATTAGAAAATTTGCCGCTGACACCCGGAAATTGGAGTCGTTAATAAAAACCCTCCTCGCAAAGCAGTGAAAACATACTCTACAGAAGATATCAAAAATTGGGTGCTACTTAAATGTTCAAATTGTATTAGCTTAATTTTAGAGGTTTAAGTGTAAAATGCGTTTAACATACTTCTAAGTTTTTGTACTGCGACTTTATGAAGTACCTATGTATTTTAGAATTCTAATTTAAAAAGTGAAATTAAGTACAAAAATTATTAATATAGGTACATGTATTTCAGTAAAACGATCAAAATGTCAATTGGGACCACGAAAAATGTTTATAAACATTCCTTTATATCTTTTTTTATTTACTTGTTGTGAATGGGGTTGCTTAGACAAATGGTAGGCTTGTTAATAAATGTATAACTGTTCAGAAAATATTATTTTATTTGCCACTAGCTGGACCGACAGACGTTTTGCCCTTTCCGGTAGGTAGCGCAATATGACTGGCCTGGACAGACGGGTCGTTTGCAAAATTTATTATTAACTACCAAAACGCTAGCCGCATCTTAAAAATAACTGATAAGCGTTCCTGACGTCCACAAGCATCGCTAATTTATATTTTTATTTTCCTTTTTCGGCAAAGCGAATTTCAAAAATGTCCGACAGCGACAACCCAGGCCGAGCCTCCCTCCGCCCTTGAGCGTTGGGCGCTATATGGGTTGAGGCTCCCTCAGAGTCTCGCCCCAATAAGCCCGGTGAAGCAGTAATGGCTGCAACAGCCAACTGCATTGACAGCTCAGAGAGAAAAAAAAACAAAAATGTTCTACAGAAATATGTAACCAGTGTACATTTGATATTTTGATATTTTCACACCTGTTTACTGTCAAAACACAACATAATTTAGCTACAGACATGGTATTTTTTGCTGTGACGGTAAATTTCTCCTTGTTTTAAAGAGTAAAACTTGTAACATGCCACGGAAATAACCTAGTACTTAGAATGATCACACCTTTATGTTGTTGCTATACCTATGTATCTAATCTTTTAGTAGTTCAAACTCTCAAACCTAAAAAGTTAAGATAACCTTTAAATACTTTTCTTTTGGGCAGGTTCGTTGGCAACCGACTTTGAGGAGATGAAACAAGCCACGCTCAATCAAATACAATTTTAATCATTAAAATATTGATTAGATGTTAAGAAATTAGTTAACCTACACAGATAAAAATTAATCCGAATTGACGACAATTGATGGAGAAATGGCAAATTAAAATGCTTTTACTTTTGAGGGACGGGCACTCGAAAGTATTGTATGGGGTTTTCAGGAAGGGTAAAAGAAAGGTAATTAGATTTTTAAAGGGTCCACCCTCCTAACCCTTTAAACAAACAACAGTTAATGAGTTATAAAAAACTTTTAAAAATGTTATTAAGTGCGGAACCCTAGGTGCGCGAGTGTAACTGGCACTTGGCCGGTTTTTTTAATCACTGCTATCATTTTGATACTAATGCTAATTCGTCGTTATAAAAAATGCCTTTTTAGAGAATCCCAAATAGGATTCCCTTAATTTTTAAAAGTAATTAATAAATTTTACTTAGACATACGGACAGACGAACAGACAAGGCAACAACAAAGTATGTTCTGCAGAGATTTGCTGTACCTTCCTTTGTTGTAAAGCTAATTAGTGAGTGGATATTACAAGACAGAAGAGACGAGTAGATGTTAATTTGTTAACAACGAAGTAGGTATATGTATATGCTGCACCTATACTTGGTGCATAAAAAATAAAAAACTATAGCATAGGGGAACATAGAGTAAGCGTAGGCGCACACTAGCCCGATATGTTAATCGGCCGATCGATAAGTGTCTCGAATTTGTATGAACTATCGGCCAATTACTGATCGGGCAGTGCGCGCGGTATCATATAAAACAGCAGGCGTAGTTTGATCGGCAGAGTGAAAAATCGAAAATGTGTGGCTACGCTAACACGGCCGCGTCAGGCTGCCGTATTGCTCAATGGGGGCAAGGGACATGCGACAGGTGGGCATTTTAGGAAAGGATTTTACATCGACCAATTATTAGTTCCAGTGATATCTTGGGTATAAACGATGACCTAAGAAAGCGTCTGTTGCCCTACGCTGAGGGTATCAAAATGGTAATTCAAAGTAATCAAAGTAGTAAATTGCTGTCGCGCTATGACCCTGGCCCAGATACTGATGTGCGCTAGAGACAACTGCGCCGCGCCTCGGGCTAATATCTAATTACAATCATCAAAATCGGTTTTTGTGCTCCCCACTTTTCACCTCCAAATCTTAATCTAATTGTATAGAAATTACTTATTCTGATAGTTTTTTTTTTATATACCACTAAGGTGTCAAACAAGCTTACGCCTGATGGTGAGCAGTTACTGAAGCCTATGGACGCTTGCAACACCAGGGGTATCACTCGCGCGTTGCCGACCCTTCAGAAATCTAATAACTTCTTTCTTGAAGAACCCCATACTGTAGTCCTTGGAGAAAACCTTACCAGGGAGCTCATTCCACAACCCAAGCTTTCGCGGGAGGAAGTTTCCCATTGTACAAGCGGTAGAACACACACAGGGAGGCAGTCTCTCTTCAGATTTAAGGGCTCGATACGGCAAGTGAGTTTGGAATCATCGACGATTCTCACAGCCCGTCGTTGAACCGATTCAAAAGGGCCAATCTGGTAAAGTTAATGAATTATTCTATATCTGATTATATATGTTTAATTTCCTCAAAATAAGTTTACGTTTGGGGCAGGGCCCCAGTTATTTATACGAATGGCATTTTATAAAAAAAAATTAGTTAAAGAGACGGAGAAGGATATACCTACATAGGCTATTCCGGAAAATTTAAAAGTTCTTGCGGGAGATACTATGGCCGAATTCCACCTTACCGAATATAGTTATAGCTATGCTTGCTTTAGCAAACTTTTCAAGGAGTTGCCATAGGAATTCAACGCCGATAACCAAATTGAGGGCAGGCGAAGCCGCTGTAAAAAGCTAGTTTATTTTATGGAGAAACGAGGCAAGTCACACACCACTCTTTCCTTAATATGAAAGTCGGTTATACAAAGAAACGACTCACACTTAACGTTTTCAAGTAGCGTATGTCCTTTCTCGGGACTCAAACTATCTCCATGTCAAATTTCATCTTAATCATTACAGCCGTTTAAGCGTTAAGAAGTAACAGACAAACATGACAGTTATTTTCGCATTTATATTAGGTATAGCGGAGCCGGCAGACGTGGTTCTGCCCGGAAAAGCAGCACCACATTAAATAAATAAAATTTAAAATTTTACACTTACATTTAAAATTTTGCGGTTTTACAATTCTAACGAATCTACGGTTGAATCATCATTTCTGGATATCTCACTGTTAACTATGGCCTCTGTGTCTTAATTATTTATTTCTTCATTTTCTTCTAAATCTTCTATGGTTTCTACCATAGATGACGGGAAGCCTTTCTTTAAATTCTTTTGATTTTAAGCTAGCCCTTTCGATGCGTTTTTAACGTTTTATGTAATGTGTCTTTCCAAACCACAAATTTTACAATGATTAAAGTTGTGGCATATGATAATAATGGAGTCCCATTCAGTGCAGCGAATGTTGAAATCATTGTCGTACAATATTTGCCGTTTTCCTGCAGAGCCACCTACCGGGTCCAATCGTGTTATCAAACTTTGCAGGGACCCTCTCGAACGAACACAAAAGATATATTAAAATCATCCCCGCCATTTAGGAGATCAGGGACACACTGACTGCAGCGCCACCTACCGGGTCCATTTGTGTTATCAAACCTTTGCAGGACAACACTTGAATTTAAACAAAAAATATAATTAAAATATTCCCCGCCGTTTTTAGGAGAAGATCAGTGACAAACAGACTGCAGCGCCACCTACCGGGTTCCAATAGTGTTACCAAAACGTGCAGGTACACACTCGAATGTACACAAAAAATATAATTAAAATCTCCCTTGCCGTTTTAAGGAGAAGATCAGTGACACACCGACTGCAGTGCCACCTACCGGGTCCATTGAATTCATACCTTGCAGGGATCCACTCGAACGTACACAAAAATATCATTAAAATCGTCCCTGCTGCTTAGGAGAATATCAGTGACCCACCGACTGCTGCGCCACCTACCGGGTCCAATTGTGTTTTCAAACCATCCAGGAACCCATTTAAATGTTCAGACAAAATTTAACCCAAATCGTTCCAGCCGTTTAGGAGGAGTGACAAACACACGTATAGAAGAATTATACGTAGAAAAAAAAACCGACTCACGCTTGAAGTTTTCAAGTAACCTATGTCCTTTCCCGGGACTGAAATTATCTCCGTACTAAATTTCATCTTAATCGGTACAGTGGTTGAAGCGTGAAGAGGTAACAGACAGACAGACAGAGTTACTTTCGCCTATATAATATTAGTATGTATAGTATGGATTTGCCAGTTAATAATGAAAATTTTTATAACGTGAAATTTTCATGAAACGAAAAAGATTCATAGCAGGAGCGAATGTGACGAAGGGCGGCGGGCGAAGTGGAGGCGGTGGCTTGATATTGACCTACATGTTCATTGAGGGATCGGTCGATGCTAGCCACCACAGCTGCGCGCTTCTGCGTTTTGTATTCCCTGATTGTACACTCATGTCTCTGATTTATTTCTTATACTAAGCTTCACTTAGTTAAATCAATTTATTTGTGCATATTCGTTACTAAAACAACATATTACGTGTATAATAGGAATAGGTTTCGTTTATTTTAGTGATGTGCTGTGCAGTACTACAAGGAATCTGTGCTTTTCGAGAGTATTTTAGTTCTTTTATAAAACAAAATATTGTACCGATATAGTGTCAAAAGATGGATAACTCGACTAAAGTTCGTATTCCGGCTGTGACGAATAATATTCCAGTGATGGACGTCGGATACACAGATGTAAGTATCTACTTAGATACTTTTTTAACGTAGGTGTACATAGTAGTTATACCTATAGGTACAGATTGATGTCGTCTCGGGTAATTATCGATTATTATACCATGTGGTTGAAGCTAATGACTTGATGTTTTTCGAGAACTTAATCATAGTAAAATTAAATAAATTTCTAATAAGCTATGGGAAACTGTAGGTAAAACGATTTTACGGTAGGTTCTTTAGGTAGGAGGGGCGCTGATTTAGTTCTGTTGATTTTCTATAGAATTGGGTTGAGATTCGGAGAGTTTCACTTTGCATAATTTACATAATAATATTTAAATAAGTCTGTAGGTACCTGTCTACACAAATTTTAGATTAAATTTTCCATTTTATTTTTCTCAATATGTAGAGTAGAATATGAACCTGCCGTTTATTTCTGAAGTTGCTTTGCAATAAACAGAATCTTGAGATCTAAGTACGGGACCATCTTGCGTCTGGTGAATACGAATCAGATTTTTCCCAAACCTTCGGTGCACTAGATATCTCTATCAAGATTCGGTTCTTAAAATGCGTATATTTCTATTTATCATTGACGCAAAAACATATTCATTCAGTAAATGCCAGTAAATGATTGCCACCTTAGTGGTATTAAAAAAAAAAAAAGCTCTTTGGGAAAACCTCTAAAGAGAGCTCATTCCTCAACCTAACCGAAAGTTCCTCTTAAACCGCGCCGTGGCAAGCGGTGCGATGTTAAAAAGTAGCCGTGGGCATAATTTTATTCCGTTTTTATCCTGAGGAAATTAAAAAAAATAAATTTGCATCCAACCATTACGCTTTGAAAAATTCTTGAAGATAAGTCTTAGGGTTCATTGAGAACACTTATGAGTTCTGTAATTACCTGTACCCAAAGGTTGTCTGAAAGAAATCGCTAATTAGCGATAAGTCTGTCTACATTGTGATGTTCTTTATGTTTTTATTGTATTTAGTCTATTTCAATTGTGCAATAAAGTGAATAACTATTGCTACCACTATGTCCTTTCACATAAATTGCAAATAAAACAAAACCCTGTAGGGTGGTTCTCGTTGACCTAGAATTATAAAATTTAGCAAGAAGCAAAGACTTACAGCACAAGTAGAGGTAACAATCGAAAAATTGTGAACTTGTAGTTAGCATGAACACGTAAAGGTATCAAGTTGAATTTCATATTAAATATTTAGATTTACGAAACGGTAACAAGTCATCGCAACGCAATAAATAATACAGCTATTTGCATATTTTGGCTCTCCATTGGATAATCGCTCGCAAGACACTTCCATATGAATCAAAACCATTAGGATAGAGTTCTTCCCGTTGGCCTACAATCATGAAATTTGACAAGCAAGGTCTCTCAGCACAAGTAAGGGGAAAATCCAAAAATTATTAATTTGTATCTATACATTTAAAAGGCTTTGTCCTGAATGATCAACCAACGCACAGCCTAAACCGCTGATCGTAGAGACCTGAACCTTGGAGGGTGTGTTCTCTGTACGACGTAGGTTTCCGACAAGATAAGGCTTTACTGAAAGGGTGAAGTGCGAGTCGGCTTCACGCAATAAGGGTAAACCGATTGTAATGAAATTTTTTGGTAAGTTGTTAAACACACGCCGGGTAATGAGTCTGAGAAAGAAAAAAAAGGGCAAGTGCGAGTGAGACAGGGTCAAGTGCGAGTCTGACTCGCGTAATAAGGGTAAACCGATTTTAATGATATTTTGGTAAGTTTTTATGTACTTCCTGAGAAAAAAAAAGGGTCAAGTGCGAGTCGGACTCGCGCAATAGGGTAAACCGATTGTAATGAAATTTTGGTAAGTTGTTATGCACACGCCGGGGAAGGTTTCTGAATTAGTACAACCCTATTAGGTTGTTTCAAAAAAAGAAACAACGTTTGCCGGTTCAGCTATATTTATGGAAAAGAAGAAATTGAATGGCAGACTAACTAATCGATCAATGAACAGCTGAAACCGCTGTGTCTAGAAGCATAACATTTTGCACAAAATTTCCTTAATTGACGTAAGTGTGCACTAGGAAGGGATTTTTGGAAATTAATCCCTTAAGGGGATAAAATATGGGTTGGCAGTTTGCATGTAAATGGCTTAAACTTGGCTTAAACGTTAATAATTAAGATTCACGTGATTCACCAATTTTGAAAAATTATTCTCTAGAGACGGCAAAATAGAGGATCAAAATGTGTATGAGAATTCCGATGTTATTGTATGTAAAACAGTAAACAGTCAAAAGCTGTTTTTTTTTAAAGTTTACGCAAACGAAGTTGCGGGAATAAGCTAATGTAGTTATATAATACATACTAATATAAATGCGAAAGATCCTCTGTCTGTCTGTTACCTCTTCACGTTTAAAACGCTATACCGATTGAGATGAAACTTGGCATTCCAAGAAAGGAGATAGGCTACTTACAAACGTCAAGTGTGAGTCGTTTTTTTTTCTATGATTGAGGAGATGCCGTTGGAATCCTACACTGATAACTGACTTTAGGGCAGGTGGAACCGCGGGAAAATTTGGCAAGGAGATAATTTGAGTCGGTGGAAAGGACATAACTGACTAACCTGAAAACGCCAAGCGTGAGTCGGTTTTATTCTATAATTAAGAAATTGTCGTTGAAATCCCACATCGATAATCTAATTCAGGGCGGTTAGAACCGCGGGCAAAAGCTAGCATAAAATATATTTTTATTAATTACAAAGTTACACATGTAGTATAAAAGAATCAATCGTAACATATATCTATGTATGGGAGAATATTTATTTTAAATAATGACCATTCCATTCCCAAAGCAGCAGGTAAAGCCCAAGCTTAGAGAAATGCGACAGGGAATCCTCTAGTGTACGGTGCGATGATGTTTTTAAGATGCTGAAATGGAAAACTCGTGGCATTCTATAAATGGCAGTTCACCTGCTGCCTCTGATTTTGTGAACGACATCGTAGTGATGGCTGAGTCTCTAAAGGATCTAAAGAAAAAGATAACAAACTTAACTGTTCATTTAGATAACAGGCCTCAAGATAAACATAGGAAAGATAGGTCCTCTCTGTTATGATTCTTGATCAGACATTCAGTGCCGACTAGGCTCTGAAAGCCAGTATGAGCCTCACACAAGCACGCATCACATATACGAGCAGTCATGCACACACACATTCAGACAGATATTGTATATTTGGAAGTAGCCCAGCTCCCAAGAGACAGACTGGTAATAAATTCAGTATTAGTTGTCATTGACGTTGGCCACCAAGATGCGGTCTGACCGGGATCCAACTCATTTGAAACATGTTTGAAACGCATAGCAAGTCGTGCTTTCTATACATATGCCTATTATTGCTATAACGATTTTCTTACAGGCACCAGAAGACATCAAAGTGGAACCGTCCTCGGAAGACACTGAACCAGCGCGGGGTAATTGGACAGGCCGCTTCGATTTCCTCTTGTCACTTCTGGGGTACAGCGTGGGTTTGGGTAACGTCTGGAGATTTCCCTATCTCTGCTACAACAATGGCGGAGGTAAAAGATAAATCCATATTGCTGTTGATTTTCCTAAGAGTATTATCAACAAATATTGTCTCCTAATTAGATATGTGCATTGACGAAACATTCATTTCTATGAATGGAATGTTTGTTTCGGCTCTGCTATGTGTCTACGATTATCAGGAGGAGCTTATTTTTAAATTTTAAAATTATTTATAAAATAGAAACAATATAAACAATCTACATAAATAATTAATTAATGCCGATTTATTTATATAAAAATATTATAATCATAAACTTTTGACTCAAATGGCTCCTAATCCGACTACGCCAGAACACACATTTTGAATGCAACAGACAAGGACCTTCTAGTAACACATTGGTGGACCGCAAAGGACCTACTTTTGATATTTCTGTGTTTTCTTGATGTTAATTTCTTCAATTTATTTTTTGTCCTGTATATCTTCACTATTTAATTACTGTTTATTCTTTATTACAGGGGCATTTCTTATACCATTCACTGTGATGTTAATCATAGCCGGACTACCGCTTATGTTTATGGAACTCTCCTTTGGACAATATGCTGCATTAGGCCCTGTCGCCGTCTACAATAGATTCTGTCCTCTATTCCAAGGATTAGGCTATGGAATGGTTATCGTCTCCTGCATTGTTATGCTCTACTACAATCTTATTATTGCTTGGACAATTTACTATATGGTTGTATCTTTCGTTAGTATATTTTATCAATTACCCTGGCAGAATTGTGACGCTGTTTGGAGTACGCAATGTAAGTGATTTTTTATTTGCTTAATACGTATTATTTGTACATATTGTCAATTCTAAAGTCAAATAGTAAACATATTTCATACAGCTTTATTGTACTAATTAACGATGCGGGCCTTGGATCCCTTTGGCGTATGCAGGTTCTTTACGAAGTTTTCTTTCACCGAAAAACAGTGGTCTAGATGAATACACAATGTAGTTGAGAGTTCAGATAAAATATATATATAATTATATTTAATATATATCACTTGCCGTGTTAGAACGCCCGCCCCTTAAAACGTATAATTCATATTGTTCCATGTGTTTATAGTATTGATAAAATTTTATGATTTGTTGTAGACTGTTATTCGTATGAGGAAGCTGATCTATGTGAAGCTATTAATGGGACTTATTACTTGAGACAATGCTACAATCAAAGTTATGCAGCACTTCATGATATTGCAGCACTTGCTGAGAAAGCAGTAAGGCGACCTCCAGCCGAAGAATACTTTACGTGAGTTGGGGTTTTGTCTAACATTTGATACAAAGTATTAGATATATATTAACGTCAGTTTGTTTAGCACTTTAGTTATTATTGACAGCTATGTGTGTTGGTATATATTACAGAAATGTAGTGCTTGGATTGTCGTCTGGCATTGAGGAGCTTGGACAAATTCGTTGGGGTATGGCCGCCTGTCTGTTAACTGCTTGGATTATCGTATTCCTTTGTCTGTGTAAAGGTGTACAGTCTTCGGGGAAGGTCAGTATTTAAATATATATTAGGCTGAAGCTAAAATTTGGAATGCTAAAATTGTAATTGTTAACTAATAAAGTGACTATTCTTAAGTACATAAATATCTTCTTTGCATATATGAGATGTTGTAAGGAATTAATTGTTTTTTTCTCAGGTTGTGTATTTCACGGCACTTTTTCCATACGTCGTGTTAGTGATCCTCTTTTTCCGTGGAGTGACTTTACCTGGTGCATCTACTGGAATATTGTTTTATCTCACACCAGATTTTAGTCAACTTGCTAATGCTCAGGTATATATTGTATTGTTATATTAATAGACGAGCAAGAATTCCTCCTGATGGTAAATTACTTTCCCTGCCCATATCATCAGCAGAAGAAGTATACCGATGGCCGAAAACTTTACTACTTTTGCGTTGAAATATGTAATGCGACGAAACATACTTTTCTAAGTGAATTGGGTATAAACATCTATTCCTAGTAATGAATTAAGATTATTGATTTTGACCATATATGAAGCTAAATATATCAAAGTTTATATTTGCATGTTTCAGGTGTGGGGAGATGCTGCCGTACAAATATTTTTTGCTCTTAGCCCCGCTTGGGGAGGGCTAATCACACTGTCGTCTTATAATAAATTCTCTAACAACTGTTATATGTTCGTAAATATAGCTTCTATAGGTATGAAAATGATATAATTGGTGCTGGACTTTAAATAAAGTAGCATATTTTGTATTTGCAGAGATTCTTTGATTGTGGCTGTGTCAAATATAGCCACGTCATTCTTCGCTGGACTGGTTATTTTTTCTGTCATCGGTTTTTTGGCACATGAATTAAACGTTAGTGTAGATCGAGTGGTGGACCAAGGTGCTGGTCTTGCGTTCATAGTCTATCCGGAAGTAGTGACCAGATTGCCTGTGTCACCTTTGTGGTCTATACTTTTCTTTGTCATGCTGTTGACGCTGGGGCTTGACTCTCAGGTGTGTATCTAAGAAAATATATTTTTACTGTAATATAATTTATTACTCTACGCAGTCTATTAACGTATTAAAGTTAACACGACTCCAATAAAGACTTAAGTCTTCCAATTTATGTGCGCCTTTTAACTAGATTTTTAAATGCATTTAGCATTTAATATTTTTTGAATCTATCTATATTACAGTTCGCTCTTATGGAGACAGTTACAACAGCCATTTTGGATAGATTTCCCAATTTACGTCAATATAAAGTATGGGTTGTATTTGGAGTTGCCGTGTTTGGCTACATTGGAGGACTTGTTTTTACAACTAATGTAAGTACTAGTATTTGTTTTCGAGGGTTTTTAACTTAATATTATTTATTTGAAATAAATGATGCAAATGATTCCAGAGTGGTATGTACTGGCTACAATTGATGGATAAATACGCTGCAAATTGGTCAGTTTTGATAATTGCTATTGGAGAATGTATACTAATTGCTTGGATTTACGGGGCGGAGAAATTTTGCAGAGATATTCAACGCATGATTGGCAAACAATCTAAACTCTGGGTTTTTTTCTGGAGTTCTATGTGGCGTGTTATAACTCCTGCCGCCTTGGTGGTAAGTACGTAGGCCGTAACGACCTGTGGTCAGCTATCCGTACCCAAATGGCAGAAATAGAACCATTATAATTTTGGCATGCCAACCGTCTATTTTAGAATATTCTGCCTTACAATTTTGCTTCACCTACAGCGATTCTGATGAATTTTTGCATTGCGAGTAAGAAGTGAAGTAATCACGGGGTCTTATGCAGATGATAGTACAGAAGACGCTTATTACACGGGCCGGTATGGAAGAAACTCGAGACAAATTGGGAAAATTTGATAAACCCAACGAAAACACTTATCTGCCCGTTTACCGCTTAGAAAATCCCATTCACGTTCAGCTCCAGGATATTTAGGAAGACAAGGTCAAGTTGGTCAATAGTGTAAATAGCTACAAACGCAATTCTTTACATATTGCTATCTTTCCCAATAAAGTAACAATAATGAATAAAGAATACGACATAAAACCAAATAACACGGTTCATAGAGAACTGTAAATGTTAAGGTTGTATATCTCTGAACGGACAGCAAACTGAGACTATTACCCATAGCAAATATTCTTATACATAATTAGACCATTTAACTGTATATATATTTTTTTTATTAGTTTCAATTGATTTTCGGATACCAAAACGCCTACCTTTTAAAATTGCCTGAATTTTTTAATTGATTTAGTTTATCCTGATTTTCAATTGGATTGAGTATAAGCCCGCCTCATACGGCCACTACGTGTATCCAATGTGGGCTGACGCTGTGGGCTGGACGATTGGTGTACTGCCTGTTCTGGTGGTTTTGTTAATGGCTGTCGACCAGATCTGCAGCGGTCCTGATGATCTCACTATCATGGAGGTATGGATTGTTTTAAATAACATTATCTATTTAACGGTAACCCTTGGTGCATACAGAGGTATGGAACACCAGTCTGTCAATATTCTAGGTAATCTAGATCAGCAAAGTCTAAAATATTCCTAAAATTTGATTTTATAACCAATACTCAATTTAAATTAAAATATCAATAATTCGAAAAGTGCAACCAAATCCGTCATAGTTTAACATAACAAAAAATTTGTTTCCTTTTATTTTTATTTGTATATACTCAGGCTACATAATCCAATATTTTTCTCTCTAACACGAAGCCTTAATACTGTCACTACACAAAAACTTTTATTAATAAACAAACAAAAACTTAAGTAAAATATGTATGTCGACGATTACCGCAGCGTGTAAGCGCTCTTTTCCTGTCCGGCGGATTAGAGCCTGCGTGCCGAGCTGGTCCGCGTGCGGGCTGCCCGCATCCTATTGTTTCATACATGTTTTTCCTATCACACGGTCCGCAAGCGTGCGGCAGTGTTGTTTTAACTGCCACGCGGGACACACACATAGTCGTAGTGCACGTATAATCGCGTACAAAGATAAAAATTTACTTACTGGCAACTAACGGTTTTCTGAAAATTTATTGCTTATATCATAATATTCATTTTTTCACGATTATCATTGATAAAAAGGCTGAATTAGCTGTATTATAAATATTGTTAGTAAATATGGGACTTCAACTTTGCTTGCCGTGGGGCTCAAGGCACTTTATTTGCGTCAACTATAGTTGACGCTCTGGCACACGTGAAGTTCCTAGAGTTAAAGTATCGCGTGTGCTTGTCCATTTTTAGTTTTTACTTTTAAAATTCAGTTCACGAATAGATCACCAGAAGAATATTTCAAAATTTGGTGACCGCAGTCACAAAACTTTCACGAAACACTGTTGTAAAAGGAGCTATTGTTTTTTTAATAAATATTCGCAGTTTTACGCTACAGTGTATTTCCTTCCTTTTATTTCTATACCGGGTAGTTTAATCTTCCTAACCACACAAGTCTTTTTCCGTTTCCGTAAGCAGTGCGAACATTCGTCATCGAAACTCACATACGAAAAATATAACAAAGAAAAACGCAGCTTCATTTTAGAGATCCGCTTAAAACCTGGCGTTAAATTATTATTACAGAAAGCGCGAGTTCTGGCACGTCCAACAGAGGAGTGGGGCCCGGCTGGCGTGGTAGGGTCGATCGTCCCGCGGCTCGAGTGTGAGCTGTCGCCGCCGGTACTCTTACTGCATGGCAGGCCGGTGTTGCGCGAGCGTGGACAATGACACCCGCACAACCAGCCTCTGCTTGCGATTCGGAAGGTTTGTATAAACCACACATATAGGACCATTATAAATATAGTTGTTATAGCTTAATAAAGATAATTAAATATATATTCGACACAATAACCTTGCAACTCATATTTCGCATATGCAACTAATATATTGTGGGATGAGAACTGGAGTTAGTGTCTAAGCTATAGAAATTTCTCTAGGTGTTTTGTTATATAACAGCGTATTAATTCTTGTACTTCATTTGAAGTCCCACTTTCAGGAGACTGGTCTTAACGCGGCCGAATATCTTTTTCTCTGCATTCAAGAGTATTTACAACGTACGAGTACCTTTGTGTACTCGTACGTTTGAGTATTGTTAAAGGAGCACCTATAGATTTGATTAGTAATTTATACCCAATATATGAAGCTTGTACTTAAAGAAATCTTTCATCAAATTTGTATTCCATTCTATGTGTACCTCTGATTTTAAATTTCCAGACATCACAAGATACAGGGGATATATCATCTATAGCAGACAGTGGAATAGATAGTGAAACTAAAAAGATTGGAGTAGGAATAATAAAAACTACAAGAAATTCAATCAAGAGAAAGGTCCAAAACCTAAGCAATGATTCTGATGACACTGTTATTGAACCACTTTTACACAAAGATAAAGAAAAATCAGAAAACTCTAGTCATAGTGCCAAATATTCATTATTTAAAGCAAAGACTGAAACATTGAATGACAGAGGAGACGATAGAGATAAGTTACTTTCAGAGAGTAATATTGAATCAAGTATTTGTTCAGTAAATACATCGCAGTCTGAGGTTTATAGAGATGTTCCAATATGTAAATGCACGACTATATCTATGTATAATCCTGTGAATATCAATACTATGCAAGAAGTAACAAAATCATTAAGAACAAGTGAAAATAAAATCCTTGTTGAAATCAATAGTAAAAACTGTAGTTACTCTCCAAGTCCGTTAATATTTACTACTGCCAAAATTCACACAGATGGAAAAAATAAGCAATTGGAGCCGGTTCATATAACTTCACTACCGATATTATCTACAGTTGAGAGTGGTAGATATGGTGTACTAAATGACATTGATAACAAAGCAAATGGAATATATGTCAAAGAAGGTACCGATAAAAGTAATATCATTATAAAGAATATTGACAATAATCTAAAGGTGCAGCAAAAAGAAAAAAATATACCTGAATCTACCACTGCCGTATTTAAATATCCAGAAACATCAAATAGTAAAGTGCCAATTAAATCTAGTAAATCTTGCGTAGCTAATAATTCTGTTATATGTTCTACAAAAATATTAACAAACCAAAATGATGAAAATTTATTATGCAAAATGGCTACTGATTTGAACAATGTTAGGGGCATTTCTGCGTTAGAGCATTCTAATGTTGATACAAATGTAATACACCAAAATGTACCATCTACACCATTTTTAAAAGAAGATACGGTGACTTTAACTGAGTCTTCGGATAAGTTTGAAGCAACAAAAGTAAGGAATATACCAAACACACCAAATGCCGATAAAGACGAGAACGTGATGAGTAAACAAAATGGTAGGAGTACTAAAAACATAGAATTAGCAGTCCAAGATAAGCAACAAAATTCACCAGATTGCCAAATTGGATATGTGGATGCATACACTGATATTGAAAAAAACTTGATTATCGTTGAAAACAAATCACTGCAAAGTCAAAATAACTCAATTAAAGAAAGTTTAGGCAAAGTATCTATATCAAAAGAATTGGCTGGTAAAAAAACAGATGACAATGTTGATAAAACGTTTAAGATTACAAGTAAAAAGATAAGTGCACCGTCAAAAACTAAAAAACCTAATGACATAGCCGGTAGCTCTAAGCAGAAAAAATCCAGCGTTAGTCATGAAGAAGTATCTGTAAAACCACCTCCAATAGCATCTGCTAAAATGTCCGCAGATTCATCTTCCATTACTTCAGAGTTAGTATCTAAACCTTCTGTAAGTACTGTAATTGAGACAAAGTCAACGGTTACACCTTTAAGCACAAGCACAAAACCAGGTACTATTTTAAAAGATAAATCTTTAAAAAGTGATTTTACTCCTGCACATAGTGACTTTACACAAAAAACTGTAACGAAAATCGCACAAACTAGTAAAGATGTTATAAATTTTAGTAAGCCGCAAGCAAAAACTAGTAAAAAACTATCACCAAGCACAGATTCCCTGCCCCAAATGACGGTGCTCGAATCAAGTGCTAAAACGTCTACTTTACCAATTAAAACAACAACTAGTACAACACATACAAAAGCGACAGGCTCGGAAACAATTACCATTAACATGCCAAAGAATTTGAAAGACTCAACGCCCTCCTTCAATAAGCCATCCAATTCAAAAGTATATAACTTACCTCCATCTTTAGGAAAAGCAAGCGCGAAAACTGCATCAAACGCCGCAGCGGCTCGTTCATCTGATAAAGCAATCGATCCAAAAATTAAAACTAATATAAACAGTTGAAATTAGTGGATAACCTTATTAGATTATTTTACTGGGTAAAATCCACAGCTCAATTTAAAGTGATCATTTCGTATTAATCATCATAACGTATCTGTGTAATTTTGATTTTTTTTTCAATAACATTTGCTTGTACAGATTTTTACATTTGTATGTTTGACACTAATGTTATATAGATTTTAAGTATGGATTTATGTTCTGTAACTTGACACAAAGGAATTGCGCCAAAATGAAAAAAATAAATGGGTGTGAAAAGTACAATACGTGATGAGAGATATAATGTGTTTAAGTTTTTTTTATGATTTAAATGTCAGGTATTCATGCGTAAAGTGTTTGTTATTTGATGATTTCCTTACACTACATCGTAGTTTATTTATTTTACTCGCATACATTTTAGAAATTATCTATACTTACAGTATAGTAAACTATACTCGATAAGATACAAGTGGGTCTTCAAATAACCGTTTTTTCTCCAAATGTTAAATATTTCAACAAAAATATCAGTGTTATTGCTTAGTTGGATAAAATAAAAGCTAAACTTAAATATTTATAATTATCAAGGCCTAATTATCCCTAATTTTTTTCACTTTCCTATTACTTTCAATTCTTAAAATCTCTTTAAAATTAATTACCAGTAACAATATGATAAAGTTATATTATTTGTGCTATAAAAGTTCTGCAGTCAGATTTCAAAATCCTAAAAACTGAAATAATAAAAATCAAGGAATACAAAATTAAATATGATATACATAAATATATTATTCGAAAAAAAATTGTTGACATTTTTTTAGATTATGTCGAAATTGTATTTTGGCGTAAAGAAGCTTGGTTTAAATAAATTATGCAATGACTTTTGACAATGGGTAATATTAGTGGTGCTTAAAATGTTAACAATATTTTTCATAGACAATATTATAACACAATATTTTCTATATATACATTGAGAGTCGATTCATTTCGACTCTAAACACGGTCAATTCATAAGATTTATTTAAAATATAAAGAGAATATTATTAACTTTATATTTATTAAAATCATTTACTATCCTATGATCAAAAACATGTTACATACATATATATTACTTCGAATCTATTATTAAAATTGAGAGAATTGAAGCAGGGTAGCTAACAAAACGACTATTTACATTTAAATTACATGCAATTGCAGTAGCCTTTAATTAATATTTTATTAATAATGCTTTCAGTTTTTATTTGTTTAATAACAATAACAACCACTAAACAATTTTGTATGTGTATCATTATTGTTAACGTGTAAAAAATATCAAACAGTAATATTTGTTAGATTAAAATAAACCAAAAAAAAAATATACTTATGCCTAAATGTTCTTCCTTTTTAACCTGTGTGTATTTTTATTTTTATGCAGAGGTATACATATGTAGGTAATAATAAATAACGTAGTAAGTAATAATAAATGGTACACGGGTAGTTGTTACACAATAGAACTGACGAATTTTAAAAATGAAATATATTTTAAGTTGTAATACACGTTTGTTTCTAGTTGTAACACATGTTTGTTTCTAGTTGTAACACATGTTTGTTTCTAGTTGTAACACATGTTTGTTTCTAGTTGTAATGCATTGAATGTATCAAAATGATAAATAAATCAGTAATTATTCATTGCAAATTGATTTGAAGATTGCAATATGCTTAGTCACTCGTAGATAACGAAAGCACAAAGTCGTTGTAATACGTCCATATTTTGCGCAAATATTTTATTAGTTTTATTATCATGTATATTTATAGTTTATTCCTGTCACTTTAAAAACTTACTAATAATATTAATTTGCTCAAAGAAGGTGCATCTAATTAAAACAAGCTTAAACCTGATAAGTGCAGAGTTAAAAAGTATCATAGGATTTAAAATAAACACTGGTTTTTAAAACTGAATGAAGCACGGTTGGAATTGTTTAATGTAAAGATATTATAAATCATCAGTTTTATTAAATATATTATTTAATTTGTAAAGAAATCGTTTTGGATGTTCTTAATTCATCGAAAGCTCTAAGTAATTATTTTCGTCAATTTTAACATAACTTCAAATATTCTATATTGATTTTGTTTTAACATCACATTATGTTGAGGAACTAATAAATAAAATACATGAATACCTACAATAAGTCTATGAACTTATATGATCCAATTATTCGTGTTAATATCTTATCTATAGTTAAATTGATTTAATATTTTTTTTATTATTTCCGTACTAGTTCTTCTATTATTATTATTTTCTTTAAGAGTTCGTTGGTAGTAATTATAAAAGAATGCAATATTTTAGTCCTGAAGTGGTATTAGTTTACATTTCTTCTTCATTTGTAATATTTTGGGTTGCTGCTCGTCGATTGCAAGCTTTGTAACTATTTAATCTTTAATTTGTGTTTCTATTAATACTCGATTTTATTTTAGTTCAGGCATCACTGACTATATATTCGTAAAATATTCGAACAAGAGATATTTGTTTATTTCACAAAATAATGTTTTAGAACATATAAGTTGCAACTATTATTTAACGAATTAGTAAATTAGTGTAGATAATGTAAATCATATTATCTATAGTAAAATCTAAAAAAAAACTTAATAACAGAATACCTAATTAAATATTTTTTTTGTCAATCTTTTACGAAGTAATTTTTTATTTCATTTGCAGTTCATAGGGACGTTAGTATCTAAAAATCTATTAATTTTGTAATTCTTTATTTTCATAATCAACACTTGATAAAAAATATTTTATGATATATGAATGGTGTTCCGTAACTAAGGTTTTTATTTATGGGTAGGGAGTTTGAAATAATACTTTTCTTTATATTATTGCTGTTTATATAACATTTATGAAACCCTTAATACACTATTATAACTTTACTGCGTCAAGGGTTTCGTACTTCGTAAGAAAATACAAAACCTACCCTATATACTGTAACTTTTAAGAAGCCTGTACTAAGAATAAACAGAATCCTATATTTAGTAGAAAAAAATGTATGTTACTCGTAGTTCCCGAATTATTGCAAGAAATAAGCTGTTACCGACGCACTCATCAAACTGTTGACTTAGAATCATTAGATATGTAGATATCATTAATATTTGACATAAAGAAAGCTCCCATAGTACAAGAATAAAGCAATATACCAAAATAATATTAAAATTGTCATCATACAATTTACAAATATACGGAATCTGTATATAACGAATATAACGTTTCGAAACTCAAAAGAAACAATCTTATTAGTTTGAGTTAGAAGTAGATTGTGTCAAGAATTAATATATGTGTCGTTTAGGTAGTTATCAAAACTTTAGACTGTTCAAATAATTAGGAACATTTCAAAAATAGTAAATATTATGATGGTATTGTTTTAGACGTATTTATTTTGATAAATATCTTCAATTGTTTCACCATAATTGTGATTTTTTTATGTAAACTTATAATAGCAATTTAACATAGATTTTAGTAAAACTCATTAGAATTTTTTCTTGTAATTAGTGTTGGTGCATCAGTCTGGATTGAAAGTAGGTGTAGAGGCAACTTAAGCCAATTTGTAGTAATCAATAGAGCTACGTTATGTAAGTAGAATTGGTTAAAAATTAAAATGGATGCACTAATACAGGGGAATACGGATTAAAATATGAAGAATTGATTATTAATTATCTCCGATATACGTATGTTTTATTAGACAATTAAAAATGCCTAATCGGTTAGAATATTGTTGTTACATTTGATGTATTTTAGAAAATTATTGATTTAAAATCGATGTTACATAGATGTTTACTGTAAATATAGAATATTTAAAATTAAAGCCAAAATATGGTATGTTTTAGAGCATTATAGAGGACTGTATTTTTGGGTGATATTTTAGAAAGCAAGGCAGCATATCTTTGATAAATAAAGTTGCTACAAATGAGGGAATGTAATGATGATACGAGTATGTTAATGATGTGATAAATGATGATTGGTGAGAATTAGATCTAGTGTTGTTGTGCTATTAATAAAATACGTTCAAATGTCATTACTGTCCGTTTCATTTCTATATATTTTCTACATAACGTCCTTAACACACAACTTTTGGGCAACTCATGCGCTTCTACTATGAACATAAATCTTCAAAACACAGAGTTCTTCAAGAACATAAATATAAATAATAATAATATTTTTTTTTTAAATCAATTAATATATTATACATAGAAAGCACCCAGTCTCCTCAACATAAACAAAAATAATAAATGTTTGTATTGTGCGGGAATCGCACCCACGTCCCTCGATTAAGCAGTCGGTTCATTGAGCCACGGAGCTATTAATAAAAACAAAAAAAACTAACTTTCAGACTTTCTGAAGGTTGGTATCTGAGAAGAATCATAACATACTTAAAGTAAATCACATTCCAATGTAGGGTATAGGTTACAGTAAGGATACCTACATATTATGTAGGATAATAATTTTGATGTTTTCAGAGTAGGGGCGACAAGAAATTAATTAATTGTTATTGAAATGTCCCTGTGGTCCTACGCAGAAAATAGGGGCTGTTTTGTATTTGTAGCTTGTTACTAAATTATATATTGTTTTTACTATATTTTACATTCTATATATACCACTAGTTATAGTTTTATTACTATGATTTCTATATTATAACATCACATACATACATCACTTGCGTCATGGTACCGGTTTTGATTTTGGCGAGCGAGGGCAAGAAGAGGGGACAATAGTTTACAGGCAATATCAATCGATTAACATGAATGTTGGTGGAACTACATTTTGAAAAAGTGGGACAGCAGACGCACAATTTGTCAAGGGTCGACGTATTATTCCTTACTAGACGATCCCCGCGGTTCCACTCGTCGAAAATTCTATTTCTGTGGTGAATCCCGATCGGGATGACAGTTTTCTTTGTTTTTCTCGATCCCGAATCGAATCGAATTGTAGGGACTGTTACAATGTAACGAATAGCTAAATAAAATATTTTTGTGGGAACTCTTGACCAGTAAAGTAAGTATTCTACTATTCCTTTATACGTCCCTACTGTTGGGGCATGGCCTACCCTCATAAGCGAGGGTGATTTGGGCCATAGTTCACACGCGGGCCCAGTGCGGATTGTGGGCTTCACATTCGTCTTTTTTTTTTCTTGACGTATGCAGGTTTCCTCGCGATGTTTTCCTTCACCAAAAAGCTAGCGGTGTGAATAAATAACTCAGTGTACATGAGAAATTAAGAAAAGACTCATTGACACACTCGCCGACCCGGGGTTCGAACCTCCGCCACTTAGGACGTAAAGTGAGATTCAAACCCCTCGACCACCACCGACATTTTTTTTTTTTTTTTTTTTTAATACTACTAAGGTGGCAAACAAGCTTACGGCCCGCCTGATGGTAAGCGGTCACCGTAGCCTATGGACGCTTGCAACACCAGGGGTATCACTTGCGCGTTGCCGACCCTGCAGAAATCTAATAACTTCTTTTTGAAGAACCCCATACTATAGTCCTTAGAGAAAACCTTGGCAGGGAGCTCATTCCACAACTTAAGCGTTCGCGGGAGGAAGTTTCTCTGAAACCGCACTGTACGCGATCATTTAGGTTCTAAAGTGTGAGAATGAATTCCCTGCCGATGGCGGGCGGTGCGATGGTAGAAAGTAGCCGTGGGCATCATTTCGAACAATTCCTCAGAACACAACCCATTGTACAAGCGGTAGAACACACACAGTGAGGCAAAGTTTCTCCTCAGACTTAAGGGCTCGATACCGCAAGTGAGTTTGGAATCGTCGACAATTCTCAGAGCCCGTCGTTGAACCGAGTCAAAAGGGCCAAGCTGGTATCAGGGTGCACCTGCCCAGAGATGGCAGCAGTACTCCGAACCTTCCTTCCTGGGGCCGAACTTGCGACTTGTAAAGTAACAATCTTTGCCCCGATGTGAAGTACTGCTTCGCTCTGTTGAGTACACCAAGTTTTTTGGACGCCAGCTTTACCTTATCTTGTAAATGATCTCGGAACTGAACATCGCTGGAGATGTGAACGCCAAGGATCCCAATGCTCTTGGAGATGGAGAGGGGAGTGTTCTGGAATTGTGGGACTACAGTGAATGGAGTTTTCTTACCGGTGAAGGCGCACTCTTGTGTCTTTGTAGGGTTGAATCGGACCAAGTTTACCCGTCCCCAGTCAAAGACCTGGGACTGTGTGGTCTCGATTTGAGACACAAGTTCTCCGCGGTTTTCCTCCACAACGGAACGAGGGATGTTTGCACGACCCGTGTAAAAAGCGTCTCCAGTACTGTCATCTGCATAGAAATGTATGTTGTTGATGTCCAACATGTCATTGATATGCAGTAGAAACAGCGTAGGAGAGAGCACAGAGCCTTGCGGGACACCAGCATTAATGTATCAGAGCAACTACCGTCAACTACGGTTCGTATGCGTCTGCCGGACAAAAAGCTAGCCACCCATTTGCAAAAACCCTCGGACACTCCGTAAGATGGCAACTTCGATAGAAGACCCCGGTGCCAGACCCGCCTTCGCTATGTCCAGGCTACATGCCAATGCTTCCCCCTGACTCTCAATGGCTAGTGCCCATCGGTGTGTGAGATACACTAGAAGGTCACCAGTCGAGCGACCGTGGCAAAAGCCATATTGACGGTCACTGACCAGATCGTGTACTTCTAGGTATCTTAGAAGCTGTGTGTTGATCACACGCTCCATCACCTTAGAGAGGAGAGAGGTAATAGCGATAGGCCTGTAATTCGATGGATCTGATCTATAGCCCTTTTTGGGCACCGGGTGCACATTCGCAGTCTTCCATCAAGACGGAAATTGCCTAGTGTGGTAGGAAAGCGCAAGACATTTACTGATCAAAAAATCAATTCAAAAAGATTAAACTCATAAACTTTACCTCAATAATCTGGTTAAAGAATTTTGCATGTTAGTTAAGTAATTCACTTACATGTGACTAATATTACAACATGTTTGGGCTTACAATTTAAAACAGATAGAAACAGTTTAAGCACTGTGTATAACTGTAATATCTGTAATATTAGTATAGATAGGTCAATTTAGGTATTTCCTATATATGGTTTGGGTTCGCAGGAAATTCCTAGTGCCTTGGTACAAGTAGTTCTACAGTATGGGGTCTTCAAGAAATTAGTGATCAGATTCTTTGACAACTTACCGATACGTCCTTTTTTTCCTACACATGAAACAGATTATTATTCATGTACGTAATGTATGAAACAGTGTCTAACTTGAAATAACATCTAATTGCCAGGTAAAATCTAAGAATAGGATTTTTTTATTTATTTTACTAAGATGGCAAACAAGCTTACGGTCCGCCTGATGGTAAGCGGTCACCGTAGCCTATGGACGCTTGTAACACCAGGGATATCACTCGCGCGTAGCCGACCCTCCAAAAATCTAATAACTTTTTTCTTGAAGAACCCCATACTGTAGTCCTTAGATAAAATCTTGGCATGGAGCTCATCAACGTGTGTATGTACATACATACGTAGATAGAGACTAAAGACATTTCCAACCCCTTAATTTTTTTGCCTTATTTTTACAAATTTTGGAAATATCTAGTAGAAAATGTTTATCATGATACAAGACTCTAAGATCATGGTAGTTTTTAATATGAACAGCACTTTAAATAAGATAGTATGTGAATCTGATATTAATTCTACCAGAATATTTTAAAACAAGTGTAAGCAGTAACTTAGATGATTAACCATATAATTTAATTTATACAAAACTAGCTTACCCGTCGAACGTTGTATCTTTTTTTAAAACAACTGCCGCACCAATCTATTGTGAAAGGGTTGTACTAATTTAGAAACCTTCCCCGGCGGCGTGTGCATAACAACTTACCAAAATTTCATTACAGCTTCGACTCGCACTTGACCCTTTCGGAAAATCCTTTCTTATCGGATGCCTTCGTCATACAAAAAATACACCCTCCAACTCAGATCTCTACAATCAGCGGTTTAGGCTGCGTGTTGATACGTCAGTCAGTCATTCAGGACAAAGCATTTTATATGTATAGATATGTAGAAAAAGAAAACTATAGTATTATATACAAAAGTATACACAAAAAATCAAAAAAATGAAAAGTGCATAACCTCTTTAAGCTTAGAAATCTTCAAATGAGGTACTAGGTACGATGACTTTCGAGACATTCCAATTTTAAAGAGTAGGTATTTGCTTATGTTTTGAAGTGAGTTTAATCTTTTTTAAATAAAATTGGATTGAATTTTCAAACATGTGTCAAAATAAAATGAAATTTCAATCACAAGCACTAAGGAGTATTGATATCAACTTCGAAGCAAACCACCGCTAAAATAACTTTTTACCCCTTTTTAACTCCTTTCTCAAAAGGAAAGGAGTTAAAAAGGGCTTATCTTTCTTATCGGCTGCCTACGTAATAATATGGACACACCCTCCAAGTTTCAGATCCCTACGATCAGCGGTTTAGGCTGTGCGTTGATCCGTCAGTCATTCCGGACAAAGCATTTTATATATTTATACAAAATATACCTGGGAACAGCCACAAATTATATTATAGGTAGATTATGTCCTACAGGTATAGCTTGGTCTCTTATGCACGATATTCAGAAACATGAATTTAATTACCTACACAACAGAAGAAAGTCTGCTTTGTAGTGTTCATTTTGTAAATCTACATATATATTGGTATAAGTTGTTTAAATTAGGTACAGACAGGGCGTATTACCAGTATTACCTTTATCAAAACCCGTTTTTGGGGCGCTTGTATGTTCTTCGAATTAAACAATTTGGCGTGAATTCATTATTATGCTTATCGTTGGATTTGGAACACGCAGTTATTTTGTGGAATACGTTGCCTCGCGAAGGCTTTTATCGCCAGCATGTGATGTCGAACTTTCTTTGACTGCTTTTTTTTTTTTCCCTATTCGCCTCAGCCCGCTGTGCTGAGCGCACGTCTGTGAAACGTGCACGGTGCGTTCACAAAACGGAATGCAACGCGCTGTGCTATGCCGACCTGCCGAGTATACCTGTACTTTAAATAAACCAACCGTAAATTTTAGAATTTCAAACTGATTGTTTTAAGTTAATCGGTGTGCAAGTGATAAACCTGTCATCGTGTGAAATGAAATGAATGATCACTAACAGTTATGTTCGCGTTTTTCAAATAATTGTGATAGTGCAACAATAAAAGACAGTTTAAACAGATCTGAGTGTAATAAACAGGTACGTTTCAGTGTGTTTTTTTTTTCAATTATTTGTGACACTGGATTCTAGTCCTTTGTGTACATAATTTATTTATTTTAGCTTACCTACACAGTCTCTTTATTTAATCTCCACCAGTCATAGCGAAGGTTATTCATAGTTTGAGAAGTTAAGGTTATTTATATTTATTCACTATTGGTGTTTGAGTGTCCAAGACCTTTAAAAGACAAATTTGCTTTCGAGTCTTTCGTTTGCTGACTCTTATCGTAATAAATCTTAAATTATCAAATTTTAAACTTGCAATATTGTTTTTTAAGGTGCTAAGATTAGATACTAGCGCTAACAATACGTAATTTTTGTTTTCGACTTATTTAGAAAGTTTTGTATGCAGATACATATACCTAATAGGTAACTAAATTTTTTTTAATGTTTTAGGCTTAGGAAAATACCCTTTTTTATGCTAAAAGTGATCACTTTTAGGTAGGTAGCATAAATGAAATTTTTAGCAAACCAGTCTACAACTTCATGTACATAAAATGTTATCAGTACCAACCGTACTTTAAACTTTTAAATTGAACGATTTTTTTAATCCGTTTTGTACTAAAGAGAAACCAAAACGTGTCTTGGTGGCGCTAGTCAGCAAAGTAGGTAATGTTTTTAACTTATTTTTAAAATTAAAAATAATAGATACTAACAGTTTATCTGATGGAGCTTTGCCATAAGACCATAAAAGTAGACCATATATGATGACATTGATAAGCTACGTTCTTCCTATGACCTTAAAAACAGTCTGGTAGAAAGAATGTGTAAATTTGAAATTCAATAGTGAGGAGCACAGGGATTATATAGGACACATGGTCCATTGGACAGAAGCAATAATATATGAGCATTCCTGCAAAGTCGAATTGGGAGCAACTGAAATTATGAAAAATACTCCAAAACATGCCGAGATTTTGGGGACTTTTAAAGCTATCTAGTAGCTCCTCAGTAATATCAAAATAGCTTGCGTCTGCATAATCAAGAAAAGGAAGCAGTGAAGACTGCGATAACGTCATTTTAGTTTGAAATGCTAGGATTACTTTTTAACGTTAAAGTGTAAGATGTAGGGGAAGGGAGGGCAAGATGGAAGGTTTAACTTTATAATGTAAACAAATAAAACGATTTTTTATAAAGTTTTTATTTTAATCAGACTTGAAAAAGGTCTAACTTGGTTAAAAAATATGTAATTAAAAATAATTAATGATAAGTAGAAAATCTTTTAGGACTCATGAAAGAAAAACGTCAATAATTCCATCTTGCTCTCACCCTGAGGGCAGAAGGTAAAGCTTGTGCGGGCAAGATGGAATTTATTTAATTAAAGACTTTTGTATATTTGGGTTGGTACGGACCCAATAATTATAAAAAAAGCTAAGTACATAGTTCTCTACTCTTTACTTCTTATATAGGCCAGACGAGTGTAGTTTATCAAATTTATTGTTATACATATTGTACAATTGTACATGTTATCTTCTACGTCTGTACATTGTTTATGTGCTTAGCCACAACACACTGGACACTCTACGTAATCCTCAGTGGGCGGTTCCACATATAGTTCTTCACAGGTTACAAAAAACACTTTTGGCTTTATTGCAAATAAGGCTGATAGATGAGATCAATTAAATTAAATGGTACAGTTTCAGGTACCATAAATTACACTTGTTAATGAACAAATCATTAACACACAATAAATATCACAAACTACACTCGTCTGGTCTCTATAAGAAGTAAAGAGTAGGGAACTATGTACTTAGCTTTTCTATAATTATTGGGTCCGTACCAGTGTCCAAATGTACAAAAGTCTTTAATTAAATAAAAAATAATAAGTAAAATTAAAGCAACCAAATTACTAGTAAGCATTAGAAAACTATGAAAACTTGCTTAACAAAACAATCATTTTACTTCCAATTAAAACATAAAATGCCAAATTATAGTTTAGCCAAATAAAAGTAATGCCAAAGTTAGTAAAAAAGTTAATAGTGTTAATAACATCACAGTATTTCGATTAAAAAAAACGGGTTGCACTCCGGGAGTGCCGACAGAAGTGAAAACATACTAGCTTTTTACTTCCCATCACTTCGGATACATATTTATTTATTATAAATAATAATGTTTGTTTATTTACTTTTTTGACGAAGTATATTTGACATCTCAATCTGTCAAAGAATTAAAATCCCATATCCAACCTCACTGTACTACTCATAATCGCCATATAAGTACTAAAATATGGCGTGGCATTGTGGTGTCCATCTTACAAATTTTCGATCAGCCTGCGCGAGTTAATCATTTTTTTATCCATATCAATTATGGCGTGGCATTATGGTTTCCGACTTATGAATTTTCGATCAGCCTGCGCGATTTTATTATTTTTTTCCCATACCAAAAAAAGTGCACAACGCCGCTAAAGAAGTTTTCACTTCAAAAATTATAATTACCATTCAACACTTTTTGTTTAGTTACCAAGCACACGGAATTGATTTCTCGAGTTCTAGAGGCCCTGATTCTTTTTTCCGCCTCGACTAAAGACAAATTTCTCGAGAATTCTTGATCAAAAACCCTAGTATGAAGATACTCACGCGCTTAAATTTAGCAGTTCATTCATCGTCGGTAGTTTCTATTTTGCCTACTCCTTCCATCTTGCCCTCCCTTTCCCCTACAGAAGCATACGGTTTCTTACTAAGTGAGGATTCTTGTTGACGTCAAGATAATGCATTATCGATGATTACACCCTAAAATGTTCACTTAGTCAACCCATGAACTGGTAACGCTATTATCATTAGCTTAGTTGATATGCGATATTTTTTTCTTCCCATGATTAGCTATGTGATAAATTTCGATTGAAAAGGGGGCCGGTTCTTTCGTTGATTTAGCTATAATATAGAAATTGTGGTTGATGACAATAACATTATCTAAAATTAACAGTTAAACCTGTATAAATCAGTAAACCATCAGCATACGAATGGTATTAAGAAGTTAGGCGACTAGTGATAGAGTTAATAAAAAGTAAAAATAGTAATGGAGAGAAAACCCCACCTTGTGGGACACCACCAAGTGACTGACACCTAAGCAAAATGTAATTAACACTTGCTAGCATAGGAATAAGGAATGATACGAGACCCATTATTCTTATATATTTTTTTTTTATTTAATCTTTTTGCAAAAAAAATCTGTACAATGGCGAGCTTAATGCTATGAAGCATTCTCTACCAGCCAACCATACTTAATATGATAAATTTTCAGCGGTGCAGTAAGAGAAAAAAATAACAAATGTACAAAAGTATGTTAAAGTATATGAGTAAACCTATAATATACTAGATTGTAATACTAAACCGATTAATACATATTATATACAAATACATCGAATCCTATATGCTAATATATGTTATAATAAATTTACATAATACAATACACATACATGTATAAAATACATACATACATTCATACATACAAACATACATAAAATATATTGCGAGGTACAAGTGCGATTTCTTACTGTTTGCACACATAATAAGTACACGAAACTTCTATTAGTTGATCGAAGTACCAAGATCGGTTTAACGAGTTAGTCTTAAAGAGATAACAAACCAACAAATAGACTTACTTTTGCATTTTTAATATTATTGTGTATAATAGAAGTTGATATTGGTACCTGGGTAAGGTACCTATGATAAGTAACGTCAATAGATAGATACTAATATTTTATCAGCAGTTTAGCATTAAGTGCTTTATTTTGAACACGTACCTAACTGATATTGTCATCTTGTCAATGCGTTAACTAAATTTTATCGTAAGTACTTATTTTTTACTCATTTATTGAAAATCGCAGGGATAAAACTGTCAGTGGCTCCGCCGGCTCTAAATTTGTTTATCGGTGTAGGATTTCTACGGCAACTACCTACTTGAAAATAGTAAAAAAATTTGCTGTAGCTATAATTTGTCCACGTGGAGTTCGGTTATAATTTCTGCAGGAACATTCAAATTTTCCGTGATAAAAAGACTATGTCTTTTTGCCGTTCCGACGTGAAGGATGGAGAAGCAATTAAACAAACAAACTCACTTATGATATGGATTTAAAGTATTTTTACGAACAGGGACTTGACTTGACCAAATAAAACTTCTGGAAAGGGTAGAAACACGTCTGCGAGCGAGCTAGTGTATGTAGTTTTTTAGTAAATTTCATGTATGAACTTCTCCTAGGATAGCGTGACCTTGGACATTAAGTCAATACAGATCAATGTGAAAATAAAAGAAAGCTATCATTGTTGACTAAAATTAAATTTTTACCCGACTTCAAAAAAGGAGGAGGATCTCAACTCGGTTGTATTTTGTTTTTTAAATTAAAATTTTGCTTAGAGCAAAGATAATAATAACAATATTCTCGCAAATTGATCGTCATGAAAGCAAAGTAGGTACCTATTGCTATCTCTATTCAGAGTTTTGATCCAATGTTTGGTCAAATAGGCAACGCATTAGATTTTTTTGACTTTTTATCAGAATAATATAGTTAAAACTGTTTTCCAAGTTCATGAAGTCCAAAAACTGCTTGCAAGTAATAAATTCTTAGAAGTTACACGCAATGTCAAGAGTTTGCGGGTGTTTTTTGTTTACAAACTATTTTTAAACCAGGCTTTAGTTATAATGTAGAATCTACTTGCAAATTGCTGACAGCAGTAAGTTTTATCGGCGGCTTGAAAATTTTGACAATCACTATATTAACACTATAACTACCAAGTAAAAGAATACTCGTATTGTCTAACTCTATACTCCTACTCCAAGAAAGTAGAGGCCTGTGCCCCTACGTAGGGGAAATACCATGGCCAAAGCAAATAATATACGCAAATACATCAGTTAATGGTAAAGGCCCAAATATAAAAATCCATCGATACATTGCGTTGTAACCTTCCCTGGCTCGTACTTTCTGGCTTTAAGAAGAAGCTGGCATGTAGCAGTTAGTGTTAGTAAACGTAATTATACATATATATCAAGGTGAAAACGCAAGAAAAATACTCAATCATACCGGAGCGTGTGAAACATTGTATTGGAGAAATTGACAGAAGGCGTCATCCCGTTCGTCAACTTACTTTCCACCCATTCTCGGTGTCTCCAGCTTTTTTAAACGATTTCTATAGATCTAAAAGTAGCTATGCGCTTACGTTGCATATGTTTAATTACTGACTACCTTCTTATTTCATTTTAGTTAAGTCTTTCACTTCGCAAAGTGAAATTCTTGTTATTTTTTCACATGGATAGTGACATCATGTTTCTTAAATTTATATAGGTAAACGATTTTAATTAACTTACAATAAGAAACTAAGAATGTAGGTGATTAATTAATGTTTCTACAGCGTTAATGTCATTTCCTGTCACTGCATATGATGATTTTTGCATCTGTTTTTCGGGTATTTTGAAAAAGTAAATTTGTGGCTTAGAAACGACACAATTCATAGAGCCTTAAAAACGCATCCAAAGCTTAAAATAAAGCGGATTGAAAGAAAGGCTTTCCGTCAATACTTCCACCATTGAAGATTAAATAAAGAATTAAATAATTTAGACATAAAGGCCATAGTAAACAGTAAGATTTCCAGAAGGATGCTTCAGCATTTTTCAACATTTCAGGATGATTCGTTAGAAGGGTATACAATCACAAAATTTAAACAATGTTAATGTTAAATTAAAATATCATTTTTAATGTGGCGCTGCTTTACCTGCCTGCCGGGTCCGCTGTTCATACCAATATTATAAATGCGAAAGTAACTTTGTCTGTCTGTCTGTTACCTCTTCAACCACTGTACCAATTAAGATGAAATTTGCCATTGCGATAGTTTGATTACCGAAAAGGGACATAGGCTACTAAAGATCAAGCGTCAAGCGTGAGTCGGTTTTTTTTCTATAATTTAGGAGTTGTTAAAATTCTACGTCGATAATCGAATTTAGGGGGGGTGGAACCGCGGGTGAATTTGGCATGGAGATAGTTTGAGTCCAGAGAAAGGTCAAAAAAAGGGCTTGAAAACGTCAAGTGTGAATCGGTTTTTTTCGATATTGAATGTTAATTTTTTCTATTGACATTGAAATCCTACACCGATAACCGAATTTAGTACTGGTAAAACCGCGGGCAAAAGCTAGTATAAATTTAGAAACAAAACCGATTAGCTTCTATACTAAGTATTCTGCTTGCTGTCGAGTCAATGCCTTTCTAAATATTAACAGTTATAAAAGCACATATATACCTAAATAATATAATATAATATAGCCTCGGCAAAGAATAAAAAGAGATGTTTCCATAAAAAAAGAATTCGTCATAAAAAAAAACGTAAGTTACTATAAATAATTATTAGGTTTTTCCTTGTTTCTCTATCTTTAATAAGACAAGGTTTTCGCCTTTTTTACAATACTCCACAATTACCTGCTACACAATAAAACTGCAAGCTTGCATTGCACATCAACCTCTCTAAGAGATAGGGTATCTAAGAATAATCCTAAGCACATTGGCACAGTAAATACTACTTACTTATTTAGTAAGAAGGTACTTGTTGCCATCTTCGCCAAGGGAAGGAAATAAAAGAATGGGTTTCTGCAAATTTTACGGCGTCAATGTCATTTAAAACATAATAATATGAAACTAGACATGGTCAGCGTCAGCCCGTTCATGTTTTATGCGAGCACGTTATTTTTAAACCTACATTATCTACATAAGCTATTTAGACCGTGCGTACAAGTAAAAGTAGTGACCAGACCAAAGAGAATATAATCACTAAGTTTCACAAGGGAAGTCACCATCCATATTATATAAGCTTTTTAGACGTCAAAATTGGGCGGGAATTTGACGTTTTTAACTTTACTTTTTGGTTTGGGTTAAACCCATAGACTTCGAGTTTTTCGACAGGCTCGCGAAATTGACCACACTTTAGAAAGAGACAAGTTAACCTGTAGTATTTTTTCTCATAGACAAGACGCCACACGTTCGCTTCGTCTCTGTCACACTTTTGCGACCTTTTTTTCACAGCTGGCTAGGAAATACGCTTTCCAGTTCTCTATGTCTATGTACAACCAACAAATTTAACATAGGGGCCGTTCATATATTACGTCATTCTAAATTATGGGGGGCGGGGTTGGTCTGCGGACGACGGTAAATGATAGATGGGGGGGGGGTGTTTCGAAATTGACGTCATTCTTATTTATTTATTTATAGTTTATTTTTCACGTACAAAAAGATTATTTCTAAAAAGAAATTTCTTCCAGCACACCTAGTAAAATACTAGCTGCCCGCCCCGGCTTCGCCCGTGGTACTTACATGTATTATACATATAAACCTTCTTTAAGAATCAGTCTATCTATTTAAAAAAACCGCATCAAAATCCGTTGCGTAGTTTTAAAGATCTAAGCATACATAGGGACAGACAGCGAAAGCGACTTTGTTTTATACTATGTATTGATAATAAACACAATACTTAAATAATAACTACAACATTACATAATTAATAAAAGTACATATTAATACACGTTGAGTGGGTTGAAGACGTGGATGAATCGAGCCAAAACGAATATCGGGAGGATACGGAGATATTACCCGTGATCCAGAATTTAAAAGAATGGGTGAAAACTCCGTGGGAGTTATCCAAAGAAAAGTAAAAAATAAGTAGTTATATTATATCAATGATTATTGCCAAAGTAAAAATAATAAAAGGTGATTCTATAACCAAGTGTTTTAATCATATAATACCCTATTTTTCTCAAATCTGCAATCTGTTTTATTTTGTCAAACTAGTAATGACGTCAATTTTGGGAGAAGGGGGGGGGGGTCATTAAGAAATGACGATAGGATGATTATAGGGGGGGGGGGTCTAAAATCTGAAAAAATCGATGACGTAATTTATGGACGGCCCCATACGCGATTGGAGTTCGATTTTACCCAAAAAAACGTTACACTTTCTGCTTTCACGGTCTATATGTCGCAGGCGAATCACATAATACGCCGTTTTATAATATGCCTAGGCAGATCGTAAAGTATGGAATAGAAATTATCATATAACTGAACAGATTATTTTCAAATTTGGATGTGGTAGATTGGTTTTACATATTTAGCGATAAAGAAATTCTGAAATTATAGTGGTAAAAGGTTTTACACTCTTTCAGTAAATAAATAAAATGTAAGTGAAATGATCTAGTTACGTTCATAACTGTGTCCCTCATGTACCGTAGCGTGTAGTGGACATCAGAGGATTGATATGAAATAGCACGACCTAGTAATTTGTTAACATTTGTGTTTTTTTGTACCTCACCAGCCGATCGAGGCAACGCGACGGTCAGGTGGTTGTTCGGGTAGTGGTTGGATGTTGGTACAACATATACTTTATAATTTGTGGTTTGTTGCCAGCGGTGCCACCGTGCCATCGCAGGTGCATCAAGATGTCTTTGATTGCGCAAGAGAGCTTTAGGGTTACTACATACAGGGATTCATTTTGATTCGATTTGCAATGGTTTATGCAATATTAAAATATATGTTGCCACTTAATAATCGAGTCGTTGACGTTGAAATCCTACACTATAGGACAATAACCGAATTTAGGCCGAGTGGAACCGCGGGAAAAAACTAGTAAAGAATAATTTCAAACAAAAGAATATAAAAATTTATAACATTAAAATTCTACCGTAAATTGTTTTTTATTTATTTCGTTAACTAAAAAAAATACGATTCACAAATAAATACCTATAACGAAATATTCATAAAATTAGTTGGTTTATTTAAGAATTCAAGTACATAACTACTGAAAAATTTAATTACTTTCTGTTCTAGAATTTCTTTATTTTAGAAGATTTTTGTTATTTGAACTGATTAACGTGGTTTGCACGAGAAACATAATTCCTTTTTACGGTTCTTATACATTTTTTTAACTTATTTTTCACATTTTTTGAAGTCCCAAAAGGCTGGAGAAAAGTTTCTTAAGAATCGCTTTAAAAATGTATTTAAAGAGACGTATTCATGTCAAATCGTTAAGTTTAGAGTACGAGGCAACCCTAATAAAGTCTACTTCACATGCGGCGGCGCGGCGAAGCGATGCTCGCTCGGGGCGTGGAGCGATCTCCGCTACGGATCTGCCATTATGTGCTACATATTACTATTACAAAAGAGCCGTGGTTCGAAGTCGTGAACAGGTTGGAATCAAGTAGGTAGCTGATGATCTTTTTTTAGGCTGCGGCGTTGTTTGATTTTTCATTGATTCTTATATATATGGATCCCCAATTGCTGATACACGGAGTGTGTCAGCAAAGTTCATAAAATAAAAGAGTACCTATGATATGACGCACTATCATGGACCATTTTTAGGGTTCCGCACCCAAATGGTAAGAAACGGGACCCTAATACTACATCATCTTACTTATCACTTTTATCAGGCTCATGTTGCCACATACTACGACAACTTCATTTACTCGGACAATACGGTCTTCTGCTGAGCTTCGGCCTCTCCATATGTTTCAACAATTAATGTCATTGAGTCGCCTGCATCCAGTTGCTTCACGTAAATAAAAGTACATTGTAGCTAAAAAAAAATTAACGAACAATAAAATAATTGTAAGTAAAGTCAAAAAAGATTACTACTATTCTGTTAACTTTAAGTAGGTACATTTTTCTTGTTGGTAGGTAATATTAAGACAACTCAAGCTGAGAGTAATACTAAATAGTTCTTTGTTCAAAAAAATTAAGAGACTCTAACAAGAACTTAAGTTATTGACATACCTCAAATAGCAAACACAATGGGCAGACCACATTTGTCCAACAACAATACAAACGGGTAAGAAACATCTCGAAAAAATCTCGAGTGGCGATCAAGGATCAGAAGACGCAGCGTGGGACGAACTTCTACTAGGTAGACAGACGACATGGTTAGAGCATCAAGAAGATACTGGGCGCGGGCAGCTTAGGACCAGCCGCTGTGGAGACATACAAAAGTCCTTCGGCTGATAAGATGACGATGTGACTAATATTTATCTTGTTTTTTGTTTTTGTTTTGGAAGCCTGGAAGAAAGACTCCACGCTGAGTCTCACAGTCCGTGGTTGACGCTCGAGAACCTTTCTCCCTATAGATTTTGTCGGTTCGACAATCCTGTGGCCTGTATATTATCACTTTAGATTGCTAGCTTGAACTACGTCGGCAACATTTGCTCTTCTTAAACTCCGACCAAAAAAACACCTAGTACAGCTCTTTCCATAGCTCACTAAGAGACTTTAAGACGATAAAAATTATGATGCAAAAACTTAGAAACACGTTTCTCTACCATCGTAACAATAACTTCTTCAAACACGTTTAACACGTAAAGAAAATAAATACTGCAAATATTTCTAAGTTCGATGAAATTACTTACACCTAAAATAGTAGAGATTTATTAACAGAGTTATTTTCAATTCAAAGAATAAAACATTTTACCCTTTTTCCAAGTACACACTTTACCGAAGTAGTTGTTTAATATTTGTTTTATTGTGTTTTTCGACAAAATATGTACTTACATATGTTTTCACTAGTATACTTCATGTTAAAACAAAACAATCTATTTCCAAACTAATATTATAAATGTGAGTTTATTTGTTTGTTTTTCCTTTACATCGCAACGTAGCATCCAATTGAGCTGAAATTTGAAAATTTAAAAATTCCCGCAGGCATAAAATAAATATTACAGCTATAGATTGCTATAGCAAACTTTCTCACTATAATCAAGAAGTTGCAGAAGAAATTTCACGCCGTACATAAAACGGTCGAAGCCACTGGCAGAAGCTAGTTTCTCCTAAATCAGACAAAACCATTTTCCTTATAACCTCTTGTGAAAAAAAAGGGATCGAATCCGAAATGAGGACATCCGGAAGAGAACCAAAGTTACCGACATAGCTCGCTGAATTAGCAAGCTGAAGTGGCAGAGCGCTGGCCACGGCTGTCAGAGGACCGATGGCCAATAGAGCAGACGTGTCCTAGAGTGAAGGACGCCCTCGAGCCCGATGGACCAACGACCTTAAAAAGATGGCTGGTGGTGGCTGGATGTGGAAGGCAGAGGACTGGGAAAGCTGGCGCGCCATCGTGGAGACTTATGTCCAGCAGTGGACCAATAAGAGCTGATATGATGTGAAATTAAATGTACCTACAAATGTTGATTATTGCACATGTTTCACTTTTTTGTCCAACATAACGTACAGACGGCCACAACTGAAGGAAAAACTTATCAACTCGGGGCACTTCAGACAAATATATATAATTGAAAAATTACTGTACATTTTTATTGGCAAAATTTAATATCGATAATATAATATATAATATAATTACTGTTTACGTACTTACGTTACTTAACACATGGATGTTTAATCATTCATAACGGGGTAATAATAATACTTTGAAGAGTACAAAATCCCAATGATACTTTAGCATGGCCGTTGTTGCCAGCCTTCTACGTCCCTACTGTTGGGGCACTGCCTACCCTCATAAGCGAGGGTGATTTGGGCCATCGTCCACACGCGGGCCCACTGCAGATTGTGGACTTCACATACATATTTTTTTTTCTTGACGTATGCAGGTTTCTTCAAGATGTTTTCCTTCACCGAAAAGCCAGTGATTTGAATCAGTGTACTTGAGAAATTAAGAAAAACTCATTGGTACACGCCGACCCCGGGGTTCGAACACCCGCCACTTGGGACGTGGAGTGAAATTTAAACCCCTCGGCCACCACCGACTAACATGGCCGTACTATTCTGTAACAGTTTAATTTCTCAAAAAACTATAACTTTGACCTATTTATATTTACGTACATTCCATTCCTTTGTTAATTTAGCCTTGACTGGTTAAATAACCGGTATTTACTATCTACACACCCCAGTCTAATTTTTTTTATTGTAAAACCAGTTTCTTTTTGTCCCATTTATTCAGACACAATTAATAGGATTCCAAAATTAAGATTTCAGTGCTCGGATAAAGTTGACCCGTACCCAAATACATGGTTAATTCCGGCAGAAATTAAATACCGTACCACTTTATCAAAGGTAGGATTTTTACACATCCATGAAAGCACAACAGACATTATTACGACAGATGAAAAGTATACTATAACCTGCCCAGGAGTATGATGAATAATTGTACCAAGTTTCGTTAAAATCCGTCGAGTAGTTTTTGTTTCTATAACTAACATACAGACAGACAGACAAAAATTTTACTGATTGCATTTTTGGCATCAGTATCGATCACTAATCACCCCCTGATAGTTATTTTGTAAATATATTTCATGTACAGAATTGACCTCTTAACAGATTTATTATAAGTAGGTATAGATTTAGGTCTGAAAAGTGCCTTTTAGTCACTGATATATACGTCAATAGTTAAAGTTGATTTTTAATTTAAATAATTTACGCCTAAGTTTTTCCTCTTAAAAATTGTATATAAACCGCAACATCATCTTAAGAGTACCTTACCTCCTAAGTACGGACCGGAAAAGGCCTAGAAGTCTTGGAACGGTCTCGAGCTGTACTTACGTTCTTCTACTTACCTACGTAGCATTTGGATATATACTAGTGTTTTTGTCACAGCCTTTGAAATTACTATGAGGACGTTCAAAAAAAGTTGTGCAAAACTAAAGTGAACAAAAGTAAGTATAATATAGATAATTACGCGAGTTAGTCATTATTAACAGTAGGTCAAATAAATAGTTATCATTTTATTACAACGTACGTTTGGTTACATAATAGCTGACACAAATAGTAATATTAGCTAATAGATATTCAGGATATTTCCCGAAACTAACCGGCCGGTCATCCTTTTATTACTAAATTCGGTTATCGGCGTGGAACTCCTTAATTAACTCTAATTAATTAATTATTAATTTATACTAATGAATTGCTATAGCATGCTATAGGTGCAGCAATAGTTCGTTTCACTCTGTTATAGTAATTCCCGTAGGAACTTTTGAATTTTTAGGGATAAAAAGTAGGCTATATGCTATTCCAGGACCTAACCTATATGTATGCCAAGTTTTATCCCGATCCGTCCAGTGGTTGAAACGTGATTGAGTAACAAACATTCATCGAGACATACAAACTTTCACATTTATGATATAAGTAGGAAATTGGAAATCACCTTTTTACGTTTGTTAAATGGACAGATGTTATTTGCATCTTTGATAAGTTTATACGCTCAATTGTGATTTGGCTAATTTAAAAACCTTGTCCCTGAAGTAGCCTTATCAGAAAAAAAAAAACAGATTTTTTCTTTGCCAATTCTCGTTCTGAGTAGCCTAAATTGCGTAAAGTAACCTACGTTGGTAGCACTGTTTATTTTTCACTTTAAGTCACTTTAAGTGAGTTTTGGAAGGCAGTGAGTTTTTTTTATAAAAAATTTTGTTCGGCTAATACCTCGTTCATATTAAGTAGGAAAAAAAGTTTTCGTACATTTTAGCAGAGCTAAGCAAGCAATAGTACCTACTTCAATGTGGAAACAAAAGTTTTTTCCTATTTTCTTTTTATACACGATTAAATCCGTAGCCGTTAAGTAGTACCTATTGGCATGAAATACTCCTTGTAAAGAGTCGCGATTGCGCATGTAGATAATACTGGTCAGTGCCATCGTCTTGCATGGGACATAGACATAGTATGGCATCGCAAAGTTATGCAGTCCGGCAAGTAAAGGCAAAGAATAAATAATGTAACTAGCTTACAGAAATCTCACTCTTAAGTAAATTTAACAATCATCTCCAGAAATGTACCTATAGAGATTTACTTAAGCCGGGTTTCCTGCTCGTGTTTTGCCAAAAAATTTACACAAAAACATTTACGAAAAAAATTTACACATTTTTGTTGTTAAATCTTTGTTTTTGTTGATGGAAACAATGTTTTTGCTTTTCGGCTCGACGGAAAACATCTAAACATTTAACCTCGCGAGGGTAGGGGGCGTGGCATAATAAATAATTTCGTTTCTGTATATGATCTGTGGTACTCAAATGTACTCTGTGGCGGTATTTTATTTACTAAATCTTTTGCCGGGAATAGATAGAGCAGTGTTTTTCCTTGTTAATTTTTTACTGTTTTCTTAGTGAGGTTCGACGACTAATTTTCGCAGTGTTTTACGAAAACCTGTTAAGGATTATAAAGCGAAAGCTCATGAACAGTAAATTGGGAAGAATAAGCAAGTAACGACGCGCAATATCTGAAGACTTCACAGCAAAATATCCCTTACAAAATGGCGATTCGCCATAATTTATGTATTACACAATGATGCTAGGCTAATGGGTCTTTCCCAATGCCTTATCGAGTTTCACAAGAAACCGATTAAATTAACTAACTAACTAACTTTACTTAGTCTACTATTTCTAAAACTGAAAACAAAACATGTTTTGTTTAATGTTTCGGCAAAACACGAGTAGGCGACCCGGCTTAAAGCAGTTTTGTGATTTTAAGCCTTGTTAACCAGTCCCGCCGATATAGGTATATTTTAGTGCTTGGATTGTCTAGTAAAACAGAGCTGGTAGAGGTCGTCGGTCGAGGCATAGCTATTAATTGGCCAGACTAGGACTAAACCCGGCCGGTTTGACCACTCGGTTAATCTTTCATGGCTTCCAGGCCTGTGACTTTTTATTTTCTATTTGTTTCTGGGTAGCCTTTCTTTAGTCCTATCTCGGTCATAACCAGTTTAGCAACCCCCTTATCAAGCATGTGAAAACGAAACGTGTGGGATGTTTCTAGATGTGCTTATTTGTGAGAGTCTAAGTCAATATTAAGGGAGAGTTTAGACAATGGTGCGTGGTTAAAAACCGTGCCATTAACTCGGGTGTCATAAAATAATTACAACAACAGTCTACCGGCTCTTGTTTGGCAGAATTTAACATTTAGAGCGGTCCACTTAACTACTTCGTAGCAGAATTGTTAGCAGTTTGCGTTCTGTTAACTCTTAGTAGCAAAATCACATTTAGGCGGATAATGACCCGTTCACAAAACGTCCCTTCGAAAAAAATGTATCTTTATTAAAATTTATATTAATTTCAACGTGATACCTTAACGCGTTCTGAGAAAAGGGTCTGAAAAGACAGACAGACAGACGGACATCAAAGTAATCCTATAAGGGTTCCTTTTTTCCTTTAACGGAACCCTAAAAATGCGGTTTTGCTATTAAACTGCAACGCTCCTCAGAAGGAGCGTGATTATCTATTGTTAAATTGATTGTATTGACAATACAAAAATGCTCCTAATTCAAGTAGGTTCTTGAATAAATGACTCTTTGGTCTTATTCAGCCCACTATGAAATTTATTTATAATTTTTATTGTCAACTTATGCTACTTGATTGATTGATTGGTTGATTAAGAAAGCAATTTAACACTTCAGCCCAAAACTGCTGCGGCATGTAATCAGCGTGAAAATATAATAACTACAATATGAAAATTCTTTAATTTGCACGTATAGTTCTTAAAATTAATAAGATGCGTACCAAAATAATAAAAAGGAACCTATATGGTAAGACTTCGGTTTTTGTTAATGTACCTAAATAATAGCTATATTTGTTTTTTTGGGGAAATTGGAAAATTAGATTACTGCGGCAAGTAAGGCGATTTATAAACAGGCTTTAATTGTACATAAATTCCAAAACTATGTTTTTCATAATTTTATATAACATTGAGACTTCAATTCACATTTTGCCTGTTTTTTTTTTTATTTTGGCACAAAAATATTAGTAAAATTATGTAGTACGCAAGTAGAACGTAACCGTCAACTTTCGTTTTGTTGTGGAACGTAGTTTGTAAAGCAAGAACACTAAATATATATATTTATCTAATCTACGTTTTAGCTTGATTTTGGTAACCATTTAGGTCACTTACACACCTACCCACATGAATGCGGTGCTAATGATATCCAACCGCACTACTTGTGGGGGAATTTTGTAACGTAATCGCTTACAGTATTAGGTGCACACCACCTGGCTTCCCTACGTATAGCCGGAAATTAAGAATCCCCTCTGTTTGGGTATCGCTGTTACACCGTTATTCCTGAGTTGGCCAAAGTTTTGCTTTTTGTATCCTAGCAATATTGATCCGTTTGAAATCGGCGTGGATGAAGTTGAAATACCGGATGATTTACATTTTCGATTTGTATGCCAGTAAATATAACAGTTTCCGTTATTATATTTATTTGTGCTTCTAGCTTTTGCCTGCGGCATTGCCCGCACTGAATTTGCTTATTGGCGTAAAATTCCTGATGTCTACTTGACTTAGCAACTTTTTGATTATAGTAAAGATTAAAGAAGTCTCTGTCTCTAACTGTCCCTGTGCCAAATTTCAGCTAAATTTTTAGCTCCATTTTGAGCAAGGGCGAACAAACAAACAAGCAAGCCAACTCACTTTTGCATTTAGGTATAATTTTAGTATGGATTCTCGGATAGAAGATACAGTAAAAATATAAACTATGTCTATAATTTAACATAAAAAAGGTGTTTAAAACATTTTAATGAAATAAATAAAAATAAAAGTGTCATAATTACCCCTTGACATATCGTGCGATTCTTATGCGTAAAGCTACAACTGACCTTTTTTAACTAGTTGTCTTACATTGATGTGATACTGTGCCCAAAAAAGAGTTGATGTTATATGTGCTAAGTTTTTAAATATCCTTCATACATATCTACAGGATACTTATATAAAAATAAAAAATATGATTATTTTTCTGTTTGTAAACACGTACAAAATGTGATTCTTGATTGTTATTATTTGACTAACAGTAAAAAAATTCATGAAATTTAGTGTTTTGGTTAATTTGGGAGACCTTCCTAGACTGGTAACCAAAATAAGCAAGTCTGTAGGTTGTAATTATTGTCACAGGGGTGACAGTTGATATGGTTCGTGTAAATAAAATCTCTCTAGGTACCTACGGTATGCTCTTTTTTCTTTTAAACTTGATAAAAATACTGTTGTATCTCACTGATACAAGCCAACACAACGCCTCAATTTTTTAAATATAGTTCAATCTCCATTGATATAAAAAATTATTAAAAACAAAATAAATTAAAAAAATTACAAGTATAACTAAGTATATTAATCAGAGTAAATTATATTGTATACTTACTAGCTGACCTGGCACTCCTGGCAGACGTTGTTCTTCCTCCGTCGCACCGCTTGCCGCGCTCCTTCCTTCTCCTTTTTTGCACCACTTCTAAGGGTCGTAGCGTGATTTTAAGCCTATATATATAGGGTATCAAATGCAAAAAGATTTTTTTGGATTTCGATGTATATTTCGAGAGATTAGCGCGTTCAAACAAACGAACTCTTTAGCTTTATTATATTATAGTATAGATATTAATAATATAATATTTATTTGTATCCATAGTTTTTACAAAATAGTAAGTAAAACTGCATCCAGGCAATCCTGCCCAAACATAACACATTATTATATGTAGTGTTCAAAGTAAACATTTATAAAGTTTTTAAGTTTTTTTTTAATTATGTGTATTTGTGTGTATGTATGTGTGTTTGTGTGTGTCTTTGTGTGTGTGTTTGTGTGTATTTAACTATTTGACGATAGGAAAAGTATAAAGTTAAAATACATAAATCCTACTATAATAACAGATAAGATAGATTAATATGTAAGTCGAAAATAGTATAGTCATTACTAATTTGTGTATTTATCACAAGATATTTATTTTTTATTTATTTTTTAACAATAAACAATAATATATGTAAGTTTTGCAACAAATTCTCTATTTCATCATAGTTTTGTAGCATCCAACCGTTTAGGACGAGTTAACGAGAGAGTTTACACGTACATAAGAATTAAACGTAGAATAAAATCGACTAACACTTGACGTTTATAAGTAGCCTTTCCCGGGACTTATACTATTTCCTTGCCAAATTTCATAGTAATCCGTAAAGTGGTTTAAGCGTGAAGAGGTAACAGACAGACAGACAGACAGAGTTACATTCGCATTTATAATTCTATTATATTAATTTATAATATATAATAGTATCGATTTAAAAGTGAAATTGTTGCAACATGCCCTAAAGTTCTGAAAATCCAAATTAGTTTTCTTGTTCTCTCATAGATATAGCATTATATATATGGAATAAAAAGTATTTACCTAAACCAAATAGCTGCTGTCATATTGAGATACTGGTATGTGTGGCTTGAAAACTTTCACAGTTGAGTAGCCACTAGATCGACAAATATTTTCGCTAATTCGTGCAGCGCAGTGGATAGCCTAAGCTTTCTTCTCCAATGATACGATTGTACCCCTACGCATACGTATTATGGCTGAGGCAACCTAACGCAAAATAAAAGAAAAGCTAAAATTAGAATTAAACTAAAATTAAAAAAGAAGAAATAAATTATAATATTTTATGTTCAACTTGTCTGCTACGTCGTTTATCTAGTCTGACAGTATTTTAAATGGGGTATTACATTCTCAAATATCTTGGATCAAAGATATTTTAGTCAAATATATATGATAATGTCATACAGACATATGATTCATTTTATCTTTTATCATAGATCTTTGACATGTGTTATTAGATTGGATCCAAAAAGGTCATAGAAAGAGGTATTGCCAGTTAAATAAAAAAAAAACAAAAAATTAAGCTTGGCTGTATGCAGAAGTGTCGTTCCTTTTCCGCGATAAAAGAAAAACATTTTGGCGCCACTAAGTAATGGTGTAAAATATTTTTATAAAGTTTTTGTGATGTTTTTCTGGTAAGGAAATTTATAATAGAAGACATGTGCTGCATGGTCTGAGTCCCTTTGCTTTCGGAGAAGCAACAATTAAACCTAGAAAAAGAAAAGTACAGAAAAATTGCAGGAAGTGCTATTGCCTTAAAAAGAATTGCGTAGGTAATAGATAGCGAGTGCATAAACTAAAAGCCATAAAATTCTATTTTAGTTAGCTTTTCGCAACTGTGCATAATTTTTAAAGAGTATCTAGTTTTTTTCGAAATGCGCGGCGTCTCCATTCGATTAGATTTTTTATGCTACGCAAACACTTATAATAGTCTACAAAGCAAATATCTTTTTAAACAACAACCTACATCCAGGTTATAAAAATCGAATGGCGGTATTGTTAAAAATTGCAGATATAATTACTAAAATAACAGGCAAAATCTGTATTGTCTAGTCATAAAATCCATGATCGTAGCCAAGTTTTTTTTTTTTCTTTTTTAATAAGAAAACAAGGCACACTATAGAAGCAATGGTAGCACACACAACCGAATCGTTCTCCATTGCAAGCAAAATGACATCTGTGACAATAACGTAAAAAACTAGGATCATAGAACTTTGATAGTGTAATATACAGATATGACTCAAAAAAAAAGATCTTGGATCAAATCTATGATCAAATCTTTTATCACATATATTTGACATATATGTGATAAAAGATTTGATCATAGATTTGATCCAAGATCTTTGATAATGTAAAAAATCTTGGATAGAATCCCCCCCCCTTAGAATCGACTTATCGTGGCTTAAAAAAGTACATCAATCTTACAAATACACAAATATCCATAGAATTAAGAAATACATTATACACACATAGAAATAATCTTTCTTAGTTTGAGACTCCTTGAAGGTTCTTGTCTTCTGATATTGATTTTTGATTTTTTAGAATGGTATACGATACAATATACAATTGAAACATTATTGTGCTTATGAGGAGAAAAAAAAAGTAGAGAAGTTTAGAATACAAAGGACTTTGGAAGGACTCCCAACTAGACAGTCTATAATTCCGTTATCTGTGTTAGTTTTTTACTTAGTGTCGTAGGAAAAGTAGTCGGCTTACTTTTATCTATAGCATTAATAATCAGATTAATTACCATCCATACCGTCTTCAAAACAGTTATCTTTACCAAAAGCCTGTTAAATTAAATAAATATTTCCTGTTATAGATTCATTCTCATGTCCGCTTCGACTTTAAAGTGAGAGGTAAAAATTATCTTAGTATTATATCTTCCTGCGTCCGTCAAAACAAAGACAGTATTTATTAACAACAAGTTTTGTTAAATTACAAACGGTTATTTGCTGTCGTAGACATAATCTAAATGGGAAACGAAAGCTATTGAGGAAAAATATTTTTTTAATGTGAATTAAGCAATTTGGTCGAGGTTATTGCTCTCGAGAGTTGAGTGGAAGAGAAAAAAAATAGGTAGCAGTTGTCGGCCGGGGCTGCATCAGCGGGGGCTTCACGGTTGAGCTGCTGTGACACCTGAGCTGCGTCAGTCTATAGATACTAAATAACAGTATACGTGTAGTTTTAGTGGATGAATTTTAAAAATCGTGATCCAGTCGCATGCTTCTATCGGAAACGATAAGCGAAGTTAGAAAGTAGGTACCTGGGTTAAATTTTTACTGTACAGGCATCTTGTTGACCCAAAGCCATAAAAAAATTCAAAAAATATTTGTAAATGTTTTTGAGGGGACTCCGATACAGCTAAAGAGGTGCGCTATAAAAAAAAATTGACCTACCCCATACGATGGTGTAGGTCAATTTTTTTTTATACCTGTGTGACAGACGACGGTCTGATGGACAGACGGACACGTGAGTGACAACAATAAGGCTTCGTTTGGACCCTTCGTGTATGGAACCCTAAAACAAGCTTTTCTTTTTGATATATACAGTATCATTGGTCTATATACTTATTCAAACAAATCTTCGGAAGTCGAATTTCACCACCTTGTAATTTGTCGTATTGATTTGAAATTTTACATATACCAAGAACAATACAATATGGTTTCATCGAACTGCCAACCAAAAGGTTACTATTAAACACCTTGAGTTTTTGCTCATTTGGTTCGTTGTAACTATTTTAATTCTATATACTTGGTCACGAGGGTCTCATGATGAATTATGGAGGTATATAGCGGAACTTTTCAATGGTTACTTGTAAACCCATCAAATTAGCGCTCATTTGGTTTGTTTTACGAGTCAAATACATCAATCAATACAGTGAAAGATTTTTTTTTAGTTAAAAAATAATTGATCATGATATTTAAAGTGTGTTATTTTTGTGCCCAGAATGTTAAGAACATAAAAATGGGTTTTACACACACACACCCACATCTAATGAGAAAGACAGCCTCTTTGTTTTATCAAAATTAATAAAACAATTTCCGAGTAAAAAATTAGTTCGGTAGCAAGTACCGCACGAGCAACTTCTCTTGAGAATATTTTTTTTATATTAATTAAGATTATTACAGCATCTTTTTTAGCAATATAAAACAAACCTCTGGGCCGATTTTGCTCAAACTCTTTTTAGATTTAAGTCATGACGTGACGTATTGCTTGATATGGTCACAAGAGCAATTTGGTCCATTGGTTGTTGAGATATCGAAAAAAAAAAACCTAAAATGCATATATACACACGTACACATACACACGCACACATACACACGCACACACACACAGAGACATCACTCTAAAAATGTCAGGACTCCAAACGTAACAATTAGCGATTTCGATTTTCGGACCTATTATAATTACTTGTTTCCTCAAGAGAAGTTAATAAATGTATGCTATTGAGAGGTCCTTAAAACGAACGTATAAAAACGTGATTTGATTGAAGCAACGGGACAAAGCTACTATGTCTATACTAAAATCTTGCTACTTATACGCCGTTTTTATTTTATTTACCATTGTCTGGTTCAGCTCACTGTAATAGCGCAAGGCCGCCTCTTGAAGGGAGTGAGTCTTCTATGCGTCACTGTCACTACTAACTATATTACAAATTCTGTTCCATTCTGTTAAAGTGATATATTTTTGTTTTTGCTATTGAGGTAAGTACTTACGTACGCACTTACCGCAAATAGATTAACAGTACAAATAGTCAATGTAACAATATAAACGTAAAGATGCCGTCGCTATCTGTTACGAAGCTAGTGTAGATCCCGACGGTACAGCCTTGAACAATGCTCCGCGATACAATAGGTGTGGCTCCACGGTAACGTTGCAAAATATTAATCTTCACACACGTTTACAGTGTTTACTTGCCAAAAATATATAAAACAAAGAAGTCATACAATAACTTTATGATGAACTATACAGCTATAGACCTACCTGACAGACGTTGTTCTGTCCATTCTATTGCTGCCATCCCCCGTCACATCGCTCTGCTGTGGTAGTGTTCGTTTTTGCTTGAGGTTCGGCTCCTAATGGTCGTAGCGTGATGTTAAATAGCCTTCCTCAAGTATTAGGTATGAAATGCGAAAATATTTTTTCAAATCCGACTGATAGTTAGAGGTTAGCGCGTTCAACCAAAAAAAACAAACAGTTTACCTTTAAAAATAATAGTATAGATACGGTATTTGTATACGTACGATATATGTTTTGAAGACAGCCTCAGCGGCACAGTGGGTAATGACCTGTCTACTAAACTAAGAGGCGTGACTTTGATTCCGCACAGGACAAACATTAATGTAATAATAAAATGTATTTATTTATTTGTGTTTGTCTTGGTTCTGGGTGATTTCTATGAATAATATGTATGTATTTGTGAAAAAAGTATAGACATATCTATTTGTATCCGTTGTCTGGTACCCTACAAGCCTTGCAAAGTTTGGGATATTAATTTTTATCTAAGTTAATCAAAAGTCAATTCTTTAACGACCTTATATAAAATTTCGCTGTGTATAGAATACATAGATTCAAAGCATCTATTGGTAATGTCATAAAATTAATCCATGTTTATTGACTTTTTAAGAACTTTGACATCTAAAAATTTCAGGGTTATTAATACATATTATGTACGCTCTGTCACGTTGTCGTTTTATAAGGACGACAAGTGATTGATATTTTAAATATAATTTATTTAATAATCAATATACTTTATTAAATTATTTATTTATTAATCAAATTCGAGGCATCCGACTCAAAGTTAATTACTTACATTTATTTAGAAGCTTAGTAAAGTTAAAAAAATTATTTTATTTTCTCATCTTACAGTTTTTTTGGCGGGTTGTTTTTTCTTTAAAAGTTTTGATTGCTACAGTGGATAGAAAACATAGATAACTTTCTCTTTTATATTATTCTAGTCTTTGCTTATTAATGATAAGTCGTGTGATGTAACATGAACATCTGCAACTGCACGACTCCTGGAAGTTTAAGTGCGATGGAGTTGAGTGACACCAATCACATCGCCACTTGTAAGCCTATGGTTCTGCGAATTTAGTGGCAAGTGTATCTTTGTTGCGTGTTTAACTTTCACTTCCACGATTCGGTTCTATCTTTTACGCCACAAACTTAAATTTGAGTTTGAAATGAATATAGTGATAATTTATGTAGGCATCAATAATGTGACTTTCTCATAATGTGGCAGAAATACTATAATTGCTTGCACGTGTTCGATTAAATTTACTGGAATCATTCGTGTATGTAAGTTTTGAATGATTATAAGGTGGATGTATGAGGATTGAATAAATAAATGATAATCTCAGTATCAACAGTCAGGAAGTGTATATTTACACACAGTATGTATATTTCATTAAAAAAGTATTGTCTCAAAATAAATTTATTTGCATTGGTCTCAGATTCTTCAGGTCAGACACATTTACAGTTTTAATTTACAAAAAATTTTAATTTTGGATGTACAAGGTAATCTCCAAAATTAAACTACTCATTCCGCATTTCAAAAATTCTTTCACAAATATTTAGAATGGTATTTTAGGGTGGATATGCACTATATAATATTCCGTTAAAATGGAAGGGCTTTTCGTGGCTGCCAAAATTGTAGTTATAGTCGAAAAACCTCAGTGAATGGGGTGTCGTCTTCGTAGGGTTGAATCGGACCAAGTTTTTCCGTCCCCAGTTAGAGAACATGGACAGAGTGGTCTCGATTTTAGACACAAGTTCTCCGCACTTTTCCTTCAAAACGGAACTAGTATTTGCACGACAAAAAGCGTCCGTGTAAAAAGCGTCTCCAGTACTGTCATCTGCATAGCAATGTATGTTGTTGATGGACAACATGGCATTGATATGCAGGAGAAACAGCGTAGGAGGAAGCACATAGCCTAGTAATGTAATGCGCTTGCTATCAGAGCAACAAACGTTAACTACGGCTCGTATGCGTCTGCCAAACAAAAAGCTAGTCATGCAAAAATTTTCGGGCAGAACGTTTGATGGGTCTTTTTGTGTGTAATTTACACTGCTTCAATGCGTTTAATGTCATAATCCAGCCAAGTTTAAAATACATAAATCTTGTGTGACACAATGTACAGATCTTGGCTCATTCTCTTTAGTTGGATTATTGACATTAAACGCATAATGTGCATAATTTTGATCAACAAAACGCCACTTTAGTCAGCAATCTAAAATACCTTTAAAATTAGGTGCGATTTGTTGTGTATTTGACTTTACTCAGTTATATGATTTAATAAGGAACGAACAATATTTTTTGTAGTATTTATTGTTATTGTATTATTGTCGTATTGTGAATATTATATAGTAAAGTAGTTTTATTGATTGTTTTTGTATTGTTTGTATAATGCAGTTAACAATACATTAAGTTGGTTTAATAAAGGTTACTTGCAAAGTTAATACTTGATTTATCTAATGCATTTTTTTGTTAAAAGAGGGCTTAATTCTAAAATCTATCTAAAATATAGCAACATAAATAAACTTTTACTTAGAAAAATGCTTCGTGTTGATTGCTCGAACATTCCCTTTAGGATGAGGTTCGGAACTTCGGAGGCTGCAAGACGCGGTGCCGGCTGCAAAGCGGGGTCGATGGCACGGCTAAGCAATATTTATACCTACACCTGTATACACAACTAAGTGCACTGTACATGTAAAGGATTGTTGCACTCTTCTTGTTACTTTGCGCGATGCAAAAATACGCACGGGTGTGGAAAAAAGGTTTTTGTGCATAGAGACTTGATTTCAAGGTTTATTAGATTAGACTTTGTGCGTGAATTTCTCAGGTATTATTTTTCACCTATAACGTGCAAAAAAGTCATATGACTTATTAACTAAAAAAACTATAATCCTAAGGTTGGCGGACAGCATCTGAAAAAAAAGATTAGCTAACAATAACACAAATTTTATCTACAACTAACTGGGGGACTGCTAAACTAAATTGCTAATAGTAGATAAACTATTGAGTTATGTGTAGCGAATCAGTTGTTTAATTATAACAAAAGTTTGGTTATTGTTAAGTAAATTTTGAATAGCCAAACTAGTTTAGTTTTCCTTTTGTTTCAGTGTTATATAGGGCTCATGGCCATATATTTGGACCATTTCGGAAGCGATTTTCAAACGATAGAACACACATCTAATTACGCGCTATTGCTACAATGTTACAAATCAACGTTTTCAATCTTGATTCGTTTGTGTGAACATCGGTTAGCTAGCATATATCGCGAAGGTAGGCTTCGTCTGCATGGACTTTAAAATACCAAAGCTTTTTAATTTTTACGCAGAAACCCTATATACTACTATTAATTATTCTGTCCCCATATTTATATTTTCGAGATATCCTTTCAGGACATGGTTGAACGCTAGATTGTTAATTTCAAATCAAAAAGTTAATAATACTTATTTAAAAATAAATATAAAAACGACGGGTTTTTATACAAACTTGAAGTCTAATCTCCAATTGGATTACACCATTTTCACACACAAAAAATCCACTAGATACTACATTACAAGTATTAAGAAGACCCAGCCGTTTGGGCTGACCGTTAATATGTCTATTTACATACTAACGCGACAAATCATTGTTTCTGTTTTTCACTGTGGCAATAAATTAAAACCCAGAAAAAATGTACCTAGAACCCGAGAACCGTAGGTTAGGTTAGAGCGAATTCTTAAACAAACAGCGTGACATGACTTTGCCCTTTGTACAGCCTTACGATATAACGTTATGGTAGTATTATGATAAGTTGTCAAGGATAATGGCAGAAATCACTTGTTCACTGAGAACGGCACACACCGTGGAGTGATTTCAAGAACGTCGGCCCACGATGAACGATTACTTTCTCATTCGTTCTTCTTTAAATTCAATGCTATTTGCTATAGGGAGAATATAATTTTGAAATTGAATTTTTATTTGTTGTTCTTCGTGCAACCTTTGGTGGAAAACCCTTGTTCTTTGCTGACCACATGTAATACTCACATTACAGAGTTCAAAGACTTCTCAAAAAGACAAAATCACAATAGTGAGTATTGCGTTGAGCAAAAAGGTTATATATATGGATGAGCAAGAAGCCTATATAAGCTTCTCGGCGTTGAGGAATGACCATAGATGTAGAATAAGAATGCAGGAATAACTGTGTATCTTAGTTCTATATTTCAATGTATATTGTATTTGTAGCTGGCCATATGATGTAATTGTATTGGCTCTTTCTGAATTTGACAATTTACAAATTTATTTCTCAACAACAATATATAAGTCAAAGAGAATATAACTGCGTTTATGAAAGTCAGAAAAACAATACGAATAATTATGTAAGTTAAGAGTTTAAGCTATTCAGCCTTGTAGTTAAAAAATATTCGTAGGTTATTTAAAATTATAACTAAACATCATTAAAACAAAAGTTCACGTTCAATGTCTATGTCACGTCCCTGCCGGTTGTTTTTGGAAATGCTACTTTCAAATTGGTCGACGAATATGTAGTGCGTTTAGATAAAACCACTTCAAGAAAAAGGTGTATCGCAAATATATTTGGGAAGCGCACACTGGGGCAAGAAACCATATTTTTACACCACCTGCTCGACAATGTCGGGTTAACCTAACCTAAAGTAAGTCATTAGATAGCACTATAGGTATTTAAAAATTTAGAATCTCAACGTAACTTAAAATTTGTAAGATTTTTTTTACCACTTATTCAAGAATCGAACTGGCCACCACCAGTGGATCTTTGTGCTTTACATTACCTACATTACAAACAAAATAATTTTATAATAAAAATGAATAATCAAATAAAAACAAAAACATAAAGAATTAAAAAGCAATAAACAAATGTACCTATAGTATATCTAATATTTAACTTTAGGCAGACGGGACTCATCTTAGGTTAACTATACTATAGTTGGAGCAATCTTCCACTTTGTCCCTCCTACTTATAATCAAATATTTGGCATTTTTAGGTGCACTTGTTTATTGCCTTTTAGTTCTTAATGTTTTTGCAGTCGGGTTTTAGTTTTTTTAATTGACTATTTTACTTACCCTATAACACTCAGGATATAAATACCCTTCATTTTAGAACCCATTTATCAAATCAGTTTAGCCATGTAGGCTACAGAAGGTCACAATGGAACAAACATACCCACATAAATACAAACGCTCTAAGAACATTACCCTCCTTCTGGGTCAGTCGGTTATAAATATCGAGCAAAGGTAGTTATTTGACTCCAGAGATCTTTAAATCTGAAACAAACATGTGTGAATGTTAACATTGTTGACAACCATCTTCAAGAAAAGTCCAAGTAACGTTCATTAAAACCAACGAGGGTTTCCACAAATAGAAAATAAAAAAAGGAGTCAAGTTTATCTGAAAAAGTACCCTTTTGTTCTGAAAGTATTGCTTTTTATGGTCTCGCAGAAGGTGTAAAAAGCAGAGTTCTTCAAAAAAAGCAGGGTATTTTCATTAAAAAGAACTTTCCTTTATAAATCCTAAAATTCTTGCAAATATAAAAAAAAGTACCTCTTGTTATTAATCTTATAATGGTATTTTTTCTCTTGGCACGGCTGAATTCCAATACTTTATGTATAAATAACCAGCCTTGAACTACTTTTGAAAAAGAGAAGTGGACATAAAACTCTCCCTAAGTTGCATAGGAACCGGAAATAATAGAAACTTAAATTAATGATTTATGGAAATCTAGGCGGAAAAGTCAAATGCTATTGTTCTTTATACACTTTTTACTTTTTCGGTTGCTTTAATCAAATTAGATGTAAGATGATAAAATAATAGGTATGCGGATTTCCATTAAAATTCAATAATTAGTATCCATCTACATCTTGCAATTTCAGTACAAACGTTTGTTTAATTTATAACATTATCAATTATATTATAGGCTACTATAATGACAAAACCCTGTCGCCCGCCTATCTTATCCTTACATTTTTCAGGATACGCCGGCCCACGCTGCGTTCATCCAGGGTCTCCACTCTCAGACTCGTCTACTCTAGTGACCTTCGGTTCTGTGACAAATATGATCTGCTCATTGACACTTCAACTTGCTTATCCTTTGGGCTATGTCAGCGACTTTGGTTCTTCGTCGGAGCTCTTTATTGCTGATAATATCCTTCAAAGAAACTCGTTGAATAGCCTTTTCAATAGATCATTGAGCTACTTTTAACATGTGGATCACATCAACTATTTGCACTTAGGCATTGAGGTATAGGCGACCTGACGCAATTTTCAGATTGTTGTCCACCACAACTAAATTCTTCTGTCTGCTTCTTTATCGAAGTTGTTTCAACCTCTTGTAATTTTGTCTGACTTAGATAGACATATTCTAAAGCAGCTTCCATTGGGACATTACGGACGGCCTCTGGTCTCAAGTCAACGTGTTGATTAGACATGACCTATGTCTTGTCTACAATCGTTCTGAAACCCAATCACCTGGAAAACAGATACTGTAAAGTTACTGTTACTGTTAGTTAGTTTTCCACGGATAGGTAACATCGTTGGGCACTTTTCTTCCACGTCGTATATAGCGGTGCTACGGGTAGGTTATTTAAAGATTTGCAGAGGGGTAGCTAGACAATCAGAAAATAGCACAAAATATTTTTTATCTCAGTAAATCAATGGGTAATCCCACAGCAATACGGAATTCGGTGCGGGCGAAGATGCGAGAAAAAGTGATCTAATATAAGTATGGTAAAATGGTAATAATACACTAAACATGACTGGGACGACCCGCATGCATTGCTCTTAGAGTATTAGAAGAGATATAGATACTCGTATTTCCGCAATGTACGCGTCCGACTTCCTTCATTTTTGCATGTAAATAAATGTATATTTGTGCATACATACATAGTTAGATATCCATATTGATGACATATTTTATTCCAGTGGTGCTATGTACACGACGTCAACGACTTCGACGACGACGTCGGGGTCAGCGCGCGTCGAGCGTTGCGTACGCGTCGTGCGGCTCGTGCGTCCGCGCCGACCCGCGCACGCGTTCGGCTTTTCTGTGCGCGGGGGACAGGAGCACTCTACTGGCTTCTTTATCTCCAAGGTTGAATTCAACTCGGAAGCCCAACTTCAAGGTTTAAAGGTTAGTTGGATATAACCATCCCAGTATAGTATAGTGATCTCCAGTATTCATGTTTTATATAGGTCACTTTTCCATTCATATTCCTATGTTTTCTTACTATAAGAGTTGAATATTAACTCGTTGATCTAAGAACTTTACTCTATTTTCACTCTATCCATCTCCTCTATCCCCTACCTCCCATCAAATTTATACCAAAAGTGATTTATTTTTTTGGGTTTTCTGTCATTCACTGACTAATTTAGTCAAAAAGTTCGATAGCTATGATGAATAGAACGAATCGAACAATTCCTAAGAAAACAACAGTATTATTAATAAAAAGGTTATAAATTGTGCATTTTAAATAACTGCATATATATGTATAGGTACATTATTTACATTACATTATCAAAACATGACTATGGTCCCAGCCTTTATTACTATGACAAGATAAAGAAAATCTGTAAATCTGACATAGTTTTAAGTTTTCCGTAACTTATCTTTACACACAAATTATATCTGCGGTTTGGCGTTCGGATACTCATTTTAAAGTGTTTTTTTCTGTTTCACAACCTAAAACGATCTACAAATCATGTTTTTGGTACGTTCTGGTACGAAAATTGTTTCCGTTGACTTTAAAACACTAGACAAACTATATAACTATTCTATTGTGTTGCGTCGAGTTGCACTTCACTTTGTAATGTTTAATTTCTTGATCATTTTACAATAGAATTACCATCATTCACAACTCCACTACAATAAGTGACACAAAGGCTTAGCACAGTCTTGTACGTGTACCATGTCGTTTGTTCACACTTTTTGTAAACAACTTGACGGTTTCTCACAATTTTCTACATATTCCGCAACTCTCGTGCGAATGTTTGTAGTGATCATAGTTTGAGTGACATACACGTGTTAGCATTATATTATCAGAGTAATTAAAGCGGATTACCTACTAAGTACTACTATGACTAGAGTTTTAGCTACGTAGTATTTCTTCCTGTTTACTATGGCTACCAAATTTTCTCAAAAAGAAAGTCGACAGAGACAGGGGAAAATAACAGCCACGTGTTTAGTACATTGTGTATTAAGGGCGGTAAGGAGAAAATTACTAACGAGAGGCTATATAGAAGCCTAAGGCCGAAGGCTTTAATGACTCGAGCTTGTAATTCCCGTACCGTCCGTGTTACACACAATGTTTTTCACCACATTTGCGAGTAAAAAATAAAAATTTGAGATAAAAAACTTACACACTTAAAAACTTACTTTACAATTTTTAAAAACACTAAAAGTTTTTCAAATTACTTTAGTGTGTTAATATTTATCGTTAGGAGCTTTATTAATAATTTTTTCTACATTTTCTCCAATTATTCACCTTCATTTTTTTACTAACACCTACCTACCCTACTTACTTCCTTTTGCTCAAATGCTGTTAATTTTTGGACTTGAGAATGCTCTTCAACATAGAGTTAATTGCCCATTGGGAGGACGGTTTGTATTTTTCGACAATTTCCCCTAAGTAAGCTAATAGGACATTCTCTGACAGGAACTCGTTTTCTCCTTGTTTCTTCAGGTAATGAAATTGGCGTATGCGGTTAGTGCCTACTTGTCTTTAGGCTTCGGCAGTAACAGGCTCATATTTGTTTCTTGAGCCACATTAACAATATCTAACGGTGTCGCATTTACCAATATTAAAATTTTTTATTTCTTTTGTAAGTAGTAAGTAATGAAACTTACCAAAATAAAAATGGTGGAAACAGAAGTGTAACCATCTAGCGATATCTAGAGAATTTATGAATTAAATTTTTTTTTTGCTAAAGTTAAACTTTTGTTCGCTAGTGTCGTTATAAGTTCACACCATATCTATATGGCGACTCTAGTTATGCTTTTGGCCACCGGGTCAGAAAAAATAGTTGCACTATAATTTTACATCTTAACGGATGGCACTTTTGTACATACTTGATATAAAAGATAAAACAGTATGTAACTAACCCCCCCAAAGAACACATATACTAGCTACCCTTACGTACCTACCTAACTAACCAGTATGGATATAAAAGATTATAAGTCAATATGAACACGAAACTTGAAAATTGAAGTATAAATTTATCGAAGGTTTGGCTATGTGATCGTCTGAGTGGTAGGACCTTATTGTGTAATGTAGACCGCAGGTTCTTTAAGAGAAAGACTGAAACACCGTTCTAGTTATAAAAATAGTATCCTTCACCCCTATGCGCTTTTTATTTTTCTAAAAAAATAAAAAGGCGGGAAGCTCCACCCAGCGCTTCCCACGGTACGTGTCCATACCGAGGCTAACTTAGCGCACATCCCCCGAAGGAGTAGAGGTGTGAAATCATAAATGGTATAACCATTAAATTATCGTTGCAGCCGAAGCTGAAGACCGAAGTCTCAATATGTAGTTTCAGGAACAAATCCTTGTGCGTGCATAGCACAAACACTCAGCCTTTAGGCCAAAGAGTGTGACATCCGTTCGCACAGACACAGCCATGACATTGTCAAGAGAGCACGTCTCGTGTTAAGCACAATCCGAAGAGCAGGACGCAATAAACCCCACTGAACCATTTATGTAGTAGGTAATTTATGTACCAATGGAACAGCCATGGAATTCACCAAGAGGGCACGCCCCATGCGTAACACACTCCGAAGAGCAAGACGCAATAAGCCCCACTGCATCCATGTAACTTCAGTCGTAGATTATAAATGATATATTTCGGTTTACAAGCCGGCGTCCACACCATACAAGATCAAGGATTCATAAACAGGTTAAATGTATAGGTATATTATTCAGTTCAAGTACGAAGAAATATAGTTTATAGTTTATTTGATCGATTAACGATAGAATAAGTGTGAGTTATATTATTTATGTAATATTCAGTATCGCAGCTTTTCAGGAATTTAGTCGCGAACCAAATATGATTCCATGAGTTGTTACCAGTCGCGTAGGTGCAGTATCACTGTCGCCTTCACGTAATCAGCGTCCGTCTCCCCACAACTTGGCAACGGTTTACGTGTCTATTTAAATAAAGCAACAATTGCCTTCTTTCGTTTTTCGACTCTGACAGACAGCTCGGGGCAAGGACCTTTACCCTTCTACACTGTGTGGTCTGTTGTCGTCGTTCAAGTCGCTCGGCACTGAACTCACATTCGTATTTGACCCAAACAAACGGATCGAAACGTTAGGCGAGAGATGTTCAAACCGTCTGTGAGCTCAGCCGATGTAACTTGAAGCCACTAACGAATGTTAACGATAAACATTCTGAGAGACCAGTAGGTTTTAGGCTTCCGATCCCCGGGCATGCCTCCATCATCATCTCCTTGTCTCCTCTTTACTTTACTCAGGCGAGGCCTTTTTACCTGTGTAATATAGAAGCATTATAAACGATCAAACCTCAGAAGCAACGTCCATCACTAATACAAGCAAAGGAGTCGCATTCCAATATTCAAATCGCTACAAGACTTCTCCCTATTTGGTGTCACCAGTCGCGTAGGTGAAGTATCACTGTCGCCTTCGCGTAATCAGCGTCCGACTCCCCGCAACATGGCAACGGTTTACGTGTCAATTTTAATAAAACAACAATTGCCTTCTTTCGCAGTTTTTCGACTCTGACAGACAGCTTGGGGCAAGGACCTTTACCCTTCTACACTGTGTAATCTGTTGTCGTCGTTTAAGTCGCTCGGCACTGAACTCACCTCCGTATTTGACCCAAACAAACGGATCGAAACGTTAGGCGAGAGATGTTCAAACCGTCTATGAGTTCAGCCGATGTAACTTGAAGCCACTAACGAATGTTAACGATAAACATTCTGAGAGATCAGTAGGTTTAAAGCTTCCGATCCCCGGGCATGCCTCCATCATCTCCTTATCTCCTTCTTTACTTTACTCAGGCGAGGTCTTTTTACCTGTTTTGTATAGCAGCAGTATAAGCAATCAAACATAAGAAGCAACATCCATCGCTTATTCAAGCAAAAGAGTCACTTTCCAATATTCAGATTACTACAACACTGCCACCTTTTAATAGCCATCAGAAAGGTACAAAATTCCTCTCATATTATAATGTATTCACTCAATAATACATTGCATTTTATATAATCGCATTTTGCATATGCCCACTTCATACGCTTTCTTTATATTTGGTGGCACCGCGACGCTCGCCGCTGCCTATGTATGTCTACGTAAACTTATGCTGTCCCGGGTGTTCTAGTAATGAAATTTATTTTATTTTCGAATTTAGGTTTTTAACTACATAAATGTGTTAAGCCCGTCTTTAGAAAGTCTACAAAAATATTAAAGACCTCCACCGCCACGATCCTGGCTAACTTTTTCTAAGTCCTCGATCTTCCACGATCCTATTTAATTATTATTTTGATAATTATGTTAGTTTTATATAACAATTTTATTTTATGTATATTTTTTTCTTTTTTTTTTTTATTATTAAATTTTATTTTTATAAAATTTAATATTATAAAGCACGAAGATGGCTTGGTAGACGGGTAGGCTTGGCAGATGGGTACAAGTACGTAAAGTTTACGTAATGTTTTAGTGTACAAGTAGAGCGCAGGAACGCACAGAACGCACTTCAATGACATAATGCATCATATCGCCCATGGGATTTATAAACTCCCGTTTTGCCTTGAGGAAAGAAAAAATTACAAAGAAAAAGCCGGTAAGGGTAATAAAGGTCTTAGCATCCACTTTACCAGCACGTAATGACACTGTTTACGAGTACGTGTGATGAAAAAGATATTAAGTGTACCTTTTGATGTATTTTATCACAATGGAGCCTAACCATAATAATATAAATCATACCGAATAAGCCGTCGATAAAGACCTTGTGTAACACAGATTGTGGGGAAAAAACTCCCTACGTCGGTTAAATCACATATTAGTTTTTTCTACAGCTTTTTTTATACCATGGACGCTTGTAACACCAAAGGCGTTATGTGCGCGTTGTCGACCCTCTATAAAAATCGAATAATAAATAAATCTGAATTTTTGAAGCTTTACTATGTGTCAGCATACGTTGATTATAAAATATCCTATCTAGAAATCAGTTAAACCTCATCTTCACACGGTCACTTCCGCAACAAAAGAAGTTACGAAAATTCACAAATTCGTCGCGGCGCAGGTTGAAGTACGGTCGACACAATAGGTTATCTCGTGAACAATCACAAGTCCTGGGAAGCACACAAGTTTTAAGACTCTAGTATAACTGTATTCAGAGTCAATGACTTCGTTAAACAACTGGTTAAAAACGGTTCACCTACATTAAATTCTGAAGATGTTGAAATTTACTTTTACTCGTAATAATTAGCGGTTGTTTTTTTTATTTTTGCACGAATGATTGAAACAGACTTTCTGCCTCTGTTTTAAAGTGTTCGAAATATAAAACTGACAACTGCGGTTTTTTAGGGTTCCGTAGACAATAAGGAACTGTTATAGTTTCGCCATGTCCGTCAGTCTGACTGTCCGCGGCTTAGACAATTAGTACTAGAAAGCTGTAATTTGGCATAGATATAGATATTATACGCGTATAAGGCCGTAAAAGTAGTAAAATGATTTTAGAAAAATTTTTTAGGTACTTCCCCTACTTGTAAAGTGGGAATGATTATTTTTTTCGACTACCTTACAGTGTGGGGTGGCGTTGGATAGCTCGCTTAAAAATATTGGGAATTTTCGATTCAGCGCTGCATTTGTGAAATATAAAGCTTTAAAGTGTAAATTTTTGATAGAGCCCAGTGAACTTAAAAAAAAACTTAAAAATGTAGTCGGATAAGTAAAAATATCGTAAAAATTCCATCAAAAACTTAGATGAAGTTGATACTTGTGTAAAACAGGTTTTAAATATAAGTTTATGAACCATTTAACATTACAGAAAAATAAAAGTAAAACATTCTGAATACTAACATACTAAATTAATTATTTACGTTCGAATTTAAGCGCGGCGCCTTTTTGTACCTACAGGGTACAAACTGTAAATCTAGTTGCTCTATCGTAAAAACAGTAACACAAACAATCTTGCAGTGATCATAGTGTGTGTAAGCTCTAAAGTATAACAACAAAAAATTCAAAGCAAAAAAACCTTTTAAAAAAAAAGCTTTTATTTAAATGCTCTAAAAAGAAGAAAATAAAATTTTATCAATCTATAGCCTCATTATACACAAGCTTTTATGATCATATAAATTGTGTACATAATGAGGTTATAAGTTGATAGTAAAAATTTTAAAAGATTTTTTAAAAAAGGTTTTTTTGCTTTAAATTTATTTTTTACTTTTTAGTTATTTTCTAATTATTCTCGGCAAGCCCTTTAATTTGATACCCATATTGTAGAAGTGCTAAAAAAATAACTATTCCGCCATCTCGGATGTTTCGCTATATTGGGTTTAGAATGACGTCACATTATTTTTCGAGTTACTCTCAACAAGCCCTTTCATTTGATACCCATATTGTAGCAATGCACTAGAAATAACTATTCTGCCATCTTGGATTGTCCGCCATATTGGATTTAGAATGACGTCACACAGCTTATCGTGTATTGTCATCCAAACTAAACGTGTATACAAAATTTCAGCTTAATCGGTTGAAGATATCTGCTTCAAAATTGAGAAGCAAGATTCCACCCGAACAAACATACATACATTGCAAGTTAAATAAAAGCTTTTAATAATAAAAACCTGCCAAGTGTGAGACGGGCCCAAGCCATTACTATCTTAAATCACCGTTACAGCGTCATCTAGTTATTATTAAGTAAAACAGTAACATATTTGTTTGTTGTAAACGATATTCGAGATTAAGAAACGTTGGGCTTGGTTTGAATTGGATGGATGACCGCTTAGCGGCACACTTTTTGTTTGTGTTTGTAAATTACGTAGGTTCGGAATCCTCGGTGCGCAAATCCGACTCGCACTTGGCCGGTTTTTTTTTTTTTAATGTCCACGTCAGAAAGTGACCTAGGATGATAAGTACAACTCCAAAATTAAAGATAGAGTGCATTCATAGCAAGTTATAATCTGCTTCACGTAAAGTTAAGGCATTTATATGAAAATTGCTACGAACATTGGGATAATATAATAAATTCATCATTGGCTACGAAGATCTGTACAAGTGGCGAATTGTCAAAAAAAAAATTCTCGGTGAATATTTTATTGGTTTATATTGAAGAATGTGCCAATAGACATAAACCTAGATGAGGTTATGGTCCCGTTACTTAATGTTACGCAGCATGTTTAAAGCATCTAAGACCAAAATATTAATTTCACCTCACCAGCACGAAAAGGATAGATTATAACAGGACAGGTTATAGTAGTAGTGCCCTGTTACCGAATGCACCGGCTAGGTGCTCAGAAGGAGAAGAAAAGGTAGAGGGAGTTCAGAGGTCGGTAAAGAAACACTTTTTAAGGGTAAGGCAGGTTATATTAGTATACTCTTTCAATGTTATCTCAACAAGCTTTAATAAACACAATTCTTCTAATCACGTAAGGTGATTCTTAACCCTTAAATAACTCTATCGAAACTATCTATTTACAATGGTATAGACTACCTAACTAGATAGAAGGACTAGAGACGCAAGCCTGCCTACTCAGATTTCAAAGTGTATATGTAAAATATTTATTTAGGGATTGAATACAATAAGTAGTCTTCGGCCTAGAGCCCGATCAGGAGACTTGCACGTCGTTGCCACCCCGTAGGTCTCCGCCGCCGAAGTAGGAAGACGCAGACGGGACTGAATTTAGGGTGACCTACCGACGTGTGGTGAGTAGTGTTACGTATGCCGCATGTGGCAGGCACAATGCTAGTTGTACGTGGGCGTAGTTCGCCACGTAGCCCTGGTGTGGAGCGGGTGCTCAGGCTGCAGCACCGCTACCGCACAGGCCGAAGGTTTGGAGTACTAGGTACTCCGGGCAGGCCGAGGATATGGAGTTTAAAGGAACTCCTGGCCTCCCTCGGTGCAGACGCCGGTAACCAGCTGACGCGCACCGGCATCGCACTGCGATGATCGCAGTAGTAGACGAAGACCGCCGTCTTTCAGACTTCAGGCACGGCACAGAGCCGAAAGGAGTAAGTATAGTATTTACTATACTAACAATAAAAACCGCACTGTGATAGAAAAAAAAGGTATTAATAACTTACCCCATAATACACAATTACACAGCGCAAAAAGAAAATATACTAACCGAAATACGATACGGTTTTTATGTTTAGGAAAGTTACAAGGCAACAGCGTTGCAGAATATAAAGAAGTTCATCAAATGCTCAAAGTAGATTTTTATCGATGAACGTGCCGCAGAGACGCAAAGGCTAATGTTTTATTTTCTTATGTCAAACCTTTGACAAGATTCTATACTCTATGTTTAAAATAGTTAAACATATATTGACCTAGTAGTGGATGCCTGGAAACTTCCATCGTTTCTTACATCATCCGGTCCTTTACCGGAGCCGGACCACCTGAACGGTCGTAAGTTATAAGTTTTGCTGTCCAAATTCAGTGAGCAAAATCCAATTTTGCTCACTAGTGAGGTAAAGTAATTCAATGTTCGAACATTGGCTTTTGGAATTAACCCGAAGATGAATGAAAAAAACAATACAATGACTGGTCAGAAACAAATTTCGGGACAAATACTTAACCTTGTTCATTTTAATTAAGAATATAACAACAAAACATTTTTTCGTTTTTAAGTGAGATTTATAAATTATCAGTATTATTAAAAGTTTATACAGCTAACTTAAAAAATACCATACGTTATTTTGATGTCAATGGCAGAGGGTGTAGTAGGTACAATTCCGAACGCAACCTCAATTTAAAAAAAAAAAGTAAAATGGCGGCAAGCTAGTTTTTTGAACATAAGATTGTTTATTTAATTAATAATTCTGTTTTGTTTGAAAAATGAGCGATACAAGCTACGAAGATAAAACACCAGAAGAATTAAGACAGCAAGTCTCCAATGCCGAACTTAACTTTTTACCAGTGTAACCAGACTTAAAAGTCACGTGAAAATATTTTCTCGCTGGTAGAGGTGAAAAGCTGTATGTTGGACGCGTGAGCAAATTTTTTCGGTCTCGTGCCTTTAAATCTCTTTTAAATTTAAAGTCGGCACTTCTACCAAAAAAAGCTTTTACTTACCTGTATAAAAAATAACTATTTCATCTCTCCAGCACCAAAAGGTTGGTTTTGCTGTTCAAAAACAGTGGTCAAAAAAATGTTTGCTGCGAGCGTGAGACAAAGTAATGCAACGTTCGAATATTACCATTTGGAATTTTGCGATACTGAAAAAAAAACGCGATGATTGGTTTAAAAACAAATTCATTGTAATGAAAAGCATAACTAGATTGCATTTTTCATTGTTGACGTACTTAATATTTATGATTAATTATACCTTCTAATATTAATTAGCGTTTTACTCCCACAAGTAGTAGGAACCTAGGTATGCTCTAAAACTACAGGATATACCAAAACTATTAGTTTGAAATTCTTGCCTTCATAAGAGTATAAGTTAATTTGCATATTCAAGAAAGAAAAGTAAAAATTGTTGACAACATTCTAAACAATTTCGTACATATTTCGCATGTAGGTCGAAGCGATGATAGTAATTCTTATAAATCAATTGACCTTGTATCTACCGGCTTTGAGCAAAGGAAGTGAAACTAGTTCTCGACTTGTATAAATAATTTCAAACAACAAACCTATTTCTACGTGGAATTCTAAGTGCAGGAAGGTGCTCATCAAAAGCGCTGCAATCTTGGCAGTATTTAGATCTAGCACAGCATAAACATTTAATTTTTTATACAGTCAACCATCAAAGGCTTCTAGACAGTGCAATGATGAGGTGCGGTGCGCGGCGAGAAGGGGGACTTAACGCACCCGACTAGCCTATGTCTTGATATATGACATGTACAGTGCGGTTTCAGAGAAACTTCCTCCTGCGAACGCTTAGATTGTGGAATGAGTTCCCTGCCAAGGTTTCATCTAATGACTACAGTATGAGGTTCTTCAAGACAGTAGTTATTAGATTTTTGAAAAGTCGTAAACGTGCGAGTGATGCCCCAGATGTTGCAAGCGTCCATAGGCTGCGGTGAGCGCTTACAATCAGGCGGGCCGCAAGCTTGTTTGCCACCTTAGTAGTATAAAAAATATAGCTAGTCGGGTATGGCCCTTGCCCAGCCAGTCATACGTTTTGACGCAGCGCCATGCATAATTGTCTAGAAGTTAGGCGATGACTGTCTGTCTAAATGAAATAAGCTATGGATGTGAGCGTGACTCATTCAATTACTCGGGAGCTGAATGTCCGGCTGTAGTTTGCACTTTGGCGACTTTCTATTGAAGTACCACTGTTAGCTCACGCGCTCCGTTTTTCTTGCCTCTTGTGTAATTTATGCTAAAATAGAAATGCGCCAACTCTGCCTTTGCTTCGTATAGAATGTGTACCGAATGTAATTTACCTTAACCTTAACGTCGCCCCCCCCCCCTTTTTTTTTTTTTTTGAAGTGAAATCTTCTTTAGCGGCGTTGTGTACTTTTTTTGGTATGGGTAAAAAATGATAAACTCGCGTCAGGTCACGTGTCCTAATCGTGGAAATTCGTAAGACGGAAACCGTAATGCCACGCCTATTATAATTTATATTTTTTTTCTATTATAAGTATGTGTTTTGCTCGTGGGGTTGCCTTACCGCTTACATATTTCGATGGCTTAACGTCGCCCCCCCCCCCCTTTTTTTTTTTTTTTTTTTTGAAGTGAAATCTTCTTTAGCGGCGTTGTGCACTTTTTTTGGTATGGGTAAAAAATGATAAACTCGCGTCAGGTCACGTGTCCTAATCGTGGAAATTCGTAAGACGGAAACCGTAATGCCACGCCTATTATAATTTTTATTTTTAGTATTCGCGATTATGAGTAGTACAGGGAGGTTGGATATGGAATTTTAATTCTATGACAGCAAATATACTACGTCAAAAAAGTAAATAAACAAACATTATTATTTCTTGACAATGTCAAAATGTCTTGTGACATATTTGAGTGTTAAGCGCGAATCGTGTGTAAAGGTTTTCACTTCTGCCGGCACTCCCGGAGTGCAACTCTTTTTTTTTTTTTGCAAAAACACAGTGTAGAATTACGAGAAAATTGAGTTGAATATCGCCAAATTCTACACAATAACAAGTAGCAAGGTATGTTTTTTTTAAATATATGTAACGCATTCAAGCACAGATTACGGTTCTTACACTAAGGATACGCTTTTTGAAAAATCTCGTGAGATTAGGGTAGGGGAGAAGGGGTTTGAGCAAAATCTTACGACATCTCACCAAATGGGGTCAAAAATCGCCAAAAACACCTCACGTAATTTATGGAATTCCGCCGATTTTTTTTTATTGAGTTGACTTAAAAGCCTTTTAGAGCCTCAAGGGATCGTGGACCTTAGTATTTGATATTCATTTCAACGAGATACCTTTACGCGTTTCTGAAAAAAAGGGGCTTGACAGTCTGAAAGACAGACGTTCAACAAAGTGATCCCATAAGGGTTCCTTTTTTTCTTTTCAGGTACCGAACCCTAATAACAGCAAACTTCAAGCGGTCCGATAGCTAGTCGTACCTTTTCGTAAATACATATGTAATCCCGATCAAAGCAAATAAAGCGACATCCGCACAGACGAAGTAAAAGCTCACAAGATGTTTGACTGCTGCTGCCGAAAAATTACGTATTCCGATAGTGAAATTTTTCTTTTCCTGCCATTCCAGTGTAAAAGTTAAATAAATTAGTAGAAAAGACTTTTTAAATTATACAAACTGGCATTTCACCTTTGTGTATAACAAAACGAAAAAGTTTTTACGTAAGTTAATTAACTGACAACAGTCGCTTTAGCATTTTTAATTACATTATTAGAATATTCCAGAATATTATGCAACGTTATAACACTATGAGATCGCTTTCGATAAGTGATAAAAAAGTTTAATCAATTAGTTTTTGACATGTTTAATTTCTAACTCTTAGTTAGTTACAATGGTTACAAAGAACGCTTGCTTGTAAATATTTTATGCGATTTTAATAATGGATTTAATATATTTAATCTAAAATGTTCTTATCTAATGGACTTGCGAATATGAATGACTTTCATAATTTCAAGATTGAAAATAGATATATTGTAATTGGAATATTTAGATTGAATCGACTAATCACTACGAATCAAATAAACAAAAACCACTAAATGTAGGTACATTACTTTATATTTTAGTCTTAATATATAAATTTCCTTTATTTAATAACTTAATTATTTTAAAAACGTATTAACTCAAGGCGAGCACTTTTATAACCTTCTTTAAATTATTTATTAAAGATGAATATATTCATGCATCTCTTATATCTTAATATAAGTATACCTAAATGGTGTAATATTAATATAAATTTATTTATTAATAGCAAAGACTTATAAAGTCCTAGTACGTCCTATCGATCTTCACAAAATCGTCATAGAATTAAGAAATACATTAAAAAAAATTCAGCTGCCCCCCCCTAAGGGGCCTATTACCTTAAGGAATTGGATCAAAATGAACATGTTTACTGGCAATTTCTATCAAGTCTGCCCGCCCCTAGCCAAGCCTGCCCTCCCCTAATCCAAAAGCTGGCTACGCCTATGGACGTAAGTCGTACCTTATGCCACCCAATCAGCGCTAAAATTTCCATTTGTTCTAAGCCAAACTCCGTTTTTTAGCAATGATCCTAAATTTATTTAGATTACAAAATTCATTATTATTTTTCGGTCATCCGGTCGTTTGCAAACGTCCTAGGATTTTTACAATAATCAGTTTTTTTCGATTATTCTATGACACGTATATTTTTACAACGTTTGGAAATTTAAACGCTTGCCCGTTTTACATCAGCCCGACTTGTGCCTTATCGAGGCAATTGGTAGAGCCGTGTAAGAAGATGCAAGTTGAAGGCTATAGGCTAAACTTTTGACTGCATTTTTGCTATGAAAATATTAATGTACTAGATTTTGCCAGCCGCTCCGCCAGCCCTAAATTTGGTTATCGGCGTGGAACTCCTTAATTAACTCATTAATTATTATACTAATGATGTTTGCTACAGCAAGCTGTAGCTATAGTTCGTTTAAGCTCGTAACGCTTGGTTTTTCGGGATAAAAAGTATCCTATGTGCTATTCCAGGACCTAATCTATAGGTGTGCCAAGTTTCTTCCCGATCCGTCCAGTCGGTAAAGCGTTATTGAGTAACAAACATCCATCCAGACATTTTTACAAACTTTCACATTTATAAAACTAGACTTTGCCAGCGGCTCCGCCCGCGTTAATTTCAGTTATCGGCGAGAAACTCTTCAATTAGGTATACTTATTTGCCAGCGACTCCGCCTGCTCTAAATTCTGTTATCGGCGACTGTGATTTACTCCTTAATTACACTAATGAAGTTTGCTTTATCAAGCTGTAGCTATAGCTATAGTTCGTTTAAGCTCGGTCATAGTTATTTCCGCGGGAATTTCAGGATAAAATGCCAGTATGCTATTCCAGGACCTAACCTATATGCATACCAAGTTTCATCCCGATCCGTCGAGTGGTTGAAGCGTAAAAGAGTAACAAACATCCATCCGAACAAACTTCCATCCGAACAAACTTTCACATTTATAATATTAGTAGGATTAGTAGGATACTGATGATATAGCCATAGATATTTATTTATTTTCTTTTAAGACTCTAATCTATAGGGAGTCATAAACGCCTTACCAACAAACACCTGCAGCCAGGCTTTCATTTAAAGCTGAATTTATTTAAAGTTTACCTAGCGTACTTTAAACATTACAACTAGACTTATAATTTAAAACCGATTTTGTATGACCTTCCCAAGACATGACGGAATAACATCTCCGTCGTCTGAACCATGAAATAACAGTTACAGCATATATGACACAATCTAATCTTACAGACATCAACTCAATATCACAGTGTGTAATATTGCTAACGGTGAATATGACGAATTGCTTGCCCGTGGTGAAGGCGCTTTCAACACACCGAGAAGAGAGTTATAGCGATACGAACATGAGTCACCACACCACTTGTGCCCGATAGCGTGCACATACCTTTATTAATCAATGTATTCAGCTGTAGAGGTACGTTTCAGCAACTACATCCTTGGCATTCAACTAAGAAACAAAGTGTAGGAGACTATTGTTGCATTTAAACAATACAGTAATGACAAACACTTTTATTATGTTACGTAGAAGGTAAAATATTCAGTAGATAGGAGGATTGCATCTTTAAAGATTTAGAATAGGTTTGCTTGGGTTTTTGCTGTTTTCTTTGACTAAAGATTGAATAGTTTTCTTAAGTTTTAGTAATATAGATTAATTATTTTATTCTTACAAATGTGATCTGAACTTTGTCTTTTTACCACCTAATTGTTAACTGAACTCTGTCTTTTTTGACCGACATCAAAAAGGTAGAGGGTCTATGTTCGATCGTATGTTTTTTTATGTATGTTCACTGATTTCTGTTACCAATCTAAATTATTTAAATTGTATTTTGTTTGTGTTTTTCTTATTGAACTTGTGCCCAAGGTGGTACCATATAAAGTCTGTTTTAGAATTGGATCTTTGGGAGCAGAGTTATGGAGGTCCGTAAACGTGGTTTAAAATTTGCTTATATTATATTATGTTTAGATATGTACTGATATGCTTAGTAAAGTAGGTGGTTCTTTTTGTGTATGTTACGCGATGTCTATGCCGATCGTGAGTCAACTTTGAGGTAAACCCCTTCCTACTGATATATGTATGTGCAAGTACCACTGAAAATAATAAAAAAAAAATACCTTATATGCTTTACTACATTTTGAATTTTAGCCAATGAAATCATATTAATCATAAGAACAGGAATAACAACTTTTTATTTTTGTATAAGCATAAATGATTTTGTTAAATAATGGCTATAAATATAGCGTGTTTACGTTATTTTTTAAATATAATTTATTTTGTGATGTTTTTATTGTACCTACTGAAGCATATATGAGGTTTACCAAAATTGAAGTATTCTATATGAAAAATATTTTCCCTTTAAAACTTGATTTTCAAATATTCTAAGTAGATATACCAAACAACGAGCTACATGTTAAAAGATATCAAGAAATTTTTAGAAACCACAAAATGTTATAGTGCCTTTCTTATTTTTTTATTAAATTGTGGTTATGGTTACGCAGCCGGAAATTAATTATGTTGTGTATAAATCTTGTAATTAGATAATTGCAAATTAATAACGTCCTTCCTCCCTCTTTCTAGTATTTAACATCAAACAGCAGATGCAGATTATATTAATTGATTTCAATCAATTCAAGAAGTACCTAGTAAATTTATTTTTTAAAATTATAGTGTTTGACAGGAGTGATTGTAAACTGTATCTATTACAATGTGAATAATTTATCTTGAAAGTTAAATAATTACCCTGGGCTGGGCGTTCCAAAACCACTTTTTTAACCTATCCACGTTGCGTTATGGAACACACTCTAAATTGTTTACCAAAGCATTTTTTCTAATTTCATTTTCAACTGATTTTTTTAATTATAGCCAGAAATGCTAAGAAATACGAGAAACCGCTCAATAAATATAGTAAGTAAAAGTTAGATTCTCTTACAACCACATCTTTTTACGAAAAACTCGTTGAAATTTATTGACACAGAAAGTTTTAATCAAATAAAAAGATGCTGTACCATGTGGCATAGAAATTGAAATCGAAGATGTTGCACCATATGGTCTTCAAATCAACATAAAAGATGCTACCCAGAAATCATAATAGAAAAAAAAAGTGGCTTAGAAATCAATGTAAAAGATGCTACACCATGTGGCCAAGAAATCTCAATAGAAGATACTATACTGTGTGGCTAAAATATCGAATAGAAGATGCTGCACTATATGGCCCTCAAATCAAAATAAAAGATCAGGAAAGAGACAAAATCAGAATAGAAAATGCTACTAATTGTGGACCAGAAAATAAAATCATAAATGAGACAAGTGACTTTATGTCAGTTAGTTCTCGATGTTGTTAAATTTGAGCCCTGAACTCCACAAGAGGTAATCAATATTGTAGGTACCTACTTCAAAAAACTGAACTTCGAATATGAAGAGAAAGAGAGACAGACAAATATAACGAAATAATACAGTTTCAAAGTCAGACTTCGAAACCCTAAGGTACCTACTATAAAAACGAAGTGAAAACTACATTTAAACTGTCGTAAAGTAAGGTAACTTGTTTTATAGAATGAAATTAAATTATGATCGGTAGGGCCGTGCGTATCGTGTAGTCACTTGTAAAAACGATGAATGTGAACGAAAGTTTAATCGAAAGTTGACTGATATGTGGGGCACGAGTCGACGAACGGCAGACTTCGGCATCTCGCCCGGTCAGAGCGGACCGTGGACGTGCGTGACGAAAGTACGAAGCCGCAGACCTGCAGACGCTGAGGCGACTCTTTATTACCACATTACATATTCAATAGTAATTGATTACAGATAGTTGCAGTTTCAAAAGTATTTGCCTTTTCATCCCAAATAATATACGGTGCTTAACTAGTATAGTATTATATGGTCTGTGACTGTGCTATTTGCAAAGTTTTGCTTGTAGTGGCAAATAACGTGTTCTTGTTACTTATCCTAAAACATATTATATTTATAAACATAGTTATACTAGTGGCTCTGTGAGCTGTAAACCTTAATTGCCTTTTTGAAGTGAAAACTTCTTTAGCGGCGCTGTGCACTTTTTTTGTGGTGGAAAATTCGTAAGATGTCACTCGCGTTAGGACACGTGACCTTTATTTACATAAGGTTAGTTTTTATTTTTAGTATATGGCGATTATGAGTAGTACAGGGAGGTTGGATATGGGATTTTAATTCTATGACAGATTGAGCTGTCAAATATACAACGTCAAAAAAGTAAATAAACAAAAGTTATTATTTTTAATAAAAATAAATAAATATGGATAAGAAGTGATGGGAAGTAAAAAGCGAGTATGTTTTCACTTCTGCCGGCACTCCCAGAGTGCAACCCGTTTTGTTTTGCCACCCTTTCACACCCACGACCCCTTGAAGTTTATCGGATGAAAAAGTTTTGCTTGTAGTGGCAAATAACGAGTTCTTGTTACTTATCCTAAAACATATTGTATTTATAAACATAGTTACACTAGTGGCTCTGTGAGCTGTAAACTTTAATTGTCTTTTTTTTTGCCACCCTTTCACACCCACGACCCCTTGAAGTTTATCGGATGAAAAAGTTGCGTCTTGATAAGAGTAACAAAAAAGTTATGTAGCATTTTTAAATATTTTTCTAATTGGCTGAAATATGTGTTTTTACGTTTTTAACCTCCATATCTGCGCCGTCTTTCAAAAACTGAATAGCCAAAAAAACCACATAATTTAACAAGATTCGGTTGAGAAATGCGTCCTGTAGACTGAAACATCCGGACAGACATACGCAAGCATTTTTGCCCAAGCTGAAACGAAGAGCTCGCCCTATAATACGCGCTCGCTCGGTCAACAAGAAGCAGGTTTTTTAAAAAAAAAAACAGAACCTAAACTAAAACAAAAATAAATAAGTTGATTTTTAGGGTAGTCTTTTTCTCAGACTTCGCTCTTTTAGTTACGAGTTTTCTGCGGTTGTGGGGTGAGGTAATCTGGATCAGAATTGACGAATGTTCTACTATGTCGGCTTTTGAAAGTAACAAGCGAGCAGACAACTATCAAACGGTTGCTCATTACATCTGTACCACAGATGCCTTTGACTTGTTACTTTGTAGCCTAGGATGGAATCATTTGGGCCCGAGTTACACGAGGCTGTATTTTAAAGCTTAGGTTGCAATGCTAGTGCTAGTAAACTGGTTACTCTGGCTCCGTATAACCTATAGAGCTGGATAGCGCATTCCCTAACCAGATGTGAAAATTTTTTTTCGCAAATTTTTTTTCGCAGAAGTGTAACACGTACGAAGCGAAACTCTGGTGTCTTGTCAAAGAGTTATCTCTTATTATTATACCACAGGTTAACTTTGTCTCTTTCTAAAGTATGGCCAATTCTATTTGGCTATCTGTCCATATAGGACAAATAACAGAACTCGAAGTGTATGGTGTAATCATAATAATTAATTGGCTTTAATTTTTTAGCTAGTAAACTAGTGAGCAAACTAGTAGGCTAGAGCATCTCAAGTTACTAGGTTAATACATTTAACTATCCTGTAGCTCCTCTTCCAATTTGACTTATTTGGATTGTGTACTTGCTAGTATGCAGCGACGACACGTTGATTATCACAAGCCAAATTGGGTAGGACTAGCCTTGGATACTATATACGTTACTCCATAATAATGAAGTAATATTGAGATAAATTAACTTGATTTAGGTGTGACCCCCACAGTTACAAGTCAATAAGTTGGGCCAACAGCTGTTAATTATTATTTCTTGTTTCTGGTAGGCAGAACTCTTAGCTAATGGCAATGCAACAAATCTTTACTCCGTTTGTTGTGTTTGGGCGCACAAGCTGGTTGCGCCAGAGTGGGAGTATTGAGCCACTGTTCCGCAATATTCTCTGAACTACTTCATAAATTTTTAGTTAAAAGCTATTGTTGTGACGAAATTATGTCGTAGTTAAGGTAGCAGTACTAGCAGTATTCAAAGTAACACATGTTACTACCAAATACTATCATATTGTGCATAACATGGTTCCACTAAGCTGGTTACTATTAAGGTAAACAGTCAGTCGGCGCGTCAATTACCTTATAAGACCGTGAGAGGAAGGTTAAATTGAAAAAAGGTAATTAATTAGTAAGGAGAACAAGTTTTCATAAAATCCTTTACCTACTATTACTATTACTGCTACTATTAACAAGTAAAAAGGTTTTTAAAATTACGCTTCGGTTTTTTTAAATATTTGGCTCCGAAGTGGCCATTTTCGGTTTGGATCGTTTCGGTCAAGCTGAACACGACTAGCATGACTTACTAGTCATAGTCATAGATATAATAGTAGTCTACTTAGATAACAGGCTATACTACCTAAATTTTGGGGGCACGGAAGTGCTCCCGCTAAGTCGAGCAAAAGAACAAAAAAAGGCTCGGCCGTACCATCCTTTTCACGAAATCATTCGGGCCATTTTCGACCCCTCTGTAACTTCGTTGTGGATAAAACTAGAATGTTTTTTTTTCAGTAACCAAGAGAGCATTACATAGCTAGTATATATTTCAAAATTACATTAATTTGAACCAGTAGTTAAAGAATTATTGCAAGTCAAAGTTCCTTAATTTTGTCACTGACTGACTCACCGACTCACCGATCATCAAAATTCTAAGGTACTTCTAGCTGACCCACAATCTCCAAATTTCGTATACAGTTATTGTTTAGCCTACAAATCAAGGAAAAACTCTGACATTCTGAATTTTTTGTTCCGTTTTCTAGATATACAATCTGCATAATTAACTTTGTAACCTGGCGAACGGACTTGTCCATGATGCTTAACCTACGATTTTGTCGCGGTTTTCGTCTAAAATTTCGTTTGTTTATTTGGATGTTGTTCGGATACATTGTTTTAAGGTGTATATTATATATATACACGTTGTACCCAGAAAACTACTTAAACCCATTACAAGTAGGTGATACCTACGCTTACCTATTGTTTTGCGGTTTTCGTCTATCTATAATTCGCTTGATATTATTGGTTTAGTGATTGAATGTCTTAATAGTTTGTTTACTGATATTATTTGCAAGCGATCTGGATGTTGTTTATTTTAAGTGTATTTTGAGTAAATCTCATTTTAAGTTGGTAGGTAGGTATATTACTGGTTTGATAGCAGTAGATAGTTCACAGTGTCATTATTACATGCAGGTAAAGCGGGTGCTAAAACCTTAATTACTCACACAGGATTTTTCTTTGTAAATTTTACTTTTCTCACGGGCGGCAATGAAGCGCCTATTTTATCAAGTATGTACAAAAGCTGTCGGTTCAAAATAATATCTACGCGCTGACTACAAGCGAGTAATTACAAGATTTTAACTTTAGCCAAAACTTTTTTATTCATAAATTCACTAGATATCTGAAGGTGGCATTGTTTTATCTTGTTCAATTTCAAGTTTTTGTAAGTTTATTCATTTATTCACCTTATATTTTCATTTGTTTTCTAGAAAATGAATTATAAAACATTGTGTGTGACACGGGCGCGAAAATTACAAACTCGAGTAATTAAAGCCTTCGGTTTCTAAATAGCCTCTTGTTAGTAATTTTCTCCTTACCACCCTTAATACACAAAGTAACTATTAAACTTAACTATTATGCTTATAATATCAGTCTTTCGATTAAGTAAATCATAATTAACTTTTAATACTATTGTTTTAGTTACCTATCCCAAGAAATTGATTTCTTGAGTTCTCGAGACGTTGACTTTTTTTCCCGTCTCGACTAAAGACAAAACGCAGAACAGAAACCCTATGCACTACTCACACACGCTTAGTTACATATTGCGTAGTCCTTGTTTTTACTATCGCGTAGCCTATTTTATGGATTTAAACGTAGTTACGGCTACGCCATACTCTTCACTGGTTTTCCTATCTTACAGTTCAATATTTTTAATAACAATCATATTTTTTATTTTTATACCACTAAGGTGGCAAACATGCGATACGCATGATCTTAGGCTGGTTTTAAGATGGTGGCCACTGAAGCCTTTGTAATACTATCATAATTGTTTCCTAAAATCATCGAAGTGATTATAAATGCAATTATTACTAAAAGGTTTTTGCATCTATCATTTTATAACAAATTTATCATACACATAAATAATTGACTTACATATATTATATTATTAGTATTTATTTAAGTTATTTATTCTTTATTATTATTGATTCCAGGTGGGTGACCAGCTGGTCAGTGTAAACGGATACCGAGTGGACGATGCGGTGCACGGTGAACTGATGCACTATCTGGCCTCGCAGTCGCGGCTCAAGATCAAAGTCAGACGTGAGTACAATACTTAGTTTTATATGCATAGGTATAGAACTGTAAATGTGAAAGTATGTATTTTAATGGATTTGTTCCAAAATGGTGTGTGTTGATATTTACTATTGGTCGTAATGTTTCACCAATCGACGCAGTAGTAGTGTCTCTAGATACCGTGTCGTAGGTGCTGGGTTTGATTTTTGGTAGCGAAAGGTTACAATTCGTATATTTTAAAATAGTTGGATTCCCTGCCGTTTGTATCTGGTGAAGGGCTATAGGGTCACCTCTATACGTTGGGAGCGTATGACTGAATAAATATCGAAGTTGCGAGCGTTTTGATCCTAGGACACAACACCATGTTCTTAACCTCTTTGGGATATGTCATTATAGTCAACCTACAGCCACAAGACGACTATTGCTGAACATTTCCTCTTTAGATTTTCGAAAATAAACAAATGAACTGGGTGAAAAGCTCGTACCCAGCGACTTCCCGCTGCCCTAACAAGGTCTCTAGTATCCACTTTCCTTATACTTTGGTTTACTTATTCTTTAAGCTACGTGGTTAAATTTACTTCAGTTCTTCTATTCTTAATTCCTCGTATAGGATCTAATCACGTAGAGAAATTCCGGTAAGTGTCGTGTGTTATGTTTTTATATGTTTTCACCGTATGATATCTAAACTTGATCGTAACTAGTACAATAACTTATTCCCTATTTTACCAAAATGTTGTATCCAATTTAATATCTAAAAAAAATACAGAAGTTAAGGAAAGACAAAAAGAAAATGCGAAAAGAATTGAAGAAAAAAATGAGAAAATAAATCATAAATAATTACATCAAAAATGCTTAAAATGAGTTAACATGTCGTAGTTCTCGATATTGACTCGGGGATTCCAATTATTTATTTTTGAAATACATTAATAAGGATTCCATATTCGGTAAAACTGAAAAAATCTAGCTAACGTGATGTGCAAAGTTTAACCTTTTATGAGCACGCTTACAATGGTTTCAGTTTTCTTTATATACATGCATGAGCATGGTCACTGGTGTCTATCGTCCCCTTAACATGTTTCAAGTAATTAATATTTCGTCACGGCGTAGCTGTTTCAGTAGTTATCTGTTACGATTTAAACAACGTTTAAATTGACTTAAAAATAGTCAATGTGAATACGTAAGTTGATCCTTTTTTAGGTTAGTAGTAAATAAACTAGTGGTAATGTTATTGAATATTACTTAATGTGTGGCCTAGAATTAAAATATATTTTGAGTACATCCTCATTGATAAGATCTGGCCATTTTAAATTTTTAATTACTCAGCTGTGCGACAATCAATCTTTTGACTTATGTAGAGACAAGTCGCAGAGACTTGACATGCTTCTGATTTCCTTCCGGAGTGCAATAAATTATTATCTAATCAGATGTATTTCGTTACATAAAAAACTCTTCTCTAACAATGTAGAAGATACTCAAGAATATATGCTAATTAATCAAATCTACATTACGAAATAACGAAAGTGTGATTTTGTGTAGGCTTCGGACGCAGAAGCTATCAATATTGCTGTGAATTATAATTGTGAAAGCGCATACATACAAACATCCATAGGTGCGGTAAAATTGTGCATAATTTTTAAAGTATTTTATGTAAATAGTTAATTTATTCTGTATTTAATATTTTTTTGTAGATTTTTCGGTGATCTCTTTTAGTGGATCTATTAGGTTATGTTTATTTCAACGGTTATAACGTTTTACTTCCGTTTTTTTATTACCTACTTTGTTTTAAGTAATATTCATACTATGTAAATGTAGTTACAAAAATTGTGTTTTAGTAGGAAATCATTTGCTTAGTTTTTAATGTTTTATAGATATAAGTTTAGAAAGTTTTATACCAAAATCATAGTTAGGAACACGTATGGTGCCATTTTGAATTTGTAAACTCCATTTAGAGCATGTGATAATCAAATACCTGCACCTAAAAGTAGGTTTTAGCAAAACAAATAAATTAATATGTTTTTAAATTAAATAAAGGTGGTCATTGCAGTCCATAGATGTCTGTTTTTGTTTCTGGAAACTTTAGGTCCGCCCTAAAAACTACCTAGGGCCCACCCTATGAATTTTTGACCATACAGTTTTGAGCATTCACCATTGCGACACTGTTACTTCCTGGTCATTACAGTCCATAGATGTCATTTGCTAAAAACTTTAGGTCAGCCCTAAAAACTACCCAGTGAATTTTGAATTATACAGTTTTGAGCATTCATCATCGCGACACTGCGACATTAATTCATCACTATGGTTACTTCCGCAATAATATTATAAAGGTAAAAAAAAATTATCAAAACTACTCATGCGATCTCAAGAATTCTTTCACCAAAATTTAAAATTTTTCTCAAAATTTTAGTTTTCCTGTAGCAATGCTATTGTATTGTATTACTGTATGATGGTTGAACAGTGCCCACGCTTTTTTGCTTCGTGATGTTTGGGGCTTATCTACTTTTTGTTAATTTTTTCTAAACGTGGTGGTGTTGTCCTTTAAATGTTAGTACCTGGAGGACCTAACTTTGCTCGGTTTTTTTTTAAACAGCGCTATCTATTGTCAAGTAGCTTAAGCGTTGCTTAATAACGCCACCTATTGTCAAATAGCTTTAGTGTTGCTTATTACTACTCGCCAATAGATGTCAGGAAGAGTCATACTTTTCAGTTTATCACTGGCTTATAAACACGGATAAAACGACGTTTTCTTAAAAATGAAACCTAGCTAGATCGATTTATCGTCCCCGAAACCAGCTGCATACTAAATTTCATGAAAATCGTTGGAGCCGTTTTCGAGATTTAGATTATATATCTATATATATATATATATATATATATACATATTTACAGGTTTGCTCGTTTAAAGGTATAAGGTAATTTTGAAAGTTTGTTTTTCTATGTGTTTGTTAGTTACTTCATAATCTTATATTACTTCTTTATCTTGAAAAATATAGAAGTTACCGCGGGAATAACTATAACCGAGCTCGCAATATTGATCATTGTATTGCCACCGAGTTCTGAGCTCCCTGAAAATTAAGGCGTTCTAGCTAGTTACGATTGCAAGAATTGTCACAAACAAACAGGTGAAACTAATATAAGCGTTGTAAAGATAGGCTAAAAGCCAATTGCATTGAATATTATAAAGTTAGATCAAAAAGCTGTAAATTTACGTCATAAAGATTGATTTGGTGATATAGTCGCTGTAAGAGGCGTAATTATTTTTGGCTGTATCATAATATCCAAACTTAATTAATAATGGCATCGTTTTGATTAAAAAATAACACTGTATAACCTAAAACACAGTTAGGCATCTAGGGCGAAATATTAAAATGTTCGCTTTATCAAAATTGTTTAATGATTTTGCGCGTTTATGTCTTTTGTACTGTCGTTAAATTATATATTTTTGTTACAGATGTTGGGATGCTTCCTGTTAAAGAGTGAGTGTTAAAATATATATTTTCACTAAATAATTTTTTTTGGATCTTTTTGTTAGTATTTATGTAGGTTCCTATATAACATATATCAGGCGTCGTTTTGTGATATAAAAAAATTCATTAGAGCGATTTCTCTTTCCCTGTAAATATTACCATCCATCATATCACATTTATTGTTACGTAGCCATGAAGTATGAACAATATTTTTTGAATTGCACGGTTTTCGTTTACTTCGTATATGTGGGTTTTTAACAAGTGTGCCAAATTTCATAAGCGTATATACGTTTTTCCATGTATTTCTCAGAAAATAGAAATCGGATTGCAATAATTCTTTATTTATTAGATAAGTTCAACTTAGGGAACAGTGCAAGTTTCATCAAAACCTGTTCTGTAGTTTTTTGAATATGGTATGTTAAGTGTTTGCCAATCACGTCGTCGGTTTAACGGCACAATCCTAACGCGAAACTTAAACAAGCACACGTTTATACAAACATTTTAACTGTGTCATATAGACAATCCAGTGTACGAAATTAATGGCCAAACATATGTTATCTTAGATTTTTTAAAATGATTTAAATATGCAAGTTTCAAGTCCCTCTTTCATATCGGGACGTGCTAAAAGTGAACCTTATTTTTACTAAAGTATGGTGGTGTTAAATTACCTACACAGTTGTAGCTGCGGGACAGTCACCGTAGGCTATAGACGCTTGCAATGCCAGGGAATTACTCCCTTTCAAACACTTATCACATTTCCTTCTTCACGAACCTCATATTTTTTAATTGATAAGCGTTTTTTTTAAATTAATACCAACCAATAATAAAAAATAAATACCACCGTCTCCTTTAAAACCCTACTAAAAAAATTAACCTTACGCAAATAGAATTTTGAGCGAAGTGTCATTGTTTTTGATTACAAAAATAATCGTCTTGTTATTAGTAATTTTTAGAATTCGAATTCAAGGAGAAGAAAACACTTTAGTGGGGTTTTGAAGGCGGTGTAATTTTTTACTAAATTTATTTCTTCTCGTGAATTTAACGTTTTTGTTGCATTAAATGAATAGGATTTATTCGTTAAACGACGGTTACACTATAAATATTTTAATTATCTACTGTTCTACGACAGTAGCACATATTAGAACTAAAATTAACATAAAAATTAGTCAAGTTTTCTAAATCTGTAACTGCTTGTCTGTAAAAGCTATAAAGGCTAGTGTAAATAACGTGCCACTACGGCCTCTGCCCTGCGTTCGAATCTGGCGTGTACCAATGAGTCTTTTTCGGGTGCTCACCCCAACAGTCAGGACGTATGAGGGCTGGTAACATAATTGTATTGCAGGAAGGTCCACGAGCCGGTGTCGTGGCAATGGGTGGGCGCGCGAGACTCGCCGCGCTCGGAGGCGTCAGCGTCACCGCCGGCGGCACGCGCTCGCCCAGATCTGCGGCTATCGCTGCTCGTGCCGCCACGCGCTAAGCTCGGCTGCGGGTGAGATTCTTGTTTGTCAAAGTAACTACAGAATCCTTAAAGTAAATCAGCTTTGGGCGAAACGTGTGAAATAAGGAACAAGAGGTGGGACGGCGGCCAACCTGTTACTTCCCTCAAGATCAACGGAAATAGAGAGCAAGTCCCCCGTCTCCCTCTTGTTGGGAAGCAAGATGATCTTGTACAAATATTGCTATGATACATAACCCCTGTAAACCTTCCTTCATCTGTTAATAAGATCTGTTGTAGTAAAATGTATCGGAAACAAGGTTTTTAAAATAATCGTTAGGGTGGCATTTTTTCTGGGCCCAATATGAATGATCTCCTTTGTTGCTGTCTCACCAGCCTACATAAAATTTGGTACTCACTGCACGTATATGTATCCTTGCCAAATCACAAATTTTAACGCGCAGACTAGCTAATTTTTCAGTAAAATTTTGCAAGATTAGTGGCAACACTTTCATAGTTTTTTACTTGATAAAATTTGTTTTTTCAGGATCTGTAAGGGTCCGGAATGGAAGCCGGGAATATTCGTACAGTTCGTGCGGGAGACTGGGATCGCTCGGGAGGCGGGCCTAAGACCCGGAGACCAGATCCTGTCCTGCAACGGATACGATTTCTCTAATATTACTTTTAATGAGGTTAGTTTATTTGTAGACTATTCATGTATACTACTGAAAAAAAATTCTATTGAGTACGGAACTGTGGGTACGCAACTCATACTCACACTTGACCGGTTTTACTTGACTACGGCACTAACCGGTAAATACATCTCATGTTTCAGGCCATATCAGTAATGAAGGCAGTGGGTCGTCTGGAGCTATTGGTGCGAGTGGGCGCAGGCACAGAGCTGGTGTCTCCAGAGAGCTCTGGGTACAATAGTTCAGCATCTTCAGCTGCCGGTGAAAGGAGCCCCGCTCCACCAGCACCGCCAGCAACGTTGCGAAGACGACTCGCCAGCGTTGCCGAGGAGGCGGCAGATCGAGCTGATAGGTTAGTTAGCTGACTCGTGGGATGAATGTTGTCGATATTGCTAATTGAAATAAAAATGTTTAAAAATTGCTGAACTAAGGGATTACATCGCATCGCATTGCGTTTTTTCGATTTCATTACCAATGGCTTAGCGATTTAAATTGGACGTAGGCCCTAGTTACGGTGTGACACCAAGCAATATAGCTATATACTTAGCACGTGTATATGGTAACGGTTTTTAATCCCCAGAAAGGGGTAACCGCGTGTCTGAATACAAAATAATATTATGTGTTGACATGGACGGCCTTTTTCATCGACCGACCTTTTATCTCGGTGCGTGACAGGTGGTGACCCCATTGTCACAATACTTCTTTTAACACAGTGTAGGTATTTATAGTGGTTGAGATGAGTTGTAAATCGCCAGCTTCAAAGTTATAAGTGGTTAGGGATAAAATAACATACCTACGCCTTTTAGCTTATTCTTGACGAACTATAAGAACTTAGTTAGGATCGGGCAGAAGGAATAATATAATATAAGATTGTATGAAAAGAATTTAATTGTACCTCAAATAAAAAAAAGTTTGCCTTCACCTATCGTATTAAGTAAGTATAGATGTATAGAAAATTATGAAAGTTAGGTGAGACACTGAGTTCTGATCTTCTCTTCCAAGCAAGTCGGTCAAAAAATTGATATGCTTTTTGTTATCAAAACTAAGTATAAAAAATAAAGTGATCCAGCAAGTAGTCGGTTAAATAGCACTCTATATGAAATTAAACTTTTATGACAAATAAAACTCACCGCAAAATCAATGAAACAGTAAAATAAACAAAACACGCGAACAATACTAAACCAACCAATGGACACTTCTCAATAAAAAAACGTTTGTACTTTGTTATTGAAATTTGAATATATTTCAATATTATGTATCAATCATTTGTAGGCGACAGAGAGAACAAACGGTTAAAACGTACATATTCATTAGAAAAAACCAAAAAACATATCTCGTAAATGATCCGCCTACTGTTACCAATTACACCCAACGCATGTGAGCCAAAGAGACGAGTAAACGCCAACTTGTACTTGGCGATTTCGACCTTTTGATCGCGAGTTAACTTACTCTCTCTGTAGTTAGTACGTGGTATTGGTAGTATTAAAATAAGGAATGAAATTTCTGAAAGGTAGGCTGTAGTGAATCGGCTTCTTCTAAGCCTACGCCACTGCTTCCAAGTTTTCTGTACCTTTGTAGGTATATATGACTTACAGACAGATTGTAAAGGGGCATCAGTAATCTCATCCATATTCATAAATGAGAATAATCCTACATTAGGCAGAAATTTCAACACAAAGATATTAAAAATAATAAAATTCTAAATCTCGTTTCAGACTGAACATGAATAGGCTGAAAAGAAGAACGTGGGACAGTTTAGAATTCGAGTGGAAAAACGGTGACTTGAACAGTTCCGACGCTCCTTCAGACATTGAACCCGACTACGACAGTCCCAGCATACCAAACAACCCTCACACGTACGACAAGAAACATAGCATACACAACAAAACCAAAAACGATTTCATCACAAGTCCATCGAATAGAACTATAATTAATTTAACAGAAGACGGTGCCACTATACAGTGTAGTTACGATAAGAAAACGATTTCTGCTAATCACACGAATTTAGAAGACGATAAGAAGACCATAGTTGTCGAAGTCCATCACACGAGTAATACAGTGTGTCCTAAGACACATTGTAACTATCAGTCTCCTGTGAAGAAGGAAGTTAATTCTGATTCTGCGAGCGTTACCAGTTCGCTGACTAGTGCCATTGCTGAAGAGATACAGAGGAGAAAATTGGTAAGATGTTTTTATTTCTTGTCTACATATTATATTCATCCTAATCCTAACAAAAGTCTTACCGTCGTAAGGGAGCGTCCAATTATCCTAATATTTGGAATATTTGTAAGAAAGAAAAGAATGAGGGGTTGGTACAATCGACAAAGTTTGTAGTGTGCCGCCCCACCACTAAGATAAAAAGTGTTTGCACCTGTGCGCTCGCTAGCTGCGCTAGCTCCGCCCAAGGGAACCTGCATAAAAGTGTAACCGGCACAGGTTCATTGTTAATGTGCTCACGTCGCGCAGGTCTAATTTGTTCCTTTTTATTTAAAAATAAATATTACGATTTTTCGAACGATTACGAGGTGTGGCTTGCACTATCTTAACACTAAAAAAGACTTGTTTACGAAACAATTTTCTTTAACGCCAACTTGCCTGATTATACATTTATGTCGACCTAAAGTTCTTACGGGTATATTTTCTTTCAATGTAATATCGCGGTGCACTATTTCCTCACGTCTTAACGTAGCACCTTAGCAATATTAGCAATAATTGTTTTCAACACAGAAATAATCTGAAGGACGGAGAAGGTCCTAGGATATAACATATGTAGGATTGCCTTTCAGCGAGAGTGCTACTAAACGCTGAAGCAGGACCTCTGTGTTCGTTTTGGGATGACGATACATTAATTACGTTTATTTTGTCTCCTGTCATCCGTTCGTTAATTATTGTTGTAAAAAATAACAAAATTTTAGTATCATCTGTAAAAAATTGTCAAGCGTTCGTTTACGATATCTTTGTTATTTTTGTTACTTTTGACACGGAATTTGCTCTATGTGAAGCGTCAAATATCCTCAATTGTGTGTGATGATATATGTTTTCTATCTCATTGATCGTGTAAAGGAATTCAAATATTTAAAATTTAGAACTAAACTTAAATACAATCAGGCGGTCTTATAGCTTATAAGCGATCTTTGGGTATGTAAGTTTTTAAATTTACGCGGTCAATTACTAATTTTAAAATAATAAAACGGGACTAAACGCGTCATTTGGTAAAATAACTTTTTCCCGACGACGACAAAATCAGCTATCTAACATCTAATTAACTCAAATTCCAACCACTGGATTGAGCTCCACCAGCCCAAGGTTTTATCCACCGATCGCCAATATTACCGTAGATTGGTACGCGAAGCGATTGAAATAAAAAAGCATAAAAACTTCAATCGTGAGAATGGATACAAACTGTCGCCTGCATGGAATCCAGTCATAGGAAAATACAGCTCTCGAGTTTCACTAACGAACACACCCGAGGACACCGTTAGTGTTGTAGTGATTTTGACAATTATAAAGACAAGGTAAGGGGTAGTTCAGCAGGACGCCTCCACTCGAAGCCGACGACGCCGCGCACCGCCAGTCTACCCGTGACCAAGGCTGGTGTAACTCAGCCGAAACGTCGGGAAAAAGGTATTTTACCAAATGATGCGTTTAATCCCGTTTTATTATTTTTAAACCTTTGGGTAGATAGATATAGATACATATACTTACATACATTAAAAAAATCCATACTTATATTATAAATGCAATAGTAGTCTGTTTGTTCGTCCTTGCTTTACGTCACAACGGAGCATCCAAATGAGCTAAAACTTCGCATATGGACAATTGAAGAGACAGAGAAGTACGAATGCTTTTTTATAGAGTAAAAATTAAAGTTTCTGTAGGAATAACCGGATTCCATATCGATGAACTATAGATACAGGTATAGCTTTCTATAGCAAACTTTCTTATCTTATAATCCAGGAGTGGTCGTACAAATCCTTCCCTGACAACCGAATCCAGCGCCGACGTAGGCGCTAGCAATAATTAGTACTTACAAATAACCCAAAAATATGTACTTACACACCTAAGAAAGTTTCACTTTCGTTACTTAAGGAACTAGTATAATAATATTTAATAAATATAGTATTAATAGCCCGCTGCAATCCACCGCCCGGCTTAGCCGACGCATCAAATCTGTGAAACGAAACACCAAAATACATTTGATAAGCTAAATAAAGTAAAAAAAAAAAAAATTGTTGATTATTGATAATATGATAAAACAAGTAATGAGAAACCATTTTATATTTTTTCATTAGTATTTATTTATGTAGACATTTCTATCGGCGGCGGACAATTTAAAATTCTTAACAATAATGTTAAATGTTGTTTTTAATAAATTTACTTTTATTTGATTTTCTTTTTGTTTCTCTCGACTAAAGTCTCAAAATCCCGAAAAATTGGTTTTTCTCCCGATAATAGGGTCATTCGATCTGGCAACGCCACACCAACCCCCATCCAGAACTGTAATTTTCAGTACCGTGCATGTGTGCGCAAAGCAAGGAGTATTCAATCTGTGTCGAATGCAGCAGAAGGTGGCCTTTGTAATGCCAATGTCCTCAAATGTCCTTGTAGTAACAAGAACATTTTAAAATATTATTATCTAGGGTTCCCACGGTAATACAGGCGTGTGCCTATAGGGATACTGACGGAACCCAGAATACGATTAAATAAATGGGTACTTTTTATCCCGGTTAAGGAGTTCCTGGCGATAGGAGAATTTTGCTATCGAACGATAGCAGAAATCGTTCTCCTAACTGAGGCAAAGCTGTATTATGATGTAATTCACATAAAACAACTATGTTTCAGAATAAGAAGAGTCAACAAGAAACTAAGGTACCACCAGTTCCATTAAAAAAACCAGTAGCCCCAAAGCCAGTGGAAAACGAGCAGAAGAAACATCATGACGCCCTGATGGACGAGTTTAAGAAAGTGCACAGAAAAATGTTCGCCGGCCTGGAGCAGGAAGAAGAAACTCTCAAAGATGATGACAGCAACGGTGCAGATAATTCGGTGAGTCTAGAATATTATTCAAGTTTTTGTCAAGTTCTGCTTAGCGCCACCAAAGCGTGAATAAATCTTAACGGTGGCATCACTTTCATATTAACAACTTATTGCGTATACCTCTTTCGTAAAGATTTAGAATTCTTTTGCACTCGCTTGTAATGCGAGTTTAAGACAAGTTCTCAGACCGCGGTAGATAGATAGATAGATATAAACTTTATTGCACACCAAAAATGAATTATAAACAAATTAAAATTTAGAAATAAACTAATAGTATACAATCAGGCGGTCTTATAGCTTATAAGCGATCTCTACCAGACAACCTTTGGGTAGAATAGAAAAACATGTTATTTACCTCGTATATAGATAGAAGCTGCGTTTTGTTGACGGCATTGAGAGTATGACATCGCATAGGCTTTAAAATAGTTCTGTTCACCGAATGTAGAAAAACAAAATGGCCGTTCACTATTTTACAGCGCGTCCACTGCTCTATATCCCGCTCATTTGCAGCCAATGCGTTGAATGCGGTCAGGAAGTGACGTTATAGCGCATTAATTTTTAGTCAACAGCACAATCGAATGTTCGCCAAGAGAGCGTTGAGCGTATTCAATGCGTATAATTCTTTTCAACAAAACACTTCTGCAATAATAGCGATTCTATTTATAACTGATCGAAGTGAGACCTCGCGATTTTCTATTTTTACCCATTATCACCAACTCAAAGTACCAATCATGTGGGTTCTTCTTCATTAAATTACTTCCAACTGGCATAAAAATACTCGTGTACCATAATAATGAAGATCTGAGAAACGGAACTCACGTTATCGTCGAACCTACAAACGTCTCAGCATCTCGCCACTTAATTTAGACCTCACTCGCTTTGCTCGTTTGATTGTAGTGCTATTCGAACCTCCTATACAAGAAGACCTTTCCATGTAAGAACCGGGTAAATAATGACTACTAAAACTACAAAAAGGTTAAAAGTTGGTTAAAAGGCGCTGGTTCGCCCCACTCCACATCTCGCGGACTACAAAGCCCGACACTACCTGCCCTATTAACGCCGTAATAACGTTGCCTTGGGCAGTGGTAATATGTACACATCGGAATGCCGTGAGATAGACTGGTTATAATAGTCACTCATTAATGCGGTCTAGTCATAGGTGTTATGGCGATTTTGATGAAAAATCTGCACTTTGTGATGGAAGCAAGCCGCTTTGCACAGTGATAGAAGGGACCAAAATAAGCGATTTTTTCCGCAGCAGCAAAAGTTTTACCGCTTAGGAATAGAGAGGGCGCCACTTCCCAAAATAAAATTGAAAAATTCTTACAAGCCTAACGGATACACAGATTTTGAAGATTAATAGGTCAATTGAACGACAATTACTTATACTATGGAAAAAACAATTTAAATAATAAAAAAATATGAAAAAATTGCCAAAAAGCCAGATTTTATTTGTAATGTCTGTTTGATTAAAAAAAAAAATTGTATTGTCTGTTTTTATTTAATTACATAAATTAAATGTAGAAATAGGGTATTTTTTTAATAATTCGTATGATTACAAATTTATTTACACGTTTTATAAACTGCATGTCGATATCTTAAATAGTTACGAAAATATTTAGGATAATATCCGCGGGCGTGGCCGTAGTGGGATCATTGCTCTGGCTTCCAAGCGCCGCCCTGTCACAATACAAAAAAATACAAATTTTATGTCTCCATGGATTTAAATAATTAAATGTCAATTTTTTTGATGCGTCCTTCGCGAACGGTCCTGGATCTTCAAAAAAAATTAAAAGCTAAAAAGCTTCGAAATAAATAATAAATCACAAAAATACATGTTGTGTAAAAGTTAAATATAAACCTCAAATGTATTTGGAAACACATATCCAACGACATCACACACAATAGGGTGCGCAAAACAAGTTTTTCTCCCTCAGTTCAATATATGAAAATTTCATCAAAATCGATGCAAAGATGGCTGTGATATCCTTATAATGGACGGACAGGCATGAACAAAAAACAAGTATTTATTGGACGAGTTACAACAACAACCTACACAAATACATTTATAAGCATTTATAGTCCAGGAGGAATCGGCGCATGAGTACCGAAAACTATTCGACCTCAATTTTTTTATGCGATCCTCTTCAAATTTCCCTTCTAATGATATAAATGCATGTTGCCATCGCGCAACCCGGTGCCATATTGTTTAAACCGAAATTGTTTAAGCAATTGCAAATAATTGTTATTTTTCAACCGGACAAATTTTTTTCATATTCTTTATTGAAATACCAATAAAAAAGGTCGTATGACTTTTAACGATAAAGTTAATATTTTTAAAGATATGAATTTTTAAAGGTTCGAAAAATCTCAAATTTGGGTACTTTCGACCCATGAAAAATATATAAAAAAAAACATAATGTCTAAGTAATATTTTTTTTAGTAATTCTTTATACAATTGTTAATAATATTGTTAAAAGAGATTTTAAAAAATTTCATTGTTTATATCTTTTTTTTAATTGTTAATTCCGCGCGCTCGCAAGTATGCGTCGCTTACCTCTAAGTATCGCTGTCTCTCTCTGACTCACGCGTTGCGTCGGCCTCTCTGTGTCTCGAATCATTATTTATCATTTATCTTAAAAACTATCAACAAATAATAGGAAGTACCTACTGTATGTAAAATTAAAGTAAGTAATACACGAGATTTTTTTTAATAAATTAAGTGCGAGCGTTGTATGAGAGGGCGAGAGGGCAGGACTAGAAACAAAACCTTCCGACGCATTAAGACCAAAACGCAAAAGGACAAATATACGCATAATATCAGCTAGCCTAGTATTGTATCTTATCTTTTTTACCAGACTTGCGGCAAAGCCCAAAAGGAGGGTTTATGTGTTTGACCTGTATGTATGTGGGACCTCTATGTTTGACCACTAGATAGAGTGTCATAGGCTATATTAAAATTATTGGAAATCAAAATGGCGGTTTTTTTGGCGCCAAATTGCTTTTTTGCCCTTCAGTTACTAAGATTACCTAATATCTTGTAAATCCGCATTTGGGTCTTTAAATTACTTTTTAATTGTTGATTACATTACATGTAATCAATATGATATATTATATTACGTGTTCTCTATATACAAAGATCGGCCAAGTGCGAGTCGGACTCTATAAAAAAGGCAAAAAAAACCACGTTTGTTGAATGGGAGCCCCCCTTAAATATTTATTTTATTCTGTTTTTTAGTATTTGTTGTTTTAGCGGCATCAGAAATATATCTGCTGTGAACATTTTACCTGTTTAACTATCACGGTGACGGACGGACGGACAGCGAAGTCTTAGTAATAGGGTCCCGTTTTTTACCCGTTGGGTACGAAACCCTAAAAATCAATTGACGTTTGTTAGTCTCACAAAAACTCGAGAATGGCTGGACCGATTAGGATTATTCTTTTTTTGTTGTCTTCGTTATTATTAGAGCAAGGTTTCTGAGAAAAAAAACTGGTAAATTGCAAGTCGGACTCACGTTATAAGGGTAAACCAATTGTAATTAATTTGGTAAGCTATTGTGCACACACCGGGGAAAGTATCTTCGCCGTCACAGTGGATCTCATGGAGCAACATTATTATTTTTGTTGTGTGCGCGATATATCATAATAATATTAGGTATATACCTATGTGTGATATTTTCTAAGTATTAATTTAAATGGTATGATCTACAGAGAAATTTGCATTTAATGCCCGAAGTAAATAACATAACATGTTTTATATAATAAAGTATTATTTAATTCTTATATTAATAATAATCTTATATATCAAACCCTTATTTTCCGGTTTTTTCCCTTGCATCCTCTTTTAGTTGCTTTGGCCATTTTTTTGCACACTCTACATTGAATAATTTTGTGCGGCTAGGTGTCACGTTAACTCGACCGAGTTGTACGTGACACTCCCATGATCTGCGGGCGACGGGGGACAGGACACGGACATATCTATATCTATATAGACATATATATATATATATAGAGATAATTTGCATACCATAATTGGTATTATGTGTGTCTGATGACCAATAACTTTGCATATCGACGGACTCATCTTAGAGTTTAATGACGTGCGCGTTTTGTTTTGTGCAAAATGCCCCGTATCCTGCCGCTCCCGCTCTTCTTTTGCCGCCCCCGCAGCCTTTCGTCCCCCGTCGCCCGCAGACCATGGGAGTGTCACATACCTACGAATTTGTCAGACTATAACAGCGCGCGCTCCTTGGCAGGGTTTCGAGAATTTTGACCGGGTACCTAAATATAGTCAGATAAAAATAACTTAGTCCTGAATACTAATAAAAGAAAATTTATAGTGTTAGTGGTTAAAAAACAACAAAGATTTTATATTGATGTTATCAATTTTTTAGTGTGGTATAATCAATTTTGTGACACTAGCATGTGGAAACCAGGCCCGTAACTCAAAATTGACCACCATTTTAGATTTGAGACCAGTGGCTGTTTTTTACCGCATGGGGCTATATAAGTTATATAAAATAAGGGGCCTCTGTTTTAAGTCTAACTAGCAATTTAGATAATTTATTGCAGTAATTTGCTAGCTTAAGACTGCGATATAGACTAGACCGTGAAAAAACTCCGTTTTTGTGTAAATTTTGTGGCTAAGCTATAGCACCAAAGTATTGAAAAAAAAATATATGTTATAAAACTTGCTTTTGCCTAGTGCATTACTTTAATGACTGATTTTCATTTATAGTATTTAATGATACAAAAAATCTGGAAGTGATCATTGTTTCAACAGTTGTGCAAATTTTCAGTTTTGGATTTGGATTGAATTAGAATAGCTTTTCATTTAGTGTATTGACTCTAAGTTGTAGCAAAAGTCAAAAAATGTGACAGCAAAACGTTAAAGTCCATAACGTTATAACGTTAAACTCCATACAAAAATTAAAATTTTCAAGGCGTCATTATGGTATAAATTACTTAAGAATATATAACAAATATATCTCATAGTAATGTAAGTGACATTTATAGTGCATTTACATACACAACATTGGTATAACAGAAATTAGCTTTCTGGCCTAAATCGCACTCTTAATGGTAAAAGATATTCAATATAAAGATATTGTATTTAAAAAAAATACTCCCTAAACAAGTCATGAGTAGTTGTATGTAGATTGAAAATTTAAAAACCGGCCAAGTGCGAGTAGTACTCGCGCACCTTGGGGTTCCTTAAAAGCTAAACTGTGTTGAGGGACAAACTTAACTTTGCCGTTGAACAACTCTTGTCCCAATACATCGACATAGGTCGCGGTTAGTTTTCCAACGGCAAATAAGCTAAATCTTTTCACAGCTTCAATGGACCGTAGACCTCAGTATTTGATATTAATTACAACTTGATACATTCATGCGATCCTGACAAAAAGGGTCTTGACAGGAAGACAGACAGACAGAGAGAGAGACAGACTGACAGACAGACAGATAGACGGGTAACAAAGTGATCCTATAAGGCTTGAGTTTTTCACTTTGAGGTATGGAACCCTAAAAAAGAGAAGGTGAGAGAGAGAGGGAGAGGGAGAAGGGAGGCAACATCATTGTTCGTAAGCAACTCTAGGTGCAAGCAAGTATTCTCCCGTATGGGAAGGAAAATTCGAAAAGCGATCGCGCCTTATCTACGCACACTGGGATGCAATTTTGATGTTGACTTTCACAGATAAAATTACGCCCCAAATAGTTAAAGACAAAATCTGTTAAATTTTTCAAGAAGAGTAGTTGTAATTTTCCACTACTATAAAAAAAAACAATTAGGTAGGTAGCTAGGTACCATCCTGGGTGCCTAGTGTGAGTTTTTCACTTGATATTACTAACCTGTTTATGTATTCGATGACAATTTACGAAAAAAAATGTCTTAAAAATACGAAAATACATCCGCTTGAGGCGCTGCTGCTACTATGTATGTATCTTAGAAGAAATAGTTGATCCTTATGAATGACCCTTTATGACTTAAACACAGGATGTTGTTTCTGCTATTTCACGGGTTCGATTCCCGGTTTAAACAGGCGATTTATCAAAAATCTTTGATAGCAAGAAAACAAAGTAATGTTCCCTTTTAGTGAAATTTGCATCAATATTTAAGATACTTCCCTCCAATGACCACCCATCTTTCAACCCTGTATATTATATACTAACTTTTGCTGAGGGCTTCAATTTTTTTTCAGTAGTCAACCCTCAGTGCACTTAGGCTTGCGCCTAATATTTTTTAGATACAAAAGATGTTTCTATTTCATAAATAAAAGGACGCTAGGCGGCATAGCCACTCTGAATTGTCCGTAAAAAACATATATGTATCAATTCTTTAAAAAAAGTATCGGTTCACACAAATATTGTTCGATCTAGCATGAAGTGTTTATAATTAAATTTCTGAACAGTTAAATAAAACATTCATTACTATTGTGTGTGTGGATAACGCAGTTCTATATGCTGGCTTGTTGTAGTATAACAATAACAACAAAAACTGAAAAACAATAAGATACACAGGTACTTCTTTCATATTAGGTTTTTTTTTCATAACTATTTGTATTCTAACAATAGCTTTTGTTAGAATAAATTTAAATCACTGCATATTTTGAATTTCTCGCTCTCCTCGACAACCCGTGCTGGTGACCGTGATAGCAAACGTTGTTCTTGACATTTGAGCAATCTTCCTAAAGATATTTTGTTCGACAAATATTCATAACCGCGTAGTAGTTTTTGCGTGATATGGTAATAAAGATACACACATACAAAAACTAGCTTTGTTTGTTTGTTAATGAATACCCGAATTTAGCGCGAGTGGAATTGAATATCTCAAATTTAAATCTATTTTTGCCTGATACAGTAAGATTGACAAACAAGCAAGCTTATTGGGAACAGTCTGAGGTATAAGGAAGTCTAATTTACCTCTCGAAACCCGTGAATGTACTTGCATATATTTTTATCTCGAATTCCAGAGTCCGAATAGCTCGAGACTGTTACCAATAAGGTCAAAGGTTTAAATCGGCATGGTTAGTAAAGGTTCGTCGATACCTGTACTGGAAAATCTTTTTCATTCCGCTACTGTAAATCTATTTAGTCCTATAAAAATTATCTTCCGTATTGTAAACACGAAAAACTGTTGTCTGTCATTAAATTTTTAGAGCATTGTTCGTGTTATCGGCACAAATACTTCAAGGAAACTGACATAATAAGTTTTTATCAGAGCGGGAGCATAAGTAGTTGCAAAATTAATACGGTCGCTTGGACACGCTCGTCACGGCATACTTCGATGCTTACACAAATGAAGTGGACTTATTGGAGCGGTAAACTGCTGCCTACTTAGTATGGAATAACCCAAATTACCTACAATAGTTTTTTTTATTTCTTGACTGATCACTCAATTACGCTCTTACAATAATGTAACTTACCTACTTACATAATGTATTGCTTTAAATTTTTAGACCACTTGAAACGAACATAGGTGTCCTGACAAAAGTATAATACATATATTACAAAACGAATGAAAAACCTTAAGAATTTTACAAAGCCTTTTTGTTACTTTTTTTTAGTATAAAGTTTTAACATATTTGAAGATGGAATGCCTTCAAACAATTATTTTGTAACAATACGCCTACAGAATTTTTTTGCTTTAAAAACTACACCATTTGGTTTGATTTATTCAGTACAAGGTCCTGAGTTAAATAGGTAGGTACCGAAAATAGAATTCTGGATTAAGCAAAGCGAGATATTTATAGGTGCGAGTTTTTTTTTTTCAGGTGATTACTGATTATTTACACTCCTCTTTTTTCCATTGCAATGTTTTTTTTATTTATTTTAAAACTTACTGGCTTAATGCAGCAGTTACTGAAAATCTTTATTTCTTGTTATGAAAAACTTTGGTTTTGTCGCTGTGTTGTGAAAAAAGATTTAATATAATTTAATGTATTTGATCGTGGAAGTTAAATTCAGAAAACTGAAGTAAAAACTGAACGTGTAGTTCAGGCCAATAAATCTGTATTTACATAGCTATAAAAAACTAATAAAGATTTTTAAATTGTTTTCTTTTGTCCTCGGTGCTGTTATTATCTTTTATCGCAAATACTAGAGTACTGCGACGGCTTATTACTTCTCATAATTCTTAGTACGTGTTTTCCTGCAAAAGAATTGGCGTGTTGGTTGACGCTATGTGAGGTAAAAACAGCAAATTCAAAGTCCATCAGACACGGAGCTGTAATATAAACTTATTAATATAAATTATAGCAAAGCATTTTACGATATAGTTTCTATAATAATCTTTGAATGAACACAGACGCAGCTATAAATATATTTCAGTTTTGTGCAGATGCATTTTGTTTGGCATATTCATATTATAGGTGCGTTTTGTTCACCAACATAATGTACATTATGCGCTTAATGTTAATAATCCAACTAAAGAAAATGAGCCAATTTTTGTAGTGTGCCATACAGAATTTATGTCTTTTTAACTTGGCTGGATTATGACATTAAACGCATTGAAACTATAGCTACGTGTGTGACGGCCTTAATACGTGTAGCGAAAATTGTAAATTAAGTATCTGCAGCTCGATACTTATCAGTGTTTTTAATGATATCGCTACACTCTGAGGTTGACTACGTATTGCAATTATTATTTCTAAATTTTATTTAGGCGTATTTTTAACCGATGAAAACAAAAACAGCTAGAGGACGGAAGAGAAGTTTTCAAGTCGATGCTTTTTTTAATGCATGCATAACTTTATACAGAGTTGTTCGATTTTGAATCTTTTTTTTGTGGGATAGGGTCAGCGTTGCCAGACGTCCCGATTTTGGCGGGACGTCCCGATTTTTAAATCAAAATTAAATGTCCCGCGCGGGACAAGCTCAATCCCGCTTTTCGGGAATAACTCGACCGTGCTTGCAGCGTACAGACTCAACTATTTGACGATAGGGTAAATCTGATTTAAAATATCATATTTTCATTAAAATAAATTTTCTATGGATATTTTTACTACTAGTTACCTATCTATTGTCACGTAAACGTAATTTGAACTCAAATAAAAAGATAAATATTCAAAAAATTCTATACTCTTTTTTACTATGTCCTGCTTTCGACGAAAGAGTCCCGCTTTCTTCACTCAAAAAGTTCCTATATCCCGACTTGGCAAAAAAAAAATCTGGCAACGCTGGATATGGTAGTCCTCAAAAGTTGGCCCCGTTCAAACTTTAAAAAAAAATTTAACTCCTAAGGCTAAAAATAGGGAATGGTTGTTATTTTACCTACTGTTTTTCACCTGTAGCTCTCTCGTATTTCGCTTCTCGCTCACGCTCCTAAAAATTTCGGGCCGAACCGACTCGCGCTTTGATCACTCTCAACATGGTCCCGCGGTTGCGAGTCATACGAAAACGTCCCCCGCCCCCGGAAGCCTAAGAGCGTGACGCCTCACACCTCACACTTCATGCAAAAACTACCCCCTGAAGTCTAAGGGCATGACGACTCACACTTGACGCAAAAACTACCCCTGACACCTGAGCGGTGGTGACTCAGACTTGACGAAAACTACCCCTGAAGCCTAAGGGCGTGACGACTCCCACTTGACGCAAAAACTACCCCTGACACCTGAGCGGCGGTGACTCACACTTGACGAAAACTACCCCTGAAGCCTAAGGGCGTGGCGACTCACACTTGACGCAAAAACTACCCCTGACACCTGAGCGGCGGTGGCTCACACTTGACGAAAACTACCCCTGAAGCCTAAGGGCGTGGCGACTCACACTTGACGAAAATACTAAGTCCGGGGCCCTAGAGGGTGTCGATCCATAAAAAGTAGTCCTCCCCGAGGTGTGTCTAATTTTAGGGGTGTGTCGACTGACGCTTGACCAAAACTACCGCGTTACGTCACAGTGGCTCCTGTGTATAACTTGTCTCTAGTTTTGTTATGTAATTAAATCATTATCGTAATGGGTCTATCATGTTTTTCCCGTTCATAATAAGGTTATTCCTATTTAATTACAATGATGTTGGTGGTGACATTCCAAAAACTAGTCCCCCGAGGGTGTATCGAAAGATTTTAGGGGTGTGTCCACTCACGCTTTACAAAAACTTAACCTGGAGACGTGTCGGTTCACGCTTGATATGACTTGACATGTTATACCTACAGAAAATCTTCAATTCAAGTCGGTCGAAGTTTAAAGAGAAAAGCTGATAATAGTGTTAAAGATTTACAACTAGTGATGAGCAAAGCAAGACCAAGACCAAGACTAGAACAGTCTTGGTCTTGCTTGTTCAGTCTTGGTCTTGGTCTTGCTCAAATCTGTCTGGTCTCGGTCTTGGTCTTGGTCTTGGTCTTGCTTACCTAGTCTTGGTCTTGGTCTTGCTGTATTTTGTTTGGTCTTGGTTTTAGTCTTGGTCTTGCCATTATTTCTTAACGAACACCTTTAAAAACATTTTGTAAACATTTTATTTTTATTCAACAAACATTTTTAAACCTAAATTTACTATCTTTGAATTAAAAAAAGTTCATTAAAATATTATTTCTTATTGTTATTCAAAGATGGATTGTTTTTATAGTATTTAAAATATATATAAATTTTCACTGTGTGAGATGCCAAAGGTTTTTTTTTTAATATTGTGCCTTTTAATATGTAAATACATGAATGCATGGTTAAAATAAGTTCTAACATTTTGCCTAGACTGACTTGATCCTGTTCATCTAACTGACTACACTCGAACTTCTATGTGATCCCACTCTTATCTTCTTAATAATGGGCTCTGACTGTTATAGTGGCTATGTTTGCATTAACATTTATTGTTTGTTTACGTAGGTATCGATCTAGAAAACAATTCACATGGTGTATTAAGTATTGCTGAATATAATTCTAGATTTCAGTACTTTTTTTCGTTCTTTAGCAGGCGGGTATTTTTTAAATATAAATATTTTATCTCACATAGAAAAAGGCGAGTTACTGTGAAAAAGAAATTTTGGTTGAGTCTTGCGTATTTAATCTTGGTCTTGCATAGTCGGTCTTGGTATTAGTCTTGTTCTTGTCCATATTGTCTTGGTCTTGGTCTTGCAAGTCGAAGAATGGTTTCGGTCTCGGTCTTGGTCTTGCTTTTTCGCAAGACCAAGACCAATATTGCTCATCACTATTTACAACTAGCATCGACGTCAACATCTTCCAATACAACTCGTACACAGGACATGATGTGTCAAATATGTGATTTACAAGTTAACCAAAGATTTTATGCTCAGCACTTACGATCTAAGAAACACAAAGAGAAATGTCTTATTCTTAATCATAATTTACTTAATGTGTCTGTTATATCACTAGTGAAGTATTTATAGCATCAATTGAAGAATCAATACTATTTTATTATTTATGCAGATTTTGAACAGGAAACAAAAGATTTAAAAAATTCTTTTGATTTTTTAAATTTGACTATTAGGAATCGGATAAAAATTGGTGAATTAGAAAATTATTCAGAACCTTTAAGTGATGATATTAAGAATAAAATGTGTAATGTCACACAGTGAGTTGAAAAAAAAGACCTTAAAAAACAACAGTTCTTAGAAATGCATGTTAATAAGTTCAATCCCTTACGGGGATCTTCGTATATTCGTAAAAAAGAACGACCAACAATGTTTTAAGTAGACTATATCCTGCAAATACACATTCCGATAGGTATCATCATACTAGAGGCATCAAAATATCAGTGGTGATCCGGAACCAACGAATCCCCACTACTGACCTTTGAGGTGAGCGATTCAAGAATACGAATTCAGTAATGGTCCCTGGGCAAGATTGTATAGAGCTTTGGGTACTCAAAAAATCCTAATCGCGATGTGAGACAGAAATTTAATCACAAAATTAAATGGAAAATAAACCGCTGAAAAATGCAAAGAAAAAAGTTTTTTTTTTTTATATATATATTATTAGCAATACAGAATTGATGTCCTCCCTGTGTTCTTTTTTCGAATGTTATTTGAACTTTTCATAGCTTTTTGGTAAAAACCGTATACTGGACAGATATCTAAAACCACAACTAAAACAATATGTTAACTAAATTAAATGTATTGCATTATAAAAGGTACTCATTACGACTTAAACACTCATACAGCGGAAACTAAAAAAATCCTCGGTGTACTGATCTTACAAATGGGAATGCTGCTTTAACAAGCTAAGGTTGTGCAATATTACATTTTAGTACTTGGCGTCATTCGAGTTACGATGTCTTAACTCCCGCGTGACAAGTTGCTTATATTGTAGTCATCTGTTATTTAGTAGTAAAAAAAATTGTAAATACAACATTTTTACCGAATCTTTTATGCCCTTTCCGAGAAATATCCAATAATTGCTTGTTAAAAGTATCGGATTAAGAATTACATTAGAATTAGGGATAGGTATCACAAATCCTTGTACTTTGAAATTAGTAAATAAGTACTTAAAACTGTCGTCACAGTTATATTAGGTAGGTAGATAGATAGACAGATAGATAAGATATAATATTTATTGCACACTAAATATTAAAAGACAAGTAAATTGAAAGTACTTAATAACTAAACTTACTGTATAAAAAAAGGCTCCTTATAAGCGATTTCTGCAGACAACCTTTAAATGGACAGAAATGAATATAAAATAGGTAAAAGGAAAAAAAATAGGTATAGGAGTTTAAAGAGTTGAATTCATTGTTATGATATTGGACAACCCTGATGCGGTCCCTGATATAACCAACTACTATAGATTTGTGTTATGGTAAGACTAACAAAATGCTGCAGTTTTTTTAAAGGGATATAAGACTTAACAAATGCTGCAGTTTATTTCTTGATATTGATACGAGACGTTCGTGATAACTTGCATTAAATATAGTTCGGTATCTGTATTTGTTTAATTTTTTTTTTTTTTTTAAACTAATCTTTAATTATCAAATCAGCATAACATAATAAAAATAAAAATAAATATGGCACTGATTATAACAGCCACTATCGAATTATAAGTTTACGAGTTGCATATCTAGATTTTACCATATGTTATTTACGAAATAAAGCTAAACATAGTACATTTCATTTCAAACTGTCGCGGCCCGCAAATGCGGCATTACCGGGCGATTGTGAGTATGCGAGCCGAGGCAATAATATAACATATCTATTTAAAAAAATAATTATATTGGAAACTGTGTATTGACAATAATAAAAATAGCTTGTGCAAGATATGGTCGCATATCGTAGCATGTTTGAGAAAAATGTGTTTTGTATAGTACCTACGTAGAAACTAAATTAACAAAAATCACCTCACGACACTAAATAACTTCTAAAGAATCATTATTTTTACTTTTAGTTAAGTTCAGTGAATGAAATAAAGAAGATATTCGCCTGCTGTATCTAAATAAACTGTTTCTAAAATAGCTATACAGATGCACGTAATCTGACTAACTCAAATTATTGTCGTATCTTGTATATCATCACATAATATAGATTCGATACTGAAAAAGTAAAACGATTTTATTGTCGTGCACAAAAGATAGAAATGGGTTATAAAACATATATTGTGACTGTTATTGTCAGATTATCTGTTACGAAGTCCAATCGTAGAGCAAGATGGCAGATATAATGTTATATTTTTTTTTTACACTAGCTGGTGGTCGTGGCTCGAATTTTTTGTTGATTTATCGGCATGTTAATAATTGTATTTACTCTAATGAATTAATATTTTTATTATTATATTTGTTGTTAGAACTGAAGAAAATGACATTCCATGTCGAAGGTCGTAAATAAAAGTAAATAAAAATTGCATTGAATTTCAACATTTTTTTATAGAAAATTTAACATGCATTATTTAATAAATATGTTAAATTAGAGGTAAATGCCTCTAATTGCAAAAGTAAACTATTTTTTTCAATTTTAATTAAAAATGGAAAAAAGCATAAATGGAAGCATAAAATTATTTTTTCCGAGATACACATAATTTATTGTACTTTTTGTTGTTTATTTTATTTATTTAATGTGCTACTTCTTGTTAAAGTACAAAAATGGTAGGTATATTGTTATTATTATAATCTATTACAAACATACACACATATTGACATAAATAGTTGTAGAATAGGCTGTTAACGGATATGTCTATATATGTAAGTCATTATCTTTAGTTTTTAAGTTACCTACTTACTTACTTTTATAACATAAAATCTACATGATTCACGATTCTGTTACAAATTTAATTATAGTGTATACATACATAAGAATGGATAATACTTATCTACCGTTTAATTACCTAACTGCGTGCACAGTTGGTTTTTAAATGACGTTATAATAAAAGAAACCGATCTTGATAGAACTTACAATGGCTCCATTGTTACAAGATTTCGAATGAGAAATTATTCTCATGTGTATTGGATATGAATAAAATGTGAAGTGGAAAGGTGAAGTTTTGTGATTACATTAGGTACTTTCAATAATCTCTTGTTTTATGAGAATAATTTACACGTAGATTCTAGATGCTATGTATCTATACGTTGTATTTGTCATGAAATATAGCTAATTTTGGCTAATTAGCTTTACCCGCAACTGACCGTTCACGTGGAATTTCTACGGGATATCCAAAATAAACTGGTATCCAAAGTATAATAGTTCGTTATTGTCTGCTACGGTAGCTGTGTGTGTGTGTGTGTGTGTGTGCGTGTGTTTGTGTGTGCGCGTGTGTGTGATTTACTATACTACTATGTATCCCTTCCCATACGCGGTCTCCACACTAGGACACGTCTGCTCCGCCGGCCATCAGGACGTGGCCAGCCCACTGCCACTTCAGCTTGCTCATTCTGCGAGCTATGTCGGTGACTTTAGTTCGGTTTCAAATGTCCTAATTTCGGATTTGATCCCTCAGAGACACTCCAAGCATAGCTCGCTCCATTGCGCACTGTTCGACGTTGAACTTGAGGACCAGCCCTGCTGTAAGTTCCACATTTCGGCGGCGTAAGTTATGACAGGTAGGACGCACTGGTCAAAGACTTTCGTTTTCAGACTCTGCGGTATAGGCGACGTGAAGACTTGACGAAGCTTACCAAATACTGCCCACCACCACCTTAGCTTTATTAAATTATTCTGGCCCAGTTGGGTTTCTGTCCAAGGTACAAATAATATTGGGCTTCTTCGAGTAAGGTACCAACAACGTATACTGGCATTGGTACGGCGTATTGGTTAAACATGACTTGTGTCTTATCTAAATTCATACCAAGGCCCACTCGTCGAAAGGGATCATCTAGGGAGTGCAACATTCGCTCAGTTCTTCTACCGACACTGCCAAATTAACGATGTCATCGGCAAACCTCAGCTGTGTATTGTATTCGCCGTTTTTGCCCCGCCCAGCCCAGTCCAAGGTTTTGAAGACATCATTCTACCGCGTCGGTAAACAGTTTCGGGGATGTAACGTCCCCCTGTCTGAAACCTCTACGCAGTTGGATGGCACTTGTCTTATGATCCTGGAACTGGAAGGTCATATTAGCAGCATTGTAAAGACATCGCAGCATCTTAATATATCACCAGTCTATACGTCAACGCTGCAGATAATCTAGCACGGCCCAGGTTTCAATGGAGTCAAAGGCTTTCTCGTAGTCCACAAACGGCATACACTGCGGCTGATTATACTCTTGAGTTTCTTCTATAATTTGCCGTACAGTATATGAATGTGATCTACGGAACTCAAGGCTTTCCGAAACCCAGCCTGTTCTGGCGCCTGAAACTCGTCAAGTCTTCCCGACGATTTGTGACGATTCCAGAGAACAGCTTATACACATGGCTTAGAAGCGATTTGCCATTTTGGGTTTCGCCCATAGTCATCGCGCTGGAAAGACAAGTTGGTGACCATAGATAATTTAGTCTATTGCCGGATGTTGCTGCTGCCCAACATCAGTCTGTGTATGGTGTTGAAATATAAAACCCCTTTACCCTCTAAGTCCTTTTACGACATTTCAGGAGATACCCTGCCCGAACCACATGGCAAAAAATTACGGCCACCACTGTAATATTATGTTATTCTTAATCCCGTAGGTTTCCGATATTTGGAAAGAGTAAATAGAAGGAAAAATAATTTACTATTCTGAAACAATTTACAACATGCGTTTAGTACCCATACAATGTGAAACGTTTTAATCTATACACAGATCTACATTGCTTGTCTGTTATATGCCAAAATAATTAAAATTAAGCACAATCAGATAAATTGGTTCTATTATGCAGAAAAAAATACAATTTAGATATTGTAATCATGTCAATCTGTATGACAACAAACAAATTACAAATTAAATTGATATCAAAGTCATTCGCTAAATGTAATACTGTATGTACTGACTATGCTTTGAGCTATTTAGTATCATTAAGCTAGCTCTTAAATAACTATAAATTTATGCAAAAATTGCAGTGTCTGTTACTGTGTAAAAAAAAACGACTTTGAAAGCTTATAATTTGCAAAATATACACTTTTGATTATACAGGTATACTAAACGTTGTAATGAACAAGTAGTTTGCACAAGGTAGAGAGACTTATGGTTTATCTGGTCTGTCTGTCAAGACCTTTTATCTCAGGAACAGGTAGAGCTATCAAGTTAAAATTAGGCGATTTCAACTACTTATATAGTCTGTGCTTGAGTCTAGGTTCCTTGAGCTGGAAAGCTAAATCAACGCAATTAAAAAATTGGACATTTGTCAGTCGCAAATAACTTAAAAACTACCTTCCGTTGACCTAAAATCGTGGAATGTGGCAAGAAGCACACAGCACAAGTAAAAAAATAAATCACATATAAATTTTTTTTTGCGATTACAAACTGAAACTTGTAGTTGAAGAATTGACCGTTGTTAAAATAGATGTACCAATAGGTGATTTTTTTTAGTATTTTTATTATTGTTTTTCAACCAATTTATGTGTACGGAACCCTCGGTACGCTAGTCAGATTTGCGCGAAATTAACAAAAATCACCTCACGACACTAAATAACTTCTAAAGAATCATTATTTTTACTTTAAGTTAAGTTCAGTGAATGAAATAAAGAAGATATTCGCCTGCTGTATCTAAATAAACTGTTTCTAAAATAGCTATACAGATGCACGTAATCTGACTAACTCAAATTATTGTCGTATCTTGTATATCATCACATAATATAGATTCGATACTGAAAAAGTAAAACGATTTTATTGTCGTGCACAAAAGATAGAAATGGGTTATAAAACATATATTGTGACTGTTATTGTCAGATTATCTGTTACGAAGTCCAATCGTAGAGCAAGATGGCAGATATAATGTTATATTTTTTTTTTACACTAGCTGGTGGTCGTGGCTCGAATTTTTTGTTGATTTATCGGCATGTTAATAATTGTATTTACTCTAATGAATTAATATTTTTATTATTATATTTGTTGTTAGAACTGAAGAAAATGACATTCCATGTCGAAGGTCGTAAATAAAAGTAAATAAAAATTGCATTGAATTTCAACATTTTTTTATAGAAAATTTAACATGCATTATTTAATAAATATGTTAAATTAGAGGTAAATGCCTCTAATTGCAAAAGTAAACTATTTTTTTCAATTTTAATTAAAAATGGAAAAAAGCATAAATGGAAGCATAAAATTATTTTTTCCGAGATACACATAATTTATTGTACTTTTTGTTGTTTATTTTATTTATTTAATGTGCTACTTCTTGTTAAAGTACAAAAATGGTAGGTATATTGTTATTATTATAATCTATTACAAACATACACACATATTGACATAAATAGTTGTAGAATAGGCTGTTAACGGATATGTCTATATATGTAAGTCATTATCTTTAGTTTTTAAGTTACCTACTTACTTACTTTTATAACATAAAATCTACATGATTCACGATTCTGTTACAAATTTAATTATAGTGTATACATACATAAGAATGGATAATACTTATCTACCGTTTAATTACCTAACTGCGTGCACAGTTGGTTTTTAAATGACGTTATAATAAAAGAAACCGATCTTGATAGAACTTACAATGGCTCCATTGTTACAAGATTTCGAATGAGAAATTATTCTCATGTGTATTGGATATGAATAAAATGTGAAGTGGAAAGGTGAAGTTTTGTGATTACATTAGGTACTTTCAATAATCTCTTGTTTTATGAGAATAATTTACACGTAGATTCTAGATGCTATGTATCTATACGTTGTATTTGTCATGAAATATAGCTAATTTTGGCTAATTAGCTTTACCCGCAACTGACCGTTCACGTGGAATTTCTACGGGATATCCAAAATAAACTGGTATCCAAAGTATAATAGTTCGTTATTGTCTGCTACGGTAGCTGTGTGTGTGTGTGTGTGTGTGTGCGTGTGTTTGTGTGTGCGCGTGTGTGTGATTTACTATACTACTATGTATCCCTTCCCATACGCGGTCTCCACACTAGGACACGTCTGCTCCGCCGGCCATCAGGACGTGGCCAGCCCACTGCCACTTCAGCTTGCTCATTCTGCGAGCTATGTCGGTGACTTTAGTTCGGTTTCAAATGTCCTAATTTCGGATTTGATCCCTCAGAGACACTCCAAGCATAGCTCGCTCCATTGCGCACTGTTCGACGTTGAACTTGAGGACCAGCCCTGCTGTAAGTTCCACATTTCGGCGGCGTAAGTTATGACAGGTAGGACGCACTGGTCAAAGACTTTCGTTTTCAGACTCTGCGGTATAGGCGACGTGAAGACTTGACGAAGCTTACCAAATACTGCCCACCACCACCTTAGCTTTATTAAATTATTCTGGCCCAGTTGGGTTTCTGTCCAAGGTACAAATAATATTGGGCTTCTTCGAGTAAGGTACCAACAACGTATACTGGCATTGGTACGGCGTATTGGTTAAACATGACTTGTGTCTTATCTAAATTCATACCAAGGCCCACTCGTCGAAAGGGATCATCTAGGGAGTGCAACATTCGCTCAGTTCTTCTACCGACACTGCCAAATTAACGATGTCATCGGCAAACCTCAGCTGTGTATTGTATTCGCCGTTTTTGCCCCGCCCAGCCCAGTCCAAGGTTTTGAAGACATCATTCTACCGCGTCGGTAAACAGTTTCGGGGATGTAACGTCCCCCTGTCTGAAACCTCTACGCAGTTGGATGGCACTTGTCTTATGATCCTGGAACTGGAAGGTCATATTAGCAGCATTGTAAAGACATCGCAGCATCTTAATATATCACCAGTCTATACGTCAACGCTGCAGATAATCTAGCACGGCCCAGGTTTCAATGGAGTCAAAGGCTTTCTCGTAGTCCACAAACGGCATACACTGCGGCTGATTATACTCTTGAGTTTCTTCTATAATTTGCCGTACAGTATATGAATGTGATCTACGGAACTCAAGGCTTTCCGAAACCCAGCCTGTTCTGGCGCCTGAAACTCGTCAAGTCTTCCCGACGATTTGTGACGATTCCAGAGAACAGCTTATACACATGGCTTAGAAGCGATTTGCCATTTTGGGTTTCGCCCATAGTCATCGCGCTGGAAAGACAAGTTGGTGACCATAGATAATTTAGTCTATTGCCGGATGTTGCTGCTGCCCAACATCAGTCTGTGTATGGTGTTGAAATATAAAACCCCTTTACCCTCTAAGTCCTTTTACGACATTTCAGGAGATACCCTGCCCGAACCACATGGCAAAAAATTACGGCCACCACTGTAATATTATGTTATTCTTAATCCCGTAGGTTTCCGATATTTGGAAAGAGTAAATAGAAGGAAAAATAATTTACTATTCTGAAACAATTTACAACATGCGTTTAGTACCCATACAATGTGAAACGTTTTAATCTATACACAGATCTACATTGCTTGTCTGTTATATGCCAAAATAATTAAAATTAAGCACAATCAGATAAATTGGTTCTATTATGCAGAAAAAAATACAATTTAGATATTGTAATCATGTCAATCTGTATGACAACAAACAAATTACAAATTAAATTGATATCAAAGTCATTCGCTAAATGTAATACTGTATGTACTGACTATGCTTTGAGCTATTTAGTATCATTAAGCTAGCTCTTAAATAACTATAAATTTATGCAAAAATTGCAGTGTCTGTTACTGTGTAAAAAAAAACGACTTTGAAAGCTTATAATTTGCAAAATATACACTTTTGATTATACAGGTATACTAAACGTTGTAATGAACAAGTAGTTTGCACAAGGTAGAGAGACTTATGGTTTATCTGGTCTGTCTGTCAAGACCTTTTATCTCAGGAACAGGTAGAGCTATCAAGTTAAAATTAGGCGATTTCAACTACTTATATAGTCTGTGCTTGAGTCTAGGTTCCTTGAGCTGGAAAGCTAAATCAACGCAATTAAAAAATTGGACATTTGTCAGTCGCAAATAACTTAAAAACTACCTTCCGTTGACCTAAAATCGTGGAATGTGGCAAGAAGCACACAGCACAAGTAAAAAAATAAATCACATATAAATTTTTTTTTGCGATTACAAACTGAAACTTGTAGTTGAAGAATTGACCGTTGTTAAAATAGATGTACCAATAGGTGATTTTTTTTAGTATTTTTATTATTGTTTTTCAACCAATTTATGTGTACGGAACCCTCGGTACGCTAGTCAGATTTGCGCTTGTCCAGTTTTTTTATTGCTTTGTTTGTAGACTTTGCCTCCCTGTGTGTGTTCTACCGCTTGTACAATGGATTGTGTTCTGAGGAATTGTTTGAAATGATGCCCACGGCTACTTTGTACCATCGCACCGCTCGCCATCGACAGGGAATTCATTCTCACACTTTGGAACCGAAATGGTCGCGTACAGTGCGGTTTCAGAGAAACTTCCTCCCGCGAACGCTTGGGTTCTGGAATGAGCTCCCTGCCAAGGTTTTCTCTAAGGACTACAGTATGGGGTTCTTCAAAAAAGAAGTTATTAGATTTCTGAAGGGTCGGCAACGCGCGAGTGATGCCCCTGGTGTTGCAAGCGTCCATAGGCTACGGTGACCGCTTACCATCAGGCGGACAGTAGGCTTGTTTGCCACCTTAGTGGTATAAAAAAAAAAAAGTTCAGTAGCTAACTCACAAAAACAGTCTTATGGTTGCTTCAAGTCCCATGTCTCATAGCCATATAACTAACTACACTATCTTTCCATTGATTTTTATAAAATTATTTTTATTTGTTGGGCTGCGCCTAAAAAAAAGTTTTATCCTCCAGTTACATATTATGGAAATCGTACCTTAACTTTTTCATCTTAATTTATGTTTCAACCACAAAGGTGGCAAACAAGCCTGTGGTCCGCCTTATAATAAGCGGTCACCGGTAATTAAAATAATGATTTTTTTGTTTGGCGCACCCGATCATATGGCGTATCGTTAGATAGATCTTTATGTTTTGTTTGGCATACCGTCGTCCAGTGTAACGTTGGATAGGTCTTTATGTTTTGTTTGGCGCATCCCATCATGTGGTGTATCGTTGGATAGGTCTTTATGTTTTGTTTGGCGCATCCCATCATGTGGTGTATCGTTGGATAGGTTTTTATGTTTTGTTTGGTGCACCCCGTCGTGTGGTGTATCGTTGGTTAGATAGGTTTTTATTTAGGCCGAAAGATTAATTTCATTTACACAGTAAGTAATAGCGTTTGATAAATCCGACAATGTCGAAGTCATGGCGCCGCGACAAAATGCGACTGGCTGGACAGCACCTATATCACCATATGTGACTACGTATGTAGTACCCAGTCAGGTAGTCGGGTGCGCTCGCCCTCCGTTACACCGCGCCCCTTAATCACGATTGATGACGGACCATCTTTTTGACGATTATCGATAGAACACATTGACATGCAAACAGTGCTTCTGGCAAAAAAGTAATCGGTCATAGGGAAACACCTCCTTTTGAAAAAAATGTTGAACCCTCCCAGCGGTCCATGGAGGGGTCAAAGAAAAAAGTGCTTCATACAAGCGTTGCTGGCGACATTGCACTCTACCATTTTATATCATCAAAATACGGTAGTTGGAACACACCCGTTATAAAAAAAATTTATTCTTCCTAGGGTCCGGAGAGGAGTCACAGACAAGAGTACTCGATACAAACGTTGCTGCTGATGATATACTCTATTGATTTCCATCATCAAAATATATGGTTATGGGGACACCACAAAATTTATATATTTTTTTTTCAGCACCTCCATTTGTACATTCTAACCGTAACTAAAACAATGGATAAAAAACGTAAATATATTCTTAGTCCGGGTGTTTTCCCTTGCACCCCCTTTTAATTACTCCGATCATTTTTTTGCACACTATACATTGAATAATTTTGTGCGGCCAGGTCATGTTAACTCGCCCGAGTTGTATGCAATGTAATGGTGCATTTTTGACACTTTTTCGCGTATAGTGGCCACGCCAAAATAAAATAAAACAGAGTGGACGTCAACGACACGGTCTGCGAAACAGCAATTTTATCCGCTTCCTCTGCTGGAACTTAATAAAAACAATTTGCTATCTCATTTCTTATACAAAAAATTACTACTATCGAAAAATAATGTTTTTAATTATTATAAAGCCTGCGCAGCTGTGTTTTTTGGTGGAACAGTGTCTAATGGGCTCTCAGCTAAAGAATAAGAATATCATAAATATATAACGTTATTGTGAAACCGAAAAAACAATTTCCTTGGTAGTAGATTTGTTATTTTAACACTATTACTATGTCACATAATAATTAATATTTATTAGTAGCACAGCACAAGCCTGCGATTTCATCCGTCCTCAATTTGGTTATCGGTGTAGGATTTCAACGGCAAATCCTAAAAAAACTACTCACACTTGACGTTTTCAAGTAGTCTATGACCTTCCCGAGGACCCAAACTATCTACATGCCAAATTTTCCAGCGGTTCCATCCACCCTAAATCCGGTTAGCAATATAGGATTTTAACGGCAACTCCTTAATTATAGAAAAAGAAACTGACTAACACTTGACGTTTTCAAGTAGCCTATGTCCTTTACCGGGACTCAAACTATCTCCATGCCATATTTCATATTAATCCGTACAGAGGTAACAGATAGACAGACATATTTACTTTCGCATTTATAATATTTGGATTGTAGAAGATTAGTAGATAGGTGTGGCAGTAGTATCGCAATGAAATCTGACTTAAACTCGTATTATTTATTCTACTTATGCTTGTGTCCAAAGTTGAGCTGATTAATGGCATAGGATTAGTTCTGGGGATGGAGGACATAGGATACTTTTTATTTATATCTAGAGTTCTAACGGGAAAACATTTATCTGCTATCTGCGGGTATCTATTTTTTCAAGTCGCTACAGGGCGTGGGGTGGGAGTAGTCCGGAGGACGGAAAAGTACAAAAAGTATTTTTATAAACACAAACACAGCCACAGGATAACCTGATTTTTAGTCCATGGATAGATCGAGGGATGTAGATGGACATGGGAAACTTTTTGTCCTAATCAAAAGTTAGAGAATAGAGATTTTCGCGGCCGTTGTTCTTATCGCAACGGTGCAACGGGTGAATATTTTGACACAGGATTAGCTGATAAGATAAAATACTGTTCATCCATTAACTGGGATCACAGCGATGACCGAATTCGGCGCAGGTGAAGAAGCCGCAAGTAAAAGTTGGTGGCTAATTTTTTATCTTACACATATCGATTTGATCGATGATGCATGTTATGGTCACAGTTTTGGATTTAATTCATGGCTTTTCTTTGCTTTGCTTTTGTATTTTGCACTGATAACGATATCAGTAGGCGTAAGCAGCGCGGGGGACACGTTGCGGCGGCAGGCGACGCATTTGCTCAGTCCGCAGTCGCCACATCTCACTGCTACAAGCGGTACATTCGCATCAAATTTTTCCCGCCTCGGAAAATTATTAGGCGACCTTCACGCGCTCTTGGTTTTATTTACGGTCATTTTCATTGCTTTGCTCAAATGATTGTTTTTCTATGTAATGCTTACCTATTCATTATTCGCTCAGTGACTTTTGTACAGTTGTGTAAAATAATAATGTAGTTTTTCGAATAGTGTGTGCGAAAGACTGAGTACTTATTTACCTAATTACTTTATCGTAAATAGTGTGGTATTAGTGATAAAAAATGAAGAGAAATATAAAAAAGCCGTTGGTCACCATTCAGTGCTACGAAGTAAGTTGGAAATTGTAATGTTACTTACTGATATTATTGGAGCGAATCGTTCTTACTTAGATCACTTACCCTACAATTATATACAGTTTGTAATATATAGATGGTTGTCTAGAAAAAAAAACCGTATCGGGTAACGTCAGATATTTTTGTCAAACAATTTTTGATATGATTTTTTTATTTTTTCATTATATATGTGTGGAGATAGATAGTGGGTGAATACATTGGTATCTTACTTTGAATTAATTCGATTGATGAACAACTTGTACCTTTTTATGAGCCTTAGTGATGAGTAGATTTAAAAGCCCATCACACACGGAGCTAGAGCATATTACAATTATGCTTTATAGTAACACACGCAGCAAATATATTTCACTTTTGTATGGATATATTTTGACGATTTAACATATATTATATATTTTACGTGTGTGACGGGCTTAAAAGTTTAAATAGCCTAGGTACAAACACTAAGTCGAAGTAATATCCATCTAGATTAGTAGATAAGTATCAAAGTTCGAAAGAAAGAACAAAAGAGAATTGGTGAATTAAAAATGTTTGCAAATATTCATCAAATCATTATCCTTATTTTAAGACCGCCATAGAATAAATTTGTAAAAATTAGTGATGTCATACCCTCATGATCATACTTCAATGAATGACCGAACATATTGTAGAAATAAACCTGTTCGGAAACGGCCTTACTTAATATTGAATAAATTCTAAGCTTATCCTTATTTATAAATATATGTATAAATATGCAAGTGACTATGTTTGCTACCTCGATGCAGGCGTATTTTAAGTATTTTACTTGCACGCTGCAATGCGGTTTAAAAACGAAGTTTAATTTGATGTTATTGCAGCTAAACTAAAAATTAGAAGGAAAGGTTAAGAAGAAGAAGAATACCCAGATTATGTTCTATATCACACATGGTCAACGTGGAGTCGGTTTTTGTTTTAGTAAAGAAATACCTAATTGGGGGAGGTCTACGCCAAAGAGGCGACTGTCACAAATTAAAGTCAAAGTAAAAATAACAATGCATGCAAATAAATAAATGAATTTAAGAAATATATAATAAATAAATAAATAATTAAATATTGAAATTTTAAGTATGTTTGATTGATTTAATCATATTTATTTTATAAAATAAATAATAATTGATTTATATTTAATCTATATAATATATGTTTGTGATAGAATAAAGGCTATTTTTATTTTTTTTATTTTTATTATGCAGCTAAACCAGTCACACTCAATGAAGTTTTTATACAAGATCAGGAAAATTATAGATATATCCATGCCTCGGTTAATTAGTTTAACGTTAAATTACCTAGTTCTTAAAATTATTTGTGTGCAAAATCTCGTTATTTTTGGTCGAAAGAGTTCCAACTTTATGCACTTTGTACAAGACAGAATTTTGGAAACTACACACGTTGGAAAAATACTGAATTTCTTTAATATGAAACCTTTTTATCATAGGTACCTATTCCTAGTGACTTATAAATTCATAGTACATCAATGTTACCACCACACAGTATCTTCATAGAATTAAGAAATACATTATAAATATACATACATAGAAATAATCTAGATGTAGTTGGGATTTTCATCAGCCAGACTTGTGCCTCGATAGCTCAATTTGTAGAGCACTTACACGGAATGTTAGGAGTTGCAGTTTTAAGTCCTGGGTCCAGGATAAACCTTTAGCTGCATCTTTGCTATGACAAAATTAATTTATATTGATTTTATCATACCTAATAATATTTAATTAATAGCCTTCAAATTAGAAACCTTAAGGCTGGGTTGCACCAACTAACAAAATGGTAGATTGTATGGAAATTTCTATCGTTAGCTATTTTTAAAGTTGAGCTAGTGGTTTGCTTGACTTTGATGGGACAGTTAAGTTTAAAAATAGCTGACTATGCAAATTATTATACAATCTCCCATTTTGACGGTTGATTAACTTCAAAATTATTTGGTGCAACCCAGCCTAAAATGTTCTTATTTAGTACCCACTAAGCTATGGTTTGGATCCTCGCTACAGGGAATATCGTATGTAGTATTATTCTGTTCGTTCTATGAAACCATAGCCTGTATATAAATAGGTCTGTTCCATACCCGTCAAAGTGCGTTTGTTACTCAATCACGTTTCAACCACTGGACGGATCGGGATAAAACTTGGCATACAGGTTATGTTGGCATATAGGTTAGGTCCTCAAATAGCATATAGGCTACTTTTTATCCCTAAAAAATCAAATGTTCCTGCGGGAATAACTATAAAGAGTTAAACGAATTATTGCTGCATCTATAGCATACTTTAGCAATCCATTGGTATAATCAATTAATTAATTAATTAATTGGAGTTTATTTAGGAGTTCCACGCCGAATATAGGGCGGACGGAGCCGCTGGCAAAGAGTACGAAATATAGCGCCATAAGGAATTAACAGAGGTCCCGATAACAGGTTTTAGATAAATTAAAAAAATCAAATTCAATATTACAAGCGCGAATTGAATTGAATGTCTGACTTTTTCTGCCGCTGCTTTTCCTGTTTACACAATTTTAGTAAGCTTAGGAAGAAAAGCTCTGTTTGACTTTTTGATCGTTTGTCGTTTTAATTTTTTTTTTTTTTTTTTAATTTGTGCCTAATAAGGTAGGGTGGCCTGCTCGAATAAAAAACAAAAATTTTGTTGATCATCATTTTTTACAATGCTGCAAAGTCATTACTTAATCATCAGATATATTATTTCCAAGGTCGCTAGTAGCAAAGGTCACCAGCGTTCGGTTCACTGTCAACGTCGCGAATTACATTAGAGTTAGATAGATTTCGAAACTTTAGAACTGATTGCTATTCCACCGAAATGTTAACGAAATATTCGATTGCTACAAATAGCCGTATCGAAACACATTACGCGATTTCTTCGCCACTCGTTAAAATATAATCAGCCTATCTCTTTACCAAATATTTTTAATGTTTTGCTAAGAAGTGTTAGTGGTCTACCATCATGCTTCAGTGGGCAAGGTTGTTGCTAGAAATAAAATAACTATAGACTTTAGTGAATGATGTCATCCTTTTTTTGCTAAACAGACTAAAAAAAATACTATTAGAAAAATACGAACTTAGTTTTTAAATGGATGTTATATTTCTTACAAATAATAAAAATGGCAGAAAGTAACCCCAAAGAGAAAGCCATGTTATTTACGCTTGTCGCTAGGTATCACTCGGTACTTAGTTTCTTCCTTTATTTTTAATTTTCTGTTCCCCGCCTATCCTCAACTTTGTTCACGTAGATGTCAGAGTAAGACTAAAACATATTTCTTTTGTCAGACGACTTCCTTGCGATATTCTACATAACGTTTATTTGGACCATCACTCCTTAACTCCTTTACGACCGTCGCTCGCAAGTGAAAACTGTTGTGTTGTTGTGAAAGCTCAAAAACTGTGAAGTTGTTTAAAACTTGGCAAATCACTACCACTGAAATCTTAACGAACTTACAGTATCGTCGTAACTGCCTCCCTTTTTTGACCAACCTCAAAAAAGGAGGAGGTTCTCATTTGGGATATTTATATTTTTATTTTATGTATGTTTGGTCATAAATAGACGGATTTTCGAAAGAGTTTTATTCCGAAATGGTCCCATTTAAATTTCATATAGATCTGATGATGAGTTACTGAGACAGATAACGGAACTCTTAAAAAAATTACAGCAAATCAACCGCGATTGCTGCTATCGCATAAATATGCATTGTTTACGCAAACACACAACATAACATCGACTCACAGACTCGAAAGCAATTCATCACACAAAAGATCGATTTATCGCCCCCGAAAACCCCTACATACTTAATTTCATGAAAATCGATGGAGCCGTTTTCGAGATTCAGATTATAAATATATATATTTATATATATATATATACAAATATACAAGAATTGCTCGTTTAAAGGTATTAGATGTGTTTATTTTGCAAGATATTGGCTTCCAAAGTTGAACTGTTTGTCATCTCCCCTCTAACTTTTAAACAATGTTGTGTTCTGAATAGTTTCGATTCAGGATTATAGATCTCTTATAAAACCTTTCAACGAAAATTGATTTTTATGCAAAATTCTTACCCGTAGTTTAATTCCCTATTTCAGAAAAAAAATATTTTTTTCTCGTGCAAATTATGTTTGTTTCTTTATAACGCGATAAACAAAGCGGTTTAATCGCTGTTTTGGACGTCCTTGATTACTAAAGTGAATAAAATTCATCTGCGATTATTTGTTAAGCCACGTTGAGTGTGTGTATGTGTGTGTGGGCACGAAGACGTCGCGTTTGCTGTCTCGTTTGTCACGTTGTTTTTCATTGGCAAATATTTTTTCTGAGATCATTTAATGCGAAGTAAACTATTACACTGACGAGTAAAAATAACTAATAACTTACATAGAAGACAATATTTTCTTAACATATCATAGCCCTATGAAGTAACAGAAACGAACATATTACTAGCTGACCCACGCGACTTCCTCTGCGCCAAGGGGTCGACCAAAGATGACGTATAAGTCATCTTTGGGGTCGACCTTCCTTAGCACGGTTTAGTGCTGCGTCTTTAACCGAATGAGCTAATTTAAGGTATTTTTACACTATCTACACACAGCACTACGTCACATATGAAATACTAGCTTTTGCCCGCGGTTCCAACCGCCCTAAATTTGGTTATCGGTGTAGTATTTCAACGGCAACTCCGACCGACTCATACTTGACGTCCTTTCCCGGGACTCAAACTATCTCATTGACAAATTTGTCTGCGGTTCCACCAACTCTAAATTCGTTCATCTGTGGATTTTAACGGCAACTCCTCAATTATAGTATCCTCGGCAAAAAACTGACACACGACATTTTCAAGTAGTATCTCGCCCTATCCTTTCTCGGGAATCAAACTATCTCCATGCCAAATTTTATCTTAATCGGTACAGCAGTTTAAGCGTGTGAAGAAAACCGACAGACAGAGTTAGTAGTAGTCAGTATGCATTAAACTGAAACTATGTTTTAAGTAGGTTTTTGTTTCTACACCTTAGTCGCGCCGAGCCGAAAAAAGTTGCATATATGAATTAACCGCTGTGAAGATAAATATTAAATTATTATTTTGTCAAAATCACTAATAATCAATATCGCGCGCGATGTATGTGGAGTAGCGCGCCTTCTAGTGATAAGGAAAAGGTAATTAGCCGCGGTCAATTCTTTGTAGTACAATATCTTTGATAGACATTGTATAGGTATTTATGATATTTTCTAAGATATACATTTAAATTGATGCTTTTTTTAAATCGTTTCTTAGTTAAGGTATAACTGGTTCATCGCTGCAAAATTTCAAGTCTCTTGACCTAGTAGTTTGGGCTGTGCGTTGGTAAATTAGTCGGTCAGTCAGTTTTCTCTGTTATTAATATATGTTATTATAATCACTAAGTGATATATGTTTTATACCACTAAGGTGGCAAGCAAGCTTACGGTCCGCCTGATGGTAAGCGGTCACCGACGCTTGCAACACTAGGGGTATCACTTGCGCTTTGCCGACCCTTCCGAAATCTAATTACTTCTTTCTTGAAGAACTCCATACTGTAGTCCTTGCAGAAAACCTGGGCAGGGAGCTCATTCCACAACTTAAGCGTTCGCGGGAGGAAGTTTCTCTGAAACCGCACTGTACGCGACCATTTAGGTTCTAAAGTGTGAGAATGAATTCCCTGCCGATGGCGACCGGTGCGATGGTAGAAAGTAGCCGTGGGCATCATTTCGAACAATTCCTCAGAACACAACCCATTGCACAAGCGGTAAAACACACACAGTGAGGCAAAGTCTCTCCTCAGACCTAAGGGCTCGATACCGCAAGTGAGTTTGGGATCGTCAACAATTCTCACAGCCCGTCGTTGAACCGAGTCAAAAGGGCCAAGCTGGTATCCGGGTGCACCTGCCCAGAGATGGCAGCAGTACTCCAAATGGGGCCGAACTTGCGACTTGTAAAGTAACAACCTTTGCCCCGACGTGAAGTACTGCTTCGCTCTGTTGAGTACACCCAGTTTTTTGGACGCCAGCTTCACCTTATCTTGTAAATGATCTCGAAACTGAACATCGCTGGAGATGTCGACACCAAGGATCCCAATGCTCTTGGAGATGGAGAGGGGAGTGTTCTGGAATTTTGGGACTACAGTGAATGGAGTTTTCTTAGCGGTGAACTTGTGTCTTTGTAGGGTTGAATCGGACCAAGTTTACCCGTCCCCAGTCAGAGACCTGGGATAGTGTGCTCTCGATTTGAGACACAAGTTCTCCGCGGTTTTCCTCCACAACGGAACGAGGGATGTTTGCACGACCCGTGTAAAAAGCGTCTCCAGTACTGTCATCTGCATAGCAATGTATGTTGTTGATGTCCAACATGTCATTGATATGTAGTAGATACAGCGTAGGAGACAGCACAGAGCCTTGCGGGACACCAGCATTAATGTCCATGCTATCAGAGCAACTACTGTCAACTACGGTTCGTATGCGTCTGCCGGACAAAAAGCTAGCCACCCATTTGCACAAACCCTCGGGCACTCCGTAAGATGGCAACTTCGATAGAAGACCCCGGTGCCAGACCCGATCGAACGCCTTCGCTATGTCCAGGCTACATGCCAATGCCTGACTCACAATACACTAGAAGGTCACCAGTCGAGCGACCGTGGCGAAAGCCATATTGGCGGTCACTGACCAGATCGTGTACTTCTAGGTATCTTAGAAGCTGTGTGTTGATCACACGCTCCATCACCTTAGAGAGGAGAGAGGTAATAGCGATAGGCCTGTAATTCGATGGATCTGATCTATCGCCCTTTTTCGGCACCGGGTGCACATTCGCAGTCTTCCATGAAGACGGAAAATGCCTAGTGTGGTAGGAAAGCGCGAAGAGGCGCGTGAGTACAGGACATAACTCAAGAGCACACTGCTTAAGCACCACTGCTGGTATACCGTCTGGCCCACTCGACTTATGAACGTCTAGAGAAAGCAACGCCCGCCTGACCTCCCGCTGCGTTATGGAGATTTCCGGCATGGTCTTACCGCACCACGGTATAGTAGGTGATACAGCGCCTTCATCGTTCATGTTCGAGTTCGCGGCAAAGAGACTGCCCAGTAGATCGGCTTTCTCTTTAGCACTATGGGCCAAGTCACCATCGGTCTTTCGCAGTGGTGGTAACGACGACTGGCAAAAGTTCCCTTCGGCAGATTTGGCAAGCGACCAGAAAGCACGACTCCCAGAAGGATAGCTCGCAAGTCGCCCACCTATTTTGCCGATGAATTGGAATTTTGCTCTGGCAATTGCTTTCTTACTGAACCTCGAGGCAGCATTTAATTTGCGTTTTAACTCAGAAATATTCGGATCCTTATTATAACGAGCCGTGGTCCAAGCCTCATATGCATTTTCCTTAAGAATTTTAGCTTTTCTGCAAGACCTATTAAACCACGGTCGTTTTTTGACGCCGGCAGCTACTCGCGGGTTAGGAATATAGCATTCCATACCAGCAAGGATTGTCTCAGTGACTGCGGCTGCGCAGACGTCAGGATCTTCTGAGTTAAAGCAGATCTGCCTCTACGGGAACGATGCGTAAAATTCTCACAATCCATCCCAGTCTGCCGACTTATAGTGCCATACACGACGCCAATTAGTTGGCCCAGAAGGATCGGGTTGTGTGCATGACACTTGAGTCCGAACGAGACAGTGGTCCGAGGAGCCAAGAGGCGCATCCACTGAGACGGAGTATCCGTCCGGACGAGTAGTCAGCAGAAGGTCCAGTAAGGAGCTCGTATGTTCCTCTATATCTGATATTCTCGTTGGAGAAAGTACCAGCTGAGAGAATCCATAGGTCAGAGCAAATTCATGAGCAGATATCCCAGCATAGTTATTGGTTCGAGAACTGAGCCACTCACGATGGTGGGCGTTAAAGTCTCCCAAAATAACTAGTTCTGCTGTGAGATATTGCTCTAGAACTTTGTCAGTCGTCAAACTCAGGTGCGTGAAGAGTCGAGTTACGTCCGTGTCACCGCTATGAGACCTGTATAGGCACGCAAAGATACGAGTGTGGCCGCCGTAATCTACAGGCGGCGATAGCAGATATCCTCCCGGACGAACAGACATACACCGGCACGACTCATAAAATTGTGTTCGAGTTTGTAGCCGGGATAGTGAAGGTATGATGTGTCGGCCGGGCAGGATATCTGCGTCTCTGTTAGAAAAAGAATGGTCGGCTGCGCAGTTTCGAGATGGTGGTGGACTGCGTTAAGATTTGCGTGAATACCCCTGATGTTGCAAAAATCCACATTATATGTGGATGGAGTAGCCGCTGTACAAACTCTTTTCTTTTTCGTTCTCATGGCCATAATATATAAAAAAAGTTACTAAGACTAAGGATGAGGATTCACTGCACAGACAGCTTAGAGGACAAAAGGTGCGGTTCTAAGACTGCCGAAGCTCGCCACAGATGATACGGTTGCTGGCACGGCGGGCGGAAGGGCCCTTGATCCCCCTCTGTTGTAGTAGCCGGGTCCACTCCGGTCTCCTTCTCCGGCACGACTACCTCTTCAGATACTTTACACAGGCTGGCGGATCAGCCTCCTAGGGCGGAGATTAAGTAATCCCTGGGTTCGGGATCCCGTTCAACCTCCGGGCGGCCAGCGGTCAGCCGTTTCATCAGGTCTCCCTGACCGCCGAACCAGCACGCCGCGTCTACGCCGAGCATGACAGCAACAAGCACCGCCGGTCCTCCGCTGTCCGCGCAGCGAATCCTCAAAGAGCTCTTGGAACCTTACTCACCGCCAGGAACACAACACTACTCAATGTTAGTGTTATTATGGCCGCGGTTTTCTTTAAGGTGGAGGTACTTCCCCAGTTCGGGCTGCTCATTTGAGCAAGTACTCGCTATGCCCTGCTTTAGTTGTTCGGGTGGCTTATTCGAGCGAGTACTTGCAGTGCCCTACCTCTCCGAAGAAGTTACAGAGATTACTTCCTACAAACAAACACACAAACCTTAGAACCTTAACCTCCTTAGGACATTATAGTATAGATATATTTATGTGTAAAATAAAACTCTTTTTAATATACTCTTAGTTTCATAAAGCTATCTTTACTGCTTAGTTCATAAAATATCGTCGTTTGTGTAAGTGACTAGTTTTTGTGCTCGTCAGTGTTTTTTTTAAAAAATCTGTTGAACAAAATAGCATACCTATGTCAAAAAAGATAGTGGCGATAAGCTGATTGCTTCTCCTTTACCGGTTTACAGTGCGACTTTCATATGCTAATGAAATTGTTTGTATATCATTTCATTGAATGAGTATATAAAGTATTTTATTAGCATATTAGTATTGAACTAATAACGGAGGTTCTGTATAAGTTGGTATTAATTTAATTTTGTAGGATAGGTAGATGCTTCATGCACTTACTATATCTACCTACAGTGGAACAAACTTTTATGATCTTTTGACCTTGAATTTTTGGTCGCTAGTGTTAATGTATGTTCACATCATTTCAATATGGCGACTGCAGTTTTGACTTTTGACAACGGAGTCTAAAAAGTTTGTTGCACTATGCCTATTCTACAAACGTTTTCAAATACTTCCTATTGCTATATCGTTATGGTAATAACAATGATAGTCACACAAACCCGGATAAGTGGGTTTTGTATACAACACGCATCAAGTTAGGGTTCCGTAGAATGGGAGTAAAATGTTTTCTAACCGGTAAAAAAAAAAATTCTTTACATTAATAGTCAAATTGACGATTCAAAAGTGCTGATTAAAAGTCTAATTGAATAAAAAATACTTTGAGTTTGTAATTTATTGCGAATATTTGTAAAACTTAAGGACCTATTCCGTTAGAAGTATTTGTAAAGTCCTATTATCGTGATTCTTTTTCAGATTTCTTAAATACGCGGTTTAAAAGTTAGAGGGAGCGATAACCCGCACAATGGGTTTGGGGTACAGACACTTTTATTCATCCCTCAGTTCAATGTATGAAGAGGAAACCCTAAAATATTTTTTTTTCATTTTCGTAACAAGTCTGTATGGCGGATTTAACCAAAGAATGTGAATTAAACATTAAGTGCATGTAAAATAAATAATATTCGTATAAATATAATATTGGTTGGTTGGATGAGCTTGGTGGAGCTGTGTGGAATATACAAATACAAAAGTACTACATGGACTGTTGCAAGTTTTAAACTAAACCAAGTCAGGACATTCTAGTGGGTAATAAAATTGTTTATCTTTGAGTATGCAGCACTATTACGACAACTTCACGGACTCGAGAGATTATTTAGCAATCCGCTGATTTTTAGTTGTGCATAACTTGGCTTTATATGACCTACTTAATTCTAAATTTGTTAAAAGAATCCAGCACTCTATTAGATTTTAAAACGATTAAAAAATTTGAATTCATAAATATTTGACTTATAATATGCTTGAAAGAGAATTTGATACACTTTTTAAATTTAAAGAAAACAACACAATCTTACGAAATTGTATATATTTCATCTCATTGCCTTTGCCTGTGACCTTGACTTTTACTTGTTAAAATGAAAAACTAATCTATTTGAAAATTCGCCTTTTCCAAATAGATATACCTACTCGCTACCTGTAATAGAATACAGGGTAAAGTATTTCCTTAGTGAGGAAAAAAGAAACAACCACCTGCACCTGCAGCTGCACCAACAACCTAGATAAAACATACAAGAGCAAATTATTAGCAATAGACGGTTACAAAACTGTCAGTATGTGACTGTGTGTAATCATTATGGTCATTTAACTGATTAACCAATTTCCAATTTGATAAATAACTGTCGTAGAAATATGCAAATATGCGGGCCTTCCTAAAGTCTGATCTGATTTTGGAAGATTTAAGAAGTGTTATTAAGCATCTTGTCCAGTAGAAAAGTATCAAATTGTATTTAATGTTTGTTTTATTTTTTTACAGGATCGTCAGCAGACCTTGCTTCTGAGAAAGATAGAGAATAATTCTTCAGATTATATAACAAAGCCTCAACTGGCGACACCACGTGAAGCTACTGATCTTCCGCCTCCACCACCACCGGTGAGATTATATCTTTTTATTACAACAAATGCTACCATCGTTAACCTAGTGATCTGTCCAATGTACGGATACCTATTTCCGTGAAGCGCCGCGTTCATAATCGGTTTGTTTTACCTATCATGCGCTATAAGTAAGGTGTACATCACGGCATCATTTTTTTATTGTTTTCTTTGCGTTAAAAACACCTAGGAAACATTAACTCCTTAATTATACTAATGAAGTTTGCTATATCAAGCTATAGTTCGTTTAACCTCGATAATATATTTAAAATTTTTCGGGATAAAAAGAAGCCTATATGTTAATCCAAGGTGCCAGCTACCGCCATACCAATTTTCATTAAAATTGGTCCAGCCATTTGAGCATGAAGAAGTAACAAACACACGCACTCACAAACTTTCGCCCTTATAATATTATTGTGATTTCGCAGTCCTTCCTTTCCTTCCTTATTTGCTACAGATTACCCGGTGCGTCATGCAATTAAAAAGGTTTTTTTTTTCTTTAGTCATACTGGGTATTCGTAATGCCACATATCGGTATATTCTAGATAAGAATATTGGCTAACACGATACCGATATTAATCATCAAAACCAAGACTATCATTGCCAGTATTATCATATAAATCCGGTATTCAATAAAACCTGTATTGTTTAAGCGGCTATGCATCAAGATGACATAAGCACATGTTTATAAATTTGTGAATTTTAGCGCCAGTTGTTTAGCTTACCTGAAAGTAGGTACCTAAACAGTTTGCCAATTTGGCATGAAAAGTGTAATAAATTAGGTCCAGATTTCTATTTTCAATTGCTATGTTTGCGCCTACTCACGTCCTGTACTCACGTTGATTTCTATTCGTGTACTGATACTTTGGTCGTACTTTTCTCGTATATAAATGGAAAAGGTCTTTTCTATTTACACGAGGGACATATTTTATTATACTAAAGTACTTTATGTGGTTTCTACAACTTCTTATTATAATTACCATTTTAACGACTTAATGTCTAGCAAATATTGTTAACGAGTAGATACCTAACTTATTGTAACTATCAACACTTTGTGCATGCGAAACATATTTACATGAGTACCCTATATCTAGCCTACGTACAGGTCACTACACAGGGTATTTACTTATGTTTTTAAGAATTTTGCATAAAATAAAGAACATGTCCTACTTCTTTTTAATGCAAATTATACATTGTTTGTTGTGCTTAAAAAACATGTTTCACTCTTTGATGTGTAGATATCATTCATTGCTTTAGAATTGGTCCTAGATAAAAAGCGATGAACACTATTTTTATTTCATTTCAGATGCCAGTGTCCAGTCCACAAAAAATAGAAGACGTTAAGAAACCTGATAACTATAGTACTTTACCCAGAACAAACGGCAGTGTCCCTAACGGCACGAGCATTACAAACGGTTCTTTAAAAAGAACACCTACACCTGATTACAATAACAAAACAAATTTTGCAACGCAGTATAATTTAAAGCAAATCAAAGACGAGAAAGCAGAACTGGAATCGTTAGAATCTTACAAATTGAAGAATCCATTGAATGTACTGCCGAAACCACCATCAAACTATTTCGTAAGGGCCCCGAATGGTACAGCGACTATGAAGAAACATGGCCGACCAGTGTCGGTCACCATAGGAGAATATCCTAGTGTAGGCGTTGGACGCAAAGAACCGTCCAAATTAGATTTTCTCAATGGAGACAAGACTGATGGTGATCAAATTGGTGAAGATGTGCCCATCACCAATAGACTACAATCTGAACTAGCTCTAACACTATCTAGGTCAAATTTACGTAAAAAGACTGATACTATGGTAAGCCTGATTTTACTTATTAACAAAGAACTTTTTGTTTTTATAACCAAAACAACACCTATGAAATCCTGGATAAAATTGAATCTGTTATGAACCTATGAATAATAAAAATAACAGGATTAAACATAAATGGAATTAAAATTCAACCTTGTATCATAATACAGTATGTTTATTTCAGAACCACGTGCTAGTTAAAAATGTTATCAAGGATATGACCAATAGTAATGGAGACAGTGACGATTCCCTTGATAAAAACTTTCACGCTAGATATGGCAACAACATACTGCCGCTGGCACCATCGATAACTATACCAAAAGTAACGAAATTAAAACATAGTCAAGAATAATAATTTATTTAAAAGCTGTAATAATATGCGCCTTGGAATTGTAAACATTTTATTAAACGGTATAATCTTAAATTTCGATTCTAATTCTAACTAACAAAGGAGCACATCTGCATGGAAGTCAATTAAGTACTTGTCTAGATTCAACTAATGGACTTGTCATTAAGTGATGTTTGTATTATTTGTTATTATCTTTGTTAGTTGTATTGAGAATAATATGATCATACTATATTAACATAAAAGTGTATTTGATTTCAAGAAATAATATGAACATTGCTGGACACTAAATTGGTGACGGAAACGTTTTTAGGAATTTATAGGTATAAATTTATAATAAACGCACTTATAGGTAAACTTTCACACGTTTCTAGTCTATTCTATTTACAAGAGAATCCAATTTAATTATAAGAGATAATTTAACAATTAAAAAAATATTCTGGGAGTTTGCAGGGTGTTGGTGGAATTTGCAATTAAAATATATACCTAATGTATTGAAAAACAACCATAAAACATTGTATATTTATGTTATTACCTAGTGTTAGGCTATATTGTATTTTAATATGAAGTTGAAAAAATATAAAAGATTAAGTGCTGAGTTTCTTGCCGGTTCTTCTCGGTAGTTAATCATTAATTTTTGGTAATTTTTTAAATTAATAATTAATCTGACGATTTACGAGTGCTGTTTATAAGCCTATTTAAATAAAAAAGTTTAGAGTTTGGATGACCTTATAATGTTATAAATCGCAAAAAAAAACGCATTTTGTATGGAAACGTGATTTTGCAGCTTCACTGCCCTCTTAAATTTCGACATACTGTATATACTTCACTAATTCGGGTGGTTTAGTTCACTAATGGCACAGCGTATAAGTACCATTGAATTAATTGGAAATATTAATGTTCCCATAAATTGTCCACAGGTTGATGCCGATCGATGAAGGAAAGAAGATTATCTCTAGTAGATCTATATTTATAAGTTTAGTTTTATGTTGAAGATTACGTGAGTGATAAAATAAATTGGTTAAAATTTCAACCAAAGTTAGATAGTCGTATTTCCATATTTACTTAGCTACTTAACTATTTAAAATACTGAATATTGTGAAGGTGAAGTGCCACAACATGAATTTAAAAATAAATATAGTAACCTAACTACATACCTACGTATGAGGTTTATAACTTATATACATATCTACTTAGTTATATATAAGGGAAAAAATGTACTCTTTCTGTTGAAAATATAAAGTGAACAGAGTCAAATATGTTTTATTTTACCGATTGTTAATTAAAAAGTGTTGTTTTTATAAAGAAACAAAATGCAAGTGGATGTAGAACAGCAGTCAAGACACTAATAAAGGCTCCTTAGACGATCAAAAATGCTTGTCAAGCAGTTATAAATCGTGGCATGTAAGTTGAACCTCCGCAGATGGCCGCCATTTTAGTTCAACTTACGTGGCGCGAACTATACGTGCTTGCCAAGCATTTTTGAGCGTCTATATACACCTCAAGCATGCTTGTTAATCATCGACACTCAATTGTATTATTCATCAAACATCGACAAGTACGTTAACGCTTGTCACGGACGTCAAGCATTTCCTAAACGATCAAAATAGCTTGCCAAGCTTTAAAAAATCGGTGTCGGTCTCGTGTCTCCCTGATGGTTCGCCTCTCAGTTGAGCGAACTGCCGAGCTGTCCTGTATAGAAGTTGAGCATCTCATTGTTGTGAGTGTATACAAGCCGCCTTGTGCAATTTATGATAATTTTGAATTAGTTATGGAAGAAGTGCTGAATAAAATCAGCAATTCTAATAAACAAATTATTGTTTGTGGAGACTTCAATATAAACATTTTGGAAAATAGCTCATTAAGCACCAGATTGCTTGCCTTATTTCAGTCTTTTAATTTAAATAATTTGTTTTGTTAACCAACTAGAATTGCTGTATCCAGTGCCACTTGCATCGACAATATATTTACTGACATAAAACCAATTCAAAAATCAATTATAAGCAATCTAGAGTCAGATCATTGTGGACAGTTAGTGGTTTTAGAAAGAAAGAATAGTATTAGTAAAAAGGAAATTAAATTTATACCAATAACAACTAAACGGGTTGAATCATTTAAATCTAACTTAATGCATAAACTTCCAGATTTGCTTTATAATGGCAACCCAAATGATATGTACAATACTGTTCTTGACACTATTACTACAGAGTATAATAAAATATTTACTGCAAAAAAGAAACTTATTTCCAGTCGCTTTAGTTTTAGTGAATGGGCTACCCCAGGTATTCATAAAAGTAGGCGTAAACTGTATGAATTATATAAAGAAAAAACATATAATAATAGCCAAATATTTAGGGAATATTTAAAAAAATACTCAAAAACCTTTAAAAAGGTCTGTCTTGTTGCAAAAGCAATTCACCTCAGACATAAAGTAAAAAATTCAACAAATAAAATAAAAACTACATGGAACATAATAAATAATGAAACTGGTAAAGCTAGGAATTCTTGTCAGGACTTTGAGTTGATTGTAGATGATGCTAGTTTTAAAACAAATTCTGAGGTAGCAGTTGCCTTTGAACAGTTTTTTAGGAATATCCCATTCAAAACAACTGAACATCTAAACTCAAGTCCAATCTTAGCAGAAAAATTATTAAAAGCTAGTGTTCCTGAATGTAACGTTCCCTTTGTATTTAAAAACATTAGTCCTACAGATATCATTAATACATTTAAAACATTAGAAATTAAAAACACCACAGACCTTTAAGGACTTTCTGTAAAAACTATAAATTCAATTATTCATGTTATAGCACAACCCTTAGCCATTATATTTAATAGTTGTGTTGATAGTGGTGTGTTTCCTGATGAGATGAAACTTAGCAAAGTTATACCTCTTTTTAAATCAGGTAGTTCAACAGATCCTAATAATTTTCGGCCTATTTCAATACTACCTATACTCAGTAAAGTTTTTGAAAAAATCATACTTTGTCAAATGTTAAGCCATTTCTGTATTAATGAGCTACTTAGTAGTAAACAGTTTGGCTTTATGAAAGGCCGTTCCACAACCGATGCAGGAGTGGCACTATTAAAAAATATATATAACGCCTGGGAGGATTCGCATGACGCCCTTGGAGTGTTTTGTGATTTATCTAAGGCATTTGACTGTGTTCAACATGAAAATCTCATCAGGAAGCTACATCACTATGGTATTAGAGGCAAAGCTCTCGACCTTTTGACATCCTATATGAGTAGGAGAGTACAGAAAATAGATGTCAACGGTGAAAGATCTCCGGGATCAGCAGTCACTATAGGAGTCCCTCAGGGCTCAATTTTAGGTCCTTTTCTATTTCTTATTTACATTAACGATCTCCCATATAATGTAAAAAACCATGACATTGTCTTATTTGCTGATGACACCTCTTTGCTTTTTAAAGTTAAGAGACGACAGACATGTTATAATGAATTAAATGATGCCCTTTCTAAAATTGTAAATTGGTTTAACGCTAATAATTTGTTACTTAATGAAAAAAAAACCAAATGTGTTAAATTTACATTACCAAATGTTAGTCAGAGACAGACATGTATTAATATTAATGGCGAGCAATTAGAACTTGTTTATTCAACAGTCTTTCTTGGCATAACGCTGGACTCCAAACTTCAATGGGGTCCTCATATTCATAACCTAGCCAAAAAACTTAGCTCTGCTGTGTATGCGATCAAGAAAATAAGACAATTGACCGATGTCGACACTGCAAAAATAGTATATTTTAGCTATTTCCATAGTTTAATGACATATGGTATCCTATTGTGGGGTAGCGCTGCTGATGTAAATACAATATTTTTGTTACAAAAAAGGGCAATTCGTGCTATTTATAAATTAGGATCTAGGATATCTCTGAGGGATAGGTTTAGGGAAGTAAAAATTTTAACTTTAGTGTCGCAGTACATATATGAAAATCTTTTATATGTACATAAAAATATCAATAGTTTCAGCAAGAAAAGTGACGTTCACAAAGTAAATACTAGAAGTAAAAATAAGCTGTTGGTGCATGATACACGTCTACACAAAATAAGTAACTCTTTTATGGGGCAATGTATACACTTTTACAACAAAGTTCCCAATAAAATTCAAAATCTATCAATAAGTAAATTTAAATCTTTTATCAAGCAGGTACTTTGTAAAAAGGCATATTACAATATTTCAGACTATGTTAATGATAAAAATCCTTGGGACTGATGATGCTCAATTACAGGATGCATAGGTATCATAAAATTGTACGACTAAAAATCTTTTATTTAAAACATTAATTGTATTTTAGTTTATTTAAGTGTTTTTAAAAGAGTAACTATCGAGTTTCTTGCCGGATTCTTCTCGGTAGAAATCAACAACATTGTGAACCGGCGGGAAGGTGGGAGGGTTCAAAAAATAATATTTTATAACTTTGACGATTCAAAAGTGATTGTAAAATCCTTATTTGAATAAACCATTTTGACTTTGACTTTGACTTTGGTTGCCCTAGGGGAGACATCAGGATTTTGAAAGTACTGTTCAGAACGGAACTTGCTTTCTAATACTATTTAAGAGACTCTTATCCCCCCTGTCATATTCATATTTTTACCAACTTTAAAAAAGGAGGAAGTTCGCGAATGGTCTGCAGGTACCCATATAAGAGATATTATTAATCAAAACTAAAAATTAACCGAATTAAAAAGGAGAATCGAATTTGCGATCGAACTATTGATCGTGTACTAGTAGTTTCTTTACAGAAGTGATAGATCTCATCAAGATCTTTATTTCAGATAACAGCTGTCAAACTAGAAAAGGCTATATCTTGGTAACTTGATCGTAGACTAGTAGTTTCTCCACAGAAATGATAAGTCTCATTGAAATCGACGCGTGAGTAATGCCCCTGGTGTGTCAAGCGTCTATAGGCTACAATGACAGCTTACCATCAGGCGGACCATAATCTTGTTTGCCACCTTAGTGGTATAAAAAAAATAATCTTTATTTCGGATGACAGCTGTCAAACTAGAAAGGTTTTAGATGACAACTATCATCCGAAATTAAGACCTTGATGAGATCTATCACTTCTGCAAAGAAACTACTAGTCTACGATCGATAGTTCCGGAGATATAGAACTTTTAAGTTTGACAGCTGTAAATAAACATCTTAATGAGACTTATCATTTCTGTGGAGAAACTACTAGTCTACGATCAATAGTTCGATCGCAAATCTCCTCCTTTTTTAAAGTCGATTAATTTGTAGTTTTTTTCTTATATAGGCTGACCATTGGCGATCTTATACTTTTTTAAAATTAGTAAAAATATGAATTTGATAGGGGGGATACGAGTCCCTAAAATAGTATTAGAAAGCAAGTTCCGTTGTCAGCCTAGGGGAGACAACAGTACTTTTAAAATCCTGATTACTCCCCCAGGGGGGACATGTGACCGACACCGAAAAAGGACTATAAAGGACTATATACTACTGATGGAAATTATTTTAGACAAAATCGAACCCTAGGTTTTTCAGATATTCGAAATAATTGTCATTCTACGAAACCCTAACTTGTGCGTTTTCAGAGAAATACGTGTTTTATCACGCATGTGGGTGTGTGGCGCCTCTTTCATACATTTTACAAGGAAGTACACGCAGACGCGGGGCGGCTTGCTCAGATTAATATGAAAAAGGGGCCACGTAGTCCCTTGAAAATTTACATGTGGGGTTGTGTTTATCAGAGGACGCAATTTTATTTTTTAGATATGAAGGGGGGTTAGTGTAAAGTTAAATCCAAGTTTGTGGTGTTGCAACCCTTGTCCCACGGCTGCCATCTTGGAAAAAGAGGTTTAAATGGTTTTTATGGTTAATGAGACCTATAATAGTTTGGCAGATAAACCATAAAACCCTTTGAACTTCTTTTTCCAAGATGGCGGCCGTGGGACATCGGTTGCAACCCCATAAACTTGGCTCTAACTTTACACTAGCCCCCCTTCATATCTAAAAAATAAAATTGCGTCCTCAGAAAAACGCACGCTAAGCCCTAAAACATTTCAATGGACTAACGCGGGTGCCTGATGAAACACGCATAACTCTGAAAACACCCTTATTCCGTGTACGACACGCACTTGGTCAGTTTTTAATAAAACCCATATCAATCGCACGCACATCCCTTTTATGGATCCCTATTCAGTTAAATCAATATTATATGTAGATGTATACACAAAACTGAGAACTGTGCAACAAATAACGAATATAAGACGCTTTACAGCTTGAAAAACCTAGAAGAACGTTGCGACCATTTTATCTCCAACTCTAACCAACCCAACTCTCTGATATAAAACCCTCAAATAAATAAATGCGAACCGGACGGGCGCAACGAAGGTTCTGTAGGTACTTAACTAAATAGATTTTTTCATTACATACAAACTTGAAAACAGGTAAAGAAAACTTATCAATTCCAGTTTTACGATCATAAGATGCGCAAAGGGACGCGGTGCAACAAGAGGACGTCATTTCCTTGAACTTGTTGACCAACGCGTGATCTTTCAAAATTTACTGTACATACTGGGTGTGGCATAAACTTTAACGGCGAGAACATATATAAACCTGACTCAAAATCTATTTGCAAATCTTGTAAACATAACCTAACTTTACTTAATGTTCACTTTTTCTGGTAATTTAATCATAAATCATTAAAATACTTATGATAAGCTTTATTGTCACATTCTTTAACTGGTTTTTAAATCACGACACTGATTAAACCTAAAATATACATAATTCCAAATTTACGATGAGAAATATTATACGTATTTATGTAAATGTTGCATAGACTAGAAAAGCGAAAGACGTCAAGGTCAATTTTGTTTACCCGAATTGCAAATAGATTTTGAGTCAGGTTATACACACACACACAGATTCACACCTTAGGTTAGGCGACGACATCATCATTATAGTACCTATATAAGAACTGAGCAAAATGTTGCACTCCCTAAATGAATCCTTACGACGAGTGGGCCTTGACATGAATTTTAATGCGATAAAAGTAGTATATACTTCTCACCTACCTTCTCTCTACCTTACTCGAGGTGGATGTTGTCTTCTACTTCTTTTTATGTCTACATACCTAAGACAGGTGATTCAACCTAGCGAGACCAATTTCTAGAAAAAAGCCGATTGGAGGAAACTTCTAGGGTATGGTTAACGTTTGATAGATAGCTTCGTCAAGTCTTTCTCGTCGCCTATAACGCAGGACTGAAGACGAAGGTCTTTGACCAATGGTCAATCAATGACCATTGCTTTTTTGATCTGTTATGAGTTATGATCTACGCGGCTTAAACGTGGACGCTTATAATAGGTCTATCTAGTACAAGACTAGTCAAAGACGCTTTGTCGCTTAGCGCGCGATGGACGGTGCTACACTTTTGAGTTTATCTGCGGGATCGTGACATTTAGAAGAGAATTAAAATCTGTATTATTTATACTTCTCTATGATTAAAGCACAAAACACAAGCTAAAGGTATCTATCAGTGAGTATTTCAAATTTTTTAACTCGCTAATCTCGCAGATAAAGTGGGCTGTCGATTCACATGTTTTTCAGATCGTGATATCTGATCACTCATCATTTCACGAAATACAACTATTTTTTTGCGTGTACGGACCACGCTAGGCTATTTTTTTTTAATTCTACTTCTATGCAGTCCAAAGATTGAAGTTACTACTTTTTTTTAAAACGTAGCAATAAAAAAAAACAGTTTGTCAGAAATTCAACACGATGCCGTGGGGATCAATTCAAAAAATATTTTCTGATGAATATGAATTTCGCGACATAGTGATAATTGAAAGCCCTTTTTTTGAAACTAACAGGATTGGTAAGATCCAACAGTCAGTGCAGTTAGGTGAGTTCAGAAGTAACAATATATTAATCATAAGTATATAGAACTCAGTCAGCCATAATATATTCTTTTCGTTTTTGTTGAGTAAGCTGATGTTTAAACGTCTTCTTCAGAAGACATAAACATTGAATTCGACAGGTTTTTTCAAGGTGGCAAACAAGTTTATGGCCTGCGTGATGTTATGCTTGACGGCATCCGTTCTAAGCTCACGGCTTCTGTGATACCTACCTAGAAAAACACGATCTGGTCAGCGGCCGTCAATATGGATTCCGCCACGGTCGCTCGTCCGGTGACCGTCTAGTGTATCTTACACACCGATTGGCACTAGTCATTGAGAGTCGGGGGGACACATTGGATGTAGCCTGGAGATAGCGAAGCCGTTCGATCGGTCTGGCACCGGGGTCTTCTGTCGAAGTTGCCATCTTATGGACTGCCCGAGGGTTTGTGCAAATGGGTAGTAAGCTTTTTGAAGACATTGTTTATGACCATTACAGGGGAACAGGTATCTTGAGAAAGGTGGCTTAGGCCATACTCCACCACCCCTGGTTCGTTAAATATATTATTTGGCATTGGCCCAGTGCGAATTGGCAGACGTTGACGAACTAGTGCCCAGGCCACTCGACTGTTAGAATTTTCAAGCAACCTGTAAGGTCTTTGACATAGTTAATCGACTGTTCTGACAACACAGCCAGGACCGACACGGTTTAATTAACGTGGCCTCTGACACACGAAAGTGCTCAGAAAAATGTACCTATCACTAAGCGACGTTGCTAAAGTAGTTAGTACCTAGTAATCTTATAGTAACTCTATGAAAAAATAGTCTTTTTGATTTACTTACTTGTGCATTTCTGTTCTCGTTTCTTATAGCTCTGACTCCAACCGTTTTAGTGATGGCTTCCAAAAGTAAGTTGTATGAAGACATCGGCAGTTATGGATCCAATATATCAACGTCTCAAGACAGATTGCTGGAACTGTGCTCTTTATATCCCCTGACATCTGTTAAGTTGTCCGTTTTTAAACGAAGTCAAAGGCAATCTTTAAAAGCACGCTTTAAAAATGATAGGACAAGATACTTTGAATTAGGGGCTTTAAAGAATAAGAAAGTAAGTTCAAATTCCCTATGAGATTTTAAAGTTATATTATTAATTATTTAACTCCCTTATGATAGGTATATAGGTACTAAATATATACATAAGAAGTGGCAGTGATGGGGAGGACACATACTCGTAATTACCTACTTCTAAATCTTATTCTACTAGATTTCCTCTACCTAAAGGTTGTCTGGAAGAAATCGCTAAATAGCGATAAGACCGCCTCAATTGTACTCTACCAATAAACTGTATTTACCTACTTCTTTTAATTTTTTTTTTGTGTGCAATAATGAATTAACTACTACTTTTTTTTCTACTTTCTTGTAAACTGCACAAGTATTTTTTTAAGTTTAGCATATTATAGTCTTAGTTAAAGAATATGAACCAAGAATTTTTTTTTTCTTTGTCTAACTTTCTTTAAGTAGGTAATAGGTACATTTTTCTGAAATGAACTTAATATGTTTAAATTTTAAGATCATATTGTATTACATCTCAACAATATTTTCGAGAATATTGGATTAAAATTTCTTTTTTCTCGTGTTGTGTGTTACTAGCACCATTTTCTTGGTCATAGTATCTTTAATAAAGTTGTGCAATTATTCTTTCATTATTTAGATAATATAATATATGATGTGTTTTATTAGATATTTTGGAAGCTGTGGTGTCTACATCTAGATGAACTTCATAATGAGAACAAATGTCTATTAAGTGACACTACGTGTACACCTCTAGAGGACTGTAGTCGTCACGAAGAAATTATTTTTGATATATCTGTTGCGTTGGACCAGCAGAGCAAGGTGCGTATTTAAAATAGGTATCTCTGCCTGATATTTGAACGCACTTTCATGGAGATGTCACGCCGCACGTGTCGGCTGCGTACGCCTAGACGACTACGCGTGTCTAACGCAGTCGCATTATAAATACGCATGTTACGGCAGTTCAGCTTACGCTTGCCGTTTGAGTGAATTTAACTCAAAGAAAACCTATTTTAAACGATTTTCAGAACACAACCTTCTATAAAAGAGCTAAAACACGCGTAGGGAAGCAGACTTTTCTCATACTTAAATGTTCAATTCACTTGTGTATCGCTTGTATATAACGTAGGCTGGAATCGGTGATGGAAATAGCATAGTGTGACATGAAGGCCCAAAACGGCGCGTAGACGCACTGGTATACCGTCTAGCTTTCTCAACTTCTATATAACCGTTCAAAGCATGGAATTCACGCCGGAACTCCTGCTAGGCCATGGGAACTTCTGACATGGGTTTACCGCTCCACAAAATGATAGTTGCTACCGAGCTGTCATCGTTCGAGTTCAAATTAAGTTCGAGACAAAGAGACTTCCCCGTGAATCAGCATTCTCTTTGGGATAACTTTTATAATGGTAATAAAGTCGGCTGGCAAAAGTTTCTCTATGCATCTTTAGCAAAAAATAGGTATATCCCTGAATAGGTACTATTATTCTGACCCCTAAAAACATTATTATTTAAATACGATACGATAAACTATTTAATACTTCGCAGAAAAAATGGACGGACAAAGATTTGTACTTGGGTGTAAATAGAAGCGTGGAAGATAGACGCAGACCCGTCCCTATACCAGGACTAGGTTCTACTGACGAAAGCAAACTTTCATATATAAAACCAAGTTGCAACTGCTGGGATCTGGCCGATAATTGGATACAACGCCATAATAGCGAAGGTGGTACGGGAACCTTCTACGAATACGATGATGTTTATACTTACACTGGAGAACCAACGTCTAATGTTACATACACTTCTTTGATGACAACGGTTTGTACCATTGTACTACTGATACTTTCCTTCTTAATTGAATATTTTTTACTTTTACATAGTCTACAGTAAGATAACGACTTATGATGCCTCTGTAGAGCAGCTAATAATCTAATGACTTTTTATTGTGTTGTAATAAATTATTAGTATTAATAGGTAAGACAATGCTCCTGTACAGCAGCATTAATGAGATAATTAATTAATTGTATATCATTGAACAATATTATCTCTAGTCTCTGACAAATGCCTCTTTACAGCAGATACTATAATTTTCTACACAATAAGCATATTTATGTTTAAATGCTGTCAGTTATTTGATCTAAGAAAAAAAAAAGTAAATTTGTGTGATTTAACGAAGTGTACATGTAAATTGTTCCTTTGGTGATACAGGTATGCAGGAGATACGAGAAAAAAAAACGATTCGTCACTAAAAAGCTAAAAAATAAAAACTTAAAAAAAAAAAAAAAAAAAACACCTGGCTTCAAAAAGCTGCAATAAAAAGGTAAAAATAATTACTTTAAAATCTGATCTGCATTACCGTTTGAAATTGGTGTAATGCAAGTGAAGTCTTCAAACTTTAATACGGATCAGATTTTTGGAAATAAGTAATTGCATCTTTTTGAAGCGGGTTGATTTTTTTTGCTACAAGTATTTATTTTTACACATGGTCACAACTTAAAGTAAGTAGGCATACCATGTCAACTCGACGCATTTCAGCAAAAAATTGATGATTAAAAACTTCAAACGGTATAAATTCCCAATGGCACCGACCTATACTTTAGCCTGTGGATCTCTGTACCAATGTACAAAATCTTTGACATCCAAGGCTCGAGTTCCCATGCAAATTTTGATCCCTCAAACACAGTAACAACAAACAGTATTTTAGATATTTAGGATTTGCTTATTTTTTAAGGACAGTGGAAGTAAGAATGGTTTAAGACAATTTGAAGACCAGAAGATGCCTTTGCTAGTGACTATAATAAAAGTAACTATAAACAAATTCACTGTAAATATGATGTTATTCAATAAATCAGCATCTACTATGCGCCGTTTCATTGTTTTGCTTATTTATAAAAAATACATAGGTATATTTCATCCCCAACACTTGGGGATGAAATATAGGTAGTTAAAGCCAAACGGTTACACTACCTTACGTACGCAGTATCATTGTTTGAAATGCAGTAAGAGCATAACGGCTAAATTACCTTACGTACGCGGTAGGTATCATTATTTTTTTAATTGCACAGAGCGCCATCTAGTACCAACCTAAGCAAAGCTTGTACTATGGATACCAGACAACGATACAGATATAAACTTTTTTTTCGTAAATTCATACATATTACACATAGAAAACACCGATTCCCAAGACAAGCACAAACGTTTGTTTTGTGGGGGAATCGAAACCATTACCCTTGATTAAGCAGTCAAGTCATTACCCACCGAGGCACGGAGCCGGTATTGCTTATTGCTAAATTACCTTACGTACGCGGTATATAAATAAAATACCTACCTGTGGGGAGTAGAGACGCGCAAAGTATTCCCCTTATGTCTATACAAGAGGGCGTCGCGGGCCGACGCCGTGGGGGTCACGGGACCTGTGCAGCCGTGCAGGCACTTTGCGCCACCGACGTAAAGCCACCGTTGTAGTCCCGTACTCTATAAAAACTATTGGGAGGGGAGGGTTTTTGGTCGTTGGAGCCTTCTCCTGCCACTCCATGGGGGCTTCGGACGGTGAAGGTTGGCGGGGGTTGCAGCCGCAGCACTATAAGGGAGCTGCCGTGGGGAGGAGATACGGTCGACGTATTTCCCGTGCGTCTCCAGGAGGAGGGGGACTGGAGTTTTCATATTTCATTCCCCTGACTCTGGGACGAGGCTCTGTGTGGGTTCCACCCCGATTCCACAAGAGGCCCTGCAATGGCTCGCGACGCGGAGGTATTTTACCAGCGACAGAAACAAGAGGCTGGCGCGGGTAGGTAACTAGCGCCGGCTAACTAAACACGAATCAGCGCCAACCTAAACAGTTGCCCGCTTTCTACGTAAATGTTCCATATCACCTTCATTGGAATTCGCTTTAGTAAAACAATAAGTTTAATTTACTATTTATTAATCAAAGCTTCTTTGATTAATGACTCTAAATATTCACGTTTTTCTTCTTTTGTTCGTAGGGTTGTGTAAACACTCCACTGGAGCTGGAAAAAAATCAAATATGAATATTTGTAAACTAGAACTTATTGAGATATATTCGTAACTGGTTTTTTTCTGCAGCTCTGCCTGCGCTTAGTTCGCTAAACGGCGTAGGATATTAATGGCAACTCATTGATTATAGTAAGAAAATTTGTTATATGGAGCTATAGTTATCCTAAGTTATAGTTGTTTCCTTGTAGGAACTTTTGAATGATCCGAGATAAAAAGTGAGATGGACTCTTCAGCTGTCTCTCTTGCGACATAAATGAAGGAAAAACTAACTCGCATAATTTTTAAATTAGTATAGATAAAAATTACATAGCTTAGGTATCTATCAACACTTGGGAATGCAATATAGTTAAAGCCAAACGGTTACACTACCTTAGGTACGCAGTATCATGGTTTTTCATATTAGTTAATACAATACCTACCTACGTAACACCTGGGGATGAAATGTAGTAATGTCAATATGCATTGATATGCACCAGACACCGGTACCGTTTTTTTTTGTAAATACATACATATTATACATAGCAAGACAAACACAAATGTTTGTTTTGTCTGGGAATCGAAACCACTCTCCTTGATTCAGCAGTGGGGTCATTACCTACTCAGACATGGAGTGGGTTTTGCTTATGATGTACAAATAAAATACCTCCCTACTAAAACTGGGGATAAAATGCAGTAAGAGCATAATGGCTACCTTACTTTTGTTGTGATGTTGAAACGCTTTTACGCGTTACGAAGTTTACGGATACCTACTTATTTTTTAATATTTTTTAATTGCACACAGTACCATCTGGTACCAAATTCACTAAATAGTACAACTATGGATACCAGACAACGGTACAGATATAAACTTTTGTTTTTGTTATTCATACATAAATACATAGAAAACACACGGACTGAAGACAAGCACAAATGTTTGTTTTGTGCGGGAATCGAACCCACGCCCCACGATTCAACAGTCGGGTCATTGCTCCCTGAGCCCCCTGAGATGATAATAGGATGATGGGAATATTCTTTTAATTTTAAAGAAAGACTTTTACACATACATATTATGTTTTAGCTAAAATGGCATCAGTAATGGGGAACAATACAAAAAATTTTGATTATACTAAACCATCCAACTTAAGGTTTCATAGAATGAGAATTATAAGTGGATATAAAAATTCTTGTTTTTGTTAACATTCTTTTTATGCAGTTCGAATGCCAGCTCCTCGAAATGTGAGGCAGATTATGTGAAGTACTAAAAACCACTTACCAGAGAAACATAGTAGCCTAGTGTTTTTAGTTCTCTCATTTTTGTTACAAAAGGACCTGTTGGCACTTTATAATTCCTTATCATAGAATTTCTTCCACCCATTACGAGCGCGATCCACAATCTGTCATCTGGTGGTTTTCGAACAGAGCCAAATGTTTTACTGTTGAAATACTGATCTACTGTAGCTGGTGACCCATCATGATTGTTGCACATTATTAAATCTATAACCAAGAGATAAACTTGCGTTTAGTTAATAAAACTAAATATGTAACTTGAAAAAATAAGAATGGCACACTTTTAGTAAGAAATTGATGAACAAAAGACTTGATGAAGATTAACAAATACTGCTCACTCTACCTGGATCTTCCTATAAGGTTCCTTCTCTTAGAGCTTTCAACTGAGTTGGATTTTCTGTTTTAAGCATATATGCAGCAGCCTTGTAAAAATGACACCATTAGTACCACTATTGATATTTATTATTATCTAATTATACTTTGACAGTGCCAATCAATGCTATGATGCTTTTGGATGCAATTTTTTTTCTCTTTGGTAGAAATGAAATGTATGTCTTAATTAGAGAACTACATAGGAATTCTATATAATTAAAAATTAGGACTCTAACCCATAACCATACTGCAGTATAACGGGATGAATAGTTGCTATTATTTTTTTTTTGAAAATACTAGCTTTTGCCCGTAACTTCTTTTGCTATCACTTATTTGTATACCCTATGTCTATCCTCCGATGCCAGTTAATCTCCTCTTTAAGTTTCATCAAAATCAGTTCAGTGATTTAGCCGTAACAACGTAACTGATAACAGGCAAGGAAGTAGGGATAAAAAGATTAAGTGCTTGGTATTTTTACATTTATTAAGTACAGTGGGTAATCAATGGAAAAATCGAGGCCGTGGGTTCGATACCCGCACAAGACAAACATTTGTGTTTGTGACAAACATTGATGAACATTTGTGTTTGTCTTAACACTGGCTATTCTCCATGTATATTATGTGTGTATTTCCAAAATAAAAAAAAATATTGTATTAGCAATTGTTAGACACAATTTTAGTATGTTCTTTGTATTTAAGGTTGGTTTGGCTTGGGAGCAGATGGCACTGTGTGTTATGTCCAAAAATATTTATTTATTATGTGTTCAGGGTGTGACGTAGGTTGCTATTGAGTGGCCTACTAAGTTAGTACTGCTTACATCTTTCATTTTATTGTACTCATGTGATTCGTATTCATAGCGTCTTCACGGCGTCCGTATTGTGCGCATTAAGAGAGAAAGAGACAGTTACACTGATAATGTAAACCGCGCACAAAGCGATGAACGAAATAGGGTAAGATGGAATGGGGTAGCAAATTCCTCTATTACCGCTGACTGGCGCTGACCTGTCACTCACCATTCTGACTTTGATCTTTGCAGTTTATGTATGTACAATGGTTTTTATGACTTGACTTACCCTATTGGACTCTATCTACGTTTTAAATTGCAACCTCACTGTGTTTAATGGACTGTTTACGATTGCTTTTACAACTTGGCTTCCCTACTGGAAGCCTCTGTTTATGTTTTGAATTGTGACGTGTCTGTGTTTCATAGGCTCTGTACAATTGTTCCCTTTTTCTTTTTGGACTTCCTTTATGTTTTGGATTATGACCTGGCTGTATTAATTGGATTGTACTGTGTATAATGGCTGGAGAAAATACTGGGCAATGAAAGAAATAATGAAGAGCAAGGCTATGAATATAGGTCTAAAGAAAAAAGTATTTAATATCTGTATACTGCCCTGTGTTACATACGGATGTGAGACTTGGTCCCTTACATAGTTACACAGGAAAAAACTGACAACATTCCAACATGCAGTTGAAAGAAGTATGCTCGGCATCAAGAGGAAAGATAAAATTCGAAACACTGACATACGGCGTAAGACAAAACTAACCGACATACTGATCAGAATAGACCAACAAAAATGGAGGTGGACAGGACATTTGATGCGTTCTTCTTCTTCTTCAAAAAACAAATGGAGCAACATTGTCACACACTGGTATCCACGAAACGGCAAAAGAAGTAGAGGACGTCAATACAGACGATGGGAAGACGAACTAAAACTGACAGCAGGTCCAAACTGGAGGAGAGTCGCCTTGGACAGAACACAGTGGAAAGAATTGGAGGAGGCCTTTGCCGAAAGGCACACTGTAATTAGGGATATTTTATAATTTTAATTTATATGTACTAACTTTAAAACTTACAGTAATAAAGGCTATTTTATTTTATTTTTATTTATACTGTGTATAATTATTTTTACGACTTGGTTTTTCCTAATGGTCCGTTCATATTCCTTGTTGTGTTTATTGGACTCTAATTGATTTTTGGCATGTGGACAGTAGAAGACCAGACTAGTTGTGCAGAAACCCATGTTACAAAGAGTAAAAAGGATAAATGACAAATACTTGGGACATTTCTTATTTTTCTTGTCAAGCATTGCCTATTAAATACCATAAAAAGATTGTAAAACATCATTGTTATGAATGCGACATAAATGTTTTCTACTCTGTACATCTTGCTTAGGTTTCGGGTTACAGACCTAATTTTTTGCTTTTATAGACTTCCTACATAGTACTTATATCAAATATTACGGTTTATTTTTGGCAAAAAGAAATCAGTTGTTAAAAAGTCAGAAAGGGGAATTATATAGGACAGTTGTGACATAGGAATTAGCTCCCCCATCCCTTTCCACCCCATTACGTACATCCCTTTATTATCAGTGTGGCTTTGACGTTTTCTCTCTCAGATGCTTAAAAACGTGAAATACTATGGTCTTGCTATTTCTAATCCTACTTCCCATTCTTTTTGTCGTTCCGACGTTGTTCTGTCTAAATCACTGAACTGATTCTGATGAACTTCCATATAGATTACCATCCGACGATATACAAAGGGTATATTAGTAAAGTCCACACAGACAAATTATGAGGAAAAGCTAGTTTTTCAAAATAAAAATAATGCCCGCAAAAAATTAAGCAACTATTCAGCCCATAACGGCCCATAACGACTGTAGTATGGTTACGGGTTAGAGACCTGATTTTTCTTATATAGACTTCTTATATAGTCCTCTACTTATTAATTAGAACTCATTTCTGGTGAAAGAAAAAAAAAATTTGCATTACCTGTCCATACATTTTTGGGCAATGGCTTTTGCTTTTAGTTTTCATTGTTGTGTTTTTCAAGTTATTACAGGTACAGATTTTGAAGTTTTGCGGTTGTTAGAATAACAAATTGTTAATAGTTTTTTTTGTCTTGTCACATGGCTGCAAGGACCACAAACTGTATACAAAGCCAATTATAATAATTATAATATAAACCTAATAAATAGGAGTAGGTAGTCCAAAATTAAATTTATTTATTGTCAGAGGATTTACCTTAATAAGCTGGAAGAATATATTTCAATTACTCCCTACCTCCTCTTTGATGATGAGTTAAAATGTGTTCTCCTATCACATACTGACTGCCACCTCGGATTTCTTGCAAAATCTTCATTATATCCAAAATCATCTTTTCTACAACATTAAACTGTTGCTGGAAATCTTCATGTGGCATATAATCTGTATATTTCTTTGCCAATATTCTAGCTACTTTCTCAGTAAGACAATTCATTTTCACATCAGAACAAAATATTTCAGATACATTGTGTAGAGTTAATATTTCTCTTCCATAAACAATACAGTGTTTACCATATGCTTTCTCCAAAAACTCTGGGCTCAGGACTTTATCTATTAAATCAATAGGATACATTTGTGAATATCCTAAATAGGCAACACAACAGGCAAATGATCTACTGTGTTTTTCAATTTCTAGTAAGCGGTCAGGATTTCTTAATTCATTGATCACAGCTTGATAAAAACAAGTTTTTGTGACAGGGTTATAGTTAAATAATCCAAAAGTAAGAACTAATCTTTCTAGATCTTTCAGTCTAGCTTTATTCATGGATTCTATAATTTTATTAGCAATGGCAGTCAAACAGCCCTTGTGCATTGTTAGAGTACTTGTTCCTACTAAAGCCAAATGGACATTACACATTATTGACAACCTAGGGACTTCATGTTGTAAAGCATCTAACATCCTAAAAAGTTTATCGGAATCTGTAATTTTCATTGAGTAACGAATAACTTTTAATAGTGCTGCTAAAGAAACTTCATGGATATTTTTAGACTCTTCAGTTATTTTATCTATAATTTTAGAGATTAACTCCAAGCTTCTAATAGGTGTTTTGCTTTTAAAAAATCCTAATGACATAACAGCCAAATCATCAATAGAAAAATTAGAAAAATTCTTTTCTAGTTGAACTTCTAAATTATGCATATCAAATGGTGCTTTTCTCAATATGCCAACAAAAAATAAAGTTTGTACCAACTGTCCTGTAGTCAGTTGTTTTGATTTAGTAGTCAACTTTTGTAAGCACTTTAATGAAAAGTCACTGTATCTTGTTACATTCAACATATAAAACAAGGATACAAAGGACAACATCTGATCGAAAGACCAGTTCTTCATTCTATTGAGACATTCATCATCCAGAGCTACCCAGATCTCAATATAGTTTCTAGTTCGAATAGACTCTGGTTCAGGCCACTGGAGAATAGAATAAAACAAAGATTGCAACTCTGCGTCTGATGCATTTTTAATATTTTCTGCAAGATTATCTACATAGTCGTCAAATACTGCGTTCGAAATGCTCATACCTTCTTGAAAACAATACACTCCGAATTTAGGAAAACATTCGAAGAGGTACTGTACTGATTTTTGGGTCCAGTCTTGCTGTAGTAATTCATCAAACTGCTCCTTCGATAGAGGTAAGTCTTTTTTTTCTACATTTAAATTAATAGCATACCCTTTACTTTTCATTACGTCATAAGCGTATAGGTTCTCATGTTCCATAAACATCTTGACACTCAATAGGGGACTTTCATGTATATTTCGAAGTAATTTGTGAGCAGTGAATAGTGGTGTTATTAATACATTTTTCCTTATATACAAAGAAAGTGTTATATTCTGAAACAATCTCCTACATTTATTCATTTTGATATTTTGATTTCATTTTTTCAGGTAAGGATAAAATCAACAATAAACACACTTATGTTGCCAGTCCTCATTTTAAGCCGTGGTTAAACACTAAACTATTGGAGTTGATAATCTGTATCAAGAAGCTTATACAAATATGGATGTCACTGGAGAGTGCACGATGAACAAAAAGTTGAAACGAATTTTTCTTGACCTTTTTGATTGTATGTGGACTACCAACATTTCGGATAATTTATCTGATTAATAACTACGCTACTTAACCTGTCATCACGATATCTAGGGGCGTGTTTTTGCAGACCATTGCGATTGTATTGCGTGCAAATGAACGCAATAAAAGCAATAAGTGTTTTCGTAGCTTATTGCACGGTGGCAAAAAAAACAGGTTATTGCGTTGTTTGCTTTCAATAATTTTTTTTTTTTCAATTGACAGCTGTCAGCTATCAGTTTAAAGTTGTGTGTCGTGATAAACATAAATTGCTTGCTTGTTTATCAGATTTCGGATTGTTTTGCAAAAGATAAAGTAATAGATAAAAAGCAAGGTCTTTGAAAAAATAATTATGAATAAACGGATACATTTATACATTATCTTTAACGTTAGAAAACAGGAGCGTGCATTTCGTGGTAACAACGTAAATAATATTTTTTTTGTGTATTTTCTTGTGATAAGCACCGAAGTAATTTTACTATGGCGACATTCCAATTCACTGCCGAGTGATAATCGCCCGCTAAAGTTGATTTTCCACCCGTTCCAAATCTATCTATCCTTGGTTAATACCCCCTTCATTAAAAAAATCATCAAAACGTTTAATATTAAAATATAACTCTTTTGCATGCATACTATAATATTCATCACCACTTAGTATAATCCTCTCTCACTCTTATTTGTTTTTTTATATGTTGTGATGCGCTTTTTTGTTTTATGTAAAACAAATGGCCCAAATGTTCCTTTTTTATATTATATTAAATTTTTATTTTATATTAAATTTTGCCACACATGTCTGGATACTGGCGAAATGATTTGGCTTAGACCGAAATGAAAGCAATTCTGCAAACAACTAATTATTTATTGTTTTGACAGGTAACTAGTTAATAAATATAACAGTTATCAATCCACTATTTTTACTTATGTATTTACAAATTAAATAAAAATTAGTTGGAAATACAATAAGTCCAACCTTTAATCTGTGAATACTGAAAAATACTAGAACCGTAAATAAGGAGCTTTAACTTTTTTAATTCTAGATGTTGCATGAAATTTTAGTCTTTCTCTTACATTTCTGCTGGGATATTGCTGTTGAAAACTTTTCCTAGTTGTGATGCAATAATGAGAATAAGTAAATCTCTAAAAATTCCTTAGGTTTCTTGGTTATTAATAGTTATTAGTGTAACATGTAGATAAATTTTACTGAGTATACAATATCTTTCTGGCTCATCTTGTTGTATATATTTGTAACTTATACTTCTTTACATTAATAGCTATATAATGACTTAATTTTTTCTTATTATGCTATTAAGGCATTAAATTTACAAGCATAGAATGTTTTTTGGATAAACATATATTGAGGTCAGGAATTAAACCTGCGAACCTATTTATATATAGGTTCACAGTAATAGCGTCTCTATTTGCTCCTCTATTGTAAATAATTTTTTATTTACTGCAGGTTCAAGTTGTGGCCTGAGATCTAATCTGCTGACTATGTCTTTGCTTTAAAAATTCTTACTTCTTTTTTCAAGACATTCTGCTTAAGTGATTAACTGGTTTTGTGTTGTAATTAAATACATATTTTTGTGTCAATTACAGTCACTTTTGGGGCTCTGAGGTCTGGAAACTCACAACTTAGTTAGCACAATAGCAAAACTACTGATTCCTGTGATATACAACCCAAGATCTACACCATTTGCTAAACAAAGGGCAACCTTTGGACAGTTATCTGTAGAAAATGTATTACATATTTGCTGTAAGTATATTACTATAAATATTTTAGTAATATATTTTAAGTAAAAGTCTTTTATTTTTGTAAGAGTTTATTATATTAGTTAAAAAATTTAAATACCTAAATTTCTTATCTCAATAAACTTGGAAAATGAGTTGGAGATGGAGAAGGATATGAAATTCCATCTTGTTATACAGACTGGTCATCCCAGTTGAGAGCTGCCAATAATAGCTTTTTCTATAGGTAAAAATGGGTACACTATTCTTTTATTTCGCAAAAGTGTACTTGGAAAGTAGCTTGGGTCAGACAATAACCATCGTGGCTCCAGGGCTCTGTTGCTAGTAGTAGCTTCCTACGGAACCGAGAAGTGCAGACTTGATCCCGCACATGACAAACATTTATGTAATGAAAATTTGCGTTTATCTTGAGACTGTTTCCTATGTATAATACATATTTATTTACAAAAAAAGTAGGTTTATAATATACATATGTGTTAAAATTTCTGTTCTGTTTTGTCTGGTATCCATAGTACAAGCTTTGCTTAGTTTGGGACCAGATGGTTTTTGTGTAAAGTCCAGAAAAAAATGTATAATATGAATCTAGTACTACCAATAAAAGTATACCTTGGTGAATCATATATTTAAAAAAAATGGTATAATATGATCTTTTTTAGTTATTCTGTTTAAGCACTTTGTAGTTATTTATACTATACCACTAAGGGAACTCATTGTGACGCTTACTATTTCAATTTACCATTTCAAGCAAGTGCAGAGCAGATGCATGAACTCTGCACAACAAGGATCATCTACATTTTGCAAGTTGTCCAAATATTTTATTTTGCATAGGCATATATATGCATCACAAATGAACTCATTGATATAAACATCGACATCAGTTAACTGGTTAAATTCAAGCAGAACAGGGGCAAATATGTGAAAGAAGAGGCTACACAAAATGCTATTCTAAATCCTTAATTTATCACTGTTTCAGGTGAAGTGCAGAGCAAATTCGAGACTGCAACTCAACTGGCATCATCATCACTATGTAAGTTAATAACATTTAACATTATGTCAAATTTAATGAAAATGCATTCACAAATGGGCTATCTTACTGTTCAATCTCTAATCTCAGATTAACTGTTTTAGCTTTAATACAGAACAGAGGCAAGTTATTTAAAATTAAGTAAGTAGATTGTGGATTGAGCTCTCTGCCAAGGTTTTCTATAAGGACTACAGTATTGGGTTCTTCAAGGGAGAAGTAATTAGAGACCACGAGCTTGTTTGCCAACTAAGTATATGTGATATTATATGGGGTAACTCCCGACACTCAATTTCACTTTGATTTTAGCATAAAATAAATCAATCATATAAATATTATTAAGATTACACACCACTGAATGTAATTGCAATGTAAGTATTTGAAATTATTGACAAGAGTGCCGTATTATTGAAATTATGATTGTCGTCGAGAGTCGGCCCCTTGTTTTGATCATTACTATTTTCACAGATTTAGCATTTTATATAGAAATAGCAACTGAGCTGTTCTAAGTCCTTATTTCACTGTTTCAGGTGAAGTGCAGAGCAAACCCAGACTGCCACTCAACTGGCATCATCGTCATCATATATGTTAATAACATTTAACATCGTGTGAGTGTAATAAATATGCCCATAACCAACTTAATATTAAAAATGCGAAAGTTTGGATGTTTGTTACTTAATCACGATTTAACCACTGGACAGATCTGGATGAAACTTGGCACAAATGTATGCAGGATAGGTCCTGGAATCGGACATGGTTACTTTTTATTACGAAAAATTCAACAGTTCCACCAGGAATAACTATAACCGAGCTTAAACGAACTATAGCTGTAGCTTGCTATAGCAAACTTCATTAGTATAATTAAAGAGTTCTACGGCGATAACCGAATTAAGGGCGGGCAGAGCCGCTGACAAAATCTAGTTTATAATAATAAGTAGATTCTTATGTTTTGAATGTTTACTTTAAATGTTCAAAATGTGTCAACTATCAACTACCATTGCTGTTTTAGATGATCTCAATACTGACATTTAACTTTTTTTCCAGCGCAATCTATCCAGTTCTAGGGAGGCCTCTGAATAACCAGCTGGACACTCGCGTAATTAACCTTTTTAGGGTTCCGTACCTTGAAAGCAAAAACTGGAATCAAAACCTACAGAGTACTTTCCGTGAACTCAGAATCTTGAAATTTGGTACGAAGCTGTGTCTTATAGCACAGATAAAGGAAGAATTGCGAAAACCGTAATTTTTTAGTTACATCATATAACAAAAATATTTTTAATAATATAGAACATATAATAAGTTTGCACGGAACCCTTCGTGCGCGAGTCCGACTCGCACTTGGCCGATTTTTAAAGAAACTACTGGACTGATTCAAATGCAGTTTGTAGCACGGCAGAGGTATTTTAGGCTTTCATTAAGGATTATGAAAAATCTTGCATGAGTTATATGTATTGTTATTATTACTATGCATATACCTATGCAAAAAACTAAGCAAATATCTAAATTAGTAGGTATATACCTAAAGCGCAAATTCCAGCAATGCAAACTTTGCCACTAGCTATATTAGATTTAGTACAAAGAAATGAGTAGATATGTTTTTATCATTACTATTCTCGCAGATTTAGATATTTTCATCATCAAATCATTGTCATTATGTAAGTTAATAACATTTAACATTGTGTGAGTGTAATGAATATGCTATCACAAATGAGATGTCTTTGGTCAATATCGATTCTGATTACTAATTAGTGTATTGTTTCAGCTTCAGTGATTTGCTATAAAGCGGAAGAAGACCTTATTACTATTTAAAATCAAGTTTTCTATTCATTATAAATATTAAAAGTCTAGTTTTCTGTGTTTTAAATGTTTATAAATTTTAACACATTGTTTCAGCTCCAGTCAATAAGAAGGGAAGAAACAGACGATACTTTTTGCTCGGGATGTAAGTTGTTTTAGTTAAAAACATAAAAGTTAATTTATATAATTAGTAGATTTTATGTTTGTATGTCTTTTACCATGACTTTGAAGAAACTACTCGACTGGTTGAGATCCGGTTTGTTGCATAAATTAGCTATTTTGGGGTTTTATTAGGTACTAGCTGCTGCCCGCGACGTCGTCTGCGTGAAAGTTATACTATAACATCACTTTTTGTGAACGAAACCATAGCGCAATCTAATTCAACGCCAACGCCTAGTTAGCAAATAGGAAACATTTTTATATGGTGAAAAATTATAACACATCTAAGTTATGACTTTATTCGATTTTTTAACATAAAATAAATGGCTATGGGTAAGTAGAATACTTAATAATTAAGAAGCAAGTCAAATATGCGTCGTTAGATTACACGTTGTTACAGAATGCGTTGAAGAAATAAAGGTTCACTGCTCGTTCCCCGTTGGTGATAGCGTGATAATATGTAGCCTGTACGTTGTCCCGACTTATTAATAATATTCGTGCCAAATTTGAAGTAAATCCATGCAGTACTTTTTGAGTTTATCCCGGACATACATACAGACAAACAGACAAAAATTCTAAAAACTATATTTTTGGCTACGGTATCGATTCTAGATCACACCCCTAGTATTCTTTTAAAAAAATATTCAGTGTACAGTTTTGACTTTCCTACCATTTAATTATACGTATAGATCATGAAAAATCTTGAAAAAATGTGTTATATGAATTGGTTTCTGTTGTTATTACTACGCGTATTATTCCCCACAAAAATCTTGGCAAACATCAAAATTAGGAGGTCTTAAAGCGCAAATACTAACGCCGCCACTGTGCCACATATATAATATTTAAAACCAGTCTTAAGTTATTTTAAGAACGTTATGTATTATTTTATAAAACATCTGCGAATTTTAGATATCATTACTGCTAAAAAGCCACCCATTCAAGTACTGACCAAGCCCGACGTTGCTTAACTTGGAATATTGTTTCCAACAAAAAAATACGTTACTGTTTCTCTTAAAATGAGCTAGATGGCGCTGTAACGGTATAATTTTAGACGGGAGATGACACATTGTTTTGTTGAAAACTTTATTCAAAGTTAAGCAACGTCAACCAATTGAATTGGGTGGCATTCCATCAATGCATATTTTTAAACCACAGTAGTATTCAGTGATGGAATTTGACAGTTTAATTTTTATTAAACACTAGCTTTTGCTCGTGGTTTCACCCATCCTAAATTCAGTTATCAATGTAGGATTTTATTGGAAACTCCTCAATAATAGAAAGAAAAACCACTTGAACTTCAAGTAGTCTATGTCCTCACCCAGACCTAAACTATTTCCATGCCAAATTTGCCCACGGTTTCACCCACCCTAATTTTGATAATCAGTGTAGGATTTCAGTGGCAACTTCTCAATTATAGAAAAAAACCAATTTATACTTAGCTTTTTCAAGAAGCCTTTGTCCTTTCCCCGGACTCAAACTATCTCCATGCCAAATTTCATCTTAATTGGTACAGCGGTTTTAGCGTTACTTTAATATTAGTTGGATGAGCTGAATTGTTTCTGAATATTATATTAAGTAGCATATTTCTGTTAGTCAGATGTCACTGTCAAAAATGGTTAATAATGTCTGTATATTTCAATTACCATGACACAGCTTCAGTTTGGTTATCATGCAGAACGAAAATTAAAGGAGTAGGTACCCCCCTTTTACACAGATGGCCGTAGGACAGGAAGTGATGATAAAGTAAAATAATAATTATTTCAATAATGTAAACACTATTTATAGTACATATTTTTACAAATTTCAATATACTAGGCAATATTCACAGGATAGTTAAGATAATAATATATAAGACTAAACTACAAAGGAGTTAAAGTCTGTAACAGGTAAATCTAACGTCTTTAAATAAGGAGACCAACAGCATTGTAGGTTACCAGCGGATCGATTTCGTATAAGATTGCTTACCTTTTTTGAAAGAAATAAGATATACAATGCGGTTTCGCGAAAATCGATGTATTTCATACGTTATTTCAAATGCGCAATGTATATCTTATTTCTATGGATTTCAAACGAGAGTTGTTAGCTATCATTTTAGGGAAGCGAGCCGCTGGGCTGAGTTTAAAAATTTCGTGTCACAACCCAACGGTGCACCTTGTGCAAACCCAAGAGTATTCAAATGTAGACAGTGTTAGAACTGTCATATAAATATCAATCATCATTCATTCATCATATTGTCATTTGTGAAATCCAACAGCATAAACCCTTCGAGGTTTTGATGGTGTCTGAAGCATTTAATGTTGCCTCTGGGTGCCCTAGAATTATTGGAGCTATAGATGTAACTTTGGTATAAAAGCAACCCATCAAGAAATCCAGTGTTCAATTTAGATAGGGTTTGACAAATTAAAACTGAAGGCACTACTGTAGGACTTGTTTAATGTTCTGGCCTTGAAGTTGGATAGACATTATAGCTCTATTACACAAACACTTCCAACACTTGATGTACTAATTTTCAATGAGACACCACTGGAGTGACTGCAACACTTGCAAATCTTGATAGAATCAAACACTTTTTGTACTTGACAATTGCTATGCGGAGAGGAAAATTATACTTTTCTATTTTCTAGTATTTCAAAAATTGTTTCTGGCTTTCCTAGAATTATTGGAGCTATAGATGTAACTTTGGTATGAAAGCAGCCCATCAAGAAATCCAGTGTTCAATTTAGATAGGGTCTGACAAATTAAAAGGCACTACTGTAGGATATATTCAATGTTCTGGCCTTGAAGTTGGATAGCCATTGTAGCTCTATTACACAAACACTTTCAACACTTTGATGTTCCAATAGTCAATGGGATACTGCTGGAGAGACTGCAACACTAGCGAATCTTGATAGAATCAAAAGCATTTTTGTAGTCAACAAATTGCTACGTGGAGAGGTCAATTATACTTTTCTAGTATATGTATTTGTTCTATAGTACTAAAGCCTAATACAGATTTGGATTTGGAGGTTAAATTCAAAGTCTGTGCTTTATGTAAAATTCAACAAACTGCAGTAAACCAATATGACTGTCTTCTTTCTTTCTTTTCTTTATGAATGGCAGTCACACTACTTTAAAGTATATTAAGAATATTAACATTTGCCTTATTTTTGTGTCTCCGTTTTAAACAAAACAGTTTTTTTTTTAATGACAGTGACAGCAGTTGTCAAATGTTTTGTTTGCATCTTATGCAATCACGAACGAATGAACAATTGTCAATTGCGAGCAATCATTGCTAGCCATCAAAGCTCCGTGGACACTTCATTGCCAAATTTGCGTTATTTGCGAGAAATTGCAAGCTACGAAAACACGCCCTAGATAAATATAATGTAACTTTCTATGTATCACTGTTAATGAACCAAAAATTTATTACTTTACAAGAACTTTTACGGGAAAATTATATTTGCTATAAATACTCATTTTGTAAAATAAATGTCTTATTATTGGGATATAATATTATATTTATTATTATTATAGATGTAATAGGCATTTATCTTTTTTCACGAATTTTTAGAAATTTATGAGTATATTCGTTTAGTGTTTAGCAAGTTACAGCAGATTTTGCCTTGCAAACTAGCAGGGTCTTAAATTTAAATCTGGTCACACTGGCTCTAATTATTGGAAAAATGAGTCCATACAAAGTTCACCCCAAGAATGTACACACCGAGAAACATTCGACGCAAACTGTACGCTCTGTAATGACCACCCCAGCAAACTTTAGACGCTGATGTAAACATTGCGGGGTGTAACTTTAGCAGGCCGTGCCAGTTATGATCACCCCAGCAAAGATTAGACGCGTGACGTCACATGTTTGACCACAGCGAGAAAGTTTCCCCCTTTCCTATTGGCTAGGGTACTGATGATTTGTTATTGGCTGAATTTCCTACTATTTTGTTGCCATGTAATACTAACCATAGATATGCAAGTTCAGTACTATATACATATAGTACAGATAGGAAACGGCCCATACATTTACTGGAACACTAAGATTAGTTCTGTAATACGAGTGCGTGGCGCTAGTGCGCAAAACGGAAAGGATTTTTTTTTTCTTAAATTCAATGATTACTAGCCAGCTTATAAATTACTTTTCTAATGTGGCTTTATAGATACCAAGTTCCATCCCAGACTAATATTTATATTGTTGTTCATCTACGAAGAATAGACCAAAGGACGTAAAATCAAACAACGTTCTCAAAGTTGACATTGTTTATTCATAAATATTCATGAAATGTACATTTATTTTCGATTTTCTTAAATTCTTAAGCTAATTACTTAGGCTGCAATTAATAATTATTAGACCATTTACGAAAGTTTTTGTTTAGTTTTAAACTAAAACTTCAATGTAATATATAGTATAGTTTGAACTTTCATTAATATTTTAAAACAATATTCGTGTAAGATTATTGAAATGATAAAGAATGTTAGACAATACCTTCTAATACAAAATATCTGTAGATAATATTTTTTTGAGTATCATCATACCTAGGCACAGGCTTATATTTTTTGTTTCCTCTTCGTGCAAAAGAGATTTCTAAAATGTTAATAAACAATTATTTATTAATAGCTACTAATAGACTAGCTATTTTTAAAATGTTGTGTATTTTCTGTATAATATACCTAAATTGATAATATGATAATTCATATTAGCAAATTCACCTAAATAAGGTTTGTACTATTACTTATGTTTTTTTCCCGTCAAAAAGTGTACTCAGGACTGTAACAAAATTAATCAAATTCTTACAAACTTATCTCTCCTAATAATCTTAAAAAGTTCTCTATCGTAAATTACCATACAAGATTCAACCTTGCAATGATTATAGCGACACCTGCAAGGCAAAACTTCGTAAATCATTTGTCGTAAGTTTACAGAAGAGCGCGTCGAAGTTTCAAAAAATTCTTAGTGACGTCTGTTACGTCCTAATGCCATTCAAACTAAAAAAAATGTTCAAAAAGGAATGTTTTATATTTCTGTATGATTAATGTGCTATAAGTACTTTAATTTTATTACCTTTTCTGAGTTACAATGAGTTTGCACGGCATAAACTTTATAAAGTGACATTGTAACTCAGGACATACAATTAAATTTTGTGTATCAATATTTGCTTATATTGACTTAAATATGGTGCCTGTGGATGTGAACCATCTTGTGGAGATAGAAAATACACAGTTGCAAGTGCCAACACCAATATATAAGCTAATACTTTTTACTACTAGTTCTTTATTCTGTGATATGGACTCTTCCATGTTGACTAGGCAACCAATTCAAAGTCACCTTCGACGTGTAGTTTTTTGGACAAGATGTTATCTCTAAATCATATGTAAACCTACTCTAACCGACGATAGCCACTCTGAAACAATAAATTTAAATACGTTCAAAGATATGACATAATCATTCTAAATTTTTTACATTCCTACACGATGAGCTAATTTTATTTACTACGTACAGGGTATTTTTGTACAGATACGATTTTTTACAGTGGGTATAATATTTTTACGACTATCTATATATATACTTCGCCTATATACTTCGCCTGTAAATCAACTAACATTTCAGTTATACTATGATCCTCAGCAGATTCCAAAATCTGTGCCCTCGAGATATATCTCCAAGCCTCTGAAGAGCTGCCGCCCGGCCACAAAAAACTATGGCAACCAATGTGGACAAGGATCTTCATTTTCGCCGAATCACAAAGTTACTTATTAGACTAGATTAGTTACTTAATATCAGGCTGAACAAAATTGACACAGGGCAAAATTGCAAAACCAAAAAGCTGTAAGAAAACCCGTCTGCAAATATAGGTGGAAAAATATTATGAGTAAGTCAGTAAAAATATTTTGACCCAAAACCACTTGCATTCTACCTTGTGCAAAACGTAGCCTTAATTTAATAGTGGAGTAGAGGACCGAATGGCGCATTGCAGTGGTAGAACAGGCGACTGTCGAAGTTCGGGTTCGATTTCCGGTAAGGGCCCGCTAATTATGTTATTAGAAAGTTGTCTCGACTCTGGTTGCGACCAGTACTGTATGGTATACGGATATTTGGGGCAGTCATTATTGGCTATATATTGGTTATATACTATTTTATACTATTATTATTTCTGGAGGCTGTACGGACTGTGAACAACTGTTTTAAGTTTATAATTATAACGTAATAATCTTAAAATATTTTAGTTATAAATCTACAGAATTTTACTGATAAACACATATCATTTGGAACACAGAAAGCAATTTTCTCATGACTGTTTTAGGGCAAAATATTCTATGGACACAGAACGATGACATTTCAACACTGTGGTCATTAATAATTGTCTCTAAATAAAATTAGTGTTTCCATACAAACGGACGAAGTGACATACAGACATTGGGAAACCATAAGAATAAGGGTCTGCTTATTATTCGTCCTTATAGCTTAATAGATAACTTATACCGATATCTCCATTACATAATATATTGCTATTTTTGAAGATTTCTTTTTAAAATTATTACTTTTGGATAAATTTTCTACTACTACTACGGCAAAACTTTATCCAAAAGTTATAATTTTATAAGGATATCTTCAAAAACAGCAATATATTATGTAATAGAGATATCGGTCATCAAGCACATTAAACACGTAGCTATAATATATATTAATATGCCAAAATATATCCATACTTCCATATATATACTGATATTATAAATGCCAAAGTAACTCTGTATGTCTGTCTCGGGAATAATTATAACCGAGCCTAAACGAACTTTAGCTTGGTATAGCAAACTTCATTCGTAGGTATAATTAAGAAGTTGGCGTAAGAATCTAAGGCCGATAACCAAATTTAGGGCGGGTGGAGCACATTATTATTATATATGGGAAAGTTAAGATGTTTGGTTGTTTGTTACTCAATCACACTTCAACCGAGCCGATTTAGATGAAATTTGGTATAGAGATAACCTAAGAGCCGGGGAAGGACGTAGACTATTTTTCATCTTGGAAAATTAAAAAGTGTCCTCGAGAATGACTAAAACATTAGTTACTCAATCCTGCCGCAATGGAGCAGACGTACTTGAAGATATGGAGAAGAAAAAAGGCTACTTTTAGGGCTACTTAAATTAAAAAAAAAATCCGCGGAGTAACTATAACCGAATTTCACGAACAAACCATAGCTGCATCTATAGCTTGCTATAACAAACTTCTTTAGTTGCCGTAAGAAATAGTAACCTATTGGATTATATTAGGTAACTTACTTTCTGGTTGATTTTTTGGATATCCTTCCGTCTTGCGTAAACATAATTAAGTTTTCCATTTTCGTAGAATTTTTCTTCAAAATGTTTGCTACATACTTTTTTGGTATGTAGTTGTTTTGCATTATATGAATATAAATTAATATCACCTATGTTTTTTAACCAAAGAATTCGTTTATATCCCACCGAAGGAAAAGCATGAAGATAAATATTTTTAGTTTGACCATTGGAGTCACAGTTTTTTATACAACACTTAATTCTACTCATAGTTATCAATTATATGTTCCAAATCTATAACAAACAATAACAAAAAACAAATTATTCATGCTTTATCACTTTGTCAACGTTAATAATATCAAATTTATAGTTAATATTAAAAAACTTACGCAAATCTAATTTACAAAACCGCGCCAACGTTTTTTTTTTATAATGGCGCCTTTTTTTTTTTTTAATCTTGGGAACTTCCGCCTATACTAGCGCCACAGTCTCGTATTACATAACTAAACTATTATACCTTAATCGTAAAGCGACCTTATTTCTATACAAATAAAGTCTAAAATCAAATAAAGTTTTTTAGTGTTCCAAGCTGTTGTTCCTGCGAGAACACACGGTGATACTAACACTCAAGTGCGTTCTGCACATAGCCTTTAAATTTAAAAACGGAAGCACTGTACATTAAAAGGCATTGACTTTAAATAGTAATATTTTTTTGGGACAGGAAAAAACATACTCATTGTATTGTTTTTACATCACTTGAGTTAGGAAAAGCGCAAAAAACGAAAAATTAGCGATTTTTGTAAAAAAAATTATAAACAAATACTGATGGAAAAATAACTTTTATAATTTAAAGTTTTTGTATCACTTACTACTAAATTTTACATAGTAGTAGCTTTTTTACGAACAGTTTAACACTTCCTACGTGTTTATAATCTAAAACAAACACATAAATTCCAAAAAATAAGTAAAATGAACAAAGTTGTTTTTAAATAAATTAAAATCAAACAAAACCAAACAGTAATAAATAAAAAAAATACTAAACTTTTTTTTTTATATTGTTGACAATGGATACAAGTCTTTTGAGTAATTCCTTAGAATCATCGAAAATTCATTTCTACCAAAAAACTAAGGTGAACACAATTTATTGTAATGTAAAAATTAAAACAAGATTTGAAATAAAGACTAATAATCGATCAATAATAAGAATTATAAGATCGATTGTTTAAATTTACGATGAATGATAATGGGTCGCCCTGACTACACTAAATAAGTACAGGTGGTCCTGGCGCTCGCTGGCCGCTGCCGCGGCACGCTCCGCTCGCCTTCGCGCGCTAGTTTTCATGTGCTCCGCTTGGCTTTGCGTTATAGTTTTCATGTTCGCAAGTGGGTCGCCCTGACTACACTAAATAAGTACAGTTGGTCCTGGCGCTCGCCGGCCGCTGCCGCGGCACGCTCCGCTCGGCTTCGCGCGCTAGTTTTCATGTGCTCCGCTTGGCTTTGCGTTATAGTTTTCATGTTCGCAAGTGGGTCGCCCTGACTACACTAAATAAGTGCATTTGGTCCTGGCGCTCGCCGGCCGCTGCCGCGGCACGCTCCGCTCGGCTTCGCGCGCTAGTTTTCATGTGCTCCGCTTGGCTTTGCGTTATAGTTTTCATGTTCGCAAGTGGATCGCCCTGACTACACTAAATAAGTACAGGTGGTCCTGGCGCTCGCCGGCCGCTACCGCGGCACGCTCCGCTCGGCTTCGCGCGCTAGTTTTCATGTTCGCAAGTGGGTCGCCCTGACTACACTAAATAAGTACTACGGTTGAATAAACGCTCAGAAATTGTTGTTGTTAAGTTTTGATTATACATAATGAAAAAGAGCTCTCTTATTTTCTGGTTTTAAAAGTTTATATTATAACTATATAATAAAAACAAGATTCGATTAATATTGTAATCCATTCAAGCATTTTTGATCAAAATACTTTTATCCATGTTCTTATACACGAAAAAAAAAAAGATATGAAATGAACGAAATATTTATATATGTGCAATGTGCATACATAATAATATAGTATTATCTAAATTACTGAAATATTACATTTATGGCTATTATTACCATGTAATGTTTAAAGATATTACAAAAAAATTATAAATTATGTAAACGCGGTATTCTTGTATGCACTATTACTTTCGTTGTTCTTTTATTATGTGAGGTAAAAGCAAAGTTATCCTACGACACTGAATTTTCGATATTTTATTTCTCGAAAACTATGAAGTTCCGCAAGATAAAACTTTGTAGATAGATTAATGACAGTAAGTTCTATCCCCAAAAAAAATATGAAGTCGAAAAAAAATAGCTGATAAAGTACAGTGCAGCCCGAAAATCTATGTTTCATTTTATTTTGTGTTGAATAAACAATTATAAGCAAACAGAGGATAACAATTTCCGAAGTAACACTCTGCTACAGATGCTGAACGTTTAAAATGGCTGATTTGTTTACAATTAAAAAATAAATAAACGCCCAATGCTATTGTGAATCGAGTGCTCTCATTATTTTTGGAACAAAGAACAAAAGAAGCGTCACTTTTTAGTATTACTGAGATAAGAGCTCAATTATATGTACAAAACGTCTGGAGCTTATTCATTATCAGAAACAAATACTACTACGCGGTTATCGTACAAAACACATGATTTTATAGCGTCAAATCTCAGAAAAGGCGCTAGAGGCGAAAAATGGATTATGAAATATCAGTCTTTTATCTTCAAGCAAGTAAACAATTGCATGCATTGAAAACTGAGCCAAACACACGGACTACACGGAAATACATGGATCAACGCAAGGCAGCCTGGCAGCCGTGATAATTGTGCTCACACACCCTAAGAAATCTTTCGACTAAGAAAAGGCGAGTGCTGTAGACCATCTGCAGGACATCCTGGTACTAAATTCGAGAACTACATAGTATCACTATAGTAATTAACTAAGTTCTGTCATAATCAGTAAAGTTAAATAGTTATTTAAACTTTAAACCCATTATATGAAGATATGAAATATACCTGCAATTCAAGCTTATACTGTGCTTCAAAAGGACTATACATGTCTAATTTCAACTTTGGGAAGAATTGTAGGAAATCATGACTGGGTAGCTTTGCTTTTCCTAATTAAGTAAATGTACTTGAAATTTCAAAGGATAGCAATTGAGATGTTAATAAAATGAACTATCAAGACACATTGGTCAGAGTAACTAAAAGGGGGTGAGAGAAAAAAATATATAATTTTACCTATTAATGATAATAATAAACATAAGGTATTTATAGGTAAATTATTTATTTAAAGTTTTCTAATATACATATATTTATCAATTATTTTTGATGTTTTTCTTTCTAATTATTCTGACTTACACATTCATAATTATAACTGTCAGATTTGGTGTATATATTGGCATTAAAATTGAGTGTTATTTTTTCATAATATTCTAAGCCACACATCTGTGAACATAACATGTCCTCAGAAAACTACTATGTCGAGGCCCAAAGATTTTATCCTACATGTGCAGTTATTATTACTAATGCTTGGGTGTACTTCACATCGCTTAAAGCATTGCTTTCAAAGTGTGGTGTCCCCTTAGGGAGGCGCAACAACATGTAAAAAGGGGCACGGGCACTATCTTCTGTTGAACCTAGAATTGGAAATCTTGTCAAACACATGCAAGCACATTGGTCACATTGAATCTTCTTACAACAAGTGTGTGAAAACATGCTCTGCTTTTAAATAAACCATTAAAATAAAAATTTTGGACTTTATTTCCCTAATTATTTATTACATTTGCGTGGAAAGCCCACTTGCTGTGCCTAGGCTAAGGGCATGGGCATTTTCATTATTGGCAGAAGGAAGGCGTTATAACACAACTATTGTATTAACATATTAGACAAAATGTATTATTTTTATAGCACTGCGAAGACTGCTTGAGACCAAGCCCAGTGAAAGAATCTGGAGGAGGCCAGTCAGTATTAAAATTTGCTACCAAAAGCTAATGATTGTAAACTGCAAACAATTCTGACACTTAGTAATAAGTCGGAACAATCCTATTATTGATATTTACTTCTGTCAGTGTAAAACTTAGTCTATGTAGTTCGTGAAGGCGAAATGTTTTGGTTTAGACTGAAATGAAAGCCATTCTTCAAACAATTAATTAATTTACTGAGATATAAAGAGTTATAGTAAATTGGAACCCTGCCCAACTAGAGCAATGGATTACAAGACTAGGTATTAAGAATCTTAAATAGAGTTCGAGTAAGAATTCCTTCCTAATGTTTTTAAGATTTTCAATTATTTTAATACAGAAAAATGACTGTAAAGCATAGGTTACAAAAGGCATATCTGCAGTAAAAGATGCTAAATTCATTTGCCAAAACCTTAATAAACATTTTAACAAATCTAAACTACTTAGTTCCTAAATTTATGTCAATTAACAGAAGGTCATTGCAATTAACTATTAACTGATGGTTTTATATTTAACTATTATTTGGGCGGTAGGCCACATTTAATTCCTTATTGGCATAATATGCTTTTCTGTAAATATCACAATCTCAAAATATTAATGCATTTTTAATACTACAAGTAGAACATCTTTTTGAAAAAAACCAGTTAAGTGTGCTGAGGCGGTGCAGTGAGCAAGGTGAGGTGGTGCAGTAAGTGGGTGCTACCCTTTATATTGCATACAAACCAGTGTACCTTACTATGGTTGATGAATAGATTATGCCACTGGTTGATGTCATGTATTGTCTATGTATACTTTTATGACAATTATTTTATTTGATTTTATGAAAAACAGGTGATAAAAGTGTATTGAGGCAGTGCAGGGAAAGGGGTCATGTTTCTTTATATTGCATTCAAACCCAAGTGAACTTTACCATGGTTGATTTATGTCACTGGGTGACATCATTCTATGTACACCTTTTTTACAAATAATGTATTTTCATTTTATGATATAAAAACACAACATAACATTCAACAGCCCATTTTGAGTTTCAATTTTTGTAGAGTCACCAGTATGTAAGATGATATACTCACCAGGATGGGTGTGCACTTATTACTTAGATTCTATAAAAGATGTCTTCTGGTTGAGATGAATGACCTAACCACTATTCTTTCTTATATATCTTAATAATAAATATCAATATGAATCCATTTATTTATTGTCAGCGGTCAAAATGTTATGTACATAAATTGGTCTCTAGAAGCATAAATATTAATTTTAGTGATACAGTATTCTGCTATTAATGTTAAAAAATCTTAAATTTTATTTTTCCCTGTTTAGTTTTTTATTATTATTTACTTTTAATTTTTTTTTTTGTCCTATACCCATTGCCTGCAAGTTATGCTGTTTGAATATTCAGAATAATTTAATAACTATGACTAAAGTTCTCATCTAGATGTAAAAAATAACCCCAAACAACAACAGTTGCTGTAAACTGTTGAACAAGTACCCTCGACTGTCTGCCAACTCCATCATCATCCTCCATTCTGTCAATTATCATTTTATTCCCACTGTTTCAAGACATTTGAATACTGGCAGATTAATCCTAAAATAATGTGTAAGTAATAAGTAACTCTAATGAGGTTTACCAGTGTTTGTCCATCATAACTATTTCCCTTTTGCAGTAATCTGCAATTAGGTGAAATTATGATTTTATATGTAAAACCATCTTTTGCCAGTGGTTTCAAATTTGGTTATCGGCGTGGCATTCTTACAGCAACTCTTTGATCATACCAAAAAAGTTTGTTATAGCCCGCTACATCTGCAGCTATGGTTCGCTTGTGGCATTTGGTTATAGTTACACCCGCAAAATCTTTTGAATTTTTCGGAAGAAAAATTAGCCTTTGTCCTTCTTCATATCTTCAACTATCTCTGTGCAAAATTGCAGCCTAATCGGATGATCCATTGCAGCAGGATAGAGTAACGAATTTATAGTTATTCCCATGGAAACTTAAATTTTCAGGGATAAAAAATATCCTATGTCTATATCCTATTCCAGGATCTAACCTATATCTGTGCCAAGTTTTATCCTGATCCATTCAGTGGTTGAAAGGTGATAGAGTAACAAACAACCAAACTCATGCATTTATAGTATTAATGGGATTGCTGGTAATTATTGAATTTTAACAGTGGCTCCACCCACCCTACTTTTGGTTATCGGCGGCGTGGGATTCTTACGTCAGCTCCTTAATTATACTAATAAAGTTTTTTTTAGCAAGCTATAGTTCGTTTAAGCTTGGTTATAGTTATTTCCACAGGAACTTATGAATTTTTCGGGATTAAAACTATCCTATGTCCTTCACCAGAACTCAATCTATCTCCACACCAAATTTTATCCAAATCATTTGAACGGTTAAGTGTGAAGAAAAACATTTTTTAGCTTTTTAGGATTAGAAAAAAACAAGTAATAAAAATTAACATATTTATTGATCATTTATTACACATATGAAGAAGGCCTACATTCAGCTGTGGGATGTCTTCCTGCTGCAACACTGATGAGGTGATTATTTCACAAATTTTAATTCTAGCCCTTTTTTTGAAATTCATGTCTTCCTAAAAACGCTCAACTAATCCTAGGTAGTTATAACAAAGCAGCCCATTATGCTTGTAATGACCTGAAAGAAATCAAATATTTTATTATTATATGTTACAACACTACCAGGCGTTCAAATGTTTTAGTTAAAGTACAACACACAACAACAAGTCATAAACAAAAACACTTTTTATATGAATAGTTAAACCCACCACTCTAAGTAATGCAAAAAGTTGACCCAACTTCTCTCAGCTGTCTAGTCCCTTCTGAGTAAAGTAATCAGAATTGTTTGGCAGGACGAGAGCTTGAAAGAGGTGGTGGAAGAGGAGTAGGTAGATTATTACCTCTTTTATAACTAGACATACTATTGGGGGCAAGGATACATAGAAGAATGGTGTGTTTGTTTTAATTACATAAAAAAGTTTACATATGTTGATTATTACAGGTGTTTAGGGGCTGAATGGAAGCCACGGAGACACCATCTCATATGTAATTTAAAAATAATAAAACGGGATTAAACAAATAGTTATTTTTAAAAGGTATTTTGCCAAATAACAATGTGTTTAATTTTTTTAATTAGTCAGCGAAAATTAAAAGACTTATACCTTCTCAAATGATCCTACACGGCAAAAGCTTGAGTGACCAATAGGCAAGGCTCCTTAAGGATCCACAAACCATAAGAGGGACAGACCTGAAATGGCATAAGTAATCACTGACGTGTAACGTGTAAGTGTACCTACGCACAATTTAACAACGTCCTATTATGAGGCTAAGTGTGGGAAACATAAGCCCTGTTGAAATATTGGCGAGACTTTTTGATATCCTTAAAAATAATGCCTTGAGCATGGACCACGGCGTCACTGGCAAGATTAACTAGTGGTTTATTGTCTGGCATAAAACACATTGATTGCAAAATAAATTTATTGTTTTTAAATAATTGGTGAGGTAGTCCGCCATAATAAAGCGTTTTCTGTGAAAATGGCTTGGTTAGAGTAACTTAAACGGGGCGCAAGGGAAAATAACTTTTGAACACCCCAACCAACGGCTTTTACCTACTGCGGTCGTAAAGATAGATCCCTTTCAGATCGGACAAACAGACAGAAAGCGTATGCTAGTAATAGGTCTTCGTTGGCACCCTTTGGGTACGCAACACTAAAAAGGATGAGAAAAGTAATCTCAGCGGAAAGATTTACAACCTAACCTCAAAACACTTGTAACCAACCAGCAAAAAAGTACCATTGAATAACCCCTACGGCAGTTTTGTATGTTACTACTCAATTACTTATAATATACAATGAATAATTCTATTCCAAAACGACAATATTCAAACCTTAGAAATTTAAATTACTTTTAATTTTTTTTAAACATGGACTAGGTGCGTTCATAGAGGAAACAAATATTACATAAGTGGGTGCGTTTCTTTTAAATTCGTTGCTCCCTAATTTTGAAGCCACATTTAGTCTGGCCGCATACTACAAAAATACTACGAAATTGTCGTACGCGCCGGACGGGGACGGGACTCTTTGCATACATTGTCACCTGCGTGTATTACTGCTAGGTTTAAATTTGAATAAAAGATGAAATTTAATAATTTATAAATATATTGAAAATTGTAAGGAAAAATTTCTTGACAAGCATTTGACAAGTAAAAAAAGGCATGTTAAAATTAAAAGAAAATACTTAAACCAAAAAGTTCTTATGTCGTTGAAATAATTGCGCCCACGCATGAAACCCAGACAAAATTGACTTACTTAAACTTCAAACAAAATACTTCAACAGAAGACACATTAAAATATAAATAATCAATTACAATTATTAAAGTGACGGAAAGTCATTGGCAATTATGAAATAATTAGGTATTAAATTATACGGCATTACTTATTTAAATAATAATAAACAATACATACAATTCATTCGAAATACTTAGAAATTATTCATTATATAGAACTTTAAATTACAAAATTCTTAACAATACTATAAAATATCAATAAAACTACACATCAATTGGCAAAAATATTACTTTAAAAAAGGCTCTAGAGTGCAGTTTTTTATCTGACGTCATGACTTCATCTATTCTAACTTTAGAATCCTTGACTGGAAACATTCTTACTACGCGACCTAACGGCCAAAACTGCGGATGAATCATATCATCCTTGAGCAATACTAATCCTCCTAACTTGATATTCGGTTGAGTAGTTTGCCATTTGGTTCTTCTGTTCAAAGTAACTAAATAGTCCCTTGACCATGCCTGCCAAAAATGTTGTCGGAATTGTTCAACGGACCTCCTAAACTTTAAGCGGTTATTTGGAACGTTTAATAAAGATTGCTGAGGAATCGAAACTAATGGACAACGTACCAAAAAATTACCGGGCGTCAAGATACTAAAATCTGACGAGTAATTTGACATTGGGCAAATTGGACGAGAATTTAATATCGCTTCAACTTCAGTCGTAAGTGTGACTAACTGTTCAAATGTGAATAGTTTTGCACCTAAGACTCTCTTTACATGAAACTTGAAAGATTTTACAGGTGCCTTCCACAATCCACCTTGGTGAGGGCTGTAAGCCGGAATATAATGAAATTGGATTCCCCTATTGGAAGCATACTCAGTAATTGTTCGTTGAAAAGTGTCACTATTGTGAAGGCTGTAGAGTTCTCTTAACAGTTTATCAGCAACTTTAAATGTTTGCGCATTGTCACAGTAAATGTCTGAAGGTATACCTCTCCGCGAAGTGAAACGTTTTAGTGCTGAAATAAAGGCGTCACTAGTCATTTCAGACACAACTTCTAAATGTATTGCTTTCGAGGCAAAACAAACAAACACACAAATGTACGCTTTACTGACAATACTTCTTCTTATTGGTTGAATGTTTGATCTGAAACGGTCCACAATAGTCTATCCCTACCCTTTCAAAAACTCGCATTTGTATTGCTCTTTCTTTAGGAAGTAAACCCATTATCTGCTTGGCAGATTCGGCCTTGAATCTCGTGCATGTAACACATTTGTAAAGAACCGACTTTATTTCTCTGATCGAATTTAAAATGTAAAATCGTTGAGATAGGTTACTAAATACGATTTTTAGTCGACCATGCAATAAAAGCAAGTGTTCATTTAATATAATGAGCCGTGTGACGTAACAACCTTTAGGTAAAATAATTGGAAATTTCTTTGTAATCGGGATATTAGCATTTTGTAATCTCCCAACGACTCTTCATCTTCTTCTTCTTATATGTATCCTTGCCCCCAATAGTATGTGTACAAATATTTGTATCAACAGTGGACGATGGCGGCATAGCTTCAACCTTGACCTAATCTTTGTCAGTGAAAATATCGGCCCCGAGTGCTCAAAATCCACTTGTAAGCCTATCCCGAGAACGCAACATAGGCCCATAACGTGCCATGTACGGGCTGTAGTACAGCCCATCAACGTCCCATTTTGACCATGTTTTAACTTCATGAAAGCCGATTGGGTCAAATTCTCTGCTAGCATAGATATACAGCTGCTCACCTTAAAACCTGTGGCATCAAACTATGACAAATTTATCCAAGTCATCCGAGCCGCGTCATGTCAATCGATACCTAGAGCCTGCCGGACAAATTACATCCCTGGTCTAAACACAGCAACGGCAAAACTACTGAATACCTACGAAACACAGAACGCGAACGATCCCTTCTCTGAAGAAACCATACAAACAGCTTAGGGTTGTGTAGCAGAGCAAGGCCGTTGGCCTCCGCCCACGCTTCAACTGCCTCACCGTCGTGATTTGTCTTACGGTACACATCGTATGGTGGCTATTAAAATCGCCAACAACCAGTTTGGCACATCTGTCATTTGAGCTGCTGAGGTGCCACGGCAGAAATGGTTGGCCAGGCGGTTTGTACACTGATGAGACTATGCATGTTGCAGTGTCCACGGTAATGAGCTCCATAGTGTCTCGACAGACGGAAGAGGAAGATGTGATGATAATGTCAGGCTTGGCAAAAACAGCACTACCGTGTTTTGGGTGTGGTATCTCCGCTATTAATGTCAGTCTGGGAATCTGCGACCGAGTTTGGCCTGCGTCACGATGAGTTTCTTGGACGCATAGGATGTCGCATTGCGTCTCGCGGCACATTTCCAAAAGGAGTAGCGCTTTGTCCTTTAAGAAGCCCTCTATGTTGATAGAGATGACGGTCAGGGCTAACTCTAAAAAGTGCCGTTAGTGATCGTATTGTGTATTTGGTGGAAAAAAGTAATTTGTACTGATCGTTGCCCAGGGTGCGCCAGACGCTGTGACGTATGTGATCGTCGGAGGCTTCGAGTGCATCGTACGGTAAGGCTCCTTTCATGACCCTCGATGGGAATAGTCCGTATTTATTAAGAGGTAGAATAAAATCAAGGCATGTCAGTCAAAAAATACATTTTACCTATATATTGATAGACCGTGAACCTAGCGGCGGTTCGCCGTTGGATGCAATATTAGGTTATACTGTAACTGCATAGTGGGCAATCGTACAGTTGGCTGTTGTTGCCATACCAAGACACTAGTCTAGTATCTTGGCTGGGCCAGACACCAAGACAATGTGCAAGCCCCAGCACCATTTCTAGAAAATGTGTTGATTTCAATTGAAGAGCATAAAAAAAAACTTTTATTAACACTATCAATTGTAGCTCCATGGGCTCAAAACCTAGACTGGTTGTTAGTGATAACACTAATTGTGCTGTTAATATTGCCTTTCGTTAAACATGTTTATTATGCATAAAAAAAAATCATCAAAAATATGCAAAAATTAGTTTTGTTTTTTACTAATCCTCATCACTCCCAGTATATACAAATAATAATTTAAAGCTTTAATTTGTTTTCTTTATTACATAGTACCTAGATGGTGTATCAAATGGTAAAAAATCATTGTTAATAGCCACAACGTCTAGCGTAATCTTTTGTCGGAAATGAGAGGTTTTTTTATTTTTTTATTTATTTTCTGAGCTTTTAGACTCCTGAAACGTTTTTATTTGTAAATTATATTATATTATATTATATTATATATATATATATATATATATATATATATATATATATATATATATATATATATATATATTTATATGGAGCACTTCTTCATTATTCTGTGGAAATGCTGGCATCTCTGGGCGGGTGTACCCGAATACCAACGTAGCCCTTTTGACTCGGCGCAACGACGAGCTAAAAGAATTGTCGCCAATCCCAAACTGACAAGCCGAACTGAGGATAAATCTGAGGAGAGAGCTAGCTTCTAGTTGGCAATTCGTTAGTAATGCCCTTAACGCTTAGCATCAGGTGGGTGGTTGATATGCTTTTTTTTTAGTTTACTAGTTTAATTAATTTTAAATCTTCTTATTTACACCTTTCATTTTGTCGTAAACGATGCATTTTAACAAAGTTTTGATTTGTCGCAAATTTTCTTAAGCTTTTAACAGTTTATGGTCGCCATCTTTACATTTTATGTCGTTTTCTACAAATATATAAATATTTGGAATGTGCTTAATAATACCTTTTATTTGGTACAAAACTCTACAAAAATTACTGGCATGTGTGTTTTATACTGATATGTTATACATACCTATAACACTTCCAGAATTAAAACGAATCTTACAACTAGGGCTTGCAATTCAAATATTCATTTTATTCGAATATTCGCTACCATTTACAAGTTGAATAATTGAGATTAAATATCGAAATATTCCAATATTTAATAAATTACGCATTGTGCTCTTCATTAATGTTCGCTACTCGTACATATCACGTGTTAAGAAAGATAAATTGATGTTTTGTGTGTGAGTCATCCAAAGCGTAAAGGATCTAAGGTAACCCGCAGATTAAATATACATAGCAAAATTAGCAAATTAAAAGCAAAGAGTGAAAGAGTGGGGGAAAAACGGAAGAAAGAATAAGGACTGTGCAAACAAGGTTCAGAAAAGGAATACATTATATACTTTTTATAGAATACTTTTGCCAGTGGCTCTGCTTGCTCTACAGAATTTTCCGCGTGGGATTCCTCCTGCAATTGATTATACTAAAGAAGTTTGTCATAGCATAAGTGGAATGTAATTATGGTTATTCCTGTGGATACTTTTGAATTTTCGGTAATAAAAACGTTGAATAAAAGATGCACGAAACCAATTTATGAGGCAAAAATAAATTAAAAGCATTGAACAAATGTTTAAAATAAAACCGATCTCAGAAAAGGCGAGGACATGAGAAGATACGCTAAACCATCGCTGCTACTGCTCGACCGGGCTTTTTGGGGAGAGACTCTGAAAGATTCTCAGCCCATATAGCGCCCAACGCTCATGGGCCCCCCAGGGGGAGCCTCGGCTTGGGTTGTCGCTCTTGTGGCACTCTTTGATTCCTTGTATATGAGGTAGGGCCGTACTTTCGCCGACGAACCCGGGGAAATCTGCGTCTTGTGAGTGGGGAGTCCCTATAAAGGGAGGTCGTTGAGACTAATCTCGCTATCCGGATAGCGAGATCGTCATCTGATCCGCAGGTAGGTCCGCATTCCGGACGATCCAGGGGGCTCCGGAGGCCGCTCTGAGGAAGCGGTTTTGGAGGGTCTGAAGTCTTTAGAGTTTGCGTTTAGACAACGCATACACGATTGTCGTGTATTACCTCTCTTCTCTCCAAGGTGATGGAGCGTGTGATCAACACACAGCTTCTAAGATACCTAGAAGAACACGCCCTATTCAGTGACCGTCAATATGGCTTTTGCCACGGCCGCTCGACTAGTGACCTTCTAGTGTATCTCACACACCGATGGACACTAGCCATTGAGAGTCACGGGGAGGCATTGGCATGTAGCCTTGACATAGCGAAGGCGTTCGATCGGGTCTGGCACCGGGATCTTTTATCGAAGTTGCCATCTTACGGAGTGCCTGAAGGGTTTGTGCAAAGCTAGGCTAGTTTTTTGTCCGGCTGACGCATACAAACGTTGACGGTAGTTGCTCTGATAGCATGGACAATAATGCTTGTGTCCCGCAAGGCTCTGTGCTGTCTCCTACGCTGTTTCTACTGCATATCAATCACATGTTGGACATCAACAACATGCATTGCTATGCAGATGAAAGTACTGCAGACGCTTATTACACCGGTCGTGCAAACATCCCTCGTTCCGTTGTGGAGGGAAACCGCGAAGAACTTGTGCCTCAAATCGAGACCACACTGTCTAAGGTCTCTGACTGGGAACGGATAAACTTGGTCCGATTCAACCCTACAAAGACACAAATCTGCGCGTTCACCGCTAAGAAAACCCCATTCACTGTAGTCCCACAATTCCAGAACACTCCCCTCTCCATCTCCAAGGATCCTTGGTGTTGACATCTCCAGCGATGTTCAGTTCTGAGATCATCTGCAGGACAAGGTGAAGCTGGCGTCCAAAAAACTTGGTGTACTCAACAGAGTGAAGCAGTACTTCACGTCGGGGCAAAGGTTGTTACTTTACAAGTCGCAAGCTCGGCCCTATATGGAGTACTGCTGCCATCTCTGGGCGGGTGCACCCGGATACCAGCTTGGCCCTTTTGACTCGGTTCAACGACGGGCTGTGAGAATTGTTGACGATTCCAAACTCACTTGCGGTATCGAGCCCTTAAGTCTGAGGAGAGACTTTGCTTTCCTGTGTGTGTGTTCTACCGCTTGTACAATGGGTTGTGTTCTGAGGAATTGTTTGAAATAATGCCCACGGCTACTTTCCACCATTACAGCGCTCGCCATCGGCAGGGAATTCATTCTCACACGTTAGAACCGAAATGGTCGCGTACAGTGCGGTTTCAGAGAAACTTCCTCCCGCGAATGCTTGGGTTGTGGAATGAGCTCCCTGCCAAGGTTTTCTCTAAGGACTACAGTATGTGGTTCTTCAAGAAAGAAGTTATCGGATTTTTGAAGGGTCGGCAACGCGTGCGTGATACCCTTGGTGTTGCAATCGTCCATGGGCTACGGTGACCGGTTACCATCAGGCGGACCGTTAGCTTGTTTGCCACCTTAGTGGTATAAGAAGCGTATGCTAGTGTGGGGCGGATGCAAGTGGTGTAAAGAGTCAGCTTATTTCTAAGCGACATCTTACTGTACTTGCCTATCATGGGATATAGCCGACCGAGGACAAAAGCGGCTCGGTCTCTTACTATTTTGGTGTGATCGCGGAAGTTCAAACGCCTATCCAGGGTCACACCAAGATATTTGGGCTTGTTTTGCCAAGGAATGGCACGGCCGAAGAGTGAGAGGGAAGATGGTCTCGGGGGGAAGCCAGTGGTAAAGAGAACGGCAGAGCTTTTGTCGGGATTAATTTCGATTCTCCATTTCCGAAACCATTCGCCTAGAGCGGTGATTGCGGATTGGAGTCTTTTAGTAATTCGACTCACTTGTCTGTATGGGACGAAAAGAGAGAATTCCTTCGACTCTATAGCGAAAGCTGCGATTCGACAAATAATCTCGTAAGTAGTACGAGGTGGCCTGGCAACTGATAGTTGTACAGTTGTGCCAGACTTCGTCAAAGGCTTTCGCTACATCTTAGACAGCGCCCGTGTGACGGGGCTTACCTAATACTGGTTGGAAGCCAGTGAGAATGTGTTCCGTGATACGGAGGACTATGTGGACGCACGAGTGTTTGTCGCGGAAGTCGAACTGCTCGTCGATTGAGATGCTTCTGGAGACTATAGCGTTCCGAAGGCGAGCGAAGAGCTTACCAAGGGACTTTAGTAAACTTATAGGGCGGTAGGAGAAAAAGGAGTTTCCCCGGCTTATGGATGCCTATAACAATTGCGTCTTTCCATTGAGAATTAAAGGTGAAACCGTCCGCGCCTGGGGCTTAACAGGGGCGTAGGTTTTGATGACCTGTTTGACTTCGTCGACTGTGACGGGGGCAGAGGGTCTTGTTGGGGCAAAGAAGTTCTGCGCTCCACTTCCCCGTCTACATCTCGCACGTGATCGGGATTGAAAGGTGGTGTCGCAACTTGTGTGCTTAAGGCACATTGGGCTTGGAGGCTAGATGCAAGGCAATCCGCTTTTTCGTCGTCATCGAACGCTGAAACGGGAACGTTGTTGGGATGAGTTAAAGGAGGGAGGTAGTTGAAAGTGTCTGATTTAAAAGCTCTGGCTAGGCACCAATAAGCTAGATGAGAAGGAGAAATATTCTCCATTAGATCACCGACACGTTAGGTGCAGGCTCAGCTACAGCGGTTCTTACACAGCGGTGTATGTCGTTCTAGCGAGCTTTGTTTACGGTAGTGGGAGCGCAATCGCGTCTGTCAGTAGCGACCTGAGGTGCTGAGGCAGGATTAGGTGGTGGTAGCCAACCAGCACTTGTCTTGAGCACTATGTCGAGCACGTCAGGGCTATTGCGAGTGTTATGGGAAAAGTGAGTGGGCGTCAAGGGACCGATGATGTCTAAGTTTAGCCTGTCAACTAATTGTTCAAGGAGTCTGCCTCTCCGTGAAGTGATTGAAGAGTTCCATCGACGGTGCTTGCAATTTAGGTTGCCGGCAAGGATGACGGTGTCGCCTAAATTTAAGAGCGACTGAAGCAAGTCTTTTAATGGAGAGAGATAAACCGATGCAATGGTGATCGGCTGATGGCCAGTCATCGCTACGCGGCAGACGGATGCTTCTAAATTCGTAAGGGGCGGAGGATCGATGGGGTCTATGAAGCATTAATATGAGTGCAAAAGAGGTATGCCCGATTTTTTGTATACAGTTTGTGTTTCTTACAATTGCACTTGTTTGTATCAAATTGAATATTTGAAAATTAACCAGTATACCTACCCTAGTCCTACCCTGACTGACTAATATTTTATCTAATGAAGTGAAAATACTAAATCATCTTGAATTTATAACATTTTTCTTTTTTTTAATTGTATAAATTGTATCCTGAATTTTGTGCAACAAGCAGTTCTCGGTTTTAGCACTGCTAAATTGACATAAATATAAAGATTCTCGTTATATATATAATTTTAATTAACAATTCAATTATGCGATTATTTTGCATAGATAGTATTCATATTATTCAAATAGTAAAATCGAAATAACGAAAGATTTGTCATACTTACATACATACACCATAAAAAATTACCCTTCTAAAAATAAAGTTGCTACGTAAAGGAATAGTCTGCTGTAGCTGCATCACCTACGGAAACTCATTTTGATTCAAAGACTTGCATTGGATTGGATACTTACCACTAAAAATTCTGAAACAATCACAATCAGAGCTTTATAAAATTCTCCACTTATATTGTTTTGCACTTAATTGTTTTTAATATTAATGCAATTGTTCTTACTCTACGGAACCCTAACTTAATTAGTGTACGGTACAAAATACGCTTGGCCGTTTTGTTTTTTTAAAACAATAGTTATTTAAATTTGGTTATAAGTCGTGTTCCAAAATAAAATACTTTGATATTTTGAAATAAGATTTTTTTATTTCTATTATCATGTTAATTTTACAATAACTACAAGTTTAAAAATATTCGATATAAAAATATAACTTTTCAATAATGTAAATAATTATTTGTATACCTATGATATAGTATATTTTACACCGGCATAATTTCTAATTTAAAATATTACGGCACTGCATGAGAATTCAGATTTTTTGTCGATATCCCTCACTAAAGGAAGAATTTTCAATTAATAAGAGCCTATTCGTCTACCTACGTTGTGAAGGATTCCATTTATCGCCTTTTTACATTTTTGATCCATGCCTATTTATTTTAAGGTCACTTGAGATCTTGTTAACAATTTAAAGACAAAAGTGTTTTAGTTTAAACATAACAAAAGTAATTATAGATGTAATCGATATGAATCGGGATCCAACTTACAACACCATAAAGTGGGCAAAATGTTAAAGATACCAGTTTTATTGATTTAAGACCAAAAGTTAGAATAAAATTAAAATTGCCAATAACATTAAAAAAATATGTACCTATACACTAATGATTAGTGACCTTAAGTAGAATTGAGAAGGTACTTCATTCACAATTTAAGTTCATAAAATCACAATAATACCTTGTTTGTCTAACCAATGGAAAACAGATACATATTTTTCTCCTATAAAATATCCAGCCGACTCGAACAACCGGGAAGGGTAATATAATCGTACTATGGTTATCAATAATTTAACAGACCACAGCAGTTAGGGCTAAGGTTACTACTTTACAGTAACCCTCAAGTCTGAGGAGAGAGTTTCCTTCCCTGTCTTTGGGTCCACCGCTTGAATAATGGGATGTGTTCTCGCACCGCTCGCCATCGACGGCAGGGAATTCATGCTCACACCTTTTAGAATGTAAATTATCACTTACAGTGCGGTTTCAGTGAAACTGCCTTTGGTTGTGGAATGAGCTCCCTGCTAATTTTTTCTCTAAAGACTGCAATGTATTTGCTGTCTGCTGTCAGTGCTACCCGGGTTAACCCAAGTTGGGTTTATGAACGCACATTTGGCAGACGATGGACTGTTTGCCATCTTAGAGGCATTGAAAATTTTTATGAAGTTTGATTTGTGTATTTTAAAGAAAATAACAGAATATCTATAATAAAGACATCATGATAACCAGCTGGATAGCAAACCAATATGGCTAGTGGCACTGCTTCAAGACGTGCGAGATCGGCCACTGCTATCTTTTTAATACACGTAAAATTTTAGAATGATTAATAGGTACTGTTTACAGTTACATTGTTCAACTTATTGAAATCCATCTATGTTTTTTCTTTGGAAACAATAACTAAAAAAAAATTATAAAAAGATAAGTTTACGTACCAGAACCTAAAGTAAAAAACAAAACTTCAGTAATAATTTGGACATAATTTTGCTACAAAAAAACAGCAAATAACCTATTTTTTAGTTTTGTCACGTGTCACGGCATCCGATGATCTGGATGATACATGTTAAGATAGCAGTATGTGAGCTACTTAAATTACACAACAAAATACTTTTTATAAGGAGTCGAAAAAAGACAAATAGATTCGTTGTAGAGTTTCCCTAGTTCCACTGTTTCCCACTTAACCCTATACTCTTGGTGGGTTACCTAAAAAGATAGAATTTACACGATGCGCGACGGTTAAAAATTCCGATTATTGGCTCTGAAGTCACAATGGTGGTCTAGACTTGTCAACGTTATGAAAAAAGAGTTACATTTCACAAATTGTATGATCATACATACTTATGTTTGTGACGTCACTTGTTATCGATCGGAAAATAAATCATAGACTTGTAACCTTTCTATTCGATCGGTGGCATCGCTTAGCCATCGTGGAACGTCAAACGATGCGAAAGTCGCCTACACATTAATGCAATTTCACATACGTGTTTTCTATCCAATATTCGTTGAATAGTTTTGCAGTTATAAATCACGGCGTACCCTCCGTTGTGCATATTTATTATATTGTGGATAGTATTTATATGTATATATACATATAAGATGACATTATTAACAAAATATTTTTAGAGTATTTTGTTAATTAGGTATTGAAATGTGAAGTATTTTGGGTATTTGTCTAGTTTCTAATTTAACTGATAAAAAGAAAGTATTGAGAAAGACACCTACTATAAGAATGATAATAAATTTTTGTAATTATTGTTTTCACAACATTATAAGTAAAGCTAGGTACATAAAACTTAAAAAAACAATATTCAATACCTACTGTGTAACCGCACACCATCACATTTAATTACTTTTTTTTTTGTATTAAACTTTATCCATCTGCGATCGGTCGTCAGACCATAAGCAAGTTCTTTGTGAGTATAGTTAGGCATTATAGGGGAGCGGTCATCGCCGCTCCTCCCAATTACAGTATGTGGTCTCTTTAACCTTCGGACCACAGTTGACACGTCTAACAACTCAGCAACGAGTGGTTTTGGATGCATGAAGTGCTCCTTGTGCAGTTTTTTGTAACGCTCTATTTCAGATGCAACTGTCGGCATTTCGATGTAACTATGTATCTCGCAATTTTTTGTAAACCAAGGGGCATTGGTTATTGCCCTCAGGATGCTATTCTGCACTTGTTGGAGGCAGAGTATGTTGCTTTTGCTGGTGATACCCCAAAGCTGGGTCCCGTACGTTCATATTGGTTTAAGTACTGAGTTGTAAATTAGGAGTTTGTTGTAGAGAGATAAGACTAAATTTCTTCCCATGAGCCAGTATAGGGAGCGAAATTTGTGATTGACCTGGTCTATTTTTTGTTTGATGTGGTACTTCCACGTCAGGCGCCTATCAAGGTGAAAGCCAAGATACCTCACACAATCAGAATGTGGAAGCATATCGTTCCAAAGCCTTACAGGGGGACAATTTCGTTTCCTCAGGGCGAAGGTTATATGGTTGGATTTAGCCACACTTGCGCGGATTGGCCAATTATCAAGCCACTTTTGAGTTTCATTTAGTTGTCCTTGTAATTTAAAGCTAGCGATTGTCGGGTTATCTTTAATAGACAGGAATGCTATGTCATCAGCATATGTTGCAACGGTAATGCTGTAGCATATGGTCAAGCCAGAAGTAAAGATATTATAGAGAACTGGACCAAGAACTGAGGCTTGTGGCACTCCAGCCTCAATGTCATAGAGGCTTGATCTTGCTTCTCCTTGTTTAACCTGGAATGATCGCCTAGAGAGGTAACACTCAATAACAGGTAACATCGAATGTGGAAGTCTTTCTTTGATTTTCACCATTTAATTACTTAACTAAGAAAATGTTGCTTGTGATGTGAAATTATAACAATAATTAAACATTCAATGTAAAGGTCTTTAGGTAGGTATATTTCTTCATATCAGAGACAAGTAGGAACCGATAATACCTAATTAATACTTAAAATCTTTTAAAAAATACACCTATTTTTAACGATGTATTTCGTAATATAAAAATCCACAATAGGTTTCAAGCCGCCATTTGCAATTGCAAAGCTCCGCAAAAGATCCGCAGGCGAACGCAAGTTTAACGAACATCAATAAGGAATCGCGTTTGTAAAGTTGTTATAGCAATAGGTAGCCATATTGCAACTTTACAAACGCGATTCCTATTTGATATCCGTTGAACTTGCATTCGCCTTCGCCTTCGCCTTGTTGAAAAAAACACATGGGTACTTCTAAATATTTGTTTTTAAACATAGTTTTTATTCAGTGGCTATTTTCGTAACACACATACATTTAGCAGTAATTTCCTACTATAGCATCAAACTTTGATTTTTTTTTACATTTCTTGCAACACCAGGGTCGCAAGCTGCGAGAGTCGAGACTTTGCTGGGGTGGTCATTCTCCGGGTGATCTTTGATGTCACGAGGCGTGATTGCGCAACCCAAGAATGATCATACCGCCAATGTACAACCCAAAAGGGGAAAGTTTGATGGGGTGGACATTGCTGATATGATCATTCTTGGGGCGAACAATCCTGGGTTGCACATTACGGTATCCCGGAAAAAGTCGCGGTTAATTCGCGCTCTGTTTATTGCATTTTTACTATAATTAAGATTTAAATAGCAAATAAAGATTTATTTCTAGTCCACTCGGTATTGTGTACATCATGGCGCAACCTGAGGAAGCAATGGAAGTTGCAGAGGTTGGCGATAATTCCGTAAGTACCGTTAAAATCCATACGCGTACGAATCCCCTGTTTGTCTATAAATTTATCTTTGTAAATAAGCTAAAATTTATATTTGTTCATATTTTTTACTTATGCCGCGTTTATTCACTGAAAGTCCGCTTAGACTGTAAAGCTGTAAGAAAAGTACTTTTAATCCCGGTAGACGCTTATCATAGTTTACGGTCAATTTCTCTACAGTCGAAATGATTGTTCAAGATCGAAAGGTATCATTAATTGCTAGTCGTATCGAAGTTTTAGCTAACTAGTTTGAAGAGATGTCGCTGATTATAGTGCTATGCTGTTTACTGGAGAGTTAGCTCCGTAAGGTTGACCCTGTATATGGCGATATAAAGAACCTTAATAGAGCTAAGTGGCTCACAGCGCCACGGTTCAGTACAGTGTTCTGCCACCCTATAGCACTATCACTGGCCTTAGACCAAAAAATGTGCACGGAATGTTCCTTTTTTGTTATGAAAATATTAAAAGGTTTTTCTGTTACAGTTTATAAAATTAAGTGTTTTCAATATTTGTGGTTTAAATACAATATATATTCCATTATATACATAAATTTCAAAAGATGCTTTTCAGTAAGGCCCTGTAATTAATACTTCTTTGACTGTTATCCATATTTTTTATTTTCAAGATAAAAAAAGAGTCAAAAATATTTTTGTTCTGTACTTAATGAGCTCTAAACAATGATACCTATTCCATAGTATGAAAAAATAATTTAGCAGATCCTTTAGGTATTGTGTAAGTACTAAAAAACTGAATAAAGTATAAGTAATTCTATAAAACAAATAATTTTTAGAATTCCTAATGCTTTGTTGGGTTTTGGAAACAAATATCCCAGGTCTTGTAAATCATTCTGTCTAAGGATTAGATGGATGGGAATACAGACAGTAGTATGATAATGTTGTATTATGCCACTGTTTTAAGTAGGCTTTGATAAGATTAATGCGGTTAAGTTCATTTTGATTTGACAGAGTCATCTTAGTGTCCTTGGATCAATGTTACCACAACCATTTGTATACAAGTATGTATTTCAAATCTACTTTATAAAAGCAGGCTTTGACCGTGTCAACACAGCTTTCGAAAATACTGCTATTCTTCTATGATTTAAACCCAAATATTTCTTATTTTACAGAATGGTTCCTCTAGTGACACCGTATCATCAAGAGGAAAAGAGGGTGACTTTGAAAGTAAAATAGAAACAGATCGTTCAAAAAGATTTGATTTTTTGTTAAAACAGACTGAAATTTTCTCACATTTTATGACCAACGCATCTAAGTCTAGCAGTCCTCCTAAAACAAAAGCTGGAAGGCCTAAAAAAATCAAAGAAGAGTCTGGCAGTGCTGGAGAGTAAGAATTAGTTTTGATGTTATTTCTACAGAATTATAATTAACATCATCGATTTATGGTGTTCTGATATTCTGAATTATAAGTCATAGAATATAGTAAAGGTGCATTCAAAACATCGCACTGTCACATTACACTGTCATTCGAGTGACAGTCATTAAAAAAACTTTTAACATTCACAATGTAAATTTAGACAGCACTATATCATTGTCTGTGAATAATAAGAGTATAAGCTTTTATACACTTATTCATCTTTTTTTTCTAATATAAAGAGGTTAAATTGTGCATAAAATAATTGCCTTGCATTTTAAAGTATTTAAAATGATGCCTGCTTGATAACTTTGAGCAAGATCGCAAGATAACCCACACAAGTGCAATCTGTAACATATTTATTTGCTGTGTAAATCACAGTAATAACACACAACACATTTCATATAATCTTTCATATCCTATAATGTACACATTCCTAAGACAAAAGTATCACTAGTTGTTGTTGCTGTTAGTGGTCCCCACAGTAGGTTGGGCCTCTATCATGGGAGTGTAGTATTGCAGATTTATATTTATCAGAAGTTTCAGGCTGTACAATTAAAAAGCAATTTTAGGCTGTGTAAAATTTTATTATTAATTATTATTCTAGTCTCATTTTTCAGGTTTTAATCAGGTAATATTAGTTTCATTTGTATGTTTGTATATCATTATGACTTTATTCCTAAAACGGAGTAGTCAGTTGCTCAGTAGCAACCATTTAGTCTTGCCTGAAATGGGCTGAGCCTGTCGCCATAACACTGCTTCTGATGCAGTGTATATGGACTAAAGTGGCTTTATATATTTCTCATATATCGTCAATGCCAGCTTTAAATAAGCAATAAAATGTAAGACCTGGGAGATCCTGTCACCTGGAACATAGTCCTAGGTGAACGCAAAAAAAAACACAAATAAATGTAAAGTTTAGCCGTTTGGCACACAGGTACTTTAGGGCAAAACAATAATTTTGAGAATAAAAATACTTCCCTTAGGGGGGGGGGGGGGGGGGGGTTTATGGTGTCATCAATTTTTTGTGTGGGAAATGGGATTTAAAAAAAAAAATTTCAGAAACCCGATGGGGTATCAATACCACTCTATTACCTTTGGGTTACTTTAAATCCAAAAAGTATTTTCAAAACCTACCAAGTTTGGGCCCCTCCAGGTAGAAGGAAGGCTCAGTATTTTTCTCTAAAATATACCTTAAATGATAGTTTATATCCTCATTTTTAAAGCAATTTGGAAAAGATTAAAATTTAATATTTTTTTTTAATTTATAAATACACTTAAATAACACGAGTAAACAGAAGCAGCAGGGTACAGTACAGTTCACATAAGTCTCATAAAGATCTGAAGTTTAAGGAACCGTCTCACATTGCAATTTTCAAAAATTCAAAAAAAATACTAAATTTTAATATTTTACAAATTGCTTTCAGTTGTTATTTTTACCCGACTGCGCCAGAAGGAGGGTTATGTTTTTCAAGTGTATCTATGTATATTTCTTTGGCACACTCTGTAGCCTAAATGGCTTTATGAATTTTAATTTGAGATCATTAGATTTGTCTCAATTCTGAAAGTGTGTACATAAATTCTCAAAAAATCAAAATGGCCATTTTATGAGCTTTGATGTGCAGTTCAATAAAAATTCAACCTTGAGTATCAAAATAAAGGCTTTTAAAACTTCAAATTGTGTACTGATTGCTCACAGTATAGTAGTTACCTTAAAATCAGTTCTGTCTGCTTATAGTTAAATAGTTAGTATGTTTTAATTTCTGTATAGTTCTTAATGTTTCTGTAGTTGGGATTTTTTATTATTAATCTATTTATTTTTTGATTGCGTTTTTTATATGGTCTCTTATTTAACATAAAATAATGTTTATTTTATTTTCAATTTTTTTATCACGCCCAAGCTGTGTTATCTTAGAGTAACAAAATTGAGGTTATTTTCTTTTGGTTTTTTGTTTTTCCATAATCTTTAATGTGCTTTCTTCTCTTTAAATACCCTTTGTTAGTCTCATCCTTGACACCTTCTTTGCGTATATTTCTTGCTCTTATACTTTTACTGTCCATCCCCAAACTCATTATTTTCTTTACATTGCCATGAATATATCATTTATTTTAGGCTTTCCTATATTTTCCCATTCCTTTGACATTTTAGTGATGTCCATTCTAGCTATGTTCTACTAGAATTCTGTTATTCCAGTTTAGTTTATTAAAAATCAATTTCAACACAGCTAGTAGTTGAGGGACTTCTTTTTAGTTAACAACAGGGCAGATGTTAAAAATATCTTCTAGTTTCTAAGATTAAACTAGAAATGGGCCGACTAGTGGGGAAATCCAATTTTGAGGCCAACTGAACCTACGTCAATTGTATAAATAGATAACTCGTTAATTGTCTTGGAGAAGTAGAAAGTTAACTATTCCACAGAAGTGACAACATAATAATAAATGGGCATCCTGTTATAAACCACCTAAATAATAAATTCCAGCATAAACATATATGGATTTCACTCTCTCTTGTTAGTAAAAATAAATTTATCTGTTTCTACAATCTCTATTATCTTTGAAAATGAACTTTCAAAGATAATACTTTATTAAGTGGTCCTTCGTGATGCCGTCCCTTGCCTCCCAGCTGATAGTCAGATGTTTTTGAATTTTGTTTTTAGAAAGGGAAGATGCTTTTGAAATTGATTTATTTCATGTTTGGCATTATACGCGTACGTAGGCACACGGTCTCTCGGTGTATTCACTAGAACGTATTTATACAAATTTGAATTATGCAAGTGGAAAGTTTTAAAAGTTATAGTTAACTAAACGCGCTCGTCTGTGACCCTAATTTTTCTTCGACAAAGTTTTGCCTATGTGTATGTGTTGTTTAAAGAAATTCAAAAATATATTATAGAAACAAAAAAAACCGGTGTAGGTATCTAGCTTGCCTGCAAGAATCAGAAACAAAAAGCGTAAACTGCGAAAGTTTGTGTTACAACGTCTAATTATGTGAGGATAACTATTCTCAAAAAACTGAAAATTTTAAAATTCGAAACAGTGTATAAAAATTTAGTCTTTGTTGCACAATTCAATAAGAAAGGTTGGAGTAGGTAAATGTACTTCGGTATTTCTTCATCGTCGTCAGAAAATTAAACCTACTCATAGTTGAAAAATAATATAATTTTTACCGGAAAACCGATATCAATATCAATTTAACCTAAAAATGTTGGTGCAATATGGTGGAGTTAGTGACTTAACCCTTCGATGGATGGGGGTTAAATATTTAATTTTAAACTTGGTGGTTGACTAGGGCTAAGTAGTAGCGTAAGACAAATATGACTGGTTAAGTTTATGTGGCAAGTGGCCCTAAAACAGCTTAAATAAAATGGTAATACAAGAACTCTTTAGGTGTGACATTGTATTATAGAGAGGCCACTTCTCTTTGCAATACTTTGCTGAGGAACCAACAACAGCAACAACTTAGAAAGGAACAATAATAATAATATAATAATAATAAAAATTTTTGGACATTACACACAGCGCCGTCTAGCCCCAAAGTAAGCAAAGCTTGTGTTATGGGTACCAGACAAGGGATATAAATACATATATATTACTTTTTTTTTTTGTAAATACATACACATCATACATAAGTACACCCAGACTCAAGACAAACACAAATGTTTAACACATAAATGTTTGTCTAGTGCGGGAATCGAACCCACACCCTCTGCACGGCAGTCCATCACACTACCAACTAGGCTGCGAGGGAGTCAAATGCCCGCACACGTGACTTCTTCCTCAATATTTTACACAATAGCACGCAATTGTAAAATAAGAACTTGTAACAGCATAGCCACAAATTTATTCTGCTTGCCAAATGGCTTTATGTGAAATTTAATCAAAGGGTTTTTATAATCTTTAAAGAGTAATCTATGAGATTGTCTCCGATAAACTAGCTTTATTACAACTCGGTTGAATGTAGCTCCTTAATGACGCCAGGGGATAGTTGAGGTCGTTCAAGTGTTAATATTTTTGTTTAAACTGATTTTTGTTATAAGAACCCCGTAATACTTTTGTAATTGGCACATTTATGCTGCACCCTTATGTACATTATGTCTTAATTTTATAAATGCCTTTAATATTTTAAAACTTATATGACAGTCAGCATGGTTTATATTATTTTGTCATGTTTAACAGTCACCGTCACCGGAAGACTGAGCAAGAGGAGGATGAAGAGCTGCTAGCGGAAACCAATATAAAAACAAAAGCAATCTTTCGTTTTGAAGCTTCCCCACACTATATAAAAAATGGAGAAATGAGAGATTACCAAGTACGAGGTCTGAATTGGATGATATCTCTATATGAAAATGGTATAAATGGCATTTTGGCTGATGAAATGGGTCTAGGAAAGACGCTGCAAACTATTTCCTTGCTTGGTTATATGAAAAATTTTAAGTGAGTACCTACTTTTATCGGCAAGTTTTTCACAAGAATTTTGAAACACTGATGATTAAATTGGTATCTATTGTTTTAGAAATGTTCCTGGACCTCACATTGTTATAGTACCTAAATCAACATTACAAAATTGGATGAATGAGTTCAAGAAATGGTGTCCTTCTCTTAAAGCTGTGTGTTTAATTGGGGATCAAGAAACTAGGGTAAGTTGTAAGGGTTATGTACCTCAAAAGAAAAATTAATCCTTTTAAGAGCAATTGAATCATCCATCTTTAATCAATAGTAAAAAGTAAAGTAAGTAATAATAGGGTCAATAGTATTGGATTTTATTAACCTTGCAAAAATATAAAAAAAAAATTTGAATCCATTCCATTGGCTTGTCTCTGAATCATAGGCCATGTCGTAATTTGACCTACTGATTAGGGGGCGTTCCTACATAAAATGGTATTGGAACATGATTTTCGTGTTTACCATGATGTTCATCTACAGACTTATTACGTGTATCCCAAATACACGTTAATTCGCTTTTTCAAAGGGTCAGCAGTTGTGAAATTGGTGTACTATAATCCCACCGCGAACGATGCATTGCGCTCTAGGTAAAGCGCGGTGAGACGCGGGTGTGAAGTAGCTGTGTATTTCATATGCACATGAGATAAAATAAAGATGGATCTTCATATATCAAATCCGCCAAAAACACTTTTTCATGGTTAGTTGGTTGGCCTATTTGTAACACATCGTATGTACTGATATATTCAAATTCAATATAATTTATTCAGTTTAGGCTACAATAATTGAGCACTTATGAATGTCACTACGCCATCGGTTCGTAAGTCTACAGGGCGGGAGACCTTGTACTGAGAAGAACCGGCAAGAAACTCAGCAAGGGCATTCCTATAACATTATTAGCTATTATATTAACCTCCATTATATCTATATTTGGATATATATATCCATATCCAAATAGATATAACTATTACTAACCAATATCTTTAGAACTATTCTGTATTGTCGATCTTATGTGAATCCGTTCCATGTCCCCCCCATATGCCTTAATGTTTATCTGTCAGTGAGCAGCGTAGTGGGCGCGGTGAAGACAATTTATATTACACATAAATATTACCCATAAATTTTTTTTTAACAACATTTGGAAAAATAACAAAATTTAAAAAACTTTAAATGTAATTTAAATATGTAAACTATGCATCTGTGGATGATAAAGTTGTTAACAAGCTAAACAAGTTATTGTTAATTGATCCTACTCTCTTCTTAGTTCTATAAGATCTAAACAGCATTTGAACTGGGTTTTATGTTATATACATTACATTAATATTGCTTACAGAACACCTTCATCCGTGAAACTTTAATGCCTGGTAATTGGGATGTTTGTATAACATCCTATGAAATGATTATTCGGGAAAGATCTGTCTTCAAAAAATTTAACTGGCGTTACATGGTAATCGATGAAGCTCATCGCATCAAGAATGAAAAGTCCAAGCTTTCAGAGTTGCTTAGGGAGTTCAAGACTATGAACCGATTGCTGTTAACTGGAACCCCATTACAGAATAACCTTCATGAACTTTGGGCTCTCCTTAACTTCCTTCTGCCGGATGTTTTCAACAGTTCTGATGTTAGTATATTTATTTTGTATTTTTGTTGGCCAGGTACTCCTAAAACTCAGCCCATACTCATATAATGTACTTATATGAGTAATGTATCTTTTTATAATTGTGAAACAAACTAATATTTTTTGGTTTTATAACAAAGACACGTCAGAAGATTTGACCTAAGTCTAGGGCTTAACCTGCAACATTTAGGTTCCATTTAAGTGCTCTGCTAATTCAGCTATCAAGGTACAATTCTGGCTATAGAAAATCTCTACTTCTTTTATTAAAACTGCTTCTTGATTTCATAAAAAACAGTGTGTTTATAAAAGATTTATATACTAGGAACGCATAAGTTGACTATAATTTGTATATTTTATTTTATATCAATGTTTTTTATAATACATGTTTACTCTTTCTTAGGACTTTGATTCATGGTTCAACACTAATGCAGCTCTAGGCGACAATCAATTAGTGGCGCGTTTACATACTGTTCTGCGGCCGTTTTTACTCAGGCGTTTGAAATCTGAAGTGGAAAAAAAACTTAAACCTAAAAAAGAAGTAAAGGTGTATGTCGGCTTAAGTAAAATGCAAAGAGAGTGGTATACAAAGGTCCTAATGAAGGACATTGATGTTGGTAAGTCTTTTGGTCTTCTATAATAATAATCTCATCAGAGTATTGTAGACTTTTTATACTTTGGTGGTGATGATACTTTGTTTATTATTAAAACCTAAAAGGGGGCTCAACACTCAGTGTCTGATACAAACTTAGGTCATCTATGATTCTGAACTTGAATCGATATAGCCAATTTTTATGTTACTAAAACCGAATGGCTAAAACTGAACTCCTATAATTTCCGCCGTATTTGAATCAGTACTATTAAATTTTTTTATTAAAATTTTGAACAAAGATGTTTTTTGTAATTCGCCATTCAGAGTTTATTTGAAAATTGACATAATATTTTTTAGGGGCAGCTTTCCTTGAATTGAAATGTGATTTGAAATTTTTGTTTTTACGCACCCTATCTTATCGAGTTGTGATATATTATATAGCTTTAAATGTGATATAGCTTTAAAAAAAATTTCTAAAGAGTAATAAAACCCTTTTATTTTACTTTAACCTTAAAAACTTAGATTTAACTATATATTTTTAAAGTTTCCTTGTTTTGTAGTACTTTAATAAAAGAAGTTAAAATAGCATTTTAAATTATTATCACCCTAAACTAATATGTTTTTTAGATTTGTAAATAAAGTTTGAATAAAAACAACTGTCAAAAAAGGGTCATAGTCATGACACTTACTGACCACTGACCTTTTTACTGACAATGATCCTTTTTTAAGAACAGTGCTTTTTTCAAACTGATTTTTTGCAGATAGTGATTCATCATTTTCTGCTTCCGCCAGACAGATTGCCTTAACTTGTAAAATATTACTTCTATTAGATTATGAATCTGCTGAGGAGCACGTGGTCCACTGATATTTGCCTAACGTAAACCATATGCGAAGTTAAACAACGTCGAGCGTGATCACTAATGGGATGTGTGACCGCTTAGTGGCACATTTTTGACCTCCTCCGCGTTTCAGAGGACAAGAAAACGTTTTGTCGTATGACAGCAGATGTTAAAGTCAGAGCATTAAGGGCAACTTGAAAACTAACAGTCGAGTGGCCATTAGATCCACAACGTTAACTTCACAAAGTTCAGCGTGGTGAACTACGACTTAAGACTCCTTCAAGAAAAGGCCTGTGCCCTTGCAGTAGAGCGTATAACGGCTTCGGTGACATATTATGCTTCTGTATAAATTCTGTTATGACATCAAGAATTTGTCCGGTTGGTCTAACAAACGTCTTGTGATAACCCAACTTACAACTCTGTTTACAGTAAACGGTGCGGGAAAGGTAGAGAAAATGCGGCTTCAAAATATTCTCATGCAACTACGCAAATGCTGTAACCACCCTTATCTATTTGACGGTGCCGAACCTGGCCCACCATATACTACGGACGAGCACTTGGTATACAACTGTGGAAAACTGGCAATTCTTGATAAACTACTACCAAAACTGCGTGAACAAGGTTCTAGGGTACTTATATTCTCGCAAATGACCAGGATGTTGGATATTTTAGAAGATTATTGTCTTTGGAGGCAATATAAGGTAATATCTTTTATGTTAATCTCGCAAACCTAAGAGAATTTTGCAGCTTTATTAGCATTTCTTGATTGCTTTGAGGTATGATTAAAGCCATATGGGCTAACCATATGTAAGCTTTGAAAAGTGGTTGATGCATATTGTACCTTTAAGTTTTTCACAATATCATATAATAAATAAATCTGCTTAAATATAGTAAGAGGACAATCTAATCAGGAATTACTCAAAGCCAATAAAGTGCCTTCAGCTCTATCTATTCACCATTTCCCTCACTCTCACGCCGGGCTATATTTCGTTTCTACTGCGAGGCACATAGGAGGATAAGCACATTTATGAGTGCAGTAAGATCTATGTAGGTATAGTGCAACATTTTTTTGACTCGGTGGTCAAAAATCAAAACTAAAGTCTGTACTTTGGTTTAAGTAAATGGTGTCAACTTACAACGACACTAGCGACCAAACGCCCAAGGTCAGAAGGTCAGAAAAGTTTGTTGCACTGTATATGCGTACGGATAGTGCGATTGGACGCGTACCTTATTGGTAGATCTTCTTTCTTTCTTTATATGGCATTAGACACATGTACCATTATGAAATCGAAATCAATAAATACGGATTTAAAATGAAACCGAATAAACAGAACATTTATAAATATTCATTTGTTATTTAGTTATGATCAATTAATTACCTATTGCATGTTTTCGCTTCATTTTTTGAATTTTTTGTTCAAAAAGTTTTTTTTTAAATAGATTCATTCAAGGAGAGGTGGCTTAGTGTCTTGGTAGGTAATGACCTCACTGATAAACCACACACATACACAGTGCCCCACAGTGGGGCGTGGGTTCGATTTCCACTCGAGGCAAACATTTATGTGATGAACATTTGGGTTTGCCTTGATTCTGAGTGTTAGTATGTATTTACAATAAAAATCATTTAAGTATTTGTATCCTTTGTCTAGTTTCCATAATACAAGCTTTGCTTAGTTTGGTACCAAATGGCGCTGTTTGTAATGTGTAGTAATATTTATTTATTTTTTATTACCCATACTTTCAGCGCTATTTTTATGTCCACAAAATGCTTAAGAATGCTGATTACCGTGTATTACCTACCGTGCTAATTTTTTTGTATTTTTGCAGTATTGCCGTTTAGACGGTCAAACCCCTCATGAAGACAGAAATAGACAAATTGAAGAATACAATTCTGAGGGTAGTGAGAAGTTTGTTTTTATGTTGTCTACCCGAGCAGGAGGTTTGGGCATCAACTTAACTTCAGCCGATGTTGTTATCATATACGATTCCGATTGGAACCCTCAAATGGACTTGCAGGCAATGGATCGCGCTCATCGTATTGGTCAGCTAAAACAAGTAAGACTTTTTGTTTGACTGTGTAATTGTCACAGCACACACAGGCCTCCTTGGAGAAATAAGGCTTAGGCGCTTAGGCGATGGTGACGCGACGTGGATTCTGCCGATTGGTAAACGTTGTCGAGGTAGTGGCCTTTGGACTGACGGATTTCAAGTCGCCCATAAGGCGTATTACTCTTCCTAGCGACTAGGCTATAACTATAACGTGACCTTCGAAGCCTAGAATTTAGTATGAAGTGAAAACTTATAACTGCTAGACTGGTACAATTTACTTTCTTGTCTATATGTAGCCTTAGATGGTTTCAGATTTTTCTGATAGCATTGGTAATGAAGGAAATGATGTTTGGCTTATGGGCCTGCAATAGTCACTACTTCAATTTTTTTACAACATATATTTAAGTAGCCATGCATATCAAAGCCGGAGCAGCGACTTAGAAGCCAACTTATGTGTGCCGTATTTTACCCTTGTGATTTGTAGACGACCATTGTACCAAATATTTACTGATTCCAGGTCCGAGTATTCAGACTTATTACAGAAAATACAGTAGAAGAGAAAATAGTTGAGCGTGCTGAGGTAAAGCTTCGTTTGGACAAGTTGGTGATACAGTCTGGTCGCCTGGTCGACGCCAAGAACCAGCTTAATAAGGACGAAATGCTTAACATGATCAGACATGGAGCGAATCATGTCTTCTCGTCCAAAGACTCAGAAATCACCGATGAGGATATTGATACGATATTGGCTAAAGGAGAAGTCAAAGTAAATATAATTTACTGTTTCAGTTGAACTCGACCCAATATTTTTTATACAATCTATGTAAAATTAAATATGTTTAACTAAAAACATTCTGCTACCTAAAACGCACCATCTCTATTTATCATAGGCATTCATCTATAAAATGCCAGTAAATTATAACCAGAATTTTTATTGTAACCTATTAATTGAATGTATGAATTTAACATAAATTAGTTATTTAAAAACTCACTGGCATTTAAGAAATGTATGTACATTTTGCTGGCTATGCGATAATATCGCTTTTTGAGTGCTGAAATGTTTGTTAGTATTGATATTTAATGCAATAAAAAATTCAATCGGTGCAGCACCCGTAAATTTCCGTTCGCAAATCTTCTATGTAAGCAATAACCATTTTACAATTTTTTATTGTAGACTGAAGAACTAAAACAAAAGCTGGAAAGCCTAGGAGAAACATCATTAAGGGCCTTTTCTATGGACACGCCGGGCGCAACCACAGATTCTGTGTATCAGTTTGAAGGTTTGATAATAATTAATGCAATATAAAATATTGACTGGATAACACAAGTAATGATGAAAATTACCTGGATCTACATATACTTATATTGTCAGGAACTTGGTTCGCTCTATTTTAACTAGTAGAATAGTATATTTAGTACCGAGTACAAAATTACGTTTTTCTTACCCAAGGAAGAAAGTTAGGTTCGGCGTGTGCCTAACTGTACACTGTACGAACTAATATACTAAATATTAATATAAATAATACATAGGTACTATCAGAATCACTTTCAGAAAAAAAAGTATGTTTTGCTTGCACCGCGACACGGCTCGAAACCGGTAGCACATTGTTAAAATGATAGTGGCCAGACCAAGTACGAAATTAAATTGCAACTTTTAACCAAAATTAAACACTATTATATGTGAGTCATTTCGCACCATTTTCCAGAAAGTTCTATTTTCGAAACTAATTACGTTTATGTAATTGAAATTTATTGAAGGTAGTAGAAAAAAGACGTTCGGTGTTCTCCTTATAGCAATTGAACAGTAGGTTTTTATTAATGCCAGCTTGCTGGATTAAAATAAATGTGTGTAGCTGTAGTCGGGAGATTTTTTAAACTCCCTCATTACCCAGGGTGTCCACATTCCTTAAAGTCAGGAATTAGTCAGGGAATCTTAAAGTGGTCAGGGAAAGTCAGGGAAAAAATGGTATTTAGAAAAATTCGTAGATGAAACAAAAACGCTACTATATAACTATATACTAAAAACGATACCCAGTGGTTGATAATGAAAGATATTTTTATGCTCTAGCTGATCATAATGCAGCCTAGAAGCATTTTACTTTTAGGCTATTGAAGCACTATAATTATGTTTCTTTGTGATATTATATTTCTCCGTTTTAGTAAACTACTTAGAAGAAGTTTTTGATCGACATCGTTTACGTATATCACAGTGAACTAGTGTGAAATGATTACAATTGTCAGAATGAGTCAGAGATTTTTTTTTTGGGATTTAGAGTGGACACCCTGTTACCGTAAAATGTGTGTTCACAAAAAGAAAATGAAGAAATTTATATGAATAGTTATTAGGAGGTACTATATTTCAAGAAAACATAGTTAGATTTGGGTTACTTGGACACGTCATGATACATAATTGTGCATACTTTTTTTTTTGTAGGAGAGGATTATAGGGAGAAACAGAAGATAATACCAATTGGTAGCTGGATTGAGCCGCCGAAACGTGAGCGCAAAGCCAACTATGCGGTCGACGCGTACTTCCGGGAGGCGTTACGAGTTTCAGAACCCAAGGCACCCAAAGTACAGGTAAATAATTTTTTTTATGTATGTTTTTTATGTATTTGCATGTCGATCTTCAATAATTTAAAAACCATACTATTTGGTTTAACATTGGTTTAGCCGTTTGAACGTGTAAATGTTACAAACATGCAAACAAACTCACAAACTTTACTTTACGTTATTAATATTTCTACTGCTTGAAATAAAAAAAAAATTTGATAATTTTATATGAATCATATATCCGCAGGCTCCAAGACCGCCAAAGCAGCCGATTGTGCAAGACTTCCAGTTCTTCCCACCTCGACTCTTTGAACTACTGGATCAAGAAATATATCACTACAGAAAGACTCTTGGGTAATACAACTTAGCAAATTATAAGTTCCTAGGTATTAGTGACGATAACAGAGTAACTAAATATATGGATATTTAGACTTTGCCAGCGGCTCCGCCCGCCCTAAATACGGTTATCGGCGTAGAACTCCTCAAAGTTAATTAAGTCAATTAATTAATTAATTAGTTATACCAATGAATTGCTATAGCATGCTATAGGTGCAGCAATAGTTCGTTTAACTCTGTTATAGTTATTCCCGCAGGAACTTGAATTTTTAGGGATAAAAAAGTAGCCTATATGCTATTCCAGGACCTAACTTTATGTATGCCAAGTTTTATCCCGACCTGTCTAGTGGTTAAAGCGTGATTGAGTAAGAAACATCCATCTAGATCATATTCTGTGTTTTACACTGTGTAATTCGGCACGCAATCAGTTTTCCCTCATTGGATGTGCACGTAATTATTCTAATTTGTCGCACAAAAGGATTTTAGTGGTTTACCTGATGGCAATTTTACACAGAAATTTCAGAAAAGTCGAGAGTTCCCCCCCCCTCCACGAGATCTGAGTAGAAGGCTTGCCTAATTAATCTAAATGAATTGTAGAACTGAAATATTAAATCACACATGTTACATAGATATAAAGTTCCCCGCAATCCTGAGTTGGGCCCTGATGCTGCGAAGATCCAGAGAGAAGAGCAGCGCAAGATTGACGATGCCGAGGCGCTCTCTGAAGAGGAGGTACAGGAAAAAGAACAACTTCTCACTCAAGGTTTGAACCAAATATGTGGTACTCCGTACTCAAAGAATTTCAGACACTTAAAAAACTTGTGAGCCTTTAAGAGGTTTTAAATTTAAAACACATGTAGTAATTCAGGCTCAATTTTTATTTATGCACTGTTACAAGTTAATTAGGTTTGTATACATACCAAATTGTATTAACGATTGCTAAAGTAGTTTTATTCTGCAGAAGGGGGAAAACAGTGACTGGATACACACGCACGCTCTTTTGCCAACCATTTTGGTCCTGCGTGACAAGTGGTGAGCTCATTGTCGCCGCAACACCGCTTCTGATGCTGCACTGTATCTAGACCAAAGTAGCTTTATACAGGTGTAACAGAATGTATGTGTGTATTACAGAAAGCCTTAAAATTTGTTCAAGACTATACGACTGAATAAAATTACATTGGTTATGTCTTGTCCTAATTTTTTACCACGCTAAAAAAAAAGCTACATCCACTAGAAGACGCTGCTGGCCTAGTCCTTACGAAATGATAATATATGGTCTTGAATAACTTATTTGTTTAGTATTTCATGAACAAATGTACGAAAAAAGATTTAAAGAGCTTGTTTGATTTTGTTGGAAATATTGTTTTATTTTTCTTCCTTTTTTCAGGTTTCACAAATTGGACTAAACGTGATTTCAATCAGTTCATAAAGGCAAATGAAAAATATGGCAGAGATGATATTGAAAACATTGCAAAAGACGTCGAAGGCAAAACACCTGAAGAGGTAGGAGATGTACAGAGCTGAGTTCAGAACCTTAACCGGATTGTCAAGTTGCTACTCCAAGATTATGAACGACCTGTCAGTCTACAAATAGTCAGCCTGATGTTTGTTAATGGGTAGTTGAGAACCTTAAAGTAACTACTTGACAATCCGTGTTGTATGTGGTTGTAGGAACTGAACACATAGTAGGGGTTTCTTGCTACTGTTTCCTAGACTCATATCTCCGTAAATTGTTTGCAAGTTAGAGAGTTATTGTGATATTGTATATAATTATTCAGATATTCTTGTTTTGAGTACTGACTCGAACTTGTCCGTTTTTTTTTATTCTAGACCACAACATATAATATATAAATATATTATACATATTTTTGAAGACATTACACACAGCGCCGTCTGGTCCCAAAGTAAGCAAAGCTTGCGTTACAAATACAAATACATTTTTTTTGTAAATACATACATAAATATTAATACATCCAGACTCAAGGCAAACACAAATGTTCTTATCACATAAATGTTGGTCCGGTACGGGAATCGAACCTACACTCTCTGCACAGCAGTCGGCCACACTACAGTAATATGCAAAATAACAGATAGCTGTGGTTTATATGATACAGTAATGTATTTAGCTGGTATAATTTGCATGTTTTTTGTCTAGGTTATGGAGTACTCAGCAGTATTTTGGGAGCGTTGCCATGAACTCCAAGACATTGATAGAATTATGGGACAAATCGAGCGAGGGGAAGCTAAAATACAAAGACGAGCCTCCATAAAGAAAGCCTTGGACGCTAAAATGGCGCGCTACAGGGCGCCTTTTCATCAGCTCAGAATCTCATATGGTACAAACAAGGGCAAGAATTACGTGGAGGAGGAAGACAGGTAGCTATATATAGAAATTTGTTAGGAACGCTGTTGAGCTGGTAGTTTTTGCATACGATGTAAGGTGGCAAACAAGCCTATAGCCTGCGTTGCTTGTAATACCAGTAGTATTTATTCAGAGGCTCCCGATACATTACAAATATAATAATTAATATTGTAATATGAATTAATAATAATAATATTTTCCCCTTCCGTTCCCTTGAAGTCGTCTTGATACTCCATCCATTTCACATGTTAATTATTAAGTTTATTTTAGTTAACTAATATATTCTTTTAATTATAAGCGTTTTGTGCAGGTTCCTAGTATGTATGCTACACAAGCTTGGATTTGACAAAGAGAACGTGTATGAAGAACTCCGTGCATCCGTCCACGGTGCGCCGCAGTTCCGCTTCGACTGGTTCCTTAAGTCTCGGACAGCGCAGGAGTTGCAGAGACGGTACGTTGGATATACATATATATCCTCCATCGTTCCTTACTTTATAGATTTTGGAGACAAATTGTTCTGAAACACAAACTAGTTAAACTAAATCAAGGATTTTTTCCACTCGGAAAATCATATCATATTGAGGCTTATCTTATCATATTTTATAAGTAATTTTTTTACGGCACTGAGAATGCTTGGTAAATTCCAAAAAATATGACTAAATGTGTATTTTTTATTTATTTATTCCGAGAATATAAAACGGCATTGTAATTAGATTGTATTGCAAATGAAAGTTCTTAGAAAGTCAGTTGGATAAAAATATTTTGATTTTTTTTAAATCTTCTCTATTTTTATTTATCTTCTACGTACATAACATCACGCCTGTTTCTCAGAGGGGCAGGCAAAGACTAAATACTGACACTTGCTACGATCCTGTTACACTTCTTTTCCTTTATCAGGACGCGTCAATGCTTTCATTCACGTTCGATGGGTTTGAGTACTCACGACCTCGCCTTTTCTGAGAACGGACTCAATTTTATCGAGATACGTTCGCCATGTACCTGTCTCTCTTTCTGTCTACCTTGACCCTTCCAATTATTATACTCGTGAATTGAAATAACTTTAATATACTCTTGTATAATGGGCTGCGTTGTGAGTAATTGTTAGAAATGCTGCCTACGGCTACTTTCTATCCTCACATCGCTTGCCATCGGTACAATGTAAGAGCTGCATGAGGGAACTTCCTCACGTAAATGCTTAAGTTGTTTCTCCTAGGACTACAATATGGGGTTCTTCAAGAAAAAACTGATTAGATTTTTAAGGGTCGTTAACGTCCATTGGCTGCGGTGACTACTTTACATCAGGGGGACCATAAGCTAGTTATCTTAAGCTTCAAGTAATCATTCAGGCCACATCAGTCAGTATTTTTTTTATTGATATCTTGCTCTATGGTATTATATTATTTTTTAATGTTAATTTCAGATGTAACACTTTAATAACATTAATAGAAAGAGAAAATCAAGAATTAGAAGAAAAGGAGCGTGCAGAAAAGAAGAAAAAGACCGGTGGTGCCAATCAAAACACTCCTGGAGGTAACTCCGGTGGTAAGGCAAATGCTGGAAAGAGAAAGGCAGAAAACACCCCTGATGCAACACAAAAGCAGAAGAAAAAGAAGAAGTAAAGCGTAGAAGAATATTAAATTAAATCATGGCTGCCTGGACTATGTAAACCAGTAATACAATTTTAGATTTATTTGTTTAAGTATTGAATGTGGTTGTATTATTAGAAATAAATTTGTGATGTCAATGTGAATTTAAGGTTTTCTGTTTAGTATTTGTCTCTGTCTTTATTTATAATTTTAACTTGTCCATATTGGAAGTAATTATGGTATGTAAAGTTGTTAAAGCAGATTTTTTTCTGTTTCCAAATGACAAATCTAGTAAATTAGCATGTTGCTTACGAATATTTTGTCTGAAGTACTCCTTTAATTAGAAACTGCATTTATCGTCGTGCCTGTGTATACGTTAATCATTGACCATTTCAAAAATGTCCATGCATTTTTTATAAAATCATTCTTGCCTGTTGGATGTTTTTGACTTATTTTTATTTACTGTTTACAATCATTACAATTAAAATAATTTACATTGATAGGGTGTGATTTAATTTCAAGTGTTTCAATTCTTTCTGTAAAATAAATATAAAAATTACGATAACATTAGAAAACTTTTATAAAAGTTTGTATATTTACTCTGAATAGAACATTGTAAAAATACCCTCTAGTAAAAACGTATAAGTAATCTTTTTATATCAAAATTCTTGACAATATATTCCAATAAATACTATTCGGCTAACATATTTCGAAGGTAAATAAATTCAATTTTCTTGTTATGTATTAAAAAAATCCTCAAATAATATATATACATAAATAATAATAAAAAATTATTGTGGTTCTAATCTAAGAACAAAGAATTTTAGCGCCATAATTTTTCTTTAAAGTTATGGTCAAATAAGTTTTTTTGGCTCTCTAGATCTTAGCACATAAGAACTTTTATTTTTTTCATTTTATTTTATATTTGGGCACTTGAAACTTAGGCTCGGATTAATAGTCGTGGCTTAGACAGCATAATGTAATTCAATGCAAATCGATGTAGAGTTTAGCCGTTTGGCACACAGGTACTTTAGGGCAAAACAATAATTTTGAGGGTTATGATGTCATCAATTGTTTGTATGGGATTAAAAAAAAATTTTTCAGGAACCCATCGTGGGGGTATCAAATGAAAGGGTTGATGAGCCGGTTCTAAAAATACACCACACTATTACCTTTGGATTACTTTTTTTCTTAAAATCCAAAAAGTATTTTCAAAACATACCAAGTTTGGGCCCCTCCGGGTAGAAGAAAGCTCAGTGTTTTTCTCTAATATATACCTTAAATGACATTTTATATCCTCATTTTTAACTCCCTGAAAGCAATTTGGAAAATATTAAAATTTAATTATTTTTTTTTGAATTTATAAATACACTTAAATAACACCAGTAAACAGAAGCAGCAGGGTACAGTACAGTTCACATAAGTCTCATAGAGATCTGAAGTTTAAGGAACCGTCTCACATTGCAATTTTCAAAAAAGAAATTATTGTTTTGCCCTAAAGTACCTGTGTGCCAAACGGCTAAACTCTACATCGATTTGCGGTTTTCGAGCGAAATTGCCGTTGTACACCTGCCACTATGTGGCCCATTATAATAGTCGTTGCATAGACAAAGTATTACTTAATGCTAAGACAGGGGCTTAGTTTAAGTAATGTAATAATGAACAATGCTTAGACACACATTGCTAAGCATGCTCTTATTCTAAGCTAAGCCTGAGTAACGAATTTCCTATATCAGGACAGTCTAAGCACGTAATGTGTTAATAATAATAAAACATGGATTCAAAGGCTCAAATATCTATAGGGGATTTTTTCCAGATGCTATTGTCGTCTTATTTAAGGGTTCGAGGAGCTGGGGACAAAATTCTATTACATAAGTCGGTGCGCAAGTTAAAACTCGCACTCGACTGGTTTTTTGCTTTTTATGGCATTTGATGCACGCAGGTAAAATTGTTTAAAATAAATTGACATGAAAAAAATTAAGTATTTTTGGTAAAAAAAAATAACCACCAAAAATAATTTTATTCTATGGCTATAATATAAGCTATAATTTATTCTTTCTGTTTTTGAAAATCCAATACATTTTTTACATTTACTTAGTAAATTTTTAGCAACTTTTATTATTATTATTTAGCAACGACTATTAATCCGGGTCTTAATTCTTTATTTCTAAAATGTTTAATTTTTTTTCATTTAAAACACCTATCGATCAATATTTTTTACAAAAAACCATTCGATCTCGTTTTTCTAAGAAAAGCTATAAGTTTTTTTTTTAAATAATTAATGACAATAACAATAGTTATCTTAATTTACTCAAAATAGTGTTTTAACTATTGGATCTTTTTAATAGACGTTTTCCTGATTTTTTCAAGATTTACACGTTGTTGGCTGTCGCCATCGTACTAATAGTAACTAAGTAGCGCCATATTTTTGTGTACGTCACTGCACTGGTGCACTTTTAAACGTTTAATTATTTAGAAACTGAGATTATTTGCAATTTGTGAAGAACAACCGAATAAATATTGTAAAAAATAAAAGAAGCTAATTGATACACGAGTTTTATTTCGTATCATTAAACATGTGAGATGAAACTGGCTATTGATTTATTTTAACTCCGCTAAGGAACCCTGAAATTTGATTTTTATTTCTATATATATTTTTAGCATCTCAGGAAATGATCACAGAAAAAATTGTTCATACTAACTTGCTACTGGCAATGTGTTCTATCTATAATAAAAAGCAAACTTTGTTCAAAATCCCTTGATGGATGTAATTTAAAAAAGAATATAAGAATGTTATAAATCTAAGAAAATGCTAAGATGATATAATTTTGTTTTTCCATAAATTTACATGGTTCTCTCTATAATGGTCCATCTACTACTTGTTTTCTACAACTAGCAACTTCACCTAAGTAATTTTCAATGAAATTATTTATTATTGAAGTATATTTTATACGTTTGTCGACTTTTTATTACAACTGTGATTTTTTTCACATATCTAAAAACAACCCTTTAGCTGCTAGGCACTTTAAAGCTAAATATTTCGGAAAAAGATCCCTGAATCAAAAATGATTTTCGCATACAATATTTTTGACACCCTACAACACTATGGGATAGGCAAGAAAAAAAATCCCCACTACGTGTAAAAGAGAATTATTTTATTTATACCTATGCTAAAAAACAGTTTTATAGCACTAATAGTCTCCGAGCTATGCCCCAGACACAATCATAGGCAATATAAGGGTTTCTTATCGATTACGAAACCCTACAAACGACACTATTCCTTTACGTTAACGAAGCAAAAGGTGACCTAATTTTTTTAGGTAGAAATAGCTAGAGATTAAAAGATAAACATTTTTTTAAATTCTGATCGATAGTTCCCACGGGATTCTTTACACAGACAGACACAGAAGTTATTTGGTTTAAGTATATTATATGAATAAGAATGTTTTTTTTACATTATCCTGCTACAACACCTTGTGGACTTCAAACGTCATAGCCGATTATTAGAATGTTTTGGACTGATACAAGCAAAAAGCCATAGTTCCACTTTAGAATTTAGTCGTACTCGCACATCAGCGGGCACACGCAGCGAGCGCAAGCATGATACAGTGTAGGACCTAAGGGTTTTTCCTAGAACACAATAAAATTAAACTTTCTAATTTTAACGGATTTGGTACATGCACAAAGGTAATTTTAATTAAAAATTTGTTTATTAAGTGTTTCAACACAAAATTGTAATTATTAGCTACTAGCTTCTGCCAGTGGCTTCGCCCGCCCTAAATTTCGTTATGGCGTAGGTTCTTACGGCAACTCCTCAATTATAGAAAAACAATAATCAAATTTTTCCTCTTTAATGGCATAATACATTTGTGTCTGTGAAACCATGGAAATAAACCCAATCAGTCAAGCCGTTTAATAGTTTACATACCAACAGCAGCGCCATCTACCGAGTTCAATTGTATTTTTAAATCGTCCAGAAAACCATCGAACTACCCATATAAAATTTCAACCCGATCAGTTCAGCCGTTTAGTTACATATAAAAAAGGAAGTAATTACATAATTAAGTAATTAGGAATATACGGAAGGATAATTCTTACTACCCGTTTTCCCGTAGGAATGAACCATTTTCCCGCGGTAAAAAGTAGCCTATGTTCATCAGGGATAATGTCGGCTTCTAATGGTAGAATAATTTTTCAAATCGGTCCAGTAGTTTCGGAGCCTTTTCAATACAAACAAACAAACAATCAAATCTTTCCTATTTATAATATTAGTATAGATTCACTATATGTTTCATCTGTGATTTTACAAAGTGTAATAATTGGATGCACGCAATAAAACAATAAATTAATTTGTAAAGCTAGTTGTAGTTCATTCACTTGACGATTCGAATGTGTTACTAAAAACCCATTTAAATAAAAAGATTTTGAATTTGAATACCTTTTTTTAGGTGGGTGCAACTTAAATGAAATGGTTGTGACATATGTCCAGTAAGACGGGACTATAAAAAGGATACGAAGAAAAATTTAAAAAGTAGATAAATATAAAAACTAATTTAAAAAATGATTTTTAATCGACAATACAGTGACGCGTGCTTAGGGCGAACATTAAAAACTTATTGACTGTACAATTGCGTTGATTGATTCAGGTATGTATCACTCGGTGAGATGGAATATTCTTGGTTGCGGCGTGACGCTGCAGCCTGTCTCCTCGCATCAGGACGAGTTACCGTTTTCGCCCGCCTCTTGGAAGTTGTTAACGCTGCTTGCAAACGGCGCCCCTAGTCCATATAGATGCCCACTCGTGCTTTCGATGTTGCCGTCGAAGAATATCTGCCATAATAAATTAATTACACAAAATTTAGTGGTAATAGTAATAGTGCGGCTTATGTGCATCGGAGAGTTTAATGGATTATTTATTAACCAGGTATTATTTTACTAAGTTTAAGGAGCAGTTACATGGGCAAGTAAAATTGCTCAATCCTGTGCAGTTAGTCTATTATGCCGTTACGACACTCACGACAACATCGGGAAGTATAGTGCAATGCCAACATGTAATTATTTCTAGAAATACCGCCACACTATACCAAGCGAATACAAAATAATATCTTCACTACCTACAGTCCGTTGCCGAGCATCATTGTTGAAAAAATTACCCATGTAACTGCTCCTTTAGTCAAAGAGAAGCTTTGAGAACAGAAGACGACTTCAAACTAACAAGCGGTACGGTAAATTGTACGCAACTAGCTATCCGCCACTTGCCACTTTTGTCTAGCATGAGTTTTACTGGCATACGTATCAGTATCACGTCAAACCTGTCTGGTGTTGAGTGTTACGTTATAACACCTGAATGGAATACATCAGCATAGAGATTTACCTCCTTGATCTTGAAGAAGGCCATTCCAGTGAGGTGCGAGTCAGACCCAGCCTGATGCTGTGGTCCAACGCGTCGTAGTTCTAATTGATCAGCCACTTCTTGTAAGCCGCCTTTGAGGTTCTTGCAAAGTTTCATCAGGTACTGCCAAAAGATATATTATTATTTTTTTCTACTAATATTTTTATTTAGAGTTAAAAAATTTACTGCCGACATACGAGGTTTTCTCTAAGGATTAAATTATAGGGTACTTCAAGAAAGGTGTAATTCGAGTTTTTAAGAATCAGCAACGCACGCGGCACGAGTAATGCCTCTGGTGTTACAATTGTCGATAGGCTACGGTTATCACTTATAATCGGGCAGGGGGTAAGTAGTATATAGAATTTCCATGATATGTTGTACGATAATTTTTATCTTCTTTATATGATGGGGAAATTCAAATAAATACAAATATTTTTTGGAAATTACAGCGCCAAAGTAAGCAAAGCCTGTGTTATGGATACCAGACAACGGATACAAATACATATATATTACTTTGTTCTTGTAAATACATACATATTATACATAAATACACCTAAAATCAAGACAAACACAAATGTTTTTTATCTCATAAATGTTTGTCCAGTGCGGGAATCGAACCCATACCAACTAGGCTGCGAGGGAGTTATTTGACATGGTAAATACACTTTATGTATTATGCATAATAAAAAACATGATACCAAATAACAATAAAATAAATGCTTGATATATGTTTTGGAATATTTAAAAAAGTCTACTCTAGTAGTAGAGTTAATCAATTTAAATTAGACTTAAGATGCTATATTGAAATACGCTTTGTATGAAGTAGATATAAGCAATATCTAGGGCGGCACTAGTGTGCAGTACCTATATGATGAGGCTTTAAGTGTAATGCAGATTTTATTAGGATGTTATTAAAACTTCATAAAATATCGTGTTAAATAGATGAACTGAAAAAATTATGTTGATTCTTGATGTGAATTTAATGGAAAAGCAAGATATGATATATAAGTATGAACTAAATAAAACAATTTTTACTAATAAGATTGAAATATTCATACCTTCACGTCATATACTGTAGGAAAATAAAGCCTTAAGCTTTCAAAGAAATCATTCTCTTCTTGTGGCAAGTTTTGATCCGTTAGAAGTTTCAACAAATATCCAAAATCGTATCCAGAATGAAAACTTAGCCATTTTATGTTGTCCATGAGCACAATGCCTTAAACAATGTATAAACAAATATGAGCGAATTCTTTCTTCAAGGAATTCAGTCAAGGCTATTAAAAAAATCACTTAAACCAAATATCGGATGTTGTATTTAAACTATGTCGTTTAAACAGATTTACGTTTAAAGAAAGTGATATTGATATGTTTGTTGAATTTTCCTTTTCGCATCCATACTAGTATTATGAATGCGCAACTAACTCTGTTTGTTACCTCTTCACGCTTAAACCGCTGAACCGATTTAGATGAAATTTGGTATGGAGATAGTTTGAGCCCGGAGAAAGGACATACCTACCAGCAGCCATGGATACCTACCGGATGTCATTAGCAGTTCTGCAAACTCCAGAGGTTCTATCCCATGCTCTTCATGCTCCCTAAATTGCAGCCCAGAGTTTTGTAGCAGATCAATAGAGTCTTGTGCGTACATATCCTCCCTAAAAAACAATTAAAATTACTATATCTTTGCTTATTATAGCTAATTAAAAAGGCAGTAGAGATAAGTAATATGTTTTCTTTACATTTATTCAAAATTTTATTAACATTAATAGTTTAACAATACTATTGGTTGTTATGTTTAAGCAAAATTAAACAATTTTTAATAAATAATTTTCTTACTGTTTTAGATCCCATAAATAAATAAAATATTTTTGGTGTACGAGAAGTCCCATTTTAAATGGTATAAACACTTCAGTTTGTAAGAATAGTTTTTTTTAATATTATATGGCGAAAAAAGGGTGTTGCAATGATTCTGAAACTCCTACAGTTTAAACATGATTGGACAGAATTGACTAAAATATTATAGATAAAACGGACTAAGTATCTTTTTTAATCAATTAAAATTGTCATTGACAACAGCACTATCTATTTTTCAAGTAATAATTGCTCAGTTATATTCAATTTGAATAGTTTTTTAAGTCTGCCTATAACTTCATAAAAAAAAATATATTTTGTATATTATTTCCTTTGAAACAGAAAAATAATACAGTGATGTTTCTAACATTCGCGTACTTACTGAAGATTAAACTTAAAATTAAACTGCCAAGTGCTGCACCCTGGTGGAGTTTTACCATTTTCATCCATAAAAGTCAGACCCAACTGTATTATCCTTAAAAGGTCCACATTGCATCTGTAAATGGTCATCAACATTAAATATTGGTTCAACACAAAATTTTAATATTATATGCTTGTATAGAAACATTAGGATGTAACAATAAGTTTCGAAAATATTATCTAAATTTCATGTAATATACCTGTTGATATTCAAATAGGACACGTGATGTTAAATTTTAAGGTATAAAGTACATAAGAATTTGGCAACACTAAATCAAACAGCTCTGTACCAAAAATCAGCTCAGTTGCTGGAACCCTAAGCAATAACAAATAAACCTAGAGATCTTCACAATTATATATTAGAAAGGATACTTTTATGCCATTGTGAATGAGCCTGACTTAAAAAAAAAATGTAAGGCAACCCGTATTTTATCATTTGAGCTTGTTTTGGATAAACATCCAGAAATACAACATTAAGATAGCATGTTAATAAAGATTTCAAATGCCTGCTTCTATTGAGCAGTATGATCATTTGACATCTATTAATTTAAATTAAATTTTAAGACAACTAAGGACCACTTTGGCAAATATAATTCCAACATAAATAATGATAATATAAAGCAATCTATGTCTACTCAATTTTTATGCAAACAGAAACAAAAAAAAAAAACTTTGTCATACTAAAAATAATATACCATTGAACCTGGTGCATCAGAATATACAAGGAATGTCTCAGAAAGAACTAGAAATTAAATTGTTCATAAACTGCCAAAAGATAGACATTTTATGTATCACTGAACACTGGCTACGCTGTCATCAGTTTATGTTCAATTTCACTAATCACCAGGTGGGAAGTTCGTTCAGCCGAGTAAATGCAATCCATGGCGGCTCTTTAATTTTAGTTAATAAACAGCTAAAGTTTAAGGAACGTAAAGACATTGTGAGCCTCTCAGTTGAGCGAACTGCCGAGCTGTTCTGTATAGAAGTTGAGCATCTCATTGTTGTAAGTGTATACAAGCCGCCTTGTGCAATGTATGATAATTTCGAATTAGTTATGGAAGAAGTGCTAAATAAAATCAGCATTTCCAATAAACAAATCATTGTTTGTGGAGACTTTAATATAAACATTTTAGAAAATAGCTCATTAAGCACCAGATTGCTCGCCTTATTTCGGTCTTTTAATTTAAAGAATTGGTTTTGTGAACCAACTAGAATTGCTGTATCTAGTGCCACTTTCATCGACAATATATTTACAGATATAAAACTCATTCAAAAATAAATTATAAACAATCTATAGTTAGAACATTGTGGACAGTTAGTGGTTTTAGAAAGAAAGAATAGTCAGTAAAACTTAGTAAAAAGGAAATTAAATTCATACCAATAACAACTAAACGGATTGAATCATTTAAATCTAACTTATTGCATAAACTTCCGGATTTACTTTATAATGGCAACCCAAATTAAATGTACAATACAGTTCTTCTCTAAAAACTAATGTTCCTGAATGTAAAGTTCCCTTTGTATTTAAAAACATTAGTCCTACGGATATCATAAATACATCAGAAATAAAAAACACCACAGACCTTTGGGGACTTTCTGTAAAAACTATTAACTCAATAATTCATGTAGCACATCCCTTAGCCATAATTTTTACTAGTTGTGTTGATAGTGATATGTTTCCTGATGAGATGAAACTAAGCAAAGTTATACCTCTTTTTAAATCAGGTAGTTCAACAGACCCTAATAATTTTCGGCCTATTTCAATACTGCCTGTACTCAGTAAAGTTTTTGAAAAAATCATACTTTGTCAAATGTTAAGCCATTTCTGTATTAATGACCTACTTAGTAGGAAACAGTTTGGCTTTATGAAAGGCCGTTCCACCATCGATGCAGGAGTGGCACTATTAAAAAATATATTTAACGCCTGGGAGGATTCGCATGATGCTCTTGGAGTGTTTTGTGATTTATCTAAGGCATTTGACTGTGTCAAGCTACATCACTATGGTATTAGAGGCAAGCTCTCGACCTTTTGACCTCCTACATGAGTAGAAGAGTACAGAAAATAGATGTCAACGGTGAAATATCTCCGGGATCAGTAGTCACTATGGGAGACCCTCAGGGCTCAATTTTAGGTCCTTTTCTATTTCTTATTTACATTAACGATCTCCCATATCATGTAAAAAACCATGACATTGTCTTATTTGCTGATGACATCTCTTTACTTTTTAAAGTTAAGAGACGACAGACATGTTATGATGAAATGAATAATGCCCTTTCTAAAATTGTTACTTGGTTTAACGTTAATAATTTGATACTTAATGAAAAAAAAACCAAATGTGTTAAATTTACATTACCAAATATTAGTCAGATAGCGACATGTATTAATGTTAATGGCGAGCAATTAGAACTTGTTAATTCAACAGTCTTTCTTGGGATAACGCTGGACTCCAAACTTCAATGGGGTCCTCATATTCATAACCTAGCCAAAAAACTTAGCTCTGCTGTGTATGTGATCAAGAAAATAAGACAATTGACCTATGTCGACACTGCAAAAATAGTATATTTTAGCTATTTCCATAGTTTAATAACATATGGTATCCTATTGTGGGGTAGCGCTGCTGATGTAAATACAATATTTTTGTTACAAAAAAGGGCAATTCGTGCTATTTATAAATTAGGATCAAGGATATCTCTGAGGGATAGGTTTCGGGAAGTAAAAATTTTAACTTTAGCGTCGCAGTACATATATGAAAATCTTTTATATGTACATAAAAATATCAATAGTTTCAGCAAGAAAAGTGACGTTCACAAAGTAAATACTAGAAGTAAAAATAAGCTGTTGGTGCATGATACACGTCTACACAAAATAAGTAACTCTTTTATGGGGCAATGTATACACTTTTACAACAAAGTTCCCAATAATATTGAAAAGCTATCAATAAGTAAATTAAAATCTTTTATCAAACAAGTACTTTGTAAAAAAGCAGACTACAGTATTTCAGACTATGTTAATGATAAAAATCCTTGGGACTGAAGATGCTGAATTACAGGATGCATAGGTAAACCAAATTAAAATGGAAATAATATAAAATTGTACAGCTTAACATTTTTATTTAAAACATTGATTGTATTAATTTTTTTAAAAGAGTAACTATCGAGTTTCTTGCCTGATTCTTCTCGATAGATATCAACAACATTGTGAACCGGATTTCAAAAAATTATATTTCATAACTTTGATGATTCAAAAGTGATTGTAAAATCCTTATTTGAATAAAACATTTTGACTTTAACTTTGAAAAATAGAGAGTGATATGATTTTAAAATCAATTGTGTTTACTTGTGTAGATTGACAAACATAATAAAAATATCTTTTTTACCTTAGAAGTTGATATTGGTAGTCTGCCGTTGATCTGAATTCTCCAATAGGCCTGGCAACCACACCTGGAAACTCTGTGTCCATGGCTACCCAGTGAAATTTCTGTACAACCTGAGCAGACAAAATAACTAAAATGTTATAAAATTATGTATTGAATACAACCAGATATATAGAAGATGCAGCCTTTTTTTAACAACTTGCTGGGATATAGGCTTCCTTTAATACAAAGGGCCTCTGTACTGTTATGACTGTATTGTTTCAAACAAAAAAAGTGTCTTTGAATATTCTTAATGAGGAGTGATCCCGCCTAACTATATTATAAATGTGAAAGTGAGTTTTTTGTTTGTTTGTTGTATTTCACGCCTAAACTGCTGTATGATGAATTTTGGTATTAAGATAGATGAGACCCTGAAGATGGTTATAGGCTACTAAAAACGTCAAGTGTGATTTGGTAGTTTCAACAATTAATGAATTCGATAGCCGAGTTTAGCGCGGGCGGAGCCTCGGGCAAAAGCTAGTTATGAAATAAATGGAATTGCACCTGTCTCAGAACATGAAATTCTTCATGTAGATTATGATTCCAGACATTTTTGATGTTGCAGTCTTCTTTTACTTGTGTTAATGACACTGAAGCAAAATTTGCTGCAGGCATCTGTAAAAAGTAAAGGTAAATTTATTACTTTGTAAGGATCGGGCCAACAATGCCTTAAAGTTGAAGTAGCTTGTTGTTCTAGTGGTGTTAAAAAAGAACACTGCGAGGCATGACCAACGTGATTTAATTCAGTATGTACGCAAGTTCACAATATTTAATGTAGTTTTGAAAAGTAACAACTGATATTGCTAAGAATAGTGTTGAAAAATTGGCCATATCTTTACTTTTTATATACTTAAATGGTAAAAAGTATAATACTTGTTTTCATCAACAGTACCTGGAAGACTGAGCACTTTTTTTTTAAACAACACCATCTACTGTTTAGAAGCTTTAGTGTTGCTTTGTCGGTAAAAATAATAGTATTACTACTCACCAATAGCCGCAGGAGGATAAAACAGATCCTAGCTAGATCTGTTTATCGCTCTCGGAACCCTTTGCATACCAAATTTAACGAAAATCATTGGAGCCATTTCCTAGATTTAGATTATAAATAAGAATAGCTCATTTAAAGTTATTAGATATTTTGTATAACACTTTGTTGCACTTGCCACAGGTTAAAAATGGTATGAGGACGAAAAAAAGGTTTTTGTTAACATTTTACAATAAATATGTTTTGCAATACCTATATATTACCTACAAAACAAATAGCTATATTTTTATAGCCACAGTTCATACAAAATTTCCTCTTGGCTCAAGGTTATTTCTTGCTATAAAAATATTTGTTCATATTCATGATAAAGTGATAGATATAGCCTTTGTGATATGTTTTCTTTGAAGACTCTAAACTTCTGGGAGTCTTAAACAACGAAAGTTTATTTCTATGGTATTTAACTTGTATATCTTATTTCTACTAAAATGTGTATTTGTAAGATTTATGTACCAGGACTTCATAAGTTTGTACTACATAGTTGTGTGTTACAAAATACACATTCATTTGGGAAATGCCAGTAAAATATTAGTGCCGTTAATGGCTTGCTTATGTGTTATGCTTGGTAGTAGTACATTATGAATAATCATTAATATTTAAAGGATTAATTTGCTGCAACTATGGTAAAAAGATGATTTACAGATTTATACTGGTACATCTGTTAATTTTTTGGACAGAGCTATTGGTGTCCTTAATATTATAACAGAGTGGACAAAATAATTTGGTCTCCTGAATTCAAAAAAAATCACAGGCTGTCATCAGGAAGTAAAAAATGTTGTCAAGCTTTAACTTATCAGATCTGCCTAGTATAAATTATAATGTTGTCACTATTCAATGGGTTGAACATGTTATCTTGGAAACCACAAGTCTCCCCATTTAGTAAGAAACTATATGCCTCACTGCATTCACTTTAACATTTACATAACTTTCTGCCACTTCAAACTAAGGTAACTTTGGGGCAGTCCTTACTGCTTTCTTTACTTGATTATCTTGACATTTGCCCCAGTACTCCCCAATATCATCGATAGCTTTTTTTTTAAAATTTAATCATGTTTTTTGCCAGAATATGTCTTTAGGTCAAAGGAAGAACGAACCTATTCAATTCCATCACATACCACAACTTTCTTCAGGAAATCCTTTGCCTTCAAGACTGCCTTGTAGTAGAATAATTCACCAACAGATGTAAAACTCTCATGTTCAATTTTTGTTTTAAAAAAAAACCCAAAAAAGCATTATTTCAATTCAGTTAATTATAAATAATGTCATTGTTTTTCACAATGCATAGTGTTTATTTCTTTTTTTTAATAATCATCTATATGTATGTATATATAATTATCCATGTATGTTTAAATATTTCACTATTATTTATCTATAAGTAATTTATGGTTTATGTTATAAAGTATATTTTTCAAATTAAATTCTTATATATTAGATACTACCGGTTAATGTTTACCCACCAAATACCTAACATACCCAAAGGTTCACTGGAAAAGACTACATAATTTGATAAGTGCGCCTTTGTACACAGACAGGTAATGATTATAAGTTTAATAATATTTCTTTGTATTTAACTGAGTACAAGAAGAGTTTAGTAAATAAAATAAATAAAAAGAGCTGTATGAAAAAGAATTTTGTGTAAGTTTTTAATAAACAAATATTGGTTTGAATAACATTACATAAGATAATTTTAAAATAAGTTTGTAGATCTGTGATCATGATGTTATGTAAAACGATGTTGTGGAAAAAAATTTGTTTTTTAGATTCTGAAGTGAACAACAGTTTTCATCTGTCTTAATAATTCAATTTGACAGGTAAAGAATTCGTAAAAGGTGTTCCGAAAGCACTTAGGTAACTACTTTGCTGCATTATAGCGAAGGGCAGCCATGTCAAACTAGCACTTATAAGAATAGCTTATATGGATATATACAATATAATTTTTTTCAACGAAAAAAGGCCTAAAATATGTCCACTATTTAAGTTTCACACATTTATTTCCCATAAGTTTGTATGCATCTTAAACGAGATAGTCATAGCTTAAAATTCACACAAGACTCTCAAACCCACAACATCACATTACTCTCGCCAAAGATAGAAGTGCTACAAAAAGGATTTATAGGAGGTCTCAAACCTAGAATAACATCTTCCTGTCGTCAATGATAGAAGTGCTACAAAAAACAATTTATCCTCGACCCCCTTTTGCATGGTAATTAACTACGTAGAGAAGAGGAAGACAAGAAGGTCTTAAGTAGCTGAAAGGCGGCGCAATAATTTTTCCCTTGCGCCCCCTTTTAGTTACTCTGACCTAAGAAAGTAGCTGATTGCAACTAAGTTGCTGGAAGTTAGAAGTTTTGATACAAATCAATCTTTTTGATACTTCGTTGAAATTGATATTGTAAGTAGTGTTAAAACAGTTATGGTACCTACCTTGAAATGCTATTTCTATTCCGTTGTTATATGGTAAAGAAGACACCTTCTTTAATTGCTTTTCATTATAGGAATTTTACAATTAAGCGATTATTTTTCTGTTGGTTACAGTTTGTTGTTTGTTAGAAAACTTTTTTTATTTTTATGTATAAATCGCTTAGGGTGCTGGCAGCAGTGTTGCCAGTTAGGGCCCTCAGGTCGACTCTCGTTAATTCGATACTCGAGAGACTTAAAATTTACGAATTATCGAGTGTTTGAAATATCAAATGGTTCAAAATTTGTGAGAGAAAATTAATATGACTTCGCATTATTAAGTGTTGATTAATTAGCACGACGACGAGACGAGGAAATTCACCTTTAGTAGTTCTTTTCCGTACTCCGGCAGTTCGAGCAGCATTAATTTTCTCCTTTTGCTTTATTAGGGTTGAGAGCGTACTCAGAGGAATCTTAAACATCATGACAAACACAAACTTTTAATCTGTATACCAACGAAAGAGTAAAAGTAACCTGATGATAACTAAACAAACCAATTCGTGAAAAGTGTGTGTCAAATAGTCAAACTAATCATAACAAAAACAAAGGCTCGTGTACGTTGATATAGGTTTGAACTTGTCGCAAAATGTACTTACAATCTTTCCGCCTCTCTTTCTCTGCAACTTTGAATTGTCGAGTGTTGGACGCCGATAAGTTCAAATTAACGCGTCGTTTTGTTATATAGCAATGATTTTTTGTTCGAATTACCACGTACATAAAAATGTATAGATTTAGTTCGAAATTCGAGATTTTGACTCGTGATAACTTTGAATTATAGAGAGGTTCGAATTATCGCAGGTTTGAATTAACGAGAGTCGACTGTACCGTGTTTTACCGTATATTTGAAAGGGAATAACCATAGACATAGAGAACTGGACAGCGCATTATATAGCCAGCTGTAAAAAAAAAGTGGTAGCAAAAGTGTGTCAGAGATGAAGTAAACGTGATGTCTTGTCTATGAGAAAAGATACCACAAGTTAACCCAAAAATTAGGGAGTTTTGGCGCGAATCTTAAGAAGGAGTGGTGTTTTGTCGTGTTTTATTTTTCTAAATTCATTTAGTGTGTTTCGATGTGTATATTTTAGCAATGTTTTACGAAAGCGTGTTAAGAATTGTGCACCAATGGCTCATGAATAGTGAATTATGAAAAAATTAGCAGGACATGACGCGCATTTTCTGAAGGCTTCACACCAAAACTCCCGCCCTATCTTGGGCCACGTAAACGAGGACGCGCAATATCGTCGCGATAAAACTTGTATATGGCGCTTCGCCAAACTTAGATATAAGGACAGGACGATATTTACACATGACCCTGGAGAAATGATATGCAATAATGCGAAATCTGGTCTCCAAATCGAAGAATGAAGTAAGGAAGGAACCCACAAATTGTATAGATTATGTCGGTAAACCTTGTATCTTTCTAAAGTGTGGCAATTTCGTGGGCCTATTGCGCAGTCCAGAGGACAGATTACGAAACTCGAAGCCCATGGAAATTCCTTATACATACATAGGTAGTATTGCTTTGCAATATATCGAAAATTTATTAATAATGCCTTGTACAAGATTACAAGGTTGCTTTACAAAATAGAGAAAGAACTGTACAACGCATTTTATAGCTAAATGTAAAAAAAAAAGTCGACGAAGTGTGACAGAGACGTAAAGAACCTGTCTCTTGTCTCTTTCTAACGTGTTTTAAACATAAACAAACTAAATGGTGAAAGTTGATACAAAGAGAAATTGTCTAAGAGAGACGATACCACAAGTTAACTTTGTGTATTTGGAAAGTGTAGCCAAATTGATGCTATTGTACAGTCCATAAGACAGATTACAAACTCGAAGCCTATGAGATATTTATAAAACAATTTTTTGATCAGAATAAGTAGAATGAGAAATATTGCCAAATATTTAAAGAAAAAAAAAGACGAGCGAGTCGGACAGGGTCAAGTGCGAGGCGCACTCGCGCAATAAGGGTAAACCGATTTAAGTAGAAAATTTTGCCAGGGAAGGTTTCTGAATCAGTACAACCCTTTCACAATAGGTTGGTGCGGCAGTTGTTTTAAAAAAAGAAACAATGTTCGCCGGGTCAGCTAGTATTTATATATATGTTAGAGGGGGATATTTCAACTTTAGCATAATATCAATTTTACGAAAAAAGTACTAAAAAAGGTCAAATGAAATTGTAAAGACATATTCAACGATACCTTGATCCCTGTTAATCTAGGAGATTCACTCTTTAAAAATATTTTTCACAATGTCATTAAAAAACCGTCACATATTTCCCAGTAAAATTTTACAAAAGTCGATGGAAAGATGGCTGAATGATAAAACTGTGGCATATAAACGGATGGACAAGACGAAACTTTAAGGGTTTTGTTAAACTCTTTTTCAGCCACCTTCCATTCTATTCCAGTCCAAATTTTTAGCTAGTATTTTTCTTAGCCTTGAGATTTTTTGCACTTATGGCCATGATCATATCTCTGGTGACAGGACATTTGCTCTTAATTTTAAATGCACAGTGGGAGTACGAGAAGCTTGATCAAAGTTTGCTGTTACTAGTCAGTTTAGTCTTCCAATTTATAATAAAAAGGGCTTTATTTCCAGTTTTGTAAATATGGCAAAATTGTGAAATTATTGATTTTTGCTGGTGTTGTGTTCTTCACATATTATTATATTTATACATAGTAATGCATCATACGGGCACAGCCGATACATTTAATTCATTCATACAGTCAGTCATCGCCTTTGATAAATCCAACAACGTTGAGTAGGTGGCGCCGCAAGAAAATGACCTCACGATTGATCTGTCTAGACAACTTTAATGACTGACTGAATTAAATTATTATTTAGGCCCCCCTCACCACAAGCCTTAATTACCGTACAGATTGGCATCACTGGCTGGCAGTGTTTATACAATTTTGTAATAATTGGTTATTCGTTCGTTATAATTGATCTGCTGTTAGGTGCAGATGTCCTGGGCCTTGGGCTTGCTGACTTAAGGAGCCGGGAAGTTACTTGAGCTACTTGGGTTTGGTTGCGGTTCCAACTAACCCGGGACACATCCAGTAATTCCTGTACGCCTGTAAATTAGGGTAAAGCGCTAAATCATAAGCAAAATTCTGTATTGAATTATAGATAAGACATAAAGCACAGCGTACGTTTCTTAACGTTTATACGTATTGCAACGAAGTATCTAAACGAAGTATGCAAAAACATCCGCAGATCACTGCAATACCGCCGAAACGCGGTGAAGAATTTACTGCTTGAAACACGATGAAGCAATGTTGTAACTACGCGATTTACAGATAGAGTTTTTTTATTTTTACTGATAGCCTCCAACTTGTATGGTTTTAGTGAATTTTAAAGGCCAATAATCTTTATCAGATTCTGTACAATTCAAATTTTAAGCGAGCACCAATACTGATGCGTTACGATTTTGAATACGCAACACTCCGCAGTGCACCCAGCCTAAGAATGTTGACTACTATAGCACGGACGCTATGCAGGAAGAATTACGTTCAATGACCGGTCACTATTTGTCTCTTTTGCACGCGTATAATTATTTGCCGTTGGGCTCCTCTGACAGAGGTCATCGCATCACTAGATGTGTTAGTAAAAAACCACATTGCTTTGAAGGATTCCCATAGCCTCAATCAAGACTGCGGTCATAGAGTTCACAACGAACATAGTTTTTTGTACATAAATGTATAATAAATCAGTCAATCAATCAATCAGCCTACAGTAGTCCACTGTTGGACATAGGCCTTTCCCAAGAAATGCCACCACACCCGCTCCTCCGCCTTTCTCATCCAGCCACTTTCGGCTAGTTTTTCAAGTTATCGGTCTACCTGACTGGGGGGCGACCCACGCTGCACTTGCCGATCTGTGGTCTCCACTCTAGAACTCGTCTGCATGGCCAATGACAATGGCCATCGGATCTGCGACAAGTATGACCTGGCCATTGCCGCTTCAGCTTGCTTATTCTAAGAGCTTTGTCGGTGACTTTGGTTCTTCGGCGGATTTCCTCATTCCTGATCATATCCTTCAAAGAAACTTCGAGCATTACCCTTTCCATAGCTCGCTGAGTGACTTTGGCAGCTTGTGAATTAGGCCGACTGCCAGTGTCCACGTTTCTTCACCATAGATCATTACATGCAAGACGCATTTATTAAATACCTTCGTCTTAAAACATTCGGGTATGGGCGGCGTAAAGATCTGATGCAACTTTCCAAATGCTGCCCTCCTCAACTGAATTCTTCTTTCGGCTTCCTTATTGAAGCTGTTTCCACCCAGTATGTAATTGTTTATATATATATTTTTTTTTCTGAAAATTTGATAGCAATAGGTGTTGAAATTTGATAGAAAAATCAATGAATCTAGCTAAAATTACTACATCCTTTGAGTGTCCGAAAACAGCTGAAAAATATTATCTGCTAGGACTAGTCAACTACTCAGGACCATCGTTAATAACAAACAAAACAACAAATTATCACGGCAATCGTGAGAAGGTAATCCACCTGAATTAATTTCGATGATTTGAAGAAAGCTACGGTTCCATGGAAATTGACCGATAAGGTTCATCCGGAATTACTAATTTTTGCAAAAAAATAAAATATATCAACACTTATATTCGTATTATATTAAACTATCTTTTGCCAGCGGCTTTGCCCGCCCTAAATTTGGTTATCGGCATAGGATTCTTACGGCAACTCCTCAATTATAAAAAAAAAACACAGAAGGTAAAATATTTATGAATAATACGTACCACCCTTCCCCCTCATGACTGCCCGCCGGCCTCGCACATCATAAATGCGCGCGCAATACTTGATAATTATTTTGCCGCCACGTTATTTTAAAACTGCGATATCTCCTAAGATATTCATTGAAATCGAATGATTAACAGGGCAATTTCGTTTTAAATTAAATGCTTGTGATGAATAACGTATTTATTTGGATAAAGATTAATATCATGTTTATAAAAACACCTTCACAAATAATGCATTATTGTAGAACAAATATGGTTAGCATAAAAAAGGTTATAGTGAGCAACCCTTAAAATATAGATATATGCTGTCGCGGACTTTTTTTTAGAACTTTTATAGGGAAACAATTCTGTCATACATGATTTTTGCGAAACTTTAACCGTTTACGCAGCGGAAGCTCTCAAAAAGATAAAAAAACCCCGATTTTGAAACATATTTCATTAGTGCTCCGCTCCTATTTATGTTAGCGTGATGATATATTGCCTATAGCCTTCTTCGATTAATGGGCTATCCAACACTGAAAGAATTTGTTTAAATCCGACCAGTAGTTCTTGAGATTAGCGCGTTCAAACAAACAAACTCTTCAGCTTTATATATTAGTATACATGAATATATTTTTTATAATGTGCAATAGAACTGTTGTATTAATTTTTCTAGTTACATAATACGTATAATGTTCCTAATGCTAGAACATTATTTTAGACTAGATTAATTAATAGATCTTTATTTTTTAAATAAATAATAGTGACAATTAAACTACTATAAAACGTCGCGTGGATTTGTGTGTGTGTTAATTTGTTCATTTTAAAGCTTCAATACTTATGTATTAGTTAATAAGTAGTTATGTAACTTTTTGTTGTCATATGGCAGCAGTCGTTAAGCCTAGTCAGAGGCCTTCTGGGCGGCTTGAAAACTGAGAGTCAAGTGGCTAGCACTAGCTAGGCAAAATCCGCCAACTCGCACTATGCCAGCGTGGTGGACTATGGCCTAAGCCTCTTTCTTCAAGGAGAGGTCTGTGCCCCTGCAGTGGGGAATATAATGGCTTTGGCGTGAAATAAGTAGTTATTCGTCTCATAATTAAGGACCATAGTTCATTTTACAACGATGCTTTAATTTGTTTGTGGCTTATATGTTATTTGCCCGATTATAAAAAATCTAATTTGTCTGTTAAAATGATAAATTTATTTTGCGTTTCACTTTAATGGTTGTCATTTTATTCAAACTTACCCGCGATATCCCTTGTTTTACACAACCACACCTACCTTGTCGCCATATTCCTAACATTCCTTACTAATAAAAATAAAGAAACCGGGTAGAAGTAAGAAGTAACAGTGTAAATGCACTTAAAACAGCTATTGTCTGACACAACAATTTTATTCTAAGGTGGTGACAGTAATCAGAATTAACGTTAACTGTAATCCATCAGAAAAGTTTTCTGCTAACATGACAAAAGTGACAAATGTTATCTATTCACAACAAAATAATGACCAATTTGGTTGAAGTGGTAACTCTACCATACTAAGTTGCTTTTTGAACGCTCCACCGAGCTGATCACAGATTAAACGTATTTAAATTATGGTGTCACTGATGTCAGCATTGAAAATTCTATTTTGGACACGAAAACGAGACAAAATACTTAAAAATTAAAGATTGAGATACGAAGTATTATATTTAAAATTATTTGTGTGAATAATATCTTGGCCCCAGATCGAAGAAATTCTTTCATTTCTTCACGACATAGCGGCAAACTAATTTTCCGTTAGTTTTTTTTACAACTTACGTAGTACGCTACTTAATGTAAAGTAAGCAGAAAACTCGGTAACTCAAGAAATATAAAAGCGGCAACTTTAATTTTTTCACGGATAAATCACTGCAAATTAGCGGCAAATTCCTATGTATCTATGTATATCTGGTTTGCTCTAAATCCCAATTTTTTCGTTAGTGTCTTTACGTAGTTTTTTTACAACTAACGTAGTACGTTTACAAATATTAATTTGTTACTCATAAATATAAGTATTGTTACGTAGTACGTTACTTAACGTAAAGTTAGCAGTAAACTTTATAACTAAAAGAATATAACAGCGGCAAATTTTATATATTCACGACAAAATCACGACAAATTCCTATGTATTTGGTTTTCTCTAACTCCCATTTTTTAGTCTGTTGTCTGCTTATTTTACGTAAAGTTCGCAAAAAACTTGGTACCTCAAGAAATATAAAAGCGGAAAATTTTATTTTGTCACGGATAAACCACGGCAAATTCCTATGTATTTGGTTTTCTCTAAATCCCAATTTTTTCGTTAGTGTTCTGCTAACTTTGCGTAGTTTTTTTACAACTTACGCAGTACGTTACTTTACGTAAAGTTAGCAGAAAACTTTATAACTAAAAGAATATAACAGCGGCAAATTTTATACATTCACGAGAAATTCCTATGTATTTGGTTTTCTCTAATTTCCAATTTTTAGTCAGTTGTCGGCTAATTTTACGTAAAGTTAGCAGAAAACTTGGTAACTCAAGAAATATAAAAGCGGCAAATTTTATTTTGTCACGAATAAACCACGGCAAATTCCTATGTATTTGGTTTTCTCTAAATCCCAATTTTTTCGTTAGTGTTCTGCTAACTTTACGTACAGTTAGCAGAAAACTCTGTAACTCAAGAAATATAAAAGCGGCAAATTTATTTGTTTCACGGATAAATCACGCAAATTAGCTGCAAATTACACGACTCATTTCATTTCGATTTGCGATAGTTGTTCTGCTAACTTTACGTACATGCTAGACTGACCGGTAGAAGCTCGTCTAAATAATCAAAATGTTCCACTTGAAAGCATTTTCTCACCTAATTCTGGTTTTCTTAGGCAAATCCTACACCTAAACTAAATTAAAATGTGTGGGTTAACCCTTCACTTCACGAAAAGAATTTTTGAAATCAGTTAGTAAATGTCGGAGTTCTGAGGTGAGTTAAAATAAAATACAAACGAATTAAGAACCTCAACCTTTTCTGAGGTCGTTGAAAAACCGAAACAATTTCTCGTTTCTACGGTATATAATGACAGGAAATCCACCTTCGAACGGATTAAAACAATATTTTTTTTTAAGTTGAAAACTCGCAAAATAAAAGTCCTAGGAAAAAAGAGTTACTCAGGAGCTCGAATGCATTTCTGAAGATCTATTCAACGACATTTCATATGGGTTGCGAGAAAAAATGATTTTATTAATTACAATATTGTAGCTTTAGATATATCTTCTGAACGAATATATGTACAAATATAGACGAGAATGATTTGATTCTAAGTATTAAATAAGGAAGAATATTTACCCTCTGAAGTTGTCCGGGTCGTGTACTAACGAGCTTGTGACACTGACTTCATTAAGTCTTGCGAACTGCGGCTTCATTTCATGGAAGTTAACTTCATTAGTGTCTGACATTGATTAATCCTTTCTATTTCTCATCCAACATGAATTTAGTTGAATTATTTATTTATTGATATAAAATATTAACTTCTCTTGAACCTCGAGGTTCAGTAAGAAAGCAACTGCCAGAGCAAAATTCCATTTATCGGCAAAATAGGTGGGCGACCTGCGAGCTATCCTTCTGGGAGTCGTGCTTTCTGGTCGCTTGCCAAAGCTGCCGAAGGGAACTTTTGCCAGTCGTCGTAGCCACCACTGCGAAAGACCGATGGTGACTTGGCCCATAGTGCTAAAGAGAAAGCCGATCTACTTGGCAGTCTCTTTGCCTCGAACTCGAATATGAACGATGAAGGTACTGTACCACCTACTATACCGTGGTGCAGTAAGACCATGCCGGAAATCTCCATAACGCAGCGGGAGGCCAGGCGGGCGTTGCTTTCTCTAGACGTTCATAAGTCGAGTGGGCGAGACGGTATAACAGCAGTGGTGCTTAAGCAGTGTGCTCCTGAGTTATGTTCTGTACTCACGCGCCTCTTTGCGCTTTCCTACCACACTAGGCAATTTCCGTCTTCATGGAAGACTGCGAATGTGCACCCGATGCCCAAAAAGGGCGATAGATCAGATCCATCGAATTACAGGCCTATCGCTATTACCTCTCTCCTCTCTAAGGTGATGGAGCGTGTGATCAACACACAGCTTCTAAGATACCTAGAAGTACACGATCTGGTCAGTGACCGTCAATATGGCTTTCGCCACGGTCGCTCGACTGGTGACCTTCTAGTGTATCTCACACACCGATGGGCACTAGCCATTGAGTGTCAGGGGGAGGCATTAGCATGTAGCCTGGACATAGCGAAGGCGTTCGATCGGGTCTGGCACCGGGGTCTTCTATCGAAGTTGCCATCTTACGGAGTGCCCGAGGGTTTGTGCAAATGGGTTGCTAGCTTTTTGTCCGGCAGACGCATACGAACCGTAGTTGACGGTAGTTGCTCTGATAGCATGGACATTAATGCTGGTGTCCCGCAAGTAGGCTAAGAAGTAACCGTAGGCTTGTTTGCCACCTTAGTGGTATAAAAAAAAATATATATGTACTACAATATAGGGTTCTTCAAGAAAGAAATTATTAGATTTCTGAAATGGTATAACAAAATTACGGCGATAACTTTCACTAAAATCGCCACCTGGCGGCGCCCTTTAACCGTGTTACATCCGACCATTCCCAAAAGAAACATACTGTGGTAAATATTAGGATACTCTGCGGAATAACCATACTGCTTCTAATACTGCCACCTAACAAACCTTTTATTGGTTTTTCCCTACCATTAGAACTCATTTAGTCTCATGTGGATTACAGACAATTGCTTTTGATTCTAACTTACTGCGGACGCAGATAATATAATACTATAGGGGATAGGTGTAGTTAGTTAGTTGGACTTATGTTTTCCGCACTTAGCCTCATAATAGGGCCATTGTACGTAGGTAACCAATACCTGTCATTGGTTACCCATACCATCCCAGCTCCGTCCAAAAGTTAAGGAGGCATCTGATGTTATTCAGTGCCTCTCTCATGGTTTGTGGATTCTTAAGGAGCTTTGTCCGTTGGTCGCTCACGCTTTTGCAATGAAGAACCACGTGAGACGGTGTCTCCTCGGCTTCCATACAGCCCCTGCATAGAGGACTGTCAGTAACGCCGATATTGAAAAAGTGCCTGTTTAGAGGGCAGTGACCTGTTATTATGCCAACTATGTAGCGTAGGTTTTTCCTGCTGAGTTTTAACAGTTTGTGCGACAGATTAGCGTCCACGGATGTAAGAACATTCTTGGTTTGTTTGCAATCTGTCTGTTCTGCCCACTGTTTGTTGTGTTGTTGTAAGGTTCTGTCACGTAACCATGTTTTGAGTTGGATAAATGGTATCGGTACAATTGGTTCAGGTCCCATTATTTTAGTGCCCGATCCTCTCTTTGCCAATTCATCTGCCGCATCATTGCCTAGAGACCCACTATGACCACGTATCCATTGAAGAGTAACCCGGTTCTTCAATGCAATTTTTTGCAGTTCACAGTGACACTCCAGGATTAGTCCACTGTTGATGCGGTTGTTGTTGAGAGCTTGTAGCACAGCGGCACTGTCGGAGATGATGCGTATCGATGCATTACTTATGCCTTTAGACAAGACCGCTGTTGCAGCTCGGGTAATCCCAACACATTCTGCTTGGAAGATGGTGTTGAGTGCACCCAAGCTCGTTGACATGTTGATGTTCAGGTCATGGGAGAATACTCCTGCGCCCGTTCCTGATTCCGTTTTGGAGCCATCGGTGTAGATCCTGACTTCATGGATGGATGCCGGCCTCATGAAGCTGGATACGGTATTTTTTGTCAAAGACAAAGGTTTTTGGGATGATATCACATGTCGCCTCTATCATCGGAAGCTCGTTTCCCACCGCCTCCTTGAGCCGTGCATGAGTGATTCTGCCGTCCCGTTTCCAGAGCCCTATATTCTCAAGTCGTATGGCTGCAGCGGCAGCTTCTTGTTGTATAACAAGATGAAGGGGTCTGAGGTTGAGGATGACTTCTAATGCTGTTGTGGGAGTCGTTTTCATACTGCCTGTGGTTGCTAGGCAGGCAAGACGCTGCAGGCTTTGTAGTTTGTTTTTTACCGTGCTTAACTGAGTTCGAGGCCACCAAACTACTGCACCATATGTTATCATGGGTCGTATTATGGCTGTATAGAGCCATAGGGTTATGGATGGCTTAAGGCCCCATTTCTTGCCTATTAGTCTTCTGCATTGCCAGAAGGTTGTACATGCCCTGGTTATTTTTGTGCTTAGATGCTTACTCCAATTTAGTTTGTTGTCTAAAATTACCCCAAGGTATTTGACTTCACTTGAAAGGGTAAGCTCAATGTCAAATAGCTTTGGCATGGTAGTTATTTGAATTTTCCTTTTATTTGTGAAAAGGACTAATTCTGTTTTGTTGGGGTTTACCGTCAGTTCATGGTGGTGACACCACTCTTCCAAGATTCTGGGGGCTAGTTGCATGCGGGTACAGATAATATTTTCTGAGTTGCCTTTAATCAGAATGGTAATGTCATCCGCGTAACCTACTGTGTAGTAGCATCTATCGTTAAGACGTTTCAGCAGATCATCCACCACGATGTTCCATAGTAAAGGAGAGAGTACTCCTCCTTGTGGGCAGCCTTTGGCTACAATGCCTCTCGTGGTGGTGTTAACTGTAAATTGCACTGCTCTTAGCTTCAGGAGTTGATCAATCCACCCACTGATGGTTTGTTCGACTCCAAATCTACTAAGAGAGCGGCTGATGCTATTGAATTTCGTTTTGTCGAACGCTCCTTCGATGTCAATGAAAGCGCCTAGTGTCATCAGCTTATCAGAGAGGGCTGCTTCTATAGTTCCTACGACAGCGTGTAAGGCTGATTCTGTCGATCTACCCTTTCTATAAGCATGTTGTTTGCGGTGCATTGGCATGCGCGTTAGTGCACCCTCCCTTAGATATCTGTCTGTTAGCCTCTCCAGAGTCTTCAGCATGAAGGAGGTCAGACTAATTGGCCTGTAAGATTTCGCTTGTGTGTAGTCAGATTTACCTGGTTTTGGTAAAAATATGACCTTGACTTCTCTCCACTGGCGAGGTATATAGTTGTGAGCTATAGAAGCTCTAAATATATCAACTAGATGTGGCACAAGTGTTGTTTGTCCCCATTTCAGGAGTGCTGGAAATATGTTGTCTAGGCCAGCAGATTTGAAGGGTTGGAAGCTTTCGATTGCCCACACAACTCGGTCTGCAGTGACTATGGATTTGGCTATATTCCAGTCTGTAGGGGTTGGTTCTCTGTGTTCCACATTTTCCCAGTTTGGGTTGTTAGTGACTACACATCCTGGAAAGTGTGTTTCGATAAGCACCTCGCTTATCTCGCTATCGGAGGTCGCATATGTACCATCTAGTTTTTTTATTGAGCCCAGAGTTCTGTTATTATCTTGTGATAAAATTTTTTTCACTCTAGCTGCTTCATTGGTGGAATTGATGTTGTCGCAGAACCGCCGCCAGGATTCACCTTTGCGATATCTTATGCGTTTCTTGTAGTGATACTGGGCTTGTTTATATCGTTCCCAGTCTATTTCAGTTCTTGTGTTTTTGGCTCGATTAAAGAGTCTTTTCAGATTGAGTTTGAGTCTCTCTAGTTCTGGCCCCCACCAGTGAGACTTTCCCCCTATGATTGGTGTTGTAGGGGTGCAGGCTTGCTGGTAGCTGTGTTGGATACACGTGGTTAGTGTGTTTATATTATGTTCTATGTTGTCAGTGCTGTTGGTCATGTCTTTAAAGGTGATTGTGTCTACCTCATTTTGAAGAAGGGTCGTGTACCTTGCAACGTCCGTCTTACGAGGGTTACGTTTTGGTTGCTCGTCCCTCTCATGCACTTGTATGGTATAGCAGATTCTTCTGTGGTCTGCAAAGGATGGTTCAGCGGAGACGTGCCAGTTTGACACAAGATCCGTTGCCCCATCGGATGCGAGAGTTACATCTACTATTGTCTGATATCTGGAATTAACAAAAGTGGGCTCCGAGCCGTTGTTAATTATAGAAAGGTTAGTTGAGAATATATACTCTGTTAGAGACTCACCTCGTTGGTTCGGTGTTAGGCTCCCCCAAAGAGGGTGGTGGGCATTTGAGTCAGCTGATATTATAATGTCCCAGCCATGATCTTCGCAGTGTTGCACTAGTTCAGTCAGCTCCTTAGACGGTATCACCTCATCCCCGGGCATGTAGACTGAGGCTAGCACTAGCGTTTGTTTGTTTGTTCCTGTGTCAAGCCTTACAGCTGTAAGGTCTCTGGAACAGAAATTGGTTAGGGATAGGTGTACTTAATGATACCGCGAGGCAAAACGGTTCCCGACCGTTATACTAAAATTATTAAATATGTAAGGTAAGGTTTTTTGAATGTTATTCACTTATATTGGTTTAATAGTCCTAGGTGTACGCAAAAAAAAACCGCAAATCGATGTAGAGTTTAGCCGTTTGGCACACAGGTACTTTAGGGCAAAACAATAATTTTGAGCCGCAGTTCCTCAAAATATTTCCCTATGGTTATAGTATCATCAATTTTTTGTATGGGATTTAAAAAAATTATATCCTCATTTTTAACCCCCTGAAAGCAATTTGGAAAATAACTAGTTGTTTTGTTAACTTGATTTGAAATTAATAACAGTTGTTTTTGTCTAATTTTCAGTATGGAGTTTGTAGTTTTTGAGATAATTATTATTGTTTTATGTAAGGAATGTGCTTGGGGTTAAATGATCCCAAACAAGGTGTACAAAATAATTCCGGGATCATTTTACCCATATGTTTATCATTTATTTCAGAAAACATGCCACGTAATTATAAGAGGAAAATTACTCGCCAAAGCTGGGAGCCGTTGGCTATGTCGGAAGCGCTGAACGCGGTCACACAAGGAATGCCCTATAAAACTACTAGTATACAGTTTAAAGTGGTCATTAAGACCCTCAAAAGGAGAGCAAAGGGAAAAAATAAATATGCGTATGGTTCACAGAAAGTGTTGGGCAGTATACGTTCAGTGTTTACTCCTAAACAGGAACGTGAGCTGGTTGAGCATATAAAGTCTATGGAGCTGACCACCAAATTACCGACTCCATAAGGCCTGAAGGTGCTGATAATGCCAGCGCCTCCAATATCTTCACTTCACTGATGTGATTTTTCGGAACCGGTCCCCCACAAATCCTGCACTCCACTGCTGAACATTGGCCTTTCTCAAGATGTGCCTTTGCACGATACTGCTGCGTCTTTTGCACCTGATCGCTTTTAGCAATATTGCGTATATCGTCGCGTCATCTCGGACGTCCCATACTACGTTTTCCTAGTTTCTGTCAGATTACCTGATTGGGGATCCAATCTCTAAGAGGAACTCGAGCATAGCTCTTAGTAACTTCGACGATTCAAAAGTGTTTGTAAATACCTAATTTAAATAAAAAAAATGACTTTAAACATAGAGTTTGTGTCCACGTCGCGGCACCATAAATACAATACAATACAATACAAATATCCTTTATTGCACAAAACAAAAACACAAACTTATTGAAAAAATAATATTAAAAAAACATGTACAACAGGCGATCTTATCGCCAGATGGCGATTTCTACCAGATAACCTATGTTGGTATTGATATACAAATTTAAAAGATTGGAATGGTAGGATGTGTAAAATTGTACAAAAACTGAAATAAAGATATAAGTAACATAGAATACGAATAAAAACTACATATAACTAAACTACGTATAAATTACCAAATAAATAAATAACTACAAAATACATAAATACCCTTATACATAAAATATAAAATACATAAACTACACATAAATAAAACAATTATAACTTAAATATTTAAGTGTCTACACCAGAAGAACAGAGGGAGCAAAACAACAAGGTTATGCGAGATTTAAAAAATGCTTTTTTACTTTTGCTTTGAAGGTTGTAAGTTTTTGGATATCTACTGGGAGAGAGTTCCACAATCGCACTGCTTGTACGGTGAAGGAATCATCGTAAAATTTTGAATTGTGACTCGGTGTATTAAGTAATAAATTAGAGGAGGAACGCAAAGAGGCATAGTAACCAAAACGCTGTTTGAGATAAGAAGGGTAGCTAGGATTGAACAGCACACAGTAAAGAAGTGAAAGAATATGAGCATTCCGGCGAAAGCGAATTGGGAACCACTTGAGCTTCACGCGGAAATTGGAAATATGGTCATATTTGCGTAATCCAAATATAAACCGAATACAGAGATTTTGAAGTCGCTCAAGTTTGTTTAACTGGTCTTCAGTTAAATCAGGGTAGCGCAAGCATCGGCGCAATCGAGTATGGGAAGCAAAAGAGAGTGTGCAAGAACAATTTTAGGGTCTGTGGGTAGGAAATTCTGCAGCCTTCTTAGGGAACCTACAGCGAAAAACATTTTCCTACTGACATCGGCTATCTGTGAAGTCCAAGATATACAACTATCTATTATAATACCTAGATTTTTAACCTGGTCATTATAAGGTGTAAGTACATTGTCTACACAAACTTTTGGGAGACTAACCCAGTTTATTCTAGACATAAACTTTGGACTGCCTAGTATTATGGCCTGGGTTTTTCCTGGGTTTATTTTTATGCCAAAGGCTTTGCTCCATTTTGAAATTCTGAGGAGATCAGAGTTTATCAAACCTATCGTTTGAAATAAATCATCAAAAGTTGTTTGATTATATACCTGGAGATCGTCTGCATACATGTGGTGGAGAAAAGAAAGTTGGTGAGTAATTGAATTAATAAAAATCGCAAATAAGAGAGGAGATAAAACGCCACCTTGCGGAACACCGGCAACTATGTGGCACCAATCTGAAAAAATGTTATCGAATTTGATACTTTCCCTACGTCCACGCAAGTAGCTCTGAAACCATGCAACCACCGTTGGAGATATGTTAAGAGAACGAAATAACTCCAACAACACATCAAAATCGACAGTATTAAATGCATTACTAAAATCAAGCAACGTTAATACTGTGAGCTGTTTATTGGCCATTCCCATGCGAATGTCATCCGTGATATTAACTAGACCCGTAACAGTACTATGTCCTGCACGAAGTCTATGCATAGGTATTGAAAAATGATATTGAGGTTTCTAGTATATATTTTTTTCTAAACTGAATAGTTTGCGCGAGAGACACTTCTAAAGTGGTAAAATGAGTGTCCCCTGTAACTTCTAAAATAAGAGAATGATAAAACTAAAAAAAATATATGATATACATTACCATGCAAATTTCTAACGAAAATTGGTTTGAACGAGATCTAGTCAGTAGTTTTTTTTTAATACTTCATAAATCGTAAACCGTAATTTACCTTTCATTCAATCAACTCAAATATGAAAATATTCGTTTGTGTTTCTAGATTACGTAAATGGTGGTAGGCCAACTCGCACTTGGCCGGTTTTTTTTAAATCGACTGGCGCACCTACCTATTGTGAAAGGGTTGTACTAATTCAGAAACCTTCCCCGGCATGTACATAATTACTTACCAAAATTTCATAACAATCGGTTCACCCTTATTGCGCGAATCCGACTCGCTTTGACCCTTTTTTTCTTTCTCAGAAACCTTCCCCGGCGTGTGCATAACAACTTAACAAAATTTTTGTAAAATCGGTTAGTGTGCGAGTCCGACTCGCACTTGACCGTTGTTTTATTTCATAAAAACTTGCCCCAAAACTAACAAATACATCAAAAAAAAATTACTAGAATCGGTCCAGCCGTCTTCCAGTTTTCCTTAGTGCGCGAGTCCGACTCGCAATTGACCGTTTTTTTCTTCCATAAAAACCTTGCCCTAAGACTAACAACACAACAAAAAAAAATACCCAAATTGGTCCAGCCGTCTTCCAGTTTTCCTTAGTGCGCGAGTCTGACTCGCAATTGACCGTTTTTTTCTTTCATAAAAACCTTGCCCTAACTCTAACAAACACAACAGAAAAAGAATTAGCGAAATCGGTCGAACCGTTCACGCGTGATGGCGTGACCAAGGGAAATACGGAGTTAATCATGGACAAACATTCTTTAAGTGAGTTGGTCTTTTTTGATAAGGAAAACAGTGTTTTATTGCATTGTTTAATATATTAAGGATATATGTCAAATAAGAGTTCGGATTACCTTGCAACGTGGTTTTTAGTTTATTCCATTCTGTTGAAAGAAGATTACTAGCAAAAGTATTCAATTTTATTTTTGGAGAAGCATCGCTTTTAAAAAATACGAATACGTATTTTTTAAAAAAATAGGGATTTTTAGTTTTATTAATTGACCGTCATGTTCGGAGATTTTCTTTTGTATAGCTTCAATATGAAGTGTGGTCTTTTAAGATATAAAATAAGAATATACATGGTCTTGACAAGTCGCGGTTAATGAGCATGTCCTCGTAGAAAAGTTGACATTTTGTTTATAATTAAAGGATTGAATAAGATCATTTAACTGTTTGCGGTCAGGTAAATTGTTCAAATAATCTACATTGAAGTCCCCAACGATTATAACACTTTTTTTTCGTTACACAGTTTGTGAAGTTATCGTTCATAATTTGGTAAAAATAAATTTAAACAAGTCAGCTTAGAACGATATATGCACACGTTAATATCAATTTGGTTTGTGGTAGTTCTATAGCTGAAATTTCGATGTTGTGTTCAACGGATAGCGAACATAGGTCGGGCCTATCGATATATTGGATATTTTTAGTAACAAACTTAATAACAAACTGAATGCTGTTCCCCTTTTTGAAAAATAGGATCATAATGTAAAGTAGAAGTAGCGCCTTTGGTTGGAGTTTAATAAAAAAGAAAACCCTCACCACAGTAATCCCCGCAGGGGTGTTCATGGATGTTACAAAAGTGTGCTCGTAACATCCACGTTTCACAGATGGAATTCCGTCCCACGTGATAGATGGTGCGCCTATAGCCGCGCTGCCACCGGGCACAAACCAGGGTCGAGACAACTTCACATGTGTCGGTCTATAAGTTCATAGGTAACAAACATTACAGAAACATACAACCTACTTGAGAACCTCCTTCTTTTTACAATAGCAACATACATTGCTATGCAGGTGAAACTTCTGGAGACGCTTATTACACGGGTCGTGTAAGCATCCCTCGTTCCGTTGTGGAGGAAAAGCATGAAGAACTTGTGTCACAAATAGAGACCACTCTGTGCATGGTCTCTGACTGGGTACGGGAAAACTTGGTCCGATTCAACCCTACAAAAACACAAGTCTGCGCGTTCACTGCTAAGAAAGCCCTAATCACTGTGGTCCCACAATTCCAGAACAGGGAGGGAACAGGTGTCTCCATCTCCAAGAGCATTGGGATCCTTGGTGTTGACATCCCCAGCGATGTTCAGTTCCGAGATCATTTGCAAGGCAAGGTAAAGCTAATGTCCAAAAAACTTGGTGTAACAGAGCGAAGTAGTACTTCACGTCGGGGCAAAGGTTGCTGCTTTATAAGTCGCAAGTTCTGGGCGGGTCCACCAGCCTGGTCCTTTTCGACTCGGTTCAACGACGGGCTGTGAGACTTGTCGACGCTCCCAAAAACACTTGCCGTATCGAGCCCTTAAGTCTGAGGAGAGACTTTGCCTCCCTGTGTGTGTTCTACCACTTTGGTACAATGGGATGTGTTCTGATCATGAGGAATGGTTCGAAATGATGCCCGCGGCTTCTTTCTACCATCGCACAGCTCACCATCGCACAGCTCACCATCGGCAGGGAATTCATTCTCACAATTTAGAACCAAAATGTCGCGTATAGTGCGGTTTCAGAGAAACTTTCTCCTGCGAACGCTTATGTTGTGGAATAAGCTCCTTGCCAAAGTTTTCTGTAAGGACTACAGTATGGGGAAAGAAGTTATTAGCTTTTTGAAGGGTCGGCAACGCGCGAGTGATGCCCCTGGTGTTGCAAGCATTCATAGGCCACGGTGACCGCTTACCATCAGGCAGACTGTAGGCTTGTTTGCCACCTTAGTGGTATAAAACAAAGGGTTGGTTAAAAATAAATGTACCCAAAAGGTATGAACAACATATCCAAAAAGGATTTACAGACTTACTATCTTAAAATTGGGAAGCGTAACATAAAAGAAGTTAAACTTCTACTGGTCCTTGTAAATAAGTCTGAGCTCGACGAATTATGTGGATCTGCCCCGAAGGTACTCTCAGATATTCAAACGAGATAAAGTAAAAAGAAAGTATTTATAAAAGAGGACGTCAACTTTAACTCGACTTCAAATAATGAACGAAGCCCAAGAAATCTTATTATCTTCTTTTTTAGTTAAGTAGGTATTATGTTATGCACAGGTAAAATAGAATTTACAAAGTTAATAAATGTTTTATGTTGCAATTCAAATGTTTAGATTTTTATTTTAAATATATTTGAGTAAAATAAATAATAAGTCTGAGCATTTGAAAAATACTTCCATATCACAAACAAAATAAAACAAATTTTGGTAGCTAAATATAGATACCTAATGTATATGCCCAGCGATTAAAATAAGTATTAAGGTGCGAAAAAAAAAATATTATGGCCAGCTACACGATTTATTTTCATTTTAATCTACGAGTAAATACATTATGTATGATAGATCCTATACACAATCACTATGTCTGTATTTTTTGCTTATTTTGATATGCCATTCCTATAAAAAATTGGGGCTCAGGGCCAAGTCCAAAAAAATGCCTCTTTTTATGTCCTTGACGTACGCTATACAAATAGGGGGTAATAATAGCCGCAGGGTTTCGATTTCACTTTGCGTCCTGAGCGGCGGAGGTTCGAGACCCGGCGTGTACCAAGTCTTTTTCTTAATATATCAAGTACCGCGTCCCAGCAGTGGGGACGTATGAGGCTGATTAGGTTTTATACCTATTGAGAAGTCGCACCGAACCGTAACAAATTGATCAAAACGTAGATTAGAAAGAGTATAACTTAGTTTAATTACGATGGTGTAGTATACATTATCTTAGATATTTATGATCTTCGTAATAAGGTCGCATAACCTTTATCATCTTGTCTATGTACACACAAGTTAATTCTGGGAAATTAAATATTTTTAGACATTAGGTACACACAGCGGCGTCTGGCCCCAAAGTAAGCAAAGCTTGTGTTATGGGTACCAGACAACGGATAAAAATACATAAATATTACCTTTTTTTGTAAATACATACATATCATACATAAATACACTCAGACTCAAGACAAACACAAATGTTTGTATTAAGACATAAATGTTTGTCCTGTGCGGGAATCGAACACACACCCTCTGCACAGCAGCTGGCCAAACTACAGACTAGGCTGCGAGGAAGTCAATCCCCTTTAAACTTTGCAGTGTTGTTAATATGAAAGTGCTATTATAGAAATTAAGCATTTTTAAAGGTCTTATTCAAACAGATGAAATCACGGTAGAATATAGCACCGTAATAAGACGACTACGGTAGGTGGTAGATCCAAAAGAAATACAGTAGGTTAACCGTAATTACGGCGTGGTCGGACACACTGGTTTAGAGATTTCAAACTTTGCACAGAGGTTCTTGTTATAACATACGCGAGGGAAAAACAAACGCGACGCGGTAACACAATTGGTGGTAACACAACAAATAAAGAATGGTGTATTTCACAGTTCATGGATAATCATCTTGTCGAGGGTAAAATAGGGGATGAAAATTTGTATGAGTATGCTTAAATTTTTTCAGCTTTCACACTCTGAAAGTAGACCATAATATATTGTCCAAAAAGCGGGTGTGAAGTGACAAATGTCGGCCCTAGGGCTGAAAAATAAACAAAGAAAAATTCAATCACACTAGGCAAAGTCAGTCACCTTATAGACTTCGATTATTACTATATACAGGTATAATTTATTCTTAATTTGGTTGTGGATTTTTTGATAATGTTATTTAAGATACCTGGTTATACCAGATGTATACTCAACTTTTTTAATGTATTTGTAGATATTAAGCTAAGAACAAGGATATCTAAGCTACACGCAGAGAGCAAAGATCGCTTCGATTGCAATCTTAAACTCGCAGGAGATTTGGCTAGGTATAAACAATACCTACCTCATTCCTATTTTCTATATTTATTTTTTTACTACTAAATATGGTTTAATACAACCGGAAAACCGCGTTTAAATTAATTTAGGTAGATCATTAAAAAATAAAAAATTTTTATAATAGTAAGTTCTTTTCATCAACTAGCAATAACTACAACTCAAAAATACTGGCTGGTATTATGGCGCTTGAGAAATGTTGCGCGTAAGAAAGCAAAAAACGGGGGGAAAGCGTAATAAGTGCAAATTCAAAGGAAGTTGAAACGAATTAAATTTTTTATACCTTATAAAATGAGTTCATCAAGTGATTCTGAAATTAACTTAACGCCTAATTTAATTAGAAAAGAGGCTCAAGCTGTTATAAAAAAACCCATTTTTATATCTTGGCTTTTCGCAATGAAAAGTAGAATAATAGTTAGTTCTTTTTCACATTTGGCTTCTGTTTTCTTTCCTTATATTCGAAATGAAAAGTAGAGTGTTTTCGGGTGAAAGGCCCATTTCAGCCTATTGGCTATTAACTATTGGCGGTCTTAGTTTGTTCGAGGGCCGAAATATCTAGTCAGAAATGGGTGCTTTTTATCCCTTAGTCAACAATCTACTATTGTGCCCAGAGATTTGATATTTGCACAGATGATTTTGTTATAACATACGAGAGCATTTATTAGAACTTAGCAAAATTCATATTCCAATCCGTAATTGTTAAAGCTAAATGCTTAGAATATGATATTAGCCCTTTAGTTTTAAAAATAAGATGACGTGTTTCACCGTTTTTCGAATGTTATCCCCTCGTCAGCAAAAGGTCGATATTATTTTAGGTAAAACCGTAAACAGTCACAAGCTGTCCCTTTTTCATATGTCCACGCAGGAGAAGTCGCGGGCAGAAGCTAGTTTCATAATAAAACTGTATGGCAGTTCACATAAGAAATATCTCTGAAATTTTCTTATGAGAAGCGATTGATTCCTTTAAGGCGGATTAATTATAAGACTATGTCTGTCGTACGTATGGATGGATGTAAATACACACTGACGGAGAGAAACTCGGACATGGCATACTATTCGTTATTCTGTGTCATGACGAAAATATGAGTTGTCATTTGACCACGGAACCTGTAGTAGCAGTCACGTGTGAATCGGACTCGCTTAATTTTTTTACTGTAAAAAAAAAAACAATAATCATCAAATCGCCCCAAATCTTCGGGTGAATTGGATCTAACATTTATTAATCATAAAAATAAAAATAATATAAACAAGTTATAGACATTTTAAGTACGACTGCTACTGGACAAAATTATAAAAAAAAAATTTAGTAAAAATCTTGGTTTAAAGCAAGCAATGATCATAAATTCGTACCTTACAATTGGCGCCAAAACTGCCGTAACCGTATGCGTACACCACTTTTGAGCGTTGCTGGTAACGAAATACGAGCGATAAAAAAATAATGAATATAGCAACAGACACGGGGGGCAAGCATAATAGCCGTGTTCAATGTACCGCAGTTTTTTTAAGTATCTAATTTTGATCCGATTCGCTCGGTGTGATCCGAATTGCTTCGGTCTATCCTACATACGTTCGCAGTCATTTATCTCAAACCAGGCGCTTATAATCGACTCGAGCAGGCTAAAATCAAATAAAATGAAATGAAAACACTGTGACAATAATTTAATATTTTTGACTAAATTCAAACATTCAAGCATTGGCTACAGAATGAATCTTTTTATGACATAAGTAAATATTTGTCCTTGAAGTTAATCATAAAATTTGTTTTTTTTTTCTGAACTGATAATGCAGTTGGCTGTTGCAGCCATAACTGCGTCACCGGGCTTTTTGGGGCGAGACTCTGAAGGAGGAGGAAGTGTAATAATTCTAAATAAAGCAAGATTTGATCGCGATTTCCAATTGACTTGCAATTTGATTTTTGGTATGGAACTCTAAAAATGTTTACAGTACAGTTAGCAAAGCGGGAAACGTTAATAAATACTAGAAGTACCAAGAGTAAGGCAAAATATTCTTAAGAAGATAAATGTCTCCCGTGACTTTTCATTTCTTTCAGTTGCGTTAAAAGATTCGCACAAAATTAATGATGAGGGCTTTCCAAAAGAGTCTGTAAGAGAAAAAGTATTCGCAAAGAATAAAATAATGTCAAGTATTGAGCCTATATCGTAAAATACTTTATCTATTAATGTACCAATGTAAGATCATGCGTAAGTCGCAATTAATAACGCCCAGTCTATCCCGAAAATGGATGGAATTTATTTATAGTACTGCTGCCCGCAAAATAAGATAATACTCTACTTAGTTCCTACAGAGAACAGCCGTAGTTGTAGTAGGTACGAGTATTTACGGGTAAATAACTTTCTTTGGTACGAACTGGTACAATATGATTTTGCTAACCGTGACTTCCAGTCTACTGTACTGATTTTTTTTCTATTTATTTCAGATGGTGTACTTATCTTTTTTCTCGCTGCGAGCGTTCGTCAGTGTTATTACTATTTCCGATCGTAAAGAAACTTTTTATGTACCGTAGTAATAACGTTATTTGCCCTATTACCCCATAACCGGTGAATAAAGATCGTAATAACCGAGGTTATTTTTGCTGTTATTTGTTTACATGGTTATTATAATAAAACCAGCCAAGTGCGTGTTGTGCGGGCATTAATTTAGGGTTCCGTGGTTTGGGAATTATTGCAGATATCCAAAGAACTTGTTAACAGATATTTTTTACAAACATTTTCGTTGCAAGAATTTCTTTCGTCTTTTCTTTGTATTTTTAGATTATTAGAACATACAGTTTAAATTATAAATAGGAAGGAGAAGACAAAATTTTGGACTTTTTAAACTAGGTAGTTATATACTCACAGAATATAGGTACTTTCTTGCCAGCCTCATATACGTTCCTACTGTACCGAAACCACAAGGCCGACTACCGGAAAAATGTACGCTTGAGAAAAAGTTACTTTTAAAATTCTTGAATGAATTTTAAACCAACGACACTCCACACACTGGAGAGTGCGAAAAACAATTTCATTCCTTATTTTCTTACTTCTTTGTATGGAGAGCTATATCCTAAAAATAACACAAGTCAACATGAATTTGGTGCCTGATTTTGATTTCTTATACCTAATTTATGAAAGAAATAATATTTTTATCTCATAAAGTTTGCTTATTAAGAATGGTAACCTCTAAGCATACTTACAGTCGGCACATTGAAATGGTAGGTAACTTTCAACGACACTACAAGGTCAGAAGGTTCAGAAAAGTTTGTTGAACTGTACTTAGTTAGACATTATTGCAGTGCAGATATTTATTCTGTCTATAAAAATGTCTTTCTTGGACGATTACGGTTGCCGAGACGAGACAAATCGGAATTCGGAATCAGAATAAAATTAATTTGAATAAATTTAATCAGAATGTATTAATAGAACAATGTATTAAGATGTTGCCAAAGCAAAAATAATAATATCTTCATAAATGGTGATAAAAAATAACATTAAAATATTTTTGACACAGTTTAAGCATTCTAAGCACGTTTCTCTGCATTCGTAAAAGAGGGATTAGGTACGCATTATGCTGATTTAAGGAATGAGAAGATTGCGAAGTGCTCTAAATCTTCTTGAAAATGCGTTGAATTTTATTTTTATAAAAATTAACTAGATTTTGTACTTTCATTGTAGATAATTTAATTTTTTTGTGTTGTGGTATTTATAATTAGTATCAAATAAAAAAAAAAACCTTTTTAGGGGTTCGTATCAAAATGATTAAAAGGAACCTTTATGGTCAAAATTCGGTGTCTGTCTGTCTGTACGTATATCTGAGCTGCTTTACCTACTAAGCGACTACCAATGCTCAAACGTTAAAAGGATAAGTTGTGGGATTTAGGCCTACTTCTACCTATATAATTTAATCCTCGTTTTTTGAAAATGGGATATTACACTGATTAAAAGTACAGGTAAAGTATAAGAACATAGTCCAGCCAGGGGGATTGTTAGTTTTATTTCATTAAAAATAATTATCAAATGTTCCTCCTGACAACGAAATGTTACATAATAATAATAACATTAATATTTCTCCTGACAAAATTTTTTTTACATCGAAATAACTTATTATACTATCAGGAACATTATTCCTCCTGAAAAAATAAAAACACATTTTTTACATCGAATAATATTTCTCCTAAACAAAAATTTATTTTTTTTACAGCGAAATAAATTATCAATGTTGCTCCTAGGGAACTAAAAAATTTAACATTTGAATAACTTGTCAATAATTCTCTTGACAAAAACACTTAAAAATTTTACATCGTGATAACTCATCAATATTCCTCCAGACAGAATCACTTGGAATTTTTACATCGAAAAAACTTATCTTACAAATTCGTCCTAAAACACTTAAAATATGTACAGCGAAAAAAACTTATCAATATTCCACCTGACAAAACATCAAAAATGTTACCCACATAAAACTTATAAATATAAAACAAATACAAATACAACACAATTTAAAAAAAAGACGAATATTTAACCGAAATATATCTATAAATAGTATCGAATGCTTAACCGAAATATCCTATAGATTAACTACAATGACTAAGTTTTATAGCGGTTTTTTATCAACTGTGGAACATCTGACTTCGCTTGAAAATAGTTAATTGTAGGCAGAATGTAAAGGTCATCCTAAAACATAACAATAGCATAGGATCAATAATAGCACAACATGACATATTATTGTAACCTGTGGTTAAGATGGATATCTACGAATGTTTTTTTAAACATTGTATATGATTTAGGTTCCTATCTACACATATGTACTTAGTATATAAAGATACAGAGCGGATTTGGTAGGGTATTAGGTTAGGTCCTGGAATAGGACATCTGCTATTTTTCCACCCCGAAAAATCAAAAGTCTGCGGGAATAAATATAACGTTTAATACTCAATTCTGCTACAATGGACCATCAAATTGAGCTGAAATTTGAGATAGTTAAAAAACAAAGACGGATACAGGCTATTTTTTAACCCAGAAAATTCCCGCAGGAGTAACTATAATCGAATTCCACGAACTAACCATAGCTGCAGCCTGCAGCTGGTTATAATAAACTTCTTTAGTAAAATCAACGTGTTGCCGTAGGAATCCCACGTCGATGACAAAATTTAGGGCAGGCGGAGCCGCTGGCAAAAGCTATTAGGCTATATGTAAATAAAGGCGAGGGACCACAGCAAAACAGCGTTCACCAGGTCAGCTGTTTTCTTTTAATTAGCACACATTTGCTAGAAAATGTCTGCTTTTAATCCTTAATTATTTTAACGACAAACACTTAATCGCAAAGTTAGAGCGGGGCTTAAATAAATTTCAATGTAATTTAACTTTGCGCGCTCGTCGAAAATTCTGATTTGACTGGATTAATATTTTTGCGACAAGTAAACCAAAATATTAACGTTAAAATGCAATCAAAATAATCCTTGAATGTTATGCTCTAGCAGACTCATAAAACTCCTTAGCTTCTCACTGAGGCGCGAGCTCCTCTCTATCTGGCGTCTAAAGTCCTAAATTCGCACTAGAAGTAAATGTTCCTTAGTGACTGGCTACCCGCCTGTTATCATCGTTTTCTAGACACTTGCGATTTTTTGGTTTGTATAACTGACTGCTCCATAAAACCATTACTCACTGTCGCAATATGGTCTAGCCTTTGCACTCTTGCTTGCAGCATAACTACTAGCTGGTACTAGGTGAGGATTATCTTTACATACTTCGTGCGTTGGATGATTATTAGATATTTGATTTATTTGGATAAATTACTGATGTTATTTTTATCGCTATACCTATTTACCGTTTACTTAAATTTAGATCTGGGCCCATAACCTAATAAAACACTTAAAGTGATTTTGCACAAACTTACTATTCATTTTATAACGCACGTATGAAGCTGAGTTCATCTAATCTAAATCTGAACGCGCCGTTCAATAATCATGATTGTTTTATTATACATTTGCATTTAGGTGTGTGCGTTGAATTGTCACTGAAATTTGATTCCCATGCGCACTAAAAGGTTGACAAATTGTAAGATCAGTCCATGTACGGGTTATTAGCACGTGTGCGAAAAGAAATTGGAGGCAATCGCAACGTTACTGACTTTTTTAATAATTCATTTTCTGTTCAGGCAGCTAGTCTGTGGATTTTCTTTCGCATACGCTTAGAGATAGTTCATCGACTGATTTTTCTTTAAATTTACGCTTTAAGGAGCACTATCTGAGGAACACTTGCTTGAACATATAAAAAATTATTTTATTACCATAGAACGCTATGTCAGTTATCTTATACCTCCTTTTTTATTAATAATATATTTTTTATCTAGGATATAATCAAGTATCTATTTATTAACTTGTAAGTATTTATGTATATGTAATTATTTTATTTGTATTTGAAAGTATGTGTATTTGTTATTATATTGTAATTAAATTCATATATTATTAATTTAGTATTATGTAGATAAAACTTTGCTGTACAAGCCCTTGCCACCTTTTTTTGTAAATTTATTCTTTTTCTGGGTCTGCGGGAGGAAATCTCTGGCATCAGAGATACGTACGCCCTTTGTACTATTTTTCTCGAATTATAATCTCTTGTAATGTATCAGCATGGCCCGCAAATGGAAAGTTGCCGTATGTTCTAGTTTGTAGTAAAATATTTATAACTTATCAAATACACAATATTACGTCAGTAGATAGGTACTATTACTTATTTTGTGACAATATACAAAATAAAATAAGTCATGCATTACTGAATGTGGACCCGGCCTTAGATAATACATTAAACATGACGAGGGTAACAAGGGATGCCACTCTTGTTCTAATAATATGCAAATATTAGTTTGTTTAACAACGTCTTTATTTTTTTCAAGTAGGATTTATGTTCGTTTGATAAAGTTATTTAAAATGGGTGTTATTTTATTAAGAAATACACGCTACGGCGAGGTTGTACTAGGTGGGATACCCTAAGCACATTTTTACTCGAAAAGAAAATTAAAATATTCTCCTCTTCCTTTAGAGAAGACATAAAAGAAGTAAAGTTGGCCGTTTAATCATAATTTAAATTATTTTCGCCTGACCAAAATTCTTCTTATACTTTATCAGTGACTGAAGTAGTATAACATTTTGTCTCTGGTTTTTCATCTTACCACATATTACTGCAAAGCTGGTTAGTCATGACTTATGGAACAAATATTGTAGAAAGCCACACCTTGGTCCATATACACTGTATCAGAGTAGTGTTGTGGCAATATGATCACCACCTGTCTAAACTGGTTACCCCATCCGGGGATTAAAACCTTTTTACCGTATACATATACAAATATATACTAACTCTAAAAGTCAATATAACTTCGTTAAGGTCATTTGGCTATTGTTAAATTCATACAACTTTGTCTATTGTTTTAACATACAAAGCTTACTATAAAACAGGCAAAAAATAACTTCAAAGTTAAAAAAAGCTAATAAAAAAACTCCAAAGGTAAAAATCCCTACTTCATTTTACTGATGAAGTGAAAATATGTTAAAAAGGTAGGAAACGGGTTGTGAATTTTAAGTAGAGTTTGAATAAGTATAGGGTCGTATCAAAATGTCGTTTATCGTTGCCATACCCGTCCAGTAGGATTCTTTCTACGTCATGACGTGAATCCGATCTCATTTCCTTGGAGATTTATGTGCTGGTTACAAATTCTTTGCCCTTTTCCTTGACGAGACAGAAAGGGAGTGAACTTGAAGGTTGAAAAGTCATTATGGGCTTGTCACAGGAAATTGTACCAAAGATAACAGTATCTTGTAAATTTTGAATTGTTATATAAATTGTACTCATTTATCAATACAATACAAATTAGTATTCTGGGTTTTTCAATTATTATAACAATTACTTTACAATTTACAATTGTGCGTTGGAGGATTCACGTAAGTCATAAAATTAATAGCATTATCATTTCTTAACACATGTATCAAAATTGGTTCCTAGTCAATGCTGAACGAAGTCATCCTTTAGCTGGAAGTAAACAGTTATGTTTTATTCAACGTATTTTCAACTTACTTTGTCCTATTGGTAACCGTTTGTTCTATGATATTATACGGTGTGGGACATCTGAATTGCATGGATAATTCAATTTCACGCTAAGTAATCCCACGGATTTGAAACTCGCATAAATTTGGAGTTTGCAAATTAAGTTAGGTTAATGGAATAGCTCGCCGGAGGGACTGACGACGTGGCTTGGGTGACGTATATACGGGATAAGTGATTCTGTTGTATTGAAAAATAACATTTCGTATATTAGTTAAGTATATTTGCTGAAGCTCTGATGGACAGCTTTGTTGCTATGTTACGCAAAAGAGATGAACCCGATACCCGAGTGATTTGATTATCCGCTTGTGCGTTACTAAAACACTGTGCATATGCGTGTCAGGGATGTTATTATTATTGTTAAATGAATGACCCTGATCCGGGTCTTTTGATATAACTACCGGTCTCCAGGTACCTTTTGTAGACTCATTGGTCCGTTGATCGACTAACTTCACACGTATGAGCGACATTTCGTCGGCTCATTCCAGTTTTTAACAATATTATGATGCGAACATCTGCTTCAGGTAAATCCATATTTATCCATGAAAAGAAAAAAAAGAAACAGGATTTCTACCAGTGATTACACATACACATTTTTTCTGTTTTTTCATTTTTCTCATGTATTTTGACCAAAATAAAGTTTTTTAATTTAAAAATGCGTAATTTAAGTTAAACAACTTTATTTCATTTTAGTAAAGGTCACATTTTTATTAAGAATCAACTAACAATTAATAGAAAAAAATAATTATAAAATTCTCTTCAAACACAGCTAAAACAACCGATTTAGTAGGTGCGCTGATTGTTTGTACACCAGTATAATATGCATTAAGTTTTTACCTTACACATTCTAATTATCATAGATGTGATGTAATTTGTATCTTTGGATTTAATTCTAAAATAAATTATTTTTTATTATTAAGTATATCTTTTTAAAAATATCTATCTTCTTCTTGCAACCCATCTAGATGTATGCAATGCCAGTAAAAGTAAAGTACAGTAAAAGTAAAATTTTAAGAGAGACGTTTGCTAAACCTAGGATTCCTAAAAATGTAAACAAATCCAAAAAAAGTTGTTTAACAATACTTGACGACAAAATTAATGTAGGTATAAAGTTCAAATATTTTTATATTTTAGTTGCATTTTATATATAAATTCAATTATGTTAATATTCGAGGGAAAACGGCTAACAACGGTGGGTAATCTAAGAAAACGCAAATTCATTCCTTTCCGGCTGAACACGATTTAATTACATTGTTAGCAAGTCACAATTTTCAGCTGCTTCTTTTTAGGGTTCCGTACTCAAAGGAGCCCTATTAATATGGCTATGCTTTCTGCCTGTCTGTCCGAACATTAAAGGGCTCTATCTTTTAGTCCGAAGTAGGTACAAGCCTGAAATTCTTAATAATATGTGTGTTCTGATGGCAGATTACCTGACAAAAATAAAAGTTAAAAAAATTTAAGGGGGTTCATATACAAGAAATACGTTATTGTTGTTTTCACTTTATCGTAAAAACAATAGTACTTTCAAGCTTCAAATTTGTAGTTATTATAATGTGAGCTCTTTAGGATAACTACAAATAATAAAAACAGACCAAGTGTGAGACGGCCTCGAGCTCGAGATTGTAAAATAAATCCTAAATTACCGTATCAGCGCCATCTAGCGAAAATAGTCAAGATCATTAAAAAAACAGTTACAAATTTGTTTATTGAATACAATATTCAAAGTTAAGCAATTTCGGGCTTGATCAGTCATTGGATGGGTGACCGCTTAGCGGCACATTTTTTGTTTTTGTTTGTGTTCGTAAATTAAGTAAAAGGTGGTACGGATTACAACTCACAGCTTTTTTTTTTTTAATATAAACAATTTAAATACTAGTCAAAAAGTATTTACTCAAAACTGTTTAGCAAACTGTGCTTTGCTTAGCAATTTGGCATTGAATTATTTTTTTCTTAATGGTTTTCAGCGAACCATGAGAATAATAATTGTTTTTATGACAACATCTACCTAAATATTATTGGATAAAATCTTTTAATCATAAACTGACGGCTAAAAGATGCTAGCTTAGAAATAATCTCTAAAAGTGTAGGTAAAAAATTAATAACTTAATACGGAATGTACTATCGGAAAGTCTTCAATTCCGATATTGGATTTTAATATCAGAATTCCGATACTAAAATCGGAATTGCGAATATTTCATATAAAGTTAGATGAGTTACGAAAAGAGAGATCTTTTGGACTAATTTCTTTTAATATTCAACATGATGTTGTTAAGAGTTTATTCTTAAATTAATGAGAAATATGTCTATGTTTTTAACATAGTACATGCTATAAGTACATTAACACATTGTAAGTAACACTGGTGTAACACCAGCCTTGGTCAAAAACACACAAAACCGGCCCAAGTGCGAGTCGAACTCGCGCACCGAGGTTTCTGTACCTACCATTATTTTATTGTTATTTACAAACACAAATAAATAGTCAATATTTTATGAAAATTTATTTGAAAATTATTACAAACTTTTTTTGGTCTAAGCACTATGTTATAGTATAATATGTATGTATAAAAAAGTAAATTTATGTATTTGTATCCATTGTCTGGTATCCATGTTACAAGCTTTGCTTAGTTTGGAATCAGATAGCGCTGGTGCAACATCCAAAAATATTTATTTATTATTATTATGTCTCTGTCTATGTCTTCAATATAAATCAAAATCAATTTCCACTTGTATGACGGAGCATTATTAGCGTACGGCTTGACCTCTTTTTGGTGTGTTCTTAATTGTCAGAACAAGGTTTGTATTGTTGTAAACAAACTGCTCAAATGGGAGTCGTACTCGCGCACTAAGGGTTAACCATTCATCCGATTGTAATTAAATTTTGGTAAGTGTTGTGGACACGCCGCGGGGAAAATTTCTTTAATAGTGCAAATAATTGTTTAACCCGGACAAAGTCCGGGCGGGCCGCTAGCCTTAGATAAATTTAAGAAAGTAAAATGTGCTAAGGCGGCAAAAAATAAGTAGCAGCTTATTAGGAAAATGATTTATTTAATTTAGGTAGGTATCCTTAGTTATTGTGATATAGGTTAAGTAGCATCTATAAAAATTGCTCACTTGTTAAACCCCCGTTACCGTGGGAACTTCGGTATAGAGAGTATATAAAAACACTCTTATATACAAATGCAAAGTTATGGAAAATTTCAAGTCAATCCATTTTTTTTAATACCTCTAAGAAGAAGAAGAAGCTTGCGGTCCGCCTGATGGTAAGCGGTCACCGCAGCCTATAGAAGCTTGCAACACCCGCGGCATCATTCGCGCGTTGCCAACCATTCAAAATCTAATAACTTCTTTCTTGAAGAACCCTAAACCGTAGTACATGTATTATTTATGTATAAATATATATCCTTGATTGATGTAGTTTTCTTCAATATGTAAATGTATGTATAGCCAAAACCATCGACTTTTTCCAGTGACCCCATTGCCGTAACAAGCCGCAACTTCACTGCTTCTGAAACAGGGTGGCTGGCTTTATCCTGTAAGCCATAAATCACCAGATTTTGAGTACAAACCAGTCAAGTACGAGTCAGACTAATGCAATAAGGGTTCCGCGCCACCACACAAGTACTAAATCTAATGCAATGACCTTCGCTGTTCAAAGTCGATGCTAAATATAGTAAAAACAAAAGACCTTGCACGTTTAAGCGAAGCTAGTAAAAATGCACCCCGCGCGACCCATCAACCTATTTACGCAGTCGAACTTAGACTCGTCGCGCCGCGCGCCGTCGGGCAGTAAAATATTTCAAATGCAGCGTATAAGAATAGGGCCCGCATAAATTAAGGACAAGTAAAAGTAAATGTTAAATTATGATTCAAATTAGGCAGTGTGATTTAAAGTTATTTAAGAATCCATACTATTATTATAAATAAAAAAGTGTGTCTGTACGTTCGTTGGTGTGCTCTTTCATAACAGCATGAGAGCTAGGAAACGACAAGATTTTTTTGCACAGATTTTTTTTTATCCTGACTGAGGCACATTTTTTTTTGCATTCTTACACGACTGCCCAAAAAACAAGTGTAATGTTTTAAGTGTTCATGTAGGTATGTATGTAGGTATGTTTGTTTTTTTTTTTTTTTTTTTAAACCACCAAGGTGGCAAACAAGCTTGCGGTCCACCTGATGTTAAGCGGTCACCGTAGCTTATGGACGTTTGCAATACCAATCTATTTACTCCTTTCTTGAAGAACTCCATACATGGAGAAAACCTCGGCAGGTAGTTCATTCCATAACCTTAACACACTTAAGTTAAGGTTATGGAATGAACTACCTGCCGAGTAAGTCGACGGCAACTGATCTAAAATTTAAAGAAAGTAGACAATACATTGTTATCATCATACATTTCCATTCATTTCAACTGTCTAGCTATCACGATTCATGAGATACAGCATTTTTACCCTTATGTATATAGAATTTAAAATAAAAACAATAAAATATCTTTTGGCTATAAAAAAATCAAATTAATTTATTGTTTCATAGTCATGCAATTATCCATGTGCATTGCAAATATCTTTTTTTGAAAGTTGGGTGCAACAGTATTTTTTTCATTAATTTGTGACTAGGGCATGAATATCGGAATCTCGGAATATCGTAACTCCGGAATCTCGGGAGGCTTTGTCCGATATTATAGTTTCGATACTAGATGGTCCAAAATCGTAATATCGGAATTAGTAAATTTTTCTAACTGGGATTAAATAAAGCGTAAATGTCGCTAGCCCACGCTTTTTTGTACGTGACATGAAATGTTATCTGATTATCTAGCAGTTAAAGAGCTACCATACATAATTAATTCATCCATTGCGTTTGGTTCATTCACACAAACATGAATATAACTAAAAGAGTTAGTGATTTGGAAGAGGTCAAATAGGCTATACAAAATTGATAGCAGGAGTTCACAGATTCAAAATATCTACTAGTATCGTGCTTTAGTAGACTACACATTTCCTAATAAATTTGGAAGGAAATAGAGAAATGTTACCATTTTGATATTTTGGGACTTCTTATAAACCTATTTACGAAAAGTAAAATTAAAATTTTAAAAACCCCCCGATACAAAAATAAACTCTAAAAAATAACAAATAATATTTTAATCCTATTATAACTATTATCGTCACATATAATATGTAAGTTCAAATATTTTTATTTTCTAAGCGTCATCGTGTCGGGGGACCGTAAAGTTTATAAAGTATTTTTTTCAACAACAGTTAACTAATTATTACGAATTAATGCGACATGCAGCGCGGGGGCGACCCGAACGAGCAGACAAGTGGGTCAATTTTGCGAATTTTTCGGAGTAAATTCATTTGTTTCAATGCAAATGTGACAGTAAGCTTTGGTGATACTTATAATGTCAACGAAATCTACCATTAATGCAAAACGACACCAATGTTATGCCTGCTTCTATTAACACAGACAATACTTTCAATTGACGGTATCAAATTTCCAATCGATAGGAAATATGGAAGGTAGTCAGATCCCCTAATCAACTATTAAAGAGCTGTTGATCTTCAAACGGCTGATCAGGTCATGGTTACCTTACCATATACTTTCAATATCATTGAAGTAACACGGTACCAAATTTCGAATCGATCGGACATAAGGAAGTTAGTCAGATCCCCTCATCAACTAGAAAAGAGCTGATGATCTTCAAACGGCTGAACAGTTTTTCATGAAACATAGCTAAGAACACTCGGAATAAAATTATCTATGACACAAAAAAAACTAAACGAAAATCAGTTCATCCGTTTGGGAGCTACGATACCACAGACAAATACACAAATAGACAGACAGACACGTTAAACTTATAACACCTCTCTTCACCTCAGAAAACTATGAGTCTATCAAATACAGTAATACCATAGTAATACACGTATCTTACATCATAATTGGCTCTCAGTGTAGAAAGTGAGTGTGTTTTCTTATCTATGTGTGTGTATTATTATGGCAGGATTTTTAAGTTAACTTTGTTTAAAAAAAAAGAATAGGTAGTAAAAGTTTCTGAGATTCTATTTTGATATAGACCTAAAACTTGTAAAAAAAAGATGTATGATGACAAATTTCTAAGCAAATTTCTAGGTAGGTACCTATCTACCTCACTTTACTGATTGAGTCTCCACCGCCGCTTTATCTGTCGGCTAGTACCTAAGCTATGCGGATCAGCAAAGTGCTGTAAATCCGTACCTATACCTTCATTTATTGTAAAACTGCGAAAATACAAATCAATAAGCAGGTACTAGGCCATTATGTTTTTTAGTCTTCTGTTACATATTTTTCGTAAAAAAAAAATTCTTGTTTGTTACCCATTGTTATTATTATACTAAACTTAATAAAAATGAATAAAAAAGTTTCGACTAAATTCGTGTCCAATTAATGTTTGTAATACATAAACACTATACACAAATAATAATATATAACTAGTAGATACGAGTAAGTACGTAAAATAAATTAAAAGTTAATTTTAGACGTCCTAAAAAACTAAAAGTGTCCTCTCACAGTAAGCCGCAGTTGCACCAAATACCTAAAAGCTTAAAAAAACACTGTTCCTGGCGCGACGTAACGCAAAACATATTACTGCAGTGAGAGATCGAGCAGCCGAGACACAACTTCTTACTACGACCGCAGGCCGTAGACCAAAGAGAATATAATCACTACGTTTTTCCGTAGACTGAAGAACAAAAGCAAGCTAGCGTCAGTTCACGCGTACTCACATAAGGTTGAATTTTCAAATCAAGCCTGTATAACTTTTATATTGCATGGAATAATTTCGCTCGTATTTAGGTTTTTATTTTATTAACAAAAAGACACTGTATCAAAATTCTGTTCGATTCTATGTAGAATATATAAAAATTCCAGTGCATAAAAAAAATAATATGATACCCTTACAAATTATCGAGATCTTCGACAAGTAAACTTATTTTGAAGCCTTTCTTGCGATTTTTTTTCTTAAATTCCTTTTTCAAAATACTGTTCGATATTATGTTTTTCCCTAGCCTATGTATTTTTTTCAGCTCTGTAATTAGTGCCACTTCTTCAATCTTTAATAAGTAAAATAGACCTTTTTTGAGAATTCCGCGTAGATCGTCGTCTTAAATAACTTATAAAAACTATCTTAAAATTATTGACTGCGTGTAAATGAAACACCACAGACAAATAAAAATACTCCTTTTGACAGTGTCAGTTTTGTAAGTTGGTCTACCATTACTCGTTAACTTAGAAAGCCTACTTGGCTGTGATAATTTTCCTTGTAACTTTGTGTATAGGTACTAGCGTCGTGATTTTTTTCACGTACCTATCCAAAAACAAACGTTTAGCTAGCGGACAGGGGGGACTTGACTCTAACAAAGTTAGAAATTTAAAGTTTCATATTTCATATATTATTCATTTGCCTGAAAAAACTTAAAATCAGTGATTGCCTCTACTATTTTCGTGGAAATATTTTGGTTGAAAGTGCCACAGATTTCGCAACTAACGTTAAAATGCAAAAGGTAATTTGCTATGTTCCAAGAAGGACAGGGGACAGCTGCATGATGCGTACTTTGGCAATGTTTTTAAACAACAATACCAAAATCAAACATAAATACAAAAACTTTGAGCGACCTTTTAAAATATAGGGTGGTATTATTAGAGCTCCTTGCTTATTGCTTGTGACCAAATCCTATTGTGCGATAAATTTTGAGATACTTAATTCGGTTATTATCAAGCTTAGGCGTATTAGGCGGCTATTTGGTAGAGCTGGGAAAAATCAAAAGAACTTATCTAGAAGTAAAGGGGGATGTTGACCCACTTTCTTCAAAGTTTATTATATCTTCAAATTTTATTATAACAACGCCATGAATGTTGACATCCTTAAAAAAACAGTTCAAAGTAATATTAATTTACTAAGCGAAGAATTAATCAAATTAATCAGCGGACGTCGTAAACGGATTAAGTGCTTCATTACCTAATCTTCAGGTTTATAGCAAGGCATTTATCATCGGTACTCAAGTAAGATTGAATAAGAACGCCTAATGAGATGAAGCTATTTAAATACTTAATAAATGCCTGTTTTCGATGGATTAAATAAAAGGCAGATGTAAGAGGCAGACCCTAACATTATTATCTGGGTTTGTTTACAACCACTAGCTTCCTCCTTCTGGGGAAAAAATCGTTAAGTTTTGCTTAAATGAATACATTCATACATACAAATTGATATAACAAAAAATATTACAGTAAAAAAAATACAAAGTCCACGGCTCAGCTTCCCTAGAATTGAGTTTAATATGCTATTTATCTGTACTAATATATTAAGCTGGTTGTGAGTTTTTATTTTTGAGGCGCTTATCTCAGGAACCAGCAGTCGGATTTCTGTTTTGTGTAACATAATTAGTCAAGTAATGTTTTAAGACTAAAAAGCTAGGCAACTTCACAAAACTTGCAATAAATATAAGTAACAATATGGGAAACAATTGCAAAATGTTCCTAAGTTCAAAAAACGAAAAATAGGCAGAACATTAGACATAGAGGCATAAGACACAGAAAGATAAATATAAATTGTATAAGTAGTTCATAGATAGATGGATAGGTAGTTTATAGCTAGATGAATAGGTAGTTCAAAGAGGAACAGATAGATACTATCATAATTACTAAAATAAATAGCTGAATAGAAAATAGATAACTAGGTCATTAATAAATAAATGGATAGGTTGTGTATCCATTAGACCGACAGTTTATAGAAACATAAGAAATACATAGATAGTTGGGCAAGTAGGTAGGTAGGTAGGTATCTAGATAGGTTAGGTAGTACCTAGATTGATAGTACAAAAAAAGATTTCTAGGCAGAAAAAAGGTAGGTGAATATTTAGTTGAAACATAGATTATAGGTAGTTAAAAGATAGATGCATAGGTAGTAACAGTTGCACAGGAAGAACGTGCAAAGATTAATAAATAGGTAGTACAAAAGACAGGTGCACAGGTAGTTCATGGATAAATAGAAAGGTAATAAAAAGATAGATGGAGAGGTTACGTTACCAAAGTCATACACACTCAACTCCTAGTACATCAATCCTACAAATACACAAATCTATAATATATTATATTTATATATTTACTATATAATATATACACACCTGTATGGTTTCGTTTTTTCGGCTACGAACCCTTAAAAAGAAAAACAAAATAATCATACCAACTTCTTAGCTAGACCACGAAAGTTTTTAGAAATATTGTCTTTGGCTTACTCTCTCACAGGAACCTCCACTTACATATTGGATATTATTGGATGGTTTTGTATCCAAATATTATTTATATATTCAAGTACCTTTTCTCTTTCACTATTTTCCTTACGATACCTGAGGAGGAGAAGGAAGAGCGAATCCTTTACACAACTAGTACATTATTATTATTTCCAAGAGTATTTAGATAGAGAACGTAGGAGGTTTATCGATATATTTTTGTAGGTACTCATCAAAGTAAAAGCTTTTATCTGCTAAAATATAATACATTTACTATTCTATTGCTAAAAGGATTAATTGTAAGAAAAACACTTCTTTTCTAAGACTGTGAATGTTTTGGAACGTAAAAAGAAAGGTACTATAGGGGTTTCATAATGATAAATTACCTACTTGATCTTAAACAAATCAGATTCTTTAAATAAAAATAAAAATGTTACCATTATTATTTTGGAATATTAGTACCTTTATACTTGTAACAGATTTGGTCATTTGATCGGACATGGTCATGATCCAGAAAAATTTAAAAGTTTCCGTTGGAAAACTAAAACCGAATTCCACGTGAATAAACTAAAGCTACAGATATAGCTTGTTATATCAAAATTCCTTATTATAATGAAGAACCGAATTAAGCGCGGGTGAAGCCGTGGGCAAAGTTGCATGAAAATTATATTGAAATAAAAGACAAGAAATGTTACAAAAGTTTTAAAAGCATAGCCATGTTTTGGTGTAACTCATATCATTTGAACTTAGGACTTAAACAAGATCTAACAGCAAAAGAGTCAGAAAAGAATTTTGATAACTTTATACTTCCACATTTAGGCAATGTGAACAAAGTGAATAAATAAGTTAGTCTTAGCGGATCTTAGTGCATGTTACCCTATATTACTACTAAGCTGGTGGTGATGTTTAGTGGCTACCGTAGCCTATGGACGTTTGCAACGTGTACTGCTGACCATTTAAAACTATAATCTCGAACACGCCAAACCCCTTTTTAATCAATAAGGGTGATGCTATATTAATAAACCTATGTGACGGTTTACTAAAAATTTAAAAAAATCAACAAATTTGTTAATAAAACTTTACCGCCTTCGAAAAACCCACTAAAGAGTAAAAACTAAACCTGACGCACATAAAGCATTGAGCTCTATTTCCTTCTCCTTGAAGTCAAATGCCGAAAAACAATCTCAAGCAAGTCTTATATATTTGCTAGATACTTTTGGCATTCGACTTCATGAAGCAAACACTTACCTCAATGTTTCCTGTGCCAAGATTTAATTTTTACTTTACTGGGTTATTATTAAGGCGGTGTTATTATTTTATAAACTTGTTTTTTTTACATTAAAATCTTATCCTCTGAAGTAAATCTATTTTAGGCTAACCACCACTCTGTTAGCACTGTTTTTGAGGAACATTGAAGAGAATTAAAAAAATCTATAAACCTAAATACAATACGAATACGTATGTACATTATAATAATGACATATTCTGGCTTGAGGTTAATCTTTTACTGCATCTTTGATATGAAAATATTTGTTTACTTTAATGATGTAGCCAAAGATAGATATAGCATTTATGATATATCGTCTTCAAAGACTAACCTACAGGGAGTCTCAAACGAAGAAAGATTATTTCTATGTATGTTCCTAAGATTATTTCTATGTATGTTCCTAAGATTATTTCTATGTATGTGTTTTTATAGTATTTCTTAATTCTATGAAAATTTCCGTACTTGTAAGATTGATGTACTAAGACTTTATAAGTTGTTAGAATTTGTTTATTTATGTACATTAAAATTATCGTCCGTATCGAAATGTTACATTTATAACGTACTTTTACCAAAAATCTCGTTTCAATATCGAAAAAGAGAAAAATATTCTATTTTATCAAGATCCAACCCACGTAGTAAAAATAAAACCTAACGTGATTCAGAAAATTACGTTCCAATATAAGAACCTAGGTACTTTTGACAGAAATAAGGCTTCGTTTACTATTCTACTCGTACAAGTAATTTTAACCAACTTCATAAAAAAGGAGGTTATATATACGATATTCGACCTGTATAAAAGTAATATTGTTGAAATGGAACAAAATTAGTAAGAATATGATTTCTAAAATTTCGTAAGTGTATATATGTGTACGTTTGTTAATATGTGTGTTTGTTTGTTAACGTATTTCTTAGTGACTAGAAATCGGATTGCAACAGTAATTTTTTAATGGAAATGGCTTCATTAATATATTAGGTTCAGTAGTTTTTAAGATGGGCAGTTGAGTGTGTACCTACCCTTGAACTACCCTGTTACTAAGCCTACGTTGCCTCTCTGCCTGCCCCACCTTTAAAAGGTTTCATCTTTTAAAGTAACAGCCCAACAAACAATTTAGCGTTGGTTACAGGTAATTTTGAAGCTTAGAGTACTACTATTGATTTATAATTGATTCGGTTGTCACTAAGAGTGATACAGTTCACTTATGAAATAGGTTTAGCTCTATAGGTTGTATTAGAACTATAAAAAGAAGTTAAATATTCTTTCCAGTTAGAGTAGTAGCAGCGGCCGCTTATATACTTATGACGTTAAAGCTTATTTCGGCTTGCAGCGTCAGAAGCTGTTTGAAGATCTTCATTAACTCCCTATAATTCTTATTGCTATAAATGTTGTTCAACCTCATTAACGTCATTGGTTCTGCAACGGAGTTAATTAAGAGTGTAGTAACACCAAACACTACATGCGTTGTATAACTCTTACATACGTTATACGAAAGACAGTGATAGGTTAAATAGTTATAGCAGTTTTGTACGATGCTGATATAAAGGTTATGGTGTAAGATAAACAAATGATAATTCTTTAATGACACTATTTAATGTTTCTAACGCTTGAAGTTTTTGCCTATAATCTAACCGTACATTATGAAAACATTTATCGAACTGAGCTAAAATTTGGGATTTCACTACTTCGTAAATAACCCTAATCTTAAGGTATATAGATAGATGCAGCTCCGCTGCAGGTTGATGTCTTCGCTAAGTGCGTAGTTCCTCTCTTATGTCAACCAAAGATCGCATAATACTCTTGACTACCGGCGTTGTAATTCTTCAAGTGTCGTAATAGATTTAAGAAAAGTCTGCACCTTTAAGATAATTATCGCCGTTTTCAATCACCTTCTGTCAAAGTAAACTAAATATTTATTTATACAAAATCGCTTCTAAATAACGTGGTACCTAAATTTTCCGAATTATTTTACATAGTTTATGTATACAATCACTTAAACTGACCAACATTTGAAATTGAATGTCTAAAAACTATTTTAGGTTATTAGTACTTTTAGTTGTTTTATTTTTTTTCCTTAAAATCATATTTTTTCACATTAAACTTGCAAGCGCACTAATAATTAATATTACACTTCAAGAACACTGTCAATCAACAATACTTACATTTCGTGATGAAAATGTTGCAGTGTCCGTAGATAAACAGTAGCACTTATTTCATATTTATAAAAAATTCTAAATTTTATGACTTTAGAAGTTTTTACAATCTACTTTTGAACCCGAAAACGCTACAAATGAGTAATAAGGTATCAAAATACAGATCCAAGTTCTATTTGACACCGTTATAGATATTTTATATAACTAAAACTTTCAATAAAGTCCATTATAAAGGTGCAATAAAGGTTCAAGCAGAAAACTGACGATCTTATAACACTTCTTATACACTTTTACTAAAGGTTATAAAGAACCACTATAAAGGGTCTATATAGGCTTTACCTGCTAAATCTGCGCTTAAATTGAAGATATAAAGGTGTTATTACACTCTATAACTCTCTTATAAATCATACGCTAACTCTTTAATATTTAAGCAGAACCGAAAAAAAGGTCCTCTACAGCTTTTCTTAACGCTAAAATATTACTTGGGAGGTAGATGACTGAAATATTCATAGAATATATGCAATAACCGCCGGCCCTGGCCCTTGATCAGGCCTAGATATATTCAGCAACATCAGCAACAGCGCCTAAATACATATCATTATGGTAGCGGTATTTTTATATTTTTTTTGCATTTGGCTTTTTGGCGCCCTTTGCCACCTGGCGCCTAGAGTGAACACTCCTCTCGCTCCACCCCAGGACCGGCGCTGATTCAACCCTATTTTTGTTACTAGAAAATAAAGCCCTAGAATGTTTTATTTATTAGCAACCCTATTTTCATCTCGCATTTGAATCATTGCAAGAGCTCCCTGAGTGACAGGCAATTTGCGAAAACATTGAATAATTTTTCATGTCATAAATACTTTAGTGAAATATTTATAACTGTGTTGTATGTAGCCACACGTATTCTAACGATGTCTGATTTTTTTTTCTATTACCTAGATATCAATACGTATCTGTTCATCTTTACTGTATTCCCCGTAAGATCTCTGGTGTTTAATCTTTCTGTATATCAATCAAATATATATCAAAACCTTCTCCTTCTTGAAGTCGGTTAAAATATAAATCACTTTAAGACAATAGCATCTTGTTTATATAATTTCTATGAAGTTATTCGCATTAATCTCGAGGTGAATTAAGAATAAGAAATAAATTTTTTGGGGGGCCTGTTTTAACATATTTCAAAATAGAACCCCAAAATTGACAAATTTCGGGGGCGTGACTCTCGAAAAAGATCCCAATTTCAATCTTACGTTAAATTATCTAGAATAAAGTCAATCACTTCAAATACTATAACAATGGATTTACATTTAGAGTTGAGTATCATAAATAGTAGATTGTATTGATAAAATAATATTTACACTACTCATGCCTCTGAAAGAACCTTCATGCATAGTCAAAAATAGGGTTGAAAGTACGTGTTTGCAGACATTATTACTTTCTTGCCTGTTTAGAGCGAAGAGAGTAAAAATAAAAAAGCAATTTCTATTTAAAATCTGACTGAACAATTAAATAGCTTCTTTTCATTTAGTAATGTGCTATCTGTGATTATAAAAGCGAACCTATTTTGCTTTGAATTTTTTTTTTTTTTCTGAACTGACTATGCAGTTGGCTGTTGCAGCCATTACTGCTTCACCGGGCTTTTGGGGCGAGACTCTGAAGGAGCCTCAGCCCATATAGCGCCCAACGCTTAAGGGCTTCCCGCGGGGGAAGCCTCGGCTTGGGTTGTCGCTCTCGGGGGCGTCCCTTCGACCGGCGTGAGTCTCGAACCCGAAGGTGAGTCACCGCCAGGAGGGGAAAAAAATAACTCACTATTTATAAACAACACAAAATATAACCATAGCTTGTAATTATTCGGTACAGCGCCATCTATGTTTATAAAAATGAACTAATATTTGTTAAGTAAATTAAAACTTTAATTAATTATATTTTATTATCCTCGCATTTGTAGTGCGACAGAGAAAAGAGATAAGTATAACCTATAAATAAGAATAGTGCATTTATTTATTTTATTATCACTACCTGAGGAAAACACACTATTTTCTTATAAAAGTATCATAAATACGAATTTGAGTAAACAAATACAAAGGCGAAATAAATTTCACGCGGTTTTTATTTTCACACATTTTTTTTATTTGGTCCGCGCGTGTACAGCCAATTTTATTTTACAGCTAGTTACTTGCTTTTACAATGTTCTTGATCGATCTCTATAAACCACATTCCAAATTGAAATCACTTTTCGTCCCTAGGGATTCCAACGTTTCCTGTGTACGAGGAACCAACTAGCTCTTTTTGAATAGATGTAATAAAAGATACTTTTCGATCTTATTGCATAAAATTACATTATAAGTGATTAATTTGATGCCAAATTCAGTAAAATTGAAATTGAGCATCAAGAGCTACCCCACAGGTCTGTTACTTATTATAGCCGTGACATAATATATGGACAGACATTAGCAGAGTAATAAAACTTCGTTTGCTATTTGAGTACGGAACCTAGGAATGTGAAAAAATTATATAATAGGATTTGTCTTTTTTTTATATTTTGCAATTAGATACTTTTTTTATGCTGTGCTTGTACTTTATATTTCATGTTTTTTGTGTTTATCGCATTTATAATGTACTACATATGGCCTGCGGTTTCACCCGTGTAGGATTTGAACGGCAACTCCTAAATTATGGAAAAAAAAGGATAGTACTTGATATTTTCAAGTAGCTTATGTCCTTTTCCGGGATTCAAACTATCTGCATGCCAAATTTCATCTTGTTCGGTACAGCGGTTACAGCGTGAAGAGGTAACAGACAGATTTACTTTCGTATTTATAATATTTATTATTATATTATATTAATGGATAGTATGGATAGTTTTTAGTATATGTATATTCATATGATTGTGCAAGAATAGATTTATGATAGTGCTAATGCCACTAGTACTATAAAATATCGGAATACTCTTAAATATCTGAATTCCTACACACGATGGTGCGCTCCCTATGCTACATAAAAGCAATAAAATAATAATTGCCATGTTTGACTTTGTTTTTAGTAGCTTACTAACGTATTTTTATTACCTTATAAGTGTTTCGGTACATATTGTATACTCTTTATCTAATTATCAAAGTATTGTATTATTGCTTTAAATAGAACTTCTTGCCAGCTCTTTTTTGTCAGAAATTAACATTGTTTACATTGTATTGACGATTCAAAAGTGTTCTTAGAAACCTATTTGAATAAATATTGTTTGATTTGATTTGATTTGATTATAAGTATGTGTACCTACCTACCTACATTAGGTTGGTACAGACAGTCACACTCATATAACATGTGTACAATAATCTCAAGAACCCCTACAACCTTTTCACACATTGTTATGACGTACGTTCCATTGGTTTGGATCCTTGACAGGTGACAGCCAATTATGGGAATTGTGAGAACAACATTCATCATTTGTCAAATATGTCGGAGAAACAATTTGTAAAACTTGTTACCTTTAATAGGTGTTAGTTTACTTCGATGTGTCTGTAGTTACTATTATGTTTGTTCTCCCTTATGCCAATAAATAATGCCTACAAAGTCTGATATTTTATTACGAATTCGGGAAGGTTCAGTTACAAAATAAGTAGGTACAGAAAGACCACACTTGCTACCACAGCATAATGTATAACATACTAGCTGACCGGGCAGACGATGTCCTGCATGTTAGTGACTGCAGCGCCATTTGCCGGGCTGATTAGTGAATCTAAACCATCCAGGGCGCCATCCAAACGCATACAAAAAAGTTCATTCAAATCGGTAGAATTATATGTACATTATGATATAAGTGCGGTCATTATCAAAGCGCACGTATGTCATACGACTTTTTATAACATATTTGCGAGGAAATAAATAAAACTCGGACTTTCTTAAACGAATAAATCTTTAATCACTTGTTAAAGCAGTTAGAAAGTAGGAGAAACGAGACCACAGAGTTCTTCAGTCGGTGGCGGTGACGGATGCGGCGACGATGGTGGAATGTACGCGTTTGTGCTAGTAGATGGTCAAGAGTCAACACTTGGCTTCAAATTTATAGTCCTTGTAATGCGAGAGCTAATTTCTTCTTTATTTTTCATCGAGTCATCTATGTAGCCCTCGGCTACACTGTTCGACCGCCACCCTCCGCGGCCTTTTAGTGTCAATAAGTTCGCACCTGAATCGGCGAGCAATGTAGCCGAAGACCTTCTGAAACTGTGCCCTGTGTATTCATGTGGATCATCCAAATTTAAGAAAGTGGCATTTGTTTCAAGCTAGTGAATTTTCTATTTTGGTAACATCTGTTAGACATCGCTTTTGTTGAACGAAGCGCTTCGTATGTCTTCACTATGTCGTGAAAAGAACCCTGTATTGTGAACGATCTTGGAATTTTATTTTTCCCCGCCCATGGTTCCCGACATCATTAGTTGTAATATTTGTCAACGTTTGTTCTTTTAAAGGGGAACAATTCTGACATACATGAGTTTTTTGTAACTTTAACCGTTTACGCAGCGCACGGAGCGGAAGCTCTGAAATAGAAAAGAAAAACTCCCGATTTTGAAACATTCTTCATTGGTGCTCCGCTCGTATTGGTCTTAGCGTATTGATATATAGCTTCCTTTCCTCCTTCCTAGATATATGGGCTATCTAATACTGAAAGAATTTTTCAAATCGGACCAATAGTTTCTAAGAATAGCGCGTTCAAACAAACTCTTTACCTTTATTTAATTAAAGTAGTAATAGTATAGAGTATAGGTATAATCTGTGACTTCGCATTGTTTCTTAAATTTTTGCTTTTACGGTGATTTGTGTAAAAGAAAGTTTAGTGTATTGATTTTTTTTAGACCAATTGTACAATGATTTTCTTAAAATCAAGTGTAAGCAGTGCCAAATGATAATTTCTCATGGTGGGCAGGGAAAAACAGAAAATACTACGAGTATGAACAAAAATATATCAAATAATATTATTGACAGTTGGCCGACGCGCGATTGTGTCAGCCTTGTGAATGGTAATGTTATTCACTAAAGACTTATTTTTACAAGCGGAAAATGCGATTACTTAAACTCTAAAGGGTTTGTTTTTTCGTTCCGGTGGAGAGGAGTCCTATCTTGACGAAGCCAGTGAGGATTCGTAATTTTTCCGCAGGATGCCTAGGGATTTATCGATTCGTCAATCAATATTTTGACATCAATCAGCTGGGGCTTTATTTACTTTTGGTGTCCAATGACAACATTTCATTGAACTGACGTTCATCCACATCAGATCATCGGCCACTCACTGTGTATATTCACGCGCAGTCGCGCAGGTTTTATTAAAAAAATCACCGAGAGACATCATACCTGTCAAGTAAAAACTAAAATAATTTATTTAGTATTGTGTAATAATATATTTTACAACTTATAATTTTTTATAGAATAACTAAGGTAATTACTTTAAATTTTATTAGAATTATTTTTTATATTATGTTTAATGTTTGAGAGCTGGATAATATAAATATCTATATAAATATATTAAAGGCCAGTCAGGGCTTCTGGAATATTATCGTAAATGTCTTTGTAATTCGGACTGAATTTTTTTTATTTGATTATTTTTATATTGACACAGATCGTAATAATTAGTAATTTTTTAAATTCAGTTATTCTTCGTCAATGCCATATTACGATTTGCTTGAATGTGTCCCATTTTTGCATACAAAAAATTATACAAGGGACATCGAGGTTTCTCTATTCATAGCAGCAGGCGCCATGATGTTCGTTCTGATATTTTAATATCGCAAAATTACAATTCATGTCTTAATACAACATCTGATCATGGGACTTCAAGCATTAATTTTGATAATAAAAATGTAGCTACTCTTAAGAGTAATATTTGTATTATAAGAAGAATATCTCGTGGGGCGCGTGCATCAGTGGCTCAATCTCTAGCGGATTGTGAAGCTGAAGTTGTCAAGGAAAATTCTTGTCATTCATGGGAAAAAATATTTACTTTCGCTAACTCTGTTCATGTTAAAAAAGATAAAATCGAAGAAATCCTTAACCGCAAAACTAAAAGAAAATACCATTTCTTATAGCATTCTAGATACTGGGTCATATTAGATCACAAATACATCAGTCATCAAAAGTGTAGAGAGTAAACTGTCAGATGGCAATATTCAAGGTGCAGCAACATTACTATTTTCTAGTGACTCTTTAGCACCACATTCTTTAGAGACTCTTTCAAATTTACAAAAAAAACATCCCTTACCTTCTAACCTAACACAATCTCCAAATCCACCGTCCTCTACCTAACAATATCTTTCAGTTACTGAAGAAGACACGTATAAGGCAATTTTCTCTTTTGCAAATGTTACAGCTAGCGGATTAGATGGACTTAGTGCACAACATTTAAAATATCTTATTGGTGATCCGGGTAGATCACTGCTTAAAGAAATTACCGCCCTAATAATCTTGATGTTGTCTGGAAATGTCTCATCAGAAATACTCCCGATTCTTTATGGAGCTAACTTAATTGCCTTAAATAAAACAGACGGTGGTATACGTCCGATCGCCGTTGGTTGTACCTTAAGGCGACTAACATCAAAACTTTGCTGTAGAGAGCTTCGCGATAGATTTACTAGTATTTTTGAACCAAGGTAACTTGTCGCAGTCTTAGTCGGCGCTCTTTGCCGAATAGTCGCCAACTTGTCGCCGACAACGAAAGTGGCTGGATGGTCGGCTTTACCGACTAGTCGGAACATCCCTACTAAGTGACCTACTGGCTTTTTTTTCTCGGACACGCATCGCTTCAAGTGTACCTATAAAAATTTGAAGAGTTCCGTCGATTTTCTATGATTCCACCACCTGACTTCTAGTAATCGGAAAACACACATAAAAAAAGATTTCGAGGAGTTTGGAACTTCCTCCTTTTTTGAAGTCGATTAATAACTAGTCATTTAAATAGACGACAATATATTTCCTAAACAACTCATGATATCTGTTAAGTCAAAGGAAGGTTAAAGCGTATTTAATTATTTATGAGTAAAATAAAACTACTTACTACTAGACTACTTAAAACTACTTACTAGAGCGCGAAAATACACCGTTTTTGTGCAAATTTTGTGGCTAAACTATGGCATCTAAAGGATTGAAAAAATTATATGTTATACAACTGGCTTTTGTCTAGTGCATTACCTTACTGAATGATATTCATTTATTGTATTTAATGCAATAAAAAATCTGGAAGTGACCATTGTTACAACACTTGTGCAAATTTTTAAAGCGTGTTTTGCATTTGTTTGTAATGAAAATTGGTTAAATAATTAGAATAGCTTATTATATAGTGCCTGGACTCTAAGTTGTAGCAAAAAGTCAATAAATGTGACTACAAAACGGTAATAACGTTAAATTCCATACAAAAAATTTAAAAATTTACGGTATAAATTACTTAAGAAGTATATAACATATATATCTCATAGTAATGTATATGACATTATCTAATGATTTATAGTACATTAACATACACAACGTTAGAATTACAGAAATTAGCTTTCTGGCCTATATCGCCCTCTTAATATACCTACTTTCTGTTTTACTAGTTTATGAAATATCGTCGTTTATGTTAGTGACTAACTAGTTTTTGCTCGTAAGTGTACTAGAATTTTGTCAAAAATCGGTCGAGTTAAACTAATGCATCGCTTAGTTATTAACGGACCGACGACGCAAACGACGATGTCACGGGGTATCCATTTCTTGTATACCAAAACTTCAGAATGTAACAAATACTTTTCTGAGCACCGTATCAAAATCGGTTCAGCTAAACGTGAGATAATCACGGACAAACATACGGCTGAAACTGAGAACCTCCCTTTTTTAAAATTGGTTAAAAATGTAAGCGGTATTATCTGAAGTGTTTTCACATCTAAAGTAGGAGCACTTGTGCGATGGCATGCTGTTCTTTAAAAGTGAGCTATCCTTTTCAAAAAACAATTTTTTGAGGACTTGACGCATTCGACCCAGGATAAATCTAAAAGAAACAAATTCCACCGAGATCGAAGTTCATGCTTGCGTGCGTTTGTTTTATAATATATCTAAGTATTAAAGTGGGTAGATACCAAATTTTTTTTTATATTTGGTGGGTAAGTACAGCTATTGATATTATTTAGTGGCACTGTTGTGTGTCTTTGTCAAACTCAAAATATACGAACAGCGTCATCTATCAACATGTATAGTTAAAATTTAGTATCTAAATCGACACGTAGTTCAATTTATTGCCGTTAAAAGTACAACGACCTCATTCAATTTTTGTAAAATTTCGAAAATTTAATAAAGGAGCCCATTACTTAATTTTTCTTAGCTTAAGGGACATTTTGATATTACAACAATAATTTTTAAGGGTCGGTTATTTTTCTATTTTCATAAAACAACAACCTAAATAACAATTTGATACACACAACGCTATGTATTGATATGAATTTAAATTATTTATTTCTGATAAGAACCGGTGGCGCGGGCGGAGCTGCGGGTAAAAGTCAGTTTATATTTTATATAAGCGTGTTTCCAATCTCTTAAACTCAAACAAACACATGCTAAGCTTACAAGTCCGAAAGGTACTTATTAAAAAAGTTTGTCAAAAGTTATTATCGTTCGAAGGAGTATTACCTAGATACCTACTCATGGTAGTACTTAAAAGTTGAACCAAAAAAATTGAGTGAAGAATAAAATATCTTTGCAATATAAGATTGGAATACACATGCGACTGAAAAAGCATGATTGATTGCTACTAGGTAGTATACACACACACGGCGACTATTCGATACGATATTTTCTCGTATACGAGACGGTCGTTCACATGGTGCGAGGTCCATTCGGTTTTTTCACGTATGCGGACTTCCCGTATACTTGGCCGTCGTTCACACAGCGTCTGTTCGATACGCTTTGCCAGCCGCCACACCGCCAGTCGTTGAGAGCACGCCTTTTTTTTATATTTGTGCGAGGTCCCACCGTGTGAACGGCCGTCTCGTATACGGGAAAACAGTATACGAGAAAATATCGCATCGAATAGTCGCCGTGTGAACGTAGCCTTAGTGTGTTTACATGGTTTTTCGAACGAAATGGTCGCGTAAGTGCGGTTTCAGAGAAACTTCCTCCCGCGAACGCTTGGTTTCTGGTACAGTATGAGGTTCTTCAAGAAATAAATTATTAGATTTCTGAAGGGTCGGCAAAGCGCGAGTGATACCCCTGGTGATGCAAGCGGCCATAGGCTACGGTGACCGTAAGCTTGTTTGCCACCTTAGAGATTTAAAAAAAAAAAACATTTCATTATAGTAAAAAGTCGGACTAAATAAGAATATTTATTATGAGCATACTTCTATAGCAGCCTGAGACACACGTGCTTATTACGAATTTTATTTAAAAATGCATGTGTCTTTGCGGAATAAATTTAATGCTTTAATATTACCTCGTTGTGATAAATATATCTCAATTTCATTTATTTTAGTTTTAACATTTAGTTTTTTAATTTAAATTATTATCGTTACCAATTTGATTTGACAATTTCAATGTAGATACAAATGCTTATAATTATTATCTGCCCCTCCTCAAGAATAACTGTAAAGTCAAAGCTATTCTTCTTACTTCTATATTTCCGAATATTGCTAAAACCTACGAATTCTTATTTTCTTAATCAATTATCCTTCAACTCTCTGAGAAGAAAGAGCGGATCCGAAAAGCGTTATATCCAATTATTCTCAAGGGTATTTAGATAGTTAGAGTGAATGCTTAACGATGTATTTTTGTAGATAGGAGCCTACTACTTAATGTTAAAGCTTTGTAACTTACCCATAGTATTGCTATTATTCGTAACTAAATGATCATAACGAAGTTTTTAACAAATGTCTATAGTGATCTTTTTCTCTTATTTTTTTTGTTTGTGTAAATAGAATGGATGTATATGGTATGGACCAAGAAGGGGCATTATTTATAATGACCGAGCACTATGAATAATGACATGTCAAATCGGGCCATGTAATTAACAATCATTAAACCTTCATTACTTACCACATTGTCTGGTCATTATGAATAATGCTACGTGACTGTTGTGCAATTTGATAATTTAGGTACGTTTGACAGGGCGCGGGGAGCAGGAACAAACATGTGACACGCTCTAACCAATCAGGGCCCGCTAAAATGGGAATATACAGTGTGAAGAACTCTGATGAGGAAACAAATCAAGATCGAAATCCAATATCCCTAATGTGGAGAACAGGAAAAAAATATTATGCTTCATAGGGAATTCAGGAACAGAAGAAGCTTCAAGAAGCTAATAATATGCCAGATGCATCTAACGCTGAATATCCTGTGGTTAAAATCAAACCTTTATCAATTGACGTCGCATCGTTTTATATTTTTAACTAGATTTTGCCTGCGGCTGAGCGGCGCGGTTTTCTATGAGTATAGTATACTATTTTATATTTCTATTAATATCTTTTCAATGAAATGTCCGATTTGAATAATTCAAAAAGTTATCTACAGGTATTGAGACAGTCTTGAATACGAAATGATTTATTTAGATAAGGATTAATACAAAGGTATGGATAACATGGTCTGATTTTAGTCGGCATTTCTATCTACTTTTTAAATGTAAAAAGTAGTTATAGTGACATGATTACAATAGTTCGACATATGGTATCGGAAAGTTTTTTATAAATATGTGTAGATATGTTCTTTAATATTGTAGACCATTTTTTTGTTCTATCATCAATAGTTTCCGCAGTGCATGCGATGAAAGACATTTTATAGCAATTTTTTTACACCTCGGGTTACATTATTGAAGTTTAAGTAGGGATTCCTAATTAGGGTTCCGTACCCAAAGGGTAATTAGCGGAACCCTATTACTAAGGGTCCACTGTCCGTCCGTCCGTCCGTCGCGTCTGTCACCAGGCTGTAAACCGTGATAGGTAGATAGTTTTTCACAGAAGATGTGTTATGTGAAGATGTATTTCTGTTGCCGCTATAACAGCAAATACCAAAAAATAGAATAAAATAAATATTTAAGGGGACTCCCATACAATAATCATGATTTTTTGCTCGATATTGATAATGGCAACAGGTAGACGCTTAAATTGTTCACAGAATATGTACCTAGATATATAGTCACTAGTAATAAATAATTAAATTAAAATAAAGATATAGATAATAATATAGATTTATAGATGATGTTACGGAACCCTTCGTGCGCTAGTCCGACTCGCACTTGGCCGATTTTCTTTTCCTAGTAGTAAATATAGCCTATGTTACTCAGGAATAATTTTTGAAATTGGTCCTGTAGTTTTTGAGTTTATTCGTTACAAACATACAAAAATACAAATCTTTCCTCTTTATACAATATAATTGTAGATTGGTAAAACAAATATGTCACACATAAAATAATTTAATAAACACATATTTTTTATTATTCTGCCCATTCGGTCATGGGCATTTTTCATAATGCCAGGTCAATGTAATTTTTTCATTAGTTTTTATCATATTGCCCCCTTATATTGGGTATTTAACAAACAACCCGGGCATTATAAATAATGTCCTATTAATCAGTTGGTCCACAACATATATAACTTAAAAAAGGTAATGCACGTGATTGAGCCGGTGGACGTAATTTAAGGCTTTTATTTTATTTTTTCTCTGACTGACTATGCAGTTGGCTGTTGCAGCCATTAATTACTGCTTCACCAGGCTTTTTGGGGCGAGACTCTGAAGGAGCCACAGCCCATATAGCGCCCAACGCTCGGCTTGGGGTGTCGCTTTCGGGGGCGTCCCTTCCACCGGCGTGAGTCTCGAAACCCGAAGGTGAGTCAACGCCAGGAGTTCCCCGTTACGCGGGTGTCGTTTATCTCGTGTATTCTTGCGGGCGCCGACGAACCCGGGAACGTTGGCGTCGTGTTAGGGAGGAGGCCCTATTAGGGGGGAGGCCCTATTAGGGGAGGTCGTAGAGACTAATCTCGCTATCCGGACAGCGAGATCATCATCTGGGACCGTTAGTACGTGCCGAGGCCGCCTAACGATAGTTATACGATCGTGCCGAGGTCGGTCGGGGAGATGATTTTAAGGCACGTCTTTTGTGTAACAGGACTTTCTTTATAATATGTAAACGAGAAAATAATCACACGAAGATCTTGATTCTAGCGATTCTCTTACTTATCATGGTAATGAATCGATTCCAAGGTATGGTTATTTATATATTTTGTATTATATTGGACATTATACACAGCGCCATTTAATTCCAAACTAAGCAAAGCTTGTTTTATGGATATCAGACAACGGATACAAATACATAAACATTTTTACTACTATTAAAATAAAATAAAATAAAAATTTAATGGGGCTCCTATACAACAAACGTGATTTTTTTGCTCGTTTTTGCTTGATATTGATAACGGCAACAGTAGATGCTTGAAATATTCCATAATATTTATTTATATATTCATTTTAAAAATAAATAAATAAATTAAAAAAAAACAAATATTTACTTTAGAAATAAATAATTACATTAGAATAAAAAAAATTTAAGGGGGCTCCTATACAACAAACGTGATTCTTTTGCCGTTTTTATAGATACTAGTACGGAACCTTTCCTGCGCGAGTCCGACTCGCACTTGGCCGGTTGTTTGTTCTGCATGACAGGTTGTGAGCCCATCGACAGAGTACTCCTGCTGATGCCATGAGTCTGTACCTACTGGACTTAAGTGGCTATTAGTAGGTACTAAGTGGTAAAGTGAAAGACCAGGGACACAATAAAATATCCCTTTGTAAGTACTTGACGAATTAAAAATTATATATATATATATATATATGTAAATAAAATAAAAGAGTAAATTGACTGATACATCAACGCACATGCCTTAACTATTGGGCTTAGAAGATTGGAATGGGATTGGACGAAAGAATTTTACAAAATTCGTCTTCTAAGGAGGTAAAATGGGGGTTAGAAGTTTGTGAAAAGTTCGATAAAAGTCCACGCCGGGAAGTCGCGGGAATAAGCCAGTTCAATATAATACCTATATTCTTAAACGTTCCCTAATGCTGGAACATATACAAAATATGACTATAATGAATATGTTGATACATCTGAAAGTAAGTGTCTCGTATTGAGCAAATGTCAGGGTCGTGTCGTAAAGAGCAAACGGCTTGGATTTCCTGCTTACCGCTCCACACTTGACGACACTAGTACACTCAAAGACATAAAATAAGTGTTTACACTCGTTGAGTTCCTTTTGGAGTGACTATCAGTTACATTATTGTGATTTGTCTAAGAACGGTTTACGGCCGTGATTTTGTTTGCGTAGATTTCGAAATGGACAAAAATATATTTGTAAGTGGGATATGAAGTAGAATAGTTTACTTTTGTGATTCAAGCTGTGACTAACACACATATGTGAACGAAAATATTTGTACAGGTATTCGAAACTGTATTGACTGTAAACATTCACAAACTTAATCTAAGTCTTTTGAAAACTTAATTACCGTAAAGAATACGTATACCTGCGTATTGTTACTTACCAGCCTGTAGAGAGGCCACAGACCTACCGATTCTGTTGCGCTACTAGAACAGAATATAATCCGGATTCATCGCAATACACACGCCATGCTTTCTTGATTCGCGTTCAGTCGTAATTTAGCGCTTGCCGAGAGACGTAGACAGACAGACGTAAACTAATTGCGTGTGCGTGATAAATCGTAAATCATGCCCCACAAACACGGGAATTTTCTAAATAGCAAAATAAGGGTCTCTGTCGAACCGCCGGCGCGCCGGGTTGTAACCGGTGTGTGTGTGTGACGATTTTCAGAGATAGTACGTCAGTTACGCCTTTTTTATGACCTGTCCGTACGTTCTGAACGGCGCCGGCGACCCTGGCCGGTTGCTTGCTGTCCGGGCGTTCTTGCCTGTTTATTGCAGATAGCACTACTAGCCGCACTACTGGTAGTGCTATTTACAAAAAACAGCACTACCAGACATTCAAATATTTTAAAGTACAGTCGTGAACAAAAATACTTATTATACTCATTGTGCCAGGGTTGATTTGGGTTTAAATCCTAGTGATTAACACTAGGTTTTTTTTTAATTTTTTTTTTTTTATTATTTTTTTAAACTAAATTTTTAATCATTATTTATTTCTGATTACAGATGTCAAACTTGAAAAGGCTATACCCCCCTAACTATTAATCTTAGACTAGCAGTTTCCTTGCAGAAATAATAGATCTCACCAAGATCTTTATTTTTGATGACAGCTGTCAAACTAGAAAGAGCTATATATTCCTAACTATTAATCTTAGACTAGCAGTTTCCTTGCGGAAATAATAGATCTCATCAAGATCTTTATTTTTGATGACAGCTGTCAAACTAGAAAGAGCTATATATCCCTAACTATTGATCTTAGACTAGCAGTTTCCTTGCAGAAATGATAGATCTCATCAAGGTCTTTATTTTTGATGACTGCTGTCAAACTAGAGAGAGCTATATCTCCCTAACTATTGATCTTAGACTAGCAATTTCCTAGCAGAAATGATAGATCTCATCAAGATCTTTATTTTTGATGACAGCTGTCAAACTAGAAAGAGCTTTATCTCCCTAACTATTGATCTTAGACTAGCAGTTTCCTTGCAGAAATGATAGATCTCATCAAAATCTTTATTTTTGATGACAGCTGTCAAACTAGAAAGAGCTATATCTCCCTAACTATTGATCTTAGACTAGCAGTTTCCTTGCAGAAATGATAGATCTCATTAAAATCTTTATTTTTGATGACAGCTGTCAAACTAGAAAGAGCTATATCTCCCTTACTATTGATCTTAGACTAGCAGTTTCCTAGCAGAAATGATAGATCTCATCAAAATCTTTATTTTTGATGACAGCTGTCAAACTAGAAAGAGCTATATCTCCCTTACTATTGATCTTAGACTAGCAGTTTCCTTGCAGAACTGATAGATCTCATCAAGGTCTTTATTTTTGATGACTGCTGTCAAACTAGAGAGAGCTATATCTCCCTAACTATTGATCTTAGACTAGCAGTTTCCTTGCAGAAATGATAGATCTCATCAAAATCTTTATTTTTGATGACAGCTGTCAAACTAGAAAGAGCTATATCTCTCTTACTATTGATCTTAGACTAGCAGTTTCCTTGCAGAAATGATAGATCTCATCAAAATCTTTATTTTTGATGACAGCTGTCAAACTATAAAGAGCTATACCTCCCTTACTATTGATCTTAGACTAGCAGTTTCCTTGCAGAACTGATAGATCTCATCAAGGTCATTATTTTTGATGTCTGCTGTCAAACTAGAAAGAGCTATATCTCCCTAACTATTGATCTTAGACTAGCAGTTTCCTTGCAGAAATGATAGATCTCATCAAGATCTTTATTTTTGATGACAGTTGTCAAACTATAAAGATCTATATCTCTCTAACTATCGATCTTAGACTAGCAGTTTCATTGTAGAAATGATAGATCTCATCAAAATCTTTATTTTTGATGACAGCTGTCAAACTAGAAAGAGCTATATCTCTCTTACTATTGATCTTAGACTAGCAGTTTCCTTGCAGAAATAATAGATCTCATCAAGATCTTTATTTTTGATGACAGCTGTCAAACTAGAAAGAGCTATATCTCCCAAACTATTGATCTCAGACTAGTAGTTTCCTTGCAGAAATGATAGATCTCATCAAGATCTATATTTCAGATGACAGCTGTCAAACCAAAAACTGCATTATCACCGAAAGTCCAAAACATGTTATTCGAAATCAATAATTAGGGAGATATAGCTCTTTCTAGTTTGACATCTGTAATCTGAAATGAAGATTTTGATGAGATCGATAATTTTTGCAAGGAAACTGCTAGTCTTAGATCAATAGTTAGGGAGATATGGCTCTTTCTAGTTTGACAGCTGTCATCAAAAATAAGATCTTGATAAGATCTATCATTTTTGCAAGGAAACTGCTAGTCTAAGATCAATAGTTAGGGAGATATAGCTCTTTCTAGTTTGACAGCTGTCATCAAAAAAAAAGACCTTGATGAGATCGATCATTTTTCTAATTTGACAGCTGTCATTTGCAATAATATTGAAAATAAAAAACTAAAACGACTATAAACGCTCGACATATCCCACCGACCGCACTAGTTGTGCCGTTCAGTTGGTCGGTGGGGAAAAACTATCTTTTCGTCGTCAATCCATCGAAATACAAACACACGTCAATCTTGTTAGATCGTACGGAACTCCTTCTCGCACTTGGCCGGTTTCTTTTTGTATTTTTTTTTTCTCGATTGTACTATAATATATTTGAACAGTGCCATGGTAGTGCTAGCATTTGTAAAGAGCATTACCAGTAGTGCGGCTGGTAGTGCTATCTGCAATAAACGTTCCCGATTTGGGTTAGTAGATATGTGCCGAGTGGTACGTTTTGTATTCCATATAAGTCTCCCTATTTCAATTTTTTTTCTGTTCTACTAGAATAGAACAGAATCGGCCAGCCTTATACACTGTCGAAACACCGGGATACCTTTACCATGGTCAAGGGCAATTTGGGCTACAGTTTATCTCGCGGATTGAGAACTTCACATATCAACGTCGATGTTTGCAGGTGAGAACAAGGCTGAGACCAATTGGCCACCATCGACCCTTGTGTGTATATGCGACTCACTCAATATGTTTTACTAAAATTGGTTACTTATAAAAAACAGTGGAACCGATACAAATTTGCTTTGCTTAACTTATTTAACCTCCTTCGGGTATGTTTTCTATAAATGCTTAAAGTTGTCATTCTTCATTTGCTACTAAGATTTATATACCAACTAGCTTTCGGTTATCGGTGTAGGTTTTCAACGGCAACTCCTTAAATTAAAAAAAAAAAAAAACCGACTCACACTTGACTTTCTCAAGCAGCCTATGCCCTTTCTCGGGACTCAAACTATCTCTATGCCAAATTTAATCTCAATTGGTACAGCGGTTTAAGAGGATACACTTCGCGGCGCCTCGCAGCGGGCTACATACAAACGAATTTCTCACTTTTTTTGACACTTGCTGATCAAACACCAGAAATTTTGAAGACATATTCTAGTAATAAATATGTTGGTCTGCAGTGTGCCAGTTTTCTATCAAATTTTATAGTTCAATAGTTATAAAAAATTCTAGTTTTTCATACAAATGGTTTTAAAAAAAGATTTCTAGTTAATAGAACGTTTTACTAGATTCTGGAAAAACCAAAGACATAGGTATTCGGCTTGGAATTATGATTCAGAAATTTCACAGTAATTGATCAGTAAATGTCAAAAACAAATGAGAAATTTGTTTGTGTAAAGCCCTCTGCGAAGCGCCGTAAAGTTTATCCTCTTAAGCGTGAAGAGGTAACAGAAAGAAAGAAGGACAGACAAACAGAGCTTTGCATTTATGATATTAGTATGGATTGACAAAACTGTCATTTACGTTTTATTTCGATTCCCATATTTTTTTTATCTCTTATAAGTGTTATGTCAATTTGGGTAAAAACAAACAAATTGGTTTGTTTTTACTAAGACCCCAGAACAAAGTATAGAAATATCAAAGTTGTGACGTCACTATATACTTTTTCAGTCTATTTTACCCTTTGCGCGACAGATTTTCCGTAATTAAACGCGTAATTCTTTAGAGGTCAATTTTTATAAATTTTACTTATAAAATACCTAACAGATTAAATACAAAAACAGACAAAAATCCATTTTGCAAAATTTTCGCCATAATAGAAACCTATGTTCAAAGTTTTTATATGTTCAACGGCGTTAATAAATCAGTCCGTACATGTTTTTAAATATATCCGATATATGTATATTGTATTCGATATGTCCAACCTTATTAATTAATAGCTTTAAACGAGCCAATTATTGTATATATATGTATTTATAATCTAAATCTCGGAAACGGCTTCAATGATTTTCATGACATTAAGGCTATGTTCCAAATCACGCCGAGTAATTATCGCACGGTAAAGTTGAAAAATCAACCCGTTGTGGAACGAGTGTTTGACAGTTAATTTTTACACTGACAGGAGTGAATTTCAACCTTTTCTATGGCAGTGTAAAGAATTCAACTTGACAGTTGGAAAATTACTCTACCCAGTGCGTCCCAAAACCACTTTTTTAACTTCCTCGTTGCGATTTGGAACGCACCCTTAGTGTGCATTTTTACCGACACAGCAACACTAAAGCTACTTGACAATAGATGGCTTTGTTAAAAAAAAAACAAGCAGAGCTCGGTCTTCCAGGTACTTGATCATGATTACCTATATATTATGTCTTAACTGAACTCATCAATTTGCCTTCGGCATTTTGCAAAACCGCAATCGTATTGCAAAGAGTCGCCGCCATTTGTCAAATTAAATAATTTGACTACGACATACCTATTCTGATAATCAATATTTTTAATATGTAAAATCATGTTAACTAATCAAAAATAATCATCCTAACTGATAAATATATGAAAATGTTTGATTAGTTTTTTTCTAAAATTTACTTTTTACACATGGAGTTTTGTAATGACGATAGATCGTAGGTGCCATGCCAGCGCGTCCAGTGAAATACATTTAAAAAAACAGATAGAACAATAATTCTAGTTTATAATATTGGAAGTTTATAAGTGCAGATACCAAAATAAAATAAAATCAGCAATTGCTCAAGTGTCCTGATTTTCCAGGATAACATTAAAAATTCAGGTCGGGGTAACACAAATTGACTTTGAATAAATAATGAAGACCACTCCTTATCTACCATTTATCTCTGAATCTGATTAATCTAAAGAATCTTTAATTCACTAATTCATTCCAACTTTAATTTTTGTTGAAAATCTTAACGTGTTTAAATTTTATTACAGTTTTTTTTCCAAGTTCGCGGGCAAAAGCTATTTCTAAATATAATATTAGTATGGATAAGGTTTTCACGAGTCTCTCAGTTTTCAATTTATATTACTCAAAGGAACGTTACGTTACGTGCCCATTTTACCAACGACGAAAAAAATTCAAATAAAAGTGTATATATTTGAATTATGATGTTTTAAGCAGATTTCAGAGGCTACGAAATAAGGGTGTTGTGACTATATTAACGTGGAAAGTGTTAAATCTTGTAGAGGTTTAACACGTTTTACTAAATGCTCTTAAGGCAGTACATAATAACAAAAGTACCTACTTAAAAGGCTATGTAAAAATATTAGTGCGAAGGTGTCGATCCAACTTTCGAAAAGGAAAACTAAAGGTCAGTAAATCCGTTAGTCCGACGAACACCATTTTCAGTATAAAGGCACCTGGACTTTAGTGTACAGGCACGCATCGCTGAGTGGTTTTTAGTGTGATGTATAATTAAAACTATTAACACACACTATAGATACGACAAAGAGCATTTTTGGAAAAGCGATATTGTGCGATTTTAGAAAGAAAAGAGGCTTACCGTACTCACCAAAACCCAGTACAAAATATTTTAAATTTTTCAAGGAAAAGGCTAGTAAAAAAAAAGCGAAGCCCCTAGAAATTATACTTAAATCTCTAATTTTATTTGAAATTGTTTCGTGGCAAAGAACTAATAACGACATAAAAATAACAATGGTATGGAACTCTCAAGACGAATGTTCTACTCGTATTTACTCGTAATAAAAATATGTATGTGATAAAAAACACAATTAGTTGAAATATTCACAAGAATAACAAATAATTAATTCATTAATATTTTTCTGTTGTGACTGCATGACACTTTTGACAAAATAAAGAGAAATATTTCATCCAATTGTGTTTTTTTATTATATTATAATGATTAATTACTATCTTACAGAACTTTTAGCACAAAACTCTTGTATTTATCTATTTAAGTATCTAGCTTATTCCATAGCCCATTTAGTTTTATTATAAAAGCAAAAACAATTACAATCGATCAGGAAAATATTTTCCTGTTTACTTTTACGAACTTTCATCCTAAATCGATCGAACCCTTATACTGTTTCAATTTTGAGACTTGCTAAAAGATTTTTGTAATTTACTTACTCAGTATTCATACGCAACTTCAAGTCAACAAAAGATTTTGTTGGAAATCACATATAACTTATTGCGTGTCAAAATTATCAAAGGAAGCAATACATCAAATTATGTTTAGGAATTTAATAATTTTTGTTATGTGTTGACGAGCCAGACAGTCACTCTATCATCATCACCATCATATCATATTGGTCTACTACTGGACATAAGCCTCCTCTATGGCACGCTATTATATATATTGGCAACAGCCACTCTTTTAAGGTCATTGGTCCACCGGACTGGAGGGCGTCAACGCTTCGCCTTCCCATACGCGATTTTCACCCTAGGACACGTCTGCTCCTCCGGCCATGGGTCCTCCGACAGACGTGGCCAGCACACTGCCACTCCAGCTTGCTCATTCTGCAAGCTATGTCGGTGACTTTAGTTCTCTTCCGGGTGTCCTCATTTCTATCTTTGAGTGACTATCTTCGGAATCCGAAATGAGGATATCCGGAAAACAGTCAATCAATAATAATTACTTTTCAGTTATTATTACACTCACTGTGTCCGCTGTGCGCTAAATCCGGTTTTCGGCGTTAGTACTATATAGTCTGTAGCTATGATAGCGATTATTATCTCCTATAAAATGTAGCCTATTTGTTTGTATAGGTTATAGGCTATCTCCTCTTCAAATTTCATCCAAACCGGTTTAGTTCTAGCAGCGTAAAGGAGTAACAAACATACTAAGTCACATTTTACATTTATATTTAAGTAAGATCGGTAGATATTATGTAAATAGCGACTACCGCCAGTTGTTGACGATCGTTATGCTGTTAATAAAAGCAATACATCACTTTTAACAACTATATCTTATACTTTACAATATTATTGGAACGTATATTGAGAAGACTTCGCTAGATTGACGTAATTTACGACCAGCTCAAAGTGGATTGTCGTACGATGGATGGGCGTAGGTATAAAAGATTTGTCGTGCAATAAAGCTATTATTTTTCGTTTTATTGAAAATTTGCTAAAAAAGGCACCAGTGAGTTAAAGTAAATAATCTACAATAATATTAAACAGAGATACACTTTGTAATTTGTATGTTTGGCTGTCGGAGTTGATTTGATTTTGATTGATAATATTCGTAAATTAATGATCTGATTTTTTGCACAGTGATAGCTAAAGGAAGAAAGGAAGGTACGAGAATATAGACTATTATTTTTTATTTTGAACGAACATTGTTACCACGGGAATATTTTTTTCTTTGGGATATTTATTATTCCTAACATGACAATTAACTTGATTTTTGGCACAGAGATAGCTATATGGATGGAATAAAACAAATAATGCTTTTATCCCGATCTAGAGTTCCCGCAGGAATAGGTTTCATTTTTATAGGTTTATTATGACCTAATCTGAGAATTTCATAAATTTAGACGTAAAACGGTGATACATGATTTTGGTCATCATCTCTCGTACTATTTATTATGTAACTAACTATGTATGTCAACAAATCTTAGAAGTAAAATTTGACCAACTTGATGATAGAACCAGGAGGTGAACAGTATTTACATATTTAATGTTAAATGTTTGTTTCAACGAGTCAATTTCACAGACAGACAGTTAAAAAATATATATTTTAAAATGTCTTAAGCACTTAAGACGATAGAAAAATATTTAATGCAACCTTTAATAGCTTATATATGTCACCGTAAAATTGTAAATGACGTAAGATTATAATCTACCTAGTGAGATTGTATACTATGAAACAAAATGAGGCAGAAATCTCACTGTATAAATCTTTTTGGGTGGGTTAGGTTCAGTTTCTCTTGTGATCACGTACGGAGCGATAAAATCATGTTTCATATACATTAAAAGTTACAGTTTATAATATTTTTTGTTCCATAGTATATAATCTCACTAGATAGATTATAATATAATCTAACGGTATTTACAATTTTACGGTAACATATATAAATCTCATGCTGATAACTAAATTTAGCGCAGGCAGAGCCGCGGGCAAAAGCTTTGAGAAATTAAACTTTTAGAATAATTGCGCTTCAAAACCATTCATTCCGGGGTCGTTGAAAGTTCAAATCGATGAAAAACCAGCGACTCAAAGCGTGAAATGTAACTGTAATTGTTCTGCATGACTGTCATTTTTGCTCAACTAAGTTAACAAGTAATTCTCATTTCCATTAATTTCAACTTACTTTTCATGACAGTGAAATGTGTGGTTTTGTAAGGCACAATAGCTATTGCGTACTCTATATTGAGTTTTCAAATGAATTTCAATGTATGTACCTCATACCTACAGTTATTATTATATTTATTCGTACATTCCCACAACAGGGGAACGGGCTTCTACTAAAAGAAAGGAGGATTAGGCCATATCGAGTGGTCTGACTTGGTTTAACGACTCTGTCTTATGACATTAGGCCAGAACCGACGGTTAACCGTACCCTTGGAAGAGCGGAGTAGCTCAAAAAATGTGCCAAAAGGCGGACACCAATCGAATGACTGACGACGACGCCCGACGTTGCTTAACTTCGAAACCCGTTTCTGATAGACGAAAGTTACTACATGAGCCACGAACAGGCTACTTTTGGGTTATGTCGAAAATAAATTTTTAATTAACCTACAGCATGCATTGCTTAAGCAATTTTAACACGAACAGCCTTATTGTTATAATTTTATTTAGTCGAATCGAAGGCGTCTAGACAGAACAATTGTGAAGTAGGGTTGCGCAGCAATATAAAGAGCGAGTCGGGTTCTGTCCAGCTACTTATACATTTTGTCGCGACGCGTTATATATAAATGAAATACATGTTTAGGCTGTGACGTAAGTAAGTAAAAAAATCTTGAATGTTATGATTCTTTCTGATTCTTTGATTGAATGATTCTTTGTCTGCCAGTTCTAAGTTTTTATTGAATGTTTTTCAACATACTTGCTTATAAAGCAGCCTTTAATGCACCGTTTTTAGTATCTCAATAGTATCCTTCACGCACTTGTGCAGTAATGAAAATTACCGTACAAGTGCCTTTTACTTAACATTTTTTTTTAATTTTTAGCAAGAACAAATTTTGACCATTGAACTAATTTCTTATTTTTTGCAAAAAGTTTTTGTTTAAAATATATCAAAACCATAGGTTTCCATTGAATATCAACTTTTTACAACATTCTAACAACAATATTAATATTTACTGACCTTCAAGTGTGTATTACGCCCTTGCCTTAGGCTCGAGCTGCAATCTATAGCCTCATTTGTAATAAGCAGTCTAGTTTACTGTATCGTAATGTACTATCATGTTATTATAAACCCGCTAAGAGCATGTTGGCTATGCTTGGAGTAATCTACCGTGGTGTAAATTTCCACAGCCTTAACGCTGTAACAAGCGGTTCTGTGAGCTGTAGACCTCGCGACTTACATAGCTTGAAACTGAATAAATGTTCATAGCGCACTGATTTGATTGTACCTATACATTTTTTTTTTATTTTTCACCCTCATTACACCCCCAACCTCTTGAAGTTTATCAGACGAAAAATTTGCGTCTTAATAAGGGTAGGTAACGAAATCGGCCAAGTGCGAGTCGGATTCGCGCACGAAGGACTCCGTACCATTATCTATATAATTAGCTAAAATTTATTAATAAAGGCCAAGTTGTAGTAGTATTGGAATTAAAGTTTTTTAAATGATATAATCAAATCAAATCATTAAAAACTGAACTTTCAAAGCAAAAACTGCAAACTTAACTAGGCGTTCTTCATTTTCGAGACATTCAAACAACATGCACGCATATGAGCGCACCTGCCTGTCACAGGCTCGATTCGATGTTGCCCAAGCGCGCCGGCTGGTCAAATTTGAACGTAACTATTGTTATCAATTTAAGAAAAATAGTCTTTATAATGTAATTATTTTATTTTTCTTTAAATATTATACATAATTCATCAAATTATATTTTATACCTGTTTTAAAAATGTACCTACTTCATATAAGTAACTTTAATGGCATTTGTACGCAAATTTCACTTTTCTAAGTACATTTTATAACTTGGTCGACTATTACTCGGTAGTGATAGTTTTCCTTTTAAATTCATTATATATTAATACATTACCAAGTACTATACTTTTGCTGCTAGAGGGGGGGGGGGGGGGAGAGACATTTGACTCTAACAAAACTTAGTACTTTAAAGCTAAAAAAAATTACGTCCCTACTTCACGTGGTTTTGAACTAAGCCGCGGACAGACAGACGAACGGACGGTCATGGCGAGACTATAAGGGTACCTTGTTGACATTTGACATTTTTGACCGTTTTCCGAAATGGGTGAAATATAATTTTTTTAGCGTTGCCAACCCCCATATCTCCGCCTTTTTGAAAAAATTTCTAAATCTAAATCGACAAAAAATTCTATATAATTATCAAACAAGCTCAGCTTGTGCAGCCAATGGGTTGAAGTTGCCGAATATTCAGTATTCATTTTTGGTCGCTGAAATGTGTATGCCATAAATACTTATGTCATAAGTATGTCAGTGAAATTTATGATTCAATTCAATGAATATGCCTGCGAAACGATAACGTCACCATGTACAAGCTGCAGCCAATGGGTTGAAGGTGCCGAATATTCAGTATTCATTTTTGGTTGCTGAAATGTGTATGTCATAAACATGTCATAAGTATGTCAGTGAAATTTATGATTCAATTCAATGAATATGCCTGCGAAACGATAACGTCACCATGCTGACTGTCCCTATATATGTATATCAAAGCGTTATGTAGGTTTTGCTGCAAATACACGGAAAATATTCAGATTTTCACATTTATATAGTATATACCTATATATGCCGGTATATAGATATAAATATATAATGTGCAAATCATATTGATTACGATATGGTAAGAATGAAACATCTCAGCTTAGCTTTGTTTATTAGCGTGTTTATTTCATAAATATATGTATATTATGTCCCCAGTTATTAGTAAAAAATAAATAAACTTTAATCAAACGATAAATGAAAGGTTACAAGTGTCTATATAAAGCACTTCTGACGTCAAAAGCTAACACGTGGGTCAGTGCAAGACAGGGAGCGGCGCCTTGAAGGGGCTATCTCGACGGAATAATGCCAGCAGTTGATTGATGGATCGTTTGCTTCACTGCACGACCTACTTCATTTATTAAATTGTAACACTCCTTCTTGACACTATTTGTACTCAAGAATAGTTTGTTTATTTACTTTTTAACGTCAAACGGTTTTTTCTTTTCTAACGTCACAATTATGGATGAATTTTAATGCACAATTACTTTTATCATAAGGCGATTTGATATGTTCATATCATTAATGATTCAACAGTTCACCTGTTAGGAAAATCTGCTAACAACGTTTGCAAGACTCGTGCCAATATCTTAAGGTAATTCTAATTCTCGTCAAACCGAGGGTGTATTATGTACTCACCATTAATGTTGATGCTATATCCTTACCACTTCCGAAGCTTAAAAACATATTTCCACCTATTAGAGAACAGTTTTAAAGAAATAACCTCTTCCTGTCCCACATCTTTCGCGTTCTTGTATTCGGAAAGAGATGATGGCTCTGTTATACTAAGACTTCAAAACTCCAATGCATGTCAATGTGACCAACCCCTGGACACCAGATCCTATCTAGGTCTCAACAGAATGAAAGGCTCTTTTATAGTGCACGCTCGCTATGACAACTGGTTGATTAACTAAAGCCGAGGTAAATCTAAGCTCAGATGTGTGAAAGGCATTGATAAAGTTCTTAAAGCAAATGGTGTGGAAAGTTGGAGAGAGACAGTCGTAAGCAGATCAGGCTGGAATAGACTGAGCCACGCTAAGTACCTACCACCCGCAGCTGTTGAGCCCATAATGACGATTATGTCGAGCAAATACGTCAAAACTGTTCTGTCATAATCGTTGACAGTATTATTTGATAAACAATTCAATTTTATCGACTTTTGAAAAACCTATAGAAAGTAATTGTAACAATTAGTATGATGTTAATAAATTCAGATATTCGTAGTTATTAATTACTTGCATGTATTACATACCAAGAGTAGTAGTAGCTATTTATCTTCCTTATTTAGGCTAAGGGTTGCTATATAAAGGCCTTACAGGCTAATCCCAACTCCTGTTTTCCAATATTCTTGACCGCAAACATAGAGCCAGATTTGTCTACGTGACTTGTCGGTGGCTTACTTCGAGACAGCTGAATCCAATACAGAGAAAGAAAAGAATCTATTTAAGATACAATTCATAAACATATTTGTATTTCTATAAAATGGTATTTAATTGTGTACAAAGAAAAAGTAAAGTTATCACAAATAATATTAATTCAAGAAACATACCCGCAGTTCGCACGTTTTCTTTTACATATAGCCGGCGCGCGCTTTTTTTTTCATTCACGACGGATCTGGATATAATTTGGCACAGAGATAAATTATAGTCTGGAATAGCACATAAGCTACTTTTTATCCCAGGAAATGTAAAACGGAACGCCGCAATGGAGCATCCAATTAAGATGAAATTTGCACAGTGGTAGTTGAAGACACGGAGAAGGACAGGCTGCTTTTTAACTATCAAAATTCAACAGTTCCTGCCTTAGTAACTATAACCGAATTTCACTTGAACGAACTATAGTTGCAAGTAACTATAATAAAAAGGTTGCCGTAAGAATCCCAAACTTATGCCTTGACGGTTATGACATTCTAGTCATTGGACATTTGACAAGTAAATAAACATCATCCTAAGTGTTCGGTACAAGAAGCTTAGGCTGGGTTGCACCAACTAACTTTGACGGGCCGGTTAAGTTTAAAAAAAAGTGCCTATGCAAATTTTCATACAAACTTCCATTCCTAACGGCTGGTTAACGTCATAGTTAGTTGGTGCAACCCAGCCTTATATTCGGTAGGTAGAACAGTAAATGCGCTGTCAAAATACTGATCAAAATTTAGAATATTGCTTGTTACCACTTGAAATCGGGAAATGTAGATAACATTGTGGACGTTTTGTCAGTAACTTAATTTGAGTAGTTATCTTAAGGATCAGAAATCTAACTTTGAATAAGTTATAGACAGCTGCCGCCATCATTTATCTTTGAAAGCTGCTAAGTTCACTTTATATTTAGTTGTGGGGCTCATTTTTTGTTGATCTAAATCTGTTGAAATAATTGTTTTTGAGATAACTCTATTAACATAAGACAATTTGAACTGTGCGATACGTGAACGTAAAGTGTAATTGCAGCTCATGAATTCTGCTTGAATTACTGGTCATATCGCTTAATGCTAAGCTAATACTGTACTTATATGTTTTTATTATATAACACATGTTAATCCTTTTAAATCATAGTTGTTAGACAGCTTAATGTTTGGATTATTAGTTACTCAGGAGGTTTTGTGTTTTAACAACCAGTACCCTTACTTAATAATTACAGGATTTACTGGTCCATCGCATATGATTGAAACACAGCCAGGCACCTATTTAATATCACGTGCACCGCAGCACTTTTCAGAATAAATGTACATGAGTGACAAATTTGTTTTAGGTAGGTATTTACTGAACAAAAATTAGCTAGGCGGTTTAAGCCCGGCGTTGTTTAACTTTGAATATAGTTTCCAAAAAACAACAGAAACATGTTTCTTGTATGAGAACCTCTTTAAATTTTTTACTTTCTTGACTTTTTATTATTTGTTAGATAATCCGTTATTGTATCACGTATAATCTATTTAGTCTAAAAGATAGAGCCCTAGAGAGATAGAGTCGGACACACAGATGGTCGTACGGATGACGGCCGGAGAGCAGCATAGTTGGCACACTTTGCGAACGGAACCCTAAAAATAACTTGATTTCTAAGAATTCCTTAGTAACATCCATGGATTATCTTGTTATTTAGCCGTTAATATATGTAAATTTTAATGTTATACGTAAACGGATAATGGTTGAGAACTAAAAAAAAATTTATTTATATTTTCTTTATCGAGGCAAATGAACTGTAGTATTTTTGGTAGTAAAAGTTATTAAATACGTGTTCTTCGTTATAGGATTACATTGTAACCTCAAGTACTGACTACACGTATGGGTTTTTTTATTTTATGAAGTTTCACTTATTTCATTGGTTAACCTAATTATATATTGCTAATGAAAGATATCTTGACATCTTTCTTACCAAGCGTATGTATCATTTGGTATATGTATTGTTTCTGGAATATCTATAGGTTTGCCAGTGGTATTCAGAACTTCCGTTTGCAGAAGTGCTATCTACAACTTATAGTTACTGTACTTAAACTGTACTGTGTTTAAATTTTCTGTAGAAGTACATTTCGAAAATACGATTGGCACAAAGGAAAAGTTAAAAATACTCAATAGCGTCAAAGGAACGATGAAATATGTTTCTTGGAGTCAATAAAATATGAGTTTTTTAAAAATTATTAAAAGTTGTAATTTGATACATTCCTATTCTGCTAAGTTTTTTAAATAATAAAGATACAGCCCGTAGATACAAGGTTCAGAAAGGTGATGTTAAAATTTTACAAGTAGGCTAAATATGTGCTTTATCAAGTTAAGTATTATAAGCTAAAATATTAAAAAAGTTAATAACTTTTTTTACCCCACAATGTAGTAAGTGTAACCATTAACGAACTAATGACTTTCACAGGTAGGTATATAAATAAATGCGATGACACGGAATAGATGCTGAAAGTTATCTTTTTCGTATATCTAAAGGTCAACGTCGTTATAAAGGGCAAAAAGCTTGGATGCACCACTTACTGCTTCGTTTGAAGAGTATTAGCCACATTCAAAGGATTAAAACAGGCAAGTTTCAACACATGACAGATTTTTGCAGTTATTTTTATGTTAGGAAACTAAGAATAATTTTTTAGGTTTAAAGTCTTAAATTAAGGAAATATACTCTAACTAAATATCTTATTTTTATTTATTTCATATAATTTTTTATTTAGTGCATTACCTTACTGATTTTAATTTATTGTATTTAATGCAATATAAAATCTGAAAGTGGCAATTGTTTTTTATAGCGTGTGTTGAATTTGCTTGTACCAAAAGTCAGTTAATTAATAGGAATTAGTTGTTATCTAGTGCATTGACTCTAAATTGTAACAAAAAGTCAAAAAAAAAAATGACTACAAAACAGTAAAAACGTTTTCATTCCATACAAAAAAAGTTAAAGTTTAAAGGTATCATTATAGTATTAATGTCTAATGTTAAACGTAAGGAAAACGCAAATTTAGCAATTAATAACTTCCTTCAAGGGAAATTAATAAAATATCAGTGTTAAACATAATTTAAGTTCATAACTTGCTAGGTATTATATATATTAATAAGAGCTCAACGTCTTTATTTCTCCTTGAAATAAAGCTTAATTCAAGTCAAGTCTAGTCTAGACAACAAGTACTTTTTTGTTTAACTTTTTTATGTAGTCTTGGAAAAATATGAGTGAAGGAAAAAGTCTACTACCGGAACTGTAGGACCAATATTTATAATTTTCCCAGAGGGGTGAAAATACTGCTGAAAACGGGTACTCTGGCTTGCGCAAGCCCCGTCCACTTCGACACTTCAACATTAAAATTAATTAAAACATATTAAAAATGAAAATCAAAAAATGAAAAAAATCAGGCAGTTACTGAATAGATTAATGAACAATAATCCGTCGGCAAAAAATCTTTATCGCGATTTTTTAAATAGTTATGCAATAATTAATTAACAATTTTTTTCTGCTTTAACATGAACATTGCAAGTGTAATAATTGTTAAACTATACCTCTGGGGTGTTTTTTCCTTTTAAAGAAGATATATCATATATTTGGCATAGTTAAAAAATAACGAAAAATAATCCGTCGGCAAAAAATCTTTATCGTGATTTTTTAATTATGCTAAATATGCACAAAAAGCTAGATTTTTTTTTTTTAATTTTTCCAACGAGGATCTTTTGTAAAGCCTTTCAAGAATATAATATGGGTGATACTAGGAAAATTATAAATATTGGTCCTGAGTACAGACTTTTATCATCATGATTAGTTTTTGAGATATTTGCAAAAAACCAAACACCCTTTTTTTCAGTAAATTGTTAATACTTTTACATTTTTTTCGAGCGGAACTTCATTTTTTTCAAAAATCATCTAGACGCGATTCCATATCGAATGATACCTCATTCATATTTTTCTGAGACTGCTGAAAAAAGTTGAACATAAAAGCACTTGTTGACTAGACTATCATCACTTTTAATTTTTACTTGCAGTCAGTGATCAAAAGTAAAAAACCGCGCTTCGCTTAGGATCTTACTTCGTCCATAAAAGGAAATTTCCTTTTTTCCCAATTGAGTGTAATTTTCTATTTTTAAATAGTGTTAATGTAACAGTCTTAAATATAGAAGAAATAGTCTTCGGTTTCCAATTTTATTACAAAAAATAAGGGCCTAAATGCGACAAGTTTGTTACGTAGCGAGTTTTAAACTTTTATTGACGCGCAGATGTCGTAGTAAACATATTTTTTATGTTCCTAGTTTATTTGTGTCCCGAGGTATAACTTCGAAAAAATATTTTTCAATAAGAATCATATATTTAATTTATTTAGCTTTAGTACCTAGTTTCGGCTCGTGGGCGTTGATAAATTAGTCTGGGAGGTAGTTGGGAACAATCTCGAGTATGCCAGACTCTGGAATTCAAGAGAAAAATGTATGGAAGTACATTTACGAGTTTCAAGAGGTAAGTCGGACTTCCATACATTTTGTCTTGAACTCCAGAGTCTGGGGAACACGAGACTGCTCCCAATAACCATCCAGAACATGATTTTTATTTGTATGTATAGATTTTTTTTTTTAAGATTACAAATTAAACTGTGTTGATTAATTATACGAATCAAAATTTACGTATTTTTTTTATTTTTCATTTTATCACTTATTACAAAAAATAATGACAATCAAAACATTCCATACAAACATAGATATTTATGGTCAACGTCTACTTATGCCGCTCTTCTGTGTGTCTGAGTATGAATAGGTAGGTATGTGGTTTTTTATTTCACAAATTACTTTTTTAAAGCCCGGACAACTTTACGAAAAGTAGGATAAAAATTTTTTTTTTTTTTTGCATGCATGTCATGAATGAATCACATATGAGCATTTGTGACCTATCAAAAAAAATGTCTGTATATCACTACATATTTCGCTCGAGAAGTTGTTCACTCGGTTGATATTGGTTACGAAACATTTTCCGCGTAGAAACTTATTTTTATACATATAGTAACTACTTATTTGTGGGATTTTAATAGATTTTAAAGAAGCCCACTTTTTTGCCTTTTAGTCAAATTGTTAAATCGTGATAACAAAATAGGTTTTAGCTGATCTTTTAATATTTGGGTTATTGCCGTTCCTACTCGAAATAGTCTAAATCGTCTGGATCCCTTGAGGGAGACCGTTCTCACAAAATAAACAATACCTACTTTATCTTGAAAGTGCGAAGTTTAACAGTTCTTTGTTGTATTAGAATTAGATGAGACTAAATTTGTTAGGGGATTATCTTAGAATTGGCTATTTATGTTTCGGTTAAAGATACAAATTAATAAATTAATCAAATAGATAATGAAGGAATAATAAAAATTATACATAAAATACAGATGTAATTAAAAATTAATTTAAATTGATAAATTAAATTAAATAATTACGAAAATATAAAGTAAATTATAAAAATTAAAAATAATACAAATAAATTATTTTATTATTGAGTTTAATAACGTCTTATGAAAACAGTTATATACAGAATGATATTTAAGGAACATATTTTTCCATTGCATGTAAAGTAATATATCTAATGTAGGCTTGTACTTAGAAATTTATAATTTGCAATACCGGTAAGGGTCCTAAGTCACAAGTACCTACCTAATTGCGCAATGAATGTTTTGAATTTGAATTATATATTTTTTATATATAGGTTAAGACGAAATGATTGGATTTTTTAAGGCTTGGCAAAGCGCCAGTACTGTCCTAGGCCTTGCAAGCGTCCATAGGCTATGGTGAACGCTTAACATTAGCTTATTTGTGATGTTTCTAAGTATGTGTTCATTTTTAGGGTTCCGTGCGTCCGTATGCGCTTATAGGATCAATCGTCTGTCGGTCTATGCCGTCTGTCACAGCCAATTTGCTCTGAATCTACAGGACCGATTAAGTTAAAATTTAATACAAATATGAAAATCTGTGACTCAACCACGAATGTGTAACGTAAATAAATAAATTGTACCGTGTGACCTATCTTGTGAAAAACCTGGTTGTGTGTGGGTCTCAAATTATATTATTATACTTTTCATATAAATAGTTTCATTTTTTATAGTCATTTTTTATAATAAAACAAAAGTGCAATTGACACAGTGCCAACACTAAACAAAATTACTAAAGTAAAGAAAAAAAACAAACAGACGAATTGAGAATCTTTTCCTTTTTTTAAAGTTGGTTAAGTGTTACGTAGGTAATCCTATAAACATCATAAATACGGAAGTTTGCATTTTTGTAACCTAAAAACGCCCAAACGGCTAAAGGGATTTTAGTTGGTATAACACACATGAGGCCATGACCGAAATTTCATTAAGGTACCAAAAATAGCAAAATTTTTATCCTTGTCAGGAGTTCTCATGGTTCCATTTTTTCGTGAACACTTAAAACAAAAGTAAAATCTCTTACGCGGACCAGGCTCAGAAAGCTTATTGCGAAAAGGTCTGAAGTACTCAGGTCTCTCGTTCTCGGGGGCAAAATGTATGGATGTACATATGAGCTCTCAAGACTAAGTTTACAAGGACTCGAGAAAGCGAGACTCGAGTATTCCTAACTTTTCGCAAAAAGCTCCCTAATCTGTTCGTTTGTCTTCACTCAATTATTTTAGTAGATATACATGAATTGGATACACATTAATACAAATGAAAAATATGTACATACATACATACTAATAGCATAATTATATCTGCAAATGCAAAGTTCACTCTACCACCTAAAGCTAGTTTCAATATTGCATTTTCTTTCATGAATTACTTGAAAAAACACTATTTACTATATAAATGTACAGCAAATAGATTATTTACCTCGCTATCAAACTTTGCCCTAAACTAATATAACTTTGTGATTAAGATTAGTTTCCGTAGTAGGTGAGACAAGTGAAAGTGCTAATGTTAACAAACGAAACTTACTTTCTACGAACATTTTAGCATCGCCTTAAGTACACAACTCAAAGCTAATCATTAAGTTATTAATTGAATCAGAGATGAAATCAATCAAAATCAAAATCTTTTTATTCAAATGGGTTCCTAAGAACACTTTCGAATCGTCAAGTAAATTAACAACAACTAGCTTTACAAACTAATTACAATACTGTTTTATTGCGTGCGTCCAATAGGTAATCTTTGTAAAATCACAAACGAAACATAAAATTATAGTGTATCAACTAATAAATACATGTTTTGTATTGAAACACTTAATAAACAAGATTTACAATGTAAATAGTTTGATTTAAAAAAACAATCAATATTTAGGTAATTTTTCAATTGCCTATTGTTTTTCAGATTGCTTACAGACAGAAATAACTTACAAAACAACAGTAATAAAGTGTCTATAAAAAAACATGCTTTTCTTTATGTCGTTTTTGGGGTTCCGTTCCTTAGGAAGTTAAAGCAAAACCTCACCACACATATAAATACACATATACATATACATATACAATATTAACAAACCACCAAAGACAAATATTATTTAACATTAAGTCAGTTTTTTTTTACGATTTTTCTTATCATTTACTCAAATGACAACTACCCTGTCAATATTATAATTAGATATATTTTTTTTTTTTGATTAAAGACAAATTGAAAATAAGTTGAAATTGAACACGAAATATTTCATTGAAGATTGTTCTTTTATTTCTAAAATTAAATTTGTGTATACTTCAACATATTTTATTTTTAACAAAGATATAGAATTTATAATGCGAAAATAACTTGTTTTAAAAAAAACAAGGTTGTTATTATTTTTCTCTAAGGATTCACTTTGACACACGAAGTACCGCAAAATAGCGTATCAAAACCGCTAACAATTCAGCTACTTGGTAGTTAGATGGAACGACCCTTTAATGTTCTAACATTTTTGTTTCGCTGTACTTAGCTGAAATATAATAGTGATCTTGGATAAAACTTGCAAAAAAAGTTTATTTTTGTTATTTTCAGACCCATCTTTATTAATCCTGCCTATGAATTTTTTTTTAGAAATCTTTACTGCCACCACTGTATCCAGAAGTAGAAGAAATTTCTTTATATCAAATGCAGCACTGTTGGAGTTACAGACTATACACCTGCCTTCGGTTGTAGAAGTTACACACTGACGATCAAAAATAACTAGGCACTTACGTAAACTATAAGAAGAAGAAGAAAGTATATTTCAAAGAGTTTTGTTTTACACATAAATAAGTGATTAAATACGCTTAATATTCCTTTGACTTCATGGAGATACCATGAGTTGTTTCGGAGATATTGTCGTCTATGTAAGTGACTTGTCATCTTTGCTCGTCAGTGTAGGAATAGGATGCGAATGAGGAAGGAGGAGGAAAATTGGAAGCTTAGGATAATGATAAGGATGGAAAAATGAGATTAAAAATGAGGAAGAGAAAAATGATGTACCTACTTAGTTAGACATTAGCTAACATAGGTTTCAATTTCTATTTTTAGAGATTGATGAAAAAATAAATTATTTATGTTTACAGTTTTTTTTTCGCTTGAATTATTTTTAAAACGCTTTGAAATATTATTTATGCTTACAGTTTTTTTTTTTCGCTTGAATTATTTTTAAAACGCCATCCTTTGTCGTACTTTTTCCCATTTCATTCTACTTCTTTCATCTTTCTTTATTTTATTTTGTATACTTCAATGACATTACTTGATATCAAACAAACTATTTCAAGTTGCGTCATAAGGCTGATGAATATATTTGATACATCAATAATCCTAACGGCTAAAAAAACTGTCGGTCTATTTGTGGCTACGCCGCCCCGAACTGTGCACCTAAAGACGCTCTCACACTTTACGCCCGATTTTTTTACGGATCTCTTCCGCTTTGCCATCTAACACATTAAACGTTGTAATCGTTTATTTAATTCTTCTGACAATATGTTCCTTGTTTTTCGCTCCTCGATACCTATGATAATTTTCATGCTAGGCACATCGAGTTATTGATGTGAAAAATCTATTGGCGTGCCTTGGCAGAAACATCTAACAGTATGCCGTGACGGCAAATGGCATGACGCTCTCTTATGCCGTCATGCCCCCTCTGCGCCGCCGTTCTCGACTCCCCTTGTTTGTGCGCGTGCGCATACTAGACACTGCGTTACTTTTATTTATAAGCTGTTTACTACGAGTATATCCGACTTTAGTTATATATCTGCCGGGCGTCCCGTGACGGCCAACTATTTTTTTTTGTTGAAAAATCAACTTATTTGATCCCTCTAATTTATTAAGTAAGAATGACTGATAACTTAGCTTCGAAATACAATTTGTAGCCGACAAAAAATGAAAGTCACGCAAAGAACAAATACTGCATGATTATTTTTTATCGATTTGAACTTACGACAACCCCATAATAATACGGCTTTCGTGAACTGTTTTTTCTTTTCATAATTACCTCTATCTATGCTTTGTCATTGACCTTTGTTTTCACATTTCAGTCACTCTATTATTCGATTAAGCTAAAGAATAAGCTAAGCATGTGCTTATTTATTAACCGGCTTTAAAAAGGGGTTGGCCGTTTGACCCGTATGTATGTATGTTAATATGTTTATGATTTTCTCAAAAACAACTGATTAGATTTTGATGGGGTTTCTGCTATTCGAAGGCAGATTTTTTGTAAAGGTTTTGAGGTGTGTTATACATCGTCCTAGACTGTGAGTATCCAGAGCTATAAATTAATACAGAAGAGTGAGTCAATTATTTTTTTCTATTTTTCCTTAAGTTTTTTTTAACCCTTTAATTTTTTAATTTAAACAACAAAAAATAATAAATAACAAACAAAAAGGGAGGCTTGCTGTTTGTATGAAATATGTATGTATACACATTATACATATAGACGTAACGTACAGAGTTTGAGTGTATAATAAATGAGTTATTAAGGTTTTATGATGAATGAAGTATGAAGTCTTAAAAATATTAAATGAGTAAAAGAATTTATAACAGAAAGTTGAACAAGTTACATAAATAACTGTAAAGAAAAAGAATTAGGTATTTCCAAATAACTCACGTTGACGCCAGTATACAAAGATGGAAGTAAATCAGGTCTATTGACTAGAATCGACCTATTTCAGTGCTGCCAGTGGTTTTGTTTTCGACAAAAATATTTATAACAGACTTAACAAATATTGAACAGAAAATCTTTTTTTTTTTAAAGACATTCGGATTTACCGAATCCAATACATTAACAGCCACAATAGATTTAATATGTGAAATAAAACAAAATACAGACAACAAAAAATTAGCATTGGAAGTATTTTTTGATTTAAAAAAGGCATTCCACCAACTTTGACATAAGATTATTATTATTATTCACCTTTCTGGAAATGCGTATAAAATTATAGAATAATATCTTATTAATAGACTACAAATAGTGTAAAAAGTTGTTTAATGTCAATAACTTATGTAGTTCCACAGGGCTCAATACTTGGGCCCTTACTATTTTTGATTTATGTAAACGACATGAACAAAAAGCAAATCTGCATGGGCAAATCACCCTCTATGCAGACATGTATCATACATGTCTTTGGAATCAAACACGCACTTTTCTCCCGTCTAATAGCGAACCAATAAACGTTTTTCGTATAGATGGGATGAAAAATATTATGTCTATGTCATACTTTGTTACCTAGTATATGTAGGGTAATATATTATAGGAAAACTTTTCCGGTCGTGTTTGTCCAAGACTTTATTATAGGTACTATACATTTTTGATTTGCCAGAGCCTCAGTAAAACAGCTTTTTTATACCACTAAGGCGGCCTACAAGCTAACGGTCCGCTTGGTGGTAAGCGGTCACCGCAGTCTATAGGCAGCTAACAAGCTAACGGTCCGTGGTGGTAAGTAAATTTATGGTATAATACAAAAGCCTGTTGTAACAAACAGAGCAATAGACGTCGCAGGCTTCGTAATATATAGGCTCCCGTTGGCTACTATGCGTATGGAGCCCTAAAATGGTAGTCAAATACCTCCTTATTTCTTCTTAAACTTATATAATGGGGATAGTATAAATTGTATTCGATCTCAAATTAAGTACTTAAGCACTAAACTACAAATATATCAAGTTTATTTGTCTTCGTACTAAGTAGTTTACAACTAACAAATGTCTAGAAATTTCAAGACATTTGTTTACGAGGTAATGTAAAACAATTGATTAGACGAAAAGAATACGGTTTTAGAATCATTAAAAGTATCTTGTAGTAAATTTTGAAGGTTTTGATAGATTTACTGACGTAATTTATAATACGCATGTTGTGCAGTCACATGTTGGTATAGTGAAACAAACTTTTCTGACCCGGTGGTTAAAAATCAAAACTACAGTCGCCATATTGAAATGGTGTGAACATACATTAACACTAGCGACCAAACACCCAAGGTCAAAAGGTCAAACAAGTTTGTTGCACTCTAAAACTATAATAATTTTGAAACTTTTTTTTCTTTGTAGTTATAATTTTACTGAGGCAGTAAACTCAGATATTTCCACGAAAAAAAAACAGAGAACATAATAATGGATTCACTTACAAAATAGGTTGTATTCCTTTTCGCTTTAATGGCTATTTGTAACCGATATTTTTTCCTCAGCTGGAAGAATTTTATTCACTTTATTATATGCAAAGATTACCATATGCCGGATATGAGTATATCTTTAGCCCTTTTTTCTTAAGCGTTAAAGGAAAATAAGCAAAGTAATTCAGTGAACTAAGAATATTTCTTTACGTAAATGTTTCTAGTCTTCATTACTCGTTTTTTTATATACGTTTTGTTTTCTACTTGACAGGTAGGTACTTGACAAAAGTTATTCAATTGTGATTCATAACTGAGTAGGTACTTTTTCATACCAGCAAGGTAGCAATCAAACTTACGGGACGGTACACCAAGCAGGCAAGTGCAACACCAAGCTCACTCGCGCGGAAAAATCCAAATATGACCAGCGGCGGATCTATACTGAGAAAATTTTAATTCAACCGAGGACCTTTTTGGCACGGTAAAAATAATTTCATTTAAACAAGTCATTTTTTTTTCTCTCTTCCCACACTACTATGGTGCCAAACAAACTTAGGCCCGCCTGATGGTAAGCGTTCGCCATCGCCTATGGACGCTTGTAACACCAGGGGTATCACTCACGCGTTACCGAACCTTCAAAAATCCACTAATCTTGAAGAACCCCACACTGCAGTCCTTACAGAAAACCTTGTTTTGAAAAATTAAAATTTGGAATAAAACTCTTTTTCATTTTCTAAATTTTATTATAGTTCAAATTATACTCTTTTTGATTACTCGCCCGTGCATTCAAAGTTTTATTGATTTTCTTGTAGATTTAGTTTCAGTTGCTGTCGTTACGGCAATCGGCAAATGATTTTATGGATTGTAAGTCCTGACATAAACTTGAAGAGACGGAGAAAATTCATCTGATTTTATTTTTTTATAATATTGCATTGATGTTCGCTGTTATAACAAGACAAGATAATCGTTAAAAAATAAGAAACTTTTGATTGGAATCTTTTCGTTTGTTTTATGATAACTATCAAAGGCCCTTAAACATTTGTTGCGCAAATAGTTAAAAGTATGAGATTTTCGACTACGTTTTTTTAAGGATCTTTAATTATTTGTTTATGAATGAAAACTTAATTGTTGCATTTCAATTTTCCATCTCTCACTATTTGAAACCGTTGGCGTATTTCAATGGCTGTGAAATATAGGCTCTTAAAAAACTTTATAGACTGTGAAACTGACCAAACACCATCTCTACTGCCTTGTCTGTGAGTAAAATGGCTAGTTAGTTAAATCTTATTACTTCTTTCTTCACGTTGGTTAGCCTTTGGCCTATTAGAATTTTTTTTGCACTATGTCACCACAGTCCAAAGGTTTGACTTCAAAAGGCTCAAATATATAACCACTGTCTAGGATAGTAGTAGAGCACAAAACGGTGCGCCGAAGCGTAGGAAGGTCGAAATCCTAAAAGTGGAAGAATCCAGGAGGGTCTCTATATTAGGTGAAGGAATGGCCTGCGATCATAAACCCGATTCCCACTTGGTAACAGCTAAAAAGAGGGCACGATCTGAGGAGTTCAAGCACGTATCAAAAAGTTTCCGCAATTGTTCACAGATCGGCCCATCCCACAAACGCTACGAAGATGGATTTTTTTGGAAATCCATGAGTACCTGGCTTCGTTTCTGAATGATACTTCAACAATTTCTGGAATATTTGAAAGAACTTTATTAATAACATTTTGATAGCCATAAACAGAAGAAAGGATAGCAGGGAGAGCAACTCCAGAAACAGATTGGATGACTGAATCTCCAAAACGTACTGGCAATAAAGCCTGTCACCATTCTCGATTATTTAAATTTACATTCAAAATATTAGTCACATAGTGTTTTTAATAATGTTGTCTAAACTCTGAACAAGGTTTGTAAGTTTCCATAGTTGACAACATCTGACAAGATATTTAAATTAAGGTATGTAAAGACAGAAACGAATAATAGTAAACGCCATGTGAGAGTTGATTTTTCTCAAGAGATCTGAAACCGCCAGAAAATTTTAGTTTTTTTTCCTCATAAAATGGAGAGAGAGATTCGTCAAATATAGGTGAGCCTAACGAACAAAGATTACTATTGTCAACTATTTCAAAATTAGTTTGAGTTCTAAGTTAAATTTTTGTATTACCAAATCCTTTTCTGGGTACAATGCTGGAAAGAAAAGTTCGCATTTAAAAAAAAAATCGAGACTAATCGAGTCGGTGGTGGCCGAGGGGTTTAAACTTCACTTCACGTCCCAAGTGGCGGAGGTTTGAACCCTGAGGTCGGCGTGTACCAATGAGTCTTTTCTTAATTTCTCAAGTACGCTGATTAATTAATTCATACCGCTGGCTTTTCGGTGAAGGAATACATCGTGAGGAAACCTGCATTCGTCAAGGAAAAAAAATGACGTATGTGAAGTCCGCACTGGGCCCGCGTGTGGACTATGGCCCAATCACCCTCGCTTAAGAGGGTAGGCCGTGCCCCAACAGTGGGGACGTATGAAGGCTGGCAAGTAATCGAGACTAATAGTTCTAAATTCAGATATGAAAAAGGCATGATACACAGAATTTTACCCAATGTCCCATCATCTAAATACCACACATTCAGTTTGGATTTCAAACATGGTATGATGGGATGAATGTTTGCTGGACGTAGGCCTCCCTTAATCTCTGGCCTTAATTTCATGTTGGTAAAGGTTTTATTAATTAAAGTAAAATATATCGATATGCTTTTATAAAACACATTCATTAGAATAGAAACACGGTTGACTCAGGGGACTTGGCTCAAATTGCGTGCCGCGTATACAAGTAGTCATATAGGTAAACATATTACGTAATTTGTTTTAAATGTTAAATTAAATCCTATAGTAATTTAACAAACTCCCTTGGTTCATTCGTTTTTAAGTATTTGGGGATTTCTGTCACTGGTAGGCAATAGTATTTCAACTGTTTTGTTTTGTTTTTTTTTAAGTTCAATTTAATTTGTGCGCTATTCTAAAATTTTATACGCAAGACAGTTACGAGTTTATAGCAGCGGCGCTGTAGCTGTGTCTTATACGAACGTAAAATGAAATGGCAGCTCATGATGGCGGTTTTGATTGGTTAGCGCAAAGTTTCATTCGACGAGAGATGAGACAGACTGTCTTCGTTTTAATAATAAGAAACCAAGTTTTATAGTATAAAACAGCAAGTTCAACTCGTGTGAAATAAGGTTTACGTATAACATACCCAATAAATTGTTTTGTGGCTCCGCCGGGGACAATAATGAGATTGACCCATTCGTCCCAGTATCATAACTTTTACACCTACACATTAACCGATACCGAAAAGTATGAATCGTGGGAACTCTTAATCCCAAAACGAACGCGCCCTATATTAAATTAGAACAAAGTTTGTTGCACGGTAAAAAATCGCGGTGGGTAAAATTAGGGCTAGTTTTAAACGCAAATTCGATGATTTACAAGGAGGTTTCAATATGGAATCGTGAATTGGTCACCAAAAAAGGTCCCATGTTGTCTCAACTATTGATGGTGATACTTGAAATTTGTGACATCATCCCGGGAGGTAACATATATTTTTGCGAAATATATTTTTACCTACCCTTTGCAAGACATATTCGTCAAAGTGATTGACAAATTGTTCCTCCTTGTAATTTGTAAACTGATTGATAAAGAAACTTATCTAAACAAGGAGTCGATAATATTATTGAAACGAACGGCAAAGTTGACTGTAAATTTATAGCCGGGAAAAGAAAAATAAAAAACTTTTACAATAGACAGGTGCACAGCGCGCTCAGAATGAGTGAGTGAGGTGGGCCAGGGCCACGAGCTTATATAGCTGGCTCTTTGCAATGCTTGTTTATACGTATATATCATACGTATATACGTTATCCGTATAATTCTTATTTGTATAACTTTAACCATATGTGTGTCAATTAGTTAAAGTGCTAATTTATAAGGAAAATTTGTATGGAATAATAAAATAAATGAATTGTTTCGACTTCTATAACTCGTACTTATCCGTCTGGAACTAGATACACTTTTGTAACTTCGCCGCGGGGCCATGAGCTTCTGGGCAAGGTGTTGTCTGCATAAGCTATATGTCGCCGATCTTTATATTGCCATACTGTGTATTCGGGCTAGATCGACCGTGTCCGTACGTGTATGCCAGCATCGATGCGATGGATGAAGCTAAAAGAGTAAATCTCGGTAGTAAAATTATTCCAAGGTGGTGGTATAGTTTTCGTTGTCGCCTCAGCAGTTCACAGCTAGACATAGGCCGCCCCTTAATCTCTGGCCTTAATTTCATGTTGGTAAAGTTTTTCTGAGTTTTACATTTAGATGGTAGAAATCTATAGTCTTTGCCTTCCTTAAACATCCGTAATGTTATGTATGTTTATGTGTGTTAATTTTTGTAAACCTGCATTGTTAGTTTGTTTCATAAAACGACAAAGGAGCGTCTATCTGTTTGAAAAAGTACAGATTACTATTACGTCTTAGCAGCAACAGAATTTCTAAAACGAGAAAAGAAAAAAAACTTTTCTTTGCATTATCTGACAAAGAATAAATTGAGCTCTCCGCTCAATGTTGCCATTTTCTTGAAGTCCAGAATCAGATTGCTGTCATCGTTTATATTATCGTTTCATTTTGTAGATATAATTTATTTTTATTGTATTCAATGTCTGTATTGTGAGTGGTGTGTATATAAGGAGTAATTCTAGGTCTAATTAAAAGTAAATTACTATTAGGTTGGGTATAGTGATGAAATTTATCAAACAGTAGGTGTCTTAGGAACTTTTTGTCACTGCTTAAGCCCTTACCTTAAGCGCGCCCTATAAAAGCGTGCCGTTACGAACAGCGTACAAAGACATAGCACAATTCAAGCATACAAAGAGACACAGTTTCATGTGCGATAGCCGCTAGCATGAGACCACATGTTAAAAAAAACGATTTTCTCGGTTTTCTGTCGGTATAACATTCAAGTGTTTATTTATAACTATGAAATTAACAAGTTTGGTCGGTCATATTATAATGTATTTAATGAAATAAGAATCAAGAAAATATCACCTTTAGTTTCCAAACAAATTGAATTAAAGCCCAAAAATAGAGTGTCAGAATTCATCATTTTTCTAAATTTTTTAATAGCCAAATTATTGTAATATTAGCAAATCTAAGTGGAAAAGTTTGAATTATCTATATATATAAAAATTACGTGTCACGTTGTTTGTCCGCGATGGAGCTAAAATACTGAACCGATTTCGATCAAACTTCGTAACTATCTGTAATTTGATCCAACTTAAAAGATATTTTAATTTTATCTCGATTTGTTAAGTGCGAGCCGGACTCGGGTACTTTTGGTAAAAAACAATTTTCGCCGGGTTACAGAGGGACGGCAGCGGAACAAGGTTCGCCGGGACCGCTATAACATATATTTTTTTCACGTCAAAAAGTGTACTCAGGACTGTAATAAAATTATTCAAATTCTTGCAAACTTAACTCATTCCTAACCTTCAGGTTGTCATCATCATCACTGCTGGAGAAGCCTATTCCATTCTTCATTATCGGTTTTAATTATTTTTTTAGGCTTTTATTACATTAATTGTCATTGGCTTATCAGACTGTAGTGCGTTTTACGCTTCGCTTTTCAGAATGTGGCCAACTTGAAGACTAGCTCTGTGTAATGTCTACGTTTACTACGTGTACGTAGGACACACTGGTCCTCACTGGACTTTCGTCCTCAGACATTGCGATATATGTGATAAGTATTCTTTATAAGGACTTTGCCAAGGCAAAACTTGGTCATCGTTGTAAGAACTTCTTAATTAACAATATTTTATTTTGTACTTGGTCCCTCTTCCTACCTTTATGCCAAGTAATTAAAAGTCAAGTATTTGTGTTGTACCTTTGCGACTTATCCCGCGGTTTCACACATGAAAAGATCTTTCTTTAGCGATAGAAGTTATTGATATTAAGGAAAACCTTTTTCCTTAAAAAATATTTCCTTTTTCATCTCTCCAGCATGACCTGTGTCAAAAATCAACTAAATTTTTCAGTTACAACATGAAGTAATAGTGGCCGCGAAAATGTATTCCTGTGGGTACTGTTGATCGAGATAAAAATTATCCTATATCCCTTGCCGTTCCTCCAGCCATCATTGCGTCCAAAAACAAACCTCATTGGTTTAAGGACAAATGCGCCTTAGTGATATATAATACTGTGGGAACACTGCATCATTCGGCATAAAAACCCTATGTCCTTATCCATCCCTCAAACTATCTTTGTTAGACAAAAAATTAGGCGAATTGGACGCTACACTCTATGTCGTTTAGCAATAAAAATAAACAAACACACATACTTTTATTACTAGTTAGGTTAGGATAGGTCTCTAAATTATTGTAATTGAAACACTTCTGCCTTTTTAAAAGTAGTTTTTTAGTTACTTCTATCATAAGGCCACCAACTGTGCCCGCCCAACAAGAAGTACGATATAGGTTTCGATGAGTGTATGTTATTGTGTATCGAAATAGACATTTTTAGACAATTTTACTTTTTAAAGAATAAAGTTAGAATTTTAAATTTTAAACGAGATTGTAGAATCAAAGGTCAACTGGGTATTAACGTCAACCATGACTTTGGCAGAATAAAAGTATAGTAGAGCTATAAAAGCTCGGCCAAGTGCGAGTCAGACTCGCGCACGAAGGGTTCCGTACCATTATCTATAATTTTTTTTTATTTTTATTTTTATATTTTAGTTGATTGAATGAAAGGTAAATTGCGGTTTACAATTTATGACGTATTAACAAAAAAATTACTCACTAGATCTCGTTCAAACTAATTTTTTGTGGAAGTTTGCATGGTACTGTACATCATATATTTTTTTTAGTTTTATCATTCATTTATTTTAGAAGTTACAGGAGGGGACACACATTTTACCACTTTAAAAGTGTCTCTCGCGCAAACCATTCAGCTTAGAAAAAAAATATAAAAACCTCAATATAGTTTTTGAAGACCTATCCATAGATACAGATACCCCACACGTATGGGTACGATGAAAAAAAATAATTTGAGTTTCAGTTCTAAGTATTGGGAACCCCCAAAATTTATTGTTTTTTTTTTCTATTTTTGTATGAAAATCTTAATGTGGTTTACAGAATACATCTACTTACAAAGTTTAACAGTATAGTTCTTATAGATTCGGAGAAAGGGGTTGTGACATACGGACGGACAGACAGACATTTGTATTAACTTGCAGGCCCATAGTGTAGATGTGAATATAATTCCAGAGTTAAGTAATCACGCGTTAGTAACTAGTACATTCAACCTAAAAAAACCTTAGTTTAAACCTTCAACTAAAGTATACTGCCCACTTAAACACATTAATTTGGATTTATTCACAAAAGACTTAAATAATATTTCCATGGGAAAATGTATGTGACCAAAATGATATTAATGAAATGGTGAATGTGTTTAATTTTCACGTGAAATACTTATTTGATTTGCATGCCCCGCTTAAATCGATAACAATAAGAGATAGACCGTGCCCTTGGATAACCGATAACATAAAACTAATGATGAAGTTACGTGACGACGAATTTTATAGCTTACGTAAGTATAAAAGTGCAACAAAACAGTATTACAAATATATGAAAAAACTTGTAAGTCAAGCCCTATACAATGAAAAAAAGCATATTTCGCGGAAAATATTAATAGACACGCGAAAGATTCAAAATCTCTTTGGAATAATCTAAGATCGACGATCCTGTCTAATAAACAAGACGAGGATCTACTGTTACATCTTCGCGACCCCGAAGAAATAAATAAACACTTTTTAAACCTGCCGTGCCCCGAAGTAGTCAATATTTCTAATTTATCGTATTTTGAATTTAATAGGTTCGGAGATTCAATATTTTGCCTTAAACCAATTGATGAATTCACAGTGTTAAAAATCCTGCGATCACTCAAGTCAAACGCACAGGGAGTAGATGAAATCACTTTAAACATGATCATGATGATGATTCCTCAAGCATTGAATGCGATCACTGCGATAATTAATAAGTCAATTTCATCATCGACCTTTCCCGATTTATGGAAAATGGCAGTTGTGCGACCCATTCCTAAAAAACCAAACCCCATCATTATGAAAGACGTACGTTCGATTAACATACTGAGTTGCTTATCTTAAGTAGTTGAAAAGGCGGTAAGCATACAGCTTATGAAATACGTAGAACAAAATAACATCTTACCTCACCGGCAATTGGGCTTTCGGGCAAAGTACTACTACAGCTTTACTAGACGTCACTGACAATATACTTGCAGCACAGGATATAGGTAAGGGAACTATACTCACCTTGCTTGATTTTTCTCGCGCTTTTGATTGCATAAGTGTACCACTTCTTCTCTCGAAGCTTAAATACTACGGATTTGACTGCGAAACGACGAGATGGTTTAACAGCTATTTGGGTGACAGAGCACAATATGTAAAGTTAAAAAACAATGGCCATGTGATGTGCTCAACCGTACAACCAGTACATAGAGGAGTGCCACAAGGATCGATTCTGGGGCCTTTGTTATTTATTTTATATGCTGATATGGTCAAAAGTCTCGATAATTCCGATTATCACGTTTATGCCGACGACGTACAAATTTATAAATCGGTCGACACGGGAAATATTAATCAAGCTATAACTTCTATTAATGATGATCTGGACAGCATAGGTAAATGGGCAACAAAAAATTCTTTACTAGTGCTAGTTCATGATCATGGGAAGGAAAAAACAGGTTTCTCATATAGTAAATCATGGCCCGAGAATTATAGTAATGGGTGAATGCATAGATAATGTTTTAGAGGCACGCAATTTAGGTCTTTTATTTGATTCTAAACTAAGGTTTGAGGGACATATTTCAAATCTTACGCGAAGCTGTTTCTATAGTCTTAAAATTTTGTATAAAATTACGCCAATTTCTTACGAATAGCATTAGAGTCATGCTCACAGAGACATTGGTTCTATCTAAACTTAATTACGGTTGTAGTGTACTCCAGTCTACCCTAGAACAAAATTATGTCTAACTACCTATATAGCGTACCATTATGTGCGATTTAAAATTGAATACCTAATGTATTCATAGAGAAGTAGCTATAGGTCTAATTATCTGTTGGATATACAAAAATAAGATAGTCAAACATTAGAAATAGATAAACATAAATTGGGGTTCGAAATAATTGCGCGGTAAAATTACTGCGCGCATTACGGCGCTGCATTAGATATATGTCTATCGTAGATTTTGTTTCGATTAATGGTAAAGTAGTTTTAAACAGTACAGCGGTGTTAAAATAATAATAAAACTTTGTACTCGAATCGTACGATCGTCACGTGACCATGTCATGCGATGACGTCACAAAACCTTTTTGAAGACGAAATAAAAAAATACAGGAAATAGGGATATCTCCTAATTAGTGCGTGTAAAAGAGATAAAAAAAGAAAGAAATCGTTCGCTCGCTTGATTTTGGCGCCGCGGCGCTGGAGTCTGTCGTGACAGAGTCCTCACTCTTCCATTCGAAATTCAAAATTCGCGAGTGACGCGCGCGATTTTGCATAATGGAGTGTTTCCCGCCTTTTTTGAGTCGAGTAATACGGAAAGCGTCCCACCTCCCCACATTCTTAATTAGAATCTTGACTGTGCTTCCCGAGTTTTTCTTAGTAAATAGTGTTTGCAATTACCAAGTGCAAATGTGAATAAATAATAAAACTTTAAGTGGTTATTTACATTGAATTAACATCGAACCGTGTTCGGGCTTGGCGTTGTCGGCGTCTTCCCGCCCATCGATAATTTTTCTGAGTGAGTAGATTAATTTTTATTTCTCAGAGAATACAGCTATTTATCTAGAAATTCATTTGAAGAGTTTCTATATGAATTATTGTTGGGTAGGTAAATTATTGATAATAATGATGCTTTTGTTATGTGTTCCCAAAAGATGTTTTGCATGTTAAAATTATAAAATTACCTAATCTAGAGATGAGTGATAGGGTATGTGCTAACGGTTTAGGTACACAAATCACACAATGATGTTGTGGCAAACCGTACATAGGATATCTAGAGTTTTACTATCGCATTTTAAGAATGTTATATAATCATTAAATTGAGTAGATCACTACCTAAATTACTTAAAAATTAAATTAAATGTGCATAATAAAATACAAACAAAATACATGCCTTGGTTGACAATTTTAAGAACATGGCGCCGGGTCTAATTATATTATTCTCGAATTTTACCTAACAGTGACTGTGAATTACCTTTTTGTACGATTTAATTAGTGATTTTGATTGGCAAGGGCACTAAATTTAGTACCTTACAGGTTGAGTAAAGATTTTCCTTTATACAATTGTAACCTACTGTCCGGGTTTTTTTATGAAAAATATGTATTAGGTAAGTGTTTCTTTCGAAAGTAGTTAATGGGACTGTAATGTCACAACCCTTTGATGATAACGCTTCGTCAACAGACCTAGGGGTGTCGCGGTTATAGTAAGATCTCTCAATTTTAATATCAGTATTAGAATAGGAATGGGTAGTGAGTAGGAAGGGCAGGTCTTCGTGTGACGGCGAAGCTCGAGTACTAGGGTGTGAGTAGAGCCGGTTTACTTTTAGGTCTTACTAGCTCAGCTCCACCCTACTCCAAGAAAGTTAAAGAGGTAGTTTAAATTTTATGAGTTCTAATTCGGATCAGAGGATATAAATGATAAAGAAGAAATTTTAATTTTGGTGTGTCTAGTAGGTAGTTGTATGAGATACCTATTCAATACTTACCTATCTAAATTGTTAGCATTAATTGGTCCGGATTAATTTTCGTCAAAGTAATGAGTGATAAGTTGTCGGGATACAGATTACTCCTTTATTTTGGGAAGTTTGTTTTATTATTAAATAAATCACTCATTGTGGAGACGAATAGAATAAGAATTATATATCTTTAGATTTTTGAATTTACTTCTTTATATTTTACTACGTCTATTTTTAAAATGTAACAATTAAGTTATGCCAAAACAATTATAATAAAAAAAAAATATATATTTTAGAATTGCTTTCTTCTTTTGATATAAAAAGAAAGAAAAACATTTACGGTAATCTTACTGAGACAATGACTGAACCTGGGTACGACATAAGTCAAACTTTGACCGAACAAATTACCTAAACATGGATTTGGTTAAGGTGACATTAGCTGGTCTAGGGTCTGTCCATTTCTTCTTCGTAGAAAATTCTATTGTCAATGCGTATTATTATCCAGGTAGGGCCCCCCTTAATAACTGATGAGCCGGGGGGGGACCCCGACCTACTGGCGAAACGCGAAGGTTCTAATCACTCAAAATGGCTATTATTGATCTGACTAAAGTGTTAGATTTTTGAGTGAGCAATGTTTTCATTACTGACTGAATAGTAGGAAAGTACCTACTAAGACGGGTTACCTACCCATATAAATTGGCGTTCTGTCGTCATAATTATCTTAATTGACTGTGACAAATTATTAAAATAAACTCTATTTAATTTTTACGTTATTCGCAATTTGTTCCACATTTATTAATATTACCTTAATATCTCAAGTTCGTAAGAGAAAGGTTGCACATGATGTCTCCTTTATAAGTTCTTGTACCTACGCAAAGAACGGAATTATTCACTGTTATCTGTAAGATGTCTAAATACTGAAAATTCCACGTTTACTAAGAGATTTTGGTTTGTAAGAAGAACTAACATGAAGACTAAATAGTACCTTGTGAAAAATATCTTATTATAGGGCCGTATGGTTGTTTACCACCTTTACAGCAAACAAAGGGAATTATCTTCAGGGTGCAGAAATATTAGGTTAAATTCAATAAATCATTTGTCGATCAATTGGTGTAGTGGTTATAACGTTTGATAAGCATACGAAGGGCCGTGGTTCGATCCCAACAGTAGTCCCATATGCTTTTTGTTTATTGTCGCGAACTGTAAAGGAAATCTTAATTTCTTATTTTCGTTTTACTGGCATATTGTAAGGTTAAATAAATAAATAAAGTAATAGAAACTAAATTATGAAAGGCTTACTCTTTGACAGAATTTAAATAGTCATTAATTGAAAGTGAATAAGGGTAGTTATGGGGAAGGTTATTGTATTAGAAATCTACTTAATCAAGTTCAGTGTAACGATAATTTAAATCATGACTAGGACGTATTATAACAGCTATCTTAGATTGGTACATCACTCGTGTGCGACAAGTTAGTTGAGATAAATGGTTAGGGCTTAGATAGTTATATTATGTAGAATTTAATCTTAAAATCAAAGTTCACTCGCCATGCTAGTGACTGACTAAACTCATACCTTCTTAGAGTCAGGGTTACTTAGGTTTACAATGTAGCGGTCCTTTATCACGCCATTAGACGATCATTGCCAAATTAAAATTCTATTATTAGTTTTCCGCGGTAGTAGCGTTTAGTAGGTAGGTGTAGGCAAACACGAAATTTTATGGGGGGGGGATTCTACATTTTGGTGCCGTGACCAGGATAGGTTATAGGACTAAAATAGGCTTGTAAAAGCCTACATTTTGTTGTTGTGAAATGGATGGAAGGTCATTAAAATGAGTTTGGCCGGTTATTGGCTGGGGAGTGTGTTTGAAATTAAGAAAACAAAGATTTGATAAAAGCTAATACGTAATCATTTATTTTTTAAGTAGACATTTTAGTGACTTTAATAACAATAATACTGTACAGGTTGAATGAGTTGGGCAGGCGTTCTTAAGGTTTTATGAACAGCGACCCTTAGGTTGGAAAGTACTGAGGTGAGGACATCGTTCGGCTTAAATTCGTTATGAGAAATAGTTACATTTAGGACATTGGATTCTGAGTAATATGTATTGATTTAAGGAAGTTACGTGTGTACGTTTGTAAGTCATGTGATATCTCTTTTATTGATTTTAGGAAGTTATGTGTGTGTGTGTGTGTGTGTTCGTAAGTCATGTGATATCAGTTAAAGGGTAAATAGAGGTTAAAGGCTAACTAAGAAACTATTCTTTTACTTATTTTACGTATACATGGTTATGTGGTGTGTACAAATGTTTCCTTAAGTAAATAATACAAAGATAATTATAGAATTTTATTTAACGTTATCAGGTGAATTAGTACCATACAGGTACATTTACAGTTAGAGTTTTAGAATGTCAATTTTTGTAAAGTCTTCACTTTAAGGGGGAAATGGTGCTTATTGTGTTACGAAACTAGTCGTTATTGAAATAATTTTGAGAATTTATAGAAATTCTGCAAGTAATAAATAGTTTTTTATTTTAGTTATTCTTAGATTTAATTTTGACTTTTAGGTATATAATTAGATAATACTTATATATACAACATTTTAATAGAAGGGTTATTTATGATAATATGTTCATAGTTCAGAAATATTCTGGGAAAGGGGGAATCTAAGTTAAAATAGTATGAAATGTGTACTGTTAGAGTCATATGCAAATGACTCATATTGTTACATTTTTATAAATATATTTCATAGGCAATAATAATTTAAAATGATAGGGTATGTTAGTGGGCAATTAGGGCTACTTAGAGCCGATGAATAACATGATTTTTTTTTTGTTAAGAAGGTGAACAGAGAAAAATTTAATAAAATTGAAAACAGTTTTTAATAGTCTCAACTGAATTTAAAATATACAATTACTGTTGCCGAGTGGATGAAACTTCGAGGAAAAAAAAGAGGAGAACCCAGTTGGGTTAGACGTTACAAATAGCTGGGCATTTCAGTCGACTTTGTTCTAAAATCTACTGTATAGGTATAGGTAACAAACTAAATTTGATTATTAATAAGAATTTGGAATTTATTCTTAGAATTGGATTTTCCGTAGAGATCCAATTTCGAACCAAATGAGTATATCTTGGAAACCAATGACTGATACTTTAAGAGGATTAATCATCGTAAATTGGAGGGGGAAATTTTATTAATTTAATCGGGTTTTATTTTTTTTTAATAACCAATGGGTTTTGAACTTACTTAAAGGTAATGTTAAGATTTTTTGTCCTATGTACCAGTTCAAGGATTTTTACTGTTTTGGTGTTTCTATGTTACAAATAGATCTTGAGCTCACTGAGAAGAAAGAGCTGGGATGTATATATGAGGTACCAGAGTGGTGACTTTACTGAGTTGGTTTTTAGTGATTTCACTATGCTGTTATTTCTAGTGTGACAATAAGTCTCGAGCTCACTTAGAAGAAAGAGTTGGGATTTATGTGTGAAATAACAAAATAGTGGTCCTTAGTACAAGATATATCTCCGCGTCGCGTCATACTAAGACCTTGTGACCTCTGGCACAACATTGGAAACAAGGTTGACATAAACAGTGGATTGGATTATGGAGCTGACTTAATTGTTTAGTGGAACTTCATTCGTTTGGCAACAGCTGGATAGGGTTAATAATATCCTAATATGTTTTGTTCCTTTTTGTTGCCCTTGGCCGCTTTGGATCATGGCGTTGCTGAGAGCTGGACTCTGTCTATATATGGCTAGACCAAGCCGTTGAAACAGTGATGAAGTTTTTGGTCGCTGCCAACAGTCATATGTGTACTGGAGTTTATTGGGCACTGGACTCTATCTAAATGGTTATGACGGCCACTGTGATTGTGGATAGTTCAAGTACGACACTTACATAAGCTTATTTGTGGGTGTTTGCCGGCAACTAGACTATATCTATTTGGATGTTATTGACCGTGGTGATAGTGATACGGTGAACTTAAACTGAAAAGGCGAATAGGTCATCATAGAATATAAAGATAATTGCTGTGTCGGATTATGGCGTTGCTAAAGACATGTACATCGTCTATATATGGCTAAGTCAAGCCGTTGAAACGATGACGAAGTTTTTGGTCGCTGCCAACAGCATGTGTAATGCTGGAGTCTTGAGTGCTGTACTCTACCTAAATGTTTATGATCTGGACTATCAATCGTGTTTAAGTAATTTGAAGTTATTTAATAATTTAAGAAATATGTATGTCCATAACTACATACTTTCCAAAATGTTTTATAAAGATGTAATAAATATTGCTTTTCCCTTTTAATTCAATTCAGTTGGTTAAATTCTTCTGTTGTTTTAATAAACACTCAATATTATGTGCTATATAATTATATGCACGAAAGTCGCTTTTCTCATAGTTTCAAAAATTCGAATGGCTAATGATATCAATTTATATCGTTATTCGAGTTTCCTCTTTACAAATTATTTTGTGGTGATGTCTACGACTGATTAACGTCCAGTTGATGGTCATTGACCATGGTGGTAGTGATGAAGCGCCTTGACTGAAGATACGAGCGATTATCTTAGGGAAATGTGAAAGGTATTCCACTAATAGACATCAACATGGAGGCTACTATGTATATATGTTAGGTCCATTTGATGGTTATGATTATTCATATCATGTTAATAATGGTATTGCAACTCATATTTAAGTGCTGTGATGCATAGTCACATCTATCTGGATGAAAATGAAGATTACAAGTTATTATATTTGCCATCAGGTATGGTCACATCTGTTCAGATTCTGGTATTGGTATTGCAAATCATATTTACCATATTTTATGGTTGCATCAAATTGGATGCTTATACTATTTACAAATCATATTGACCATATTTTATGGTTGCATCAAGTTGGATGTGAATGCTATTACAAATCATATTGACCATATTTTATGGTTACACCAATTTGGATGCCAATGCTATTTACAAATCATATTGACCATATTTTATGGTTGCACCAAATTGGATGCCATAGCCTTTACAAATCATATTTACCATATGTTATGGTTGCACCAATTTGGATGCTTATACTATTACAAATCATATTTGCCATATATTATGGTTGCATCGAATTGGATGCTGATGCTATTACAAATTATATTGACCATATATTATGGTTGCATCAAGTTGGATGCCAATACTACTGCAAATTATATTTACCATATTTTATGGTTGCATCAATTGGGATGCCAATGCTATTGCAAATTATAATTACCATATATTATGGTTTCATCAATTTAGATGCCAATACTATTACAAATTATACTGACCATATTTTATGGTTGCACCAATTTGGATGCTAATGCTATTACAAATCATATTGACCATTTTTTATGGTTGCATTAACTTGGATGCCAATACTACTATAAATTATATTTACCATATTTTATGGTTGCATCAAATTGGATGCGGATGCTATTGCAGATTATATTTACCATATGTTATGGTTGCACCAATTTGGATGCCAATGCTATTTACAAATTATAATTACCATATATTATGGTTGCACCAATTTGGATGCCAGTATTATTACAAATTATATTTGCCATATGTTATGGTTGCACCAAGTTGGATGCCAATACTGTTACAAATTATATTGACCATATATTATGGTTGCATCAATTTGGATGCCAATACTATTACAAATTATACTGACCATATTTTATGGTTGCATAAAATTGGATGCCGTTGCTATTGCAAATTATATTTACCATATTTTATGGTTATATCTGGATGGATGTTGATGGTGTTAATGCAAATTATATTTACCATATTTTATGGTTTTATCTATACCATTGTTAATGATTATACTACAAACTTTATTTACCATATACTATGGGTGCATCTATGTTGATGTCGAAAAAGATTATACCAACACTGTTAAACTTATTATAACTACTCATATGTTTGAATCTATTATGATGTTGCCAACCTGGCTGAGTTGATGGTAGCTTACAAAGCTGAATTATGAATTTTGATCTGCAACAATTACTGATTACAGTTGAAAATCGTCTTAAGTTTACACTGGCGCAATGCAATATTTTATATGCTCTTCGGAGTGTGCTCAACACGAGGCGTGCCTGTTTTCTGTTCCCTTGACATTGGAAGCGGAGGGGTAACAAATGCTCTTGACTAAATGTGTCGTACCCGTTCCTTTGCAAGTGGTTTATTTATTTGGCCTATATGACGTCTCGCTCTTCGGAGTGTGTTGATGCACTGTGTTATCTTCTGATTGCGTCAGGTGTAACTGGATATTACCAATCATAACTATTAATAACCCTTTATGAGGGTTGAGGATTTATTCCTTATTTTTATTTACATTACCAAGGACAGCTGTCCTCGAATATGGATACTGAATGATTATACTTGCTCTTTGGTGTGTGCTTGACACGAGAGGTGCCCTTGTATTATTTTATTGACACTGGAATTGGATTTGGCTATATTGCCTGAAATTATGATCGTCGTATCCGTTCCTTTGTATGTGGTTTAATGGGCTGTAATACCTCTCTCTCTTCGGAGTGTGTCTGTGCACAGAGCTTTCTTCAGAATTTTTATTTTTCAGCTATTACTATTAATACAAGGTTTATTTAGCCTGGAATATCTTTCACAAATGACCCTATTAAAATTTAATTGTTAAACTAAATATTAATGTTTTGCTTTTGAAATCGTCTTGAGTTAACGAACTTATATGAATTTAAATATATATTAATAAACTATAAACCAAATAAATGTTCACACCTTCTTAATGTACGACATGTTTAATAACAAATTTTGTTACACTATTATTTTTTATAACAATAATGTAATGCTTTTCATGGTTTTATATTTTGATTACTTAAATAATCATATCCATATTGATTGACCCACTAGCGTACCTGATCTTTGATCTTTAGCTTGTTTGGTAATCTTATGATCATAAATTGCCGGTAGAAAATTAGATTGTTATATTTAAATTTGGATGTAAATAAGAATGTATTTACATTCCAAGATTAAGTGTTGTGTTAGATTGCATAAGGACCAGGGTAAAGTTATATGGGTTATTTATAAATATTGAATAATATTCTTTTATTTGCTATATCTTTTATATGCTAAAGGACTACTAGTTCTATTCTTGGGAATAGGGGATAAGAAATATTAACAAAAATAGGTTTATTTCTTTGGGATAGTCTATGACTCGAGAGAATTCTAAGAGAAGTTTTCATTATGCAGGCGTAGAGATAAGTAAGGGTAATTGTTAAGTTGAAATTACTTCATTACAAGGTTAGGGTCAATAAGAGCTGTAAGTTGTTAGGTTTAACATTTAAAGTAGCTATAACAATAGATATTATTGACTTTTTAAAGTATGTGAATGGGTTTTCTTTAGCTTAATTGATAATAAAAAGAAAAAAAATGGAATTTGATGAGGATGTTGTGAAGTGTGAGATGTAAGTGAATGTATGGAGGGAAAGACGTTAGGTGTTGGATAGATACTGTGAGTGATATAAATTGTGTTAATAGGATTTTATAAACAGGTACAAAGGTCTACTTAGACATCACTATAGTTCCAGTTAGATCCTTGCTGATAAGGGGCTCAGTAGGTTAGCGAAGTTCTAAAATTCAACAAGCTAATAGTTTTGTTTTTAAGGATTGAGAATCATTTTATAGAGTCAACTTTCTAAATAATTGTAAAATTGATAAAATCATTAATATTGGGGTTTGATAGGATTCAAAACCATAAGGTAATATTGAAAATGGAACCTACCAAAGTTGAGTTTACAATAACGCTTAATGGGACTAATGTTCATTTAAATTTAATAATTCAGGATGTGATTTGCATACAGGGTAATGAGTTGATTGAACTTGCTGTACATTTATCTGTAGATAATTCTGAGGGTAACTTCTATGAAGGATTAGAAATAAATTCCGTGAGTAAAAATAATTTTAATATAGTGAATTGTTTTCTGGGAGATTAGGTCGCGCGAATTATTATACCCATTCAATTAAAGTGAAATTGGAAGAGAAAAGTTGAATTCTTTTTCAAAGTGTTAGATATATTAGTAACATTGATCTTAACAATGCGTAATTTCAAATTATATTTTTTTTTTAAAGACAATATAAGAGATACTGGCTTAGCTTTTCGATAATTTCGTGGGAATCATTTAGATGATTAAATTATCCTAACAAATTGAGATTTGGAAGAACAGGGTTGGCTTGTGATTTAACCAAATGTTATTTGTTTGTGCTGAAATTAAAATGTTAGTGCATATCATTGATACGGAACGCATGAGAACTGACAAAAGAATTTCGGGATATAGTAGTAAATCGTCAAAGGGGGCTGAGTTGAGATGGACGGTTATTAAACAAGAAATATGGGCTGTTATATGTGGCATAAGGAAATTTGAGACTTATTAACTAAAGTGATAGTTACAACTGACCATAAAGATCTGAGATTTATGAAATATTGTAGGTTATTCAATAGCCGAGTAACTCGCAAATTTTTATATTTAGAGTAATTTGTTTATACAATTGAACACATGAAGGATAGAGATAACTTAGTTACAGGCGTGTAGTCGAGATATATACATATCTATAGGAAAGAAATATAAAGATTTATATTTTGTTAGAAGGAGAGGAGAACGAATACACTAGTGAATTTATTTTGTTTCTAACAATAGACAATGCGAATTTTAACAATGTTAACTAGATCTAAACGTCGATGAAAATTCTAACTGTATAGTGCAACAAGTTCCAACTGATAGGTGTACAGTTGCAACTTGTTAGGGGGAAATTGTAGTGTACTCCAGTCTACCCTAGAACAAAATTATGTCTAACTACCTATATAGCGTACCATTATGTGCGATTTAAAATTGAATACCTAATGTATTCATAGAGAAGTAGCTATAGGTCTAATTATCTGTTGGATATACAAAAATAAGATAGTCAAACATTAGAAATAGATAAACATAAATTGGGGTTCGAAATAATTGCGCGGTAAAATTACTGCGCGCATTACGGCGCTGCATTAGATATATGTCTATCGTAGATTTTGTTTCGATTAATGGTAAAGTAGTTTTAAACAGTACAGCGGTGTTAAAATAATAATAAAACTTTGTACTCGAATCGTACGATCGTCACGTGACCATGTCATGCGATGACGTCACAAAACCTTTTTGAAGACGAAATAAAAAAATACAGGAAATAGGGATATCTCCTAATTAGTGCGTGTAAAAGAGATAAAAAAAGAAAGAAATCGTTCGCTCGCTTGATTTTGGCGCCGCGGCGCTGGAGTCTGTCGTGACAGAGTCCTCACTCTTCCATTCGAAATTCAAAATTCGCGAGTGACGCGCGCGATTTTGCATAATGGAGTGTTTCCCGCCTTTTTTGAGTCGAGTAATACGGAAAGCGTCCCACCTCCCCACATTCTTAATTAGAATCTTGACTGTGCTTCCCGAGTTTTTCTTAGTAAATAGTGTTTGCAATTACCAAGTGCAAATGTGAATAAATAATAAAACTTTAAGTGGTTATTTACATTGAATTAACATCGAACCGTGTTCGGGCTTGGCGTTGTCGGCGTCTTCCCGCCCATCGATAATTTTTCTGAGTGAGTAGATTAATTTTTATTTCTCAGAGAATACAGCTATTTATCTAGAAATTCATTTGAAGAGTTTCTATATGAATTATTGTTGGGTAGGTAAATTATTGATAATAATGATGCTTTTGTTATGTGTTCCCAAAAGATGTTTTGCATGTTAAAATTATAAAATTACCTAATCTAGAGATGAGTGATAGGGTATGTGCTAACGGTTTAGGTACACAAATCACACAATGATGTTGTGGCAAACCGTACATAGGATATCTAGAGTTTTACTATCGCATTTTAAGAATGTTATATAATCATTAAATTGAGTAGATCACTACCTAAATTACTTAAAAATTAAATTAAATGTGCATAATAAAATACAAACAAAATACATGCCTTGGTTGACGATTTTAAGAACATGGCGCCGGGTCTAATTATATTATTCTCGAATTTTACCTAACAGTGACTGTGAATTACCTTTTTGTACGATTTAATTAGTGATTTTGATTGGCAAGGGCACTAAATTTAGTACCTTACAGGTTGAGTAAAGATTTTCCTTTATACAATTGTAACCTACTGTCCGGGTTTTTTTATGAAAAATATGTATTAGGTAAGTGTTTCTTTCGAAAGTAGTTAATGGGACTGTAATGTCACAACCCTTTGATGATAACGCTTCGTCAACAGACCTAGGGGTGTCGCGGTTATAGTAAGATCTCTCAATTTTAATATCAGTATTAGAATAGGAATGGGTAGTGAGTAGGAAGGGCAGGTCTTCGTGTGACGGCGAAGCTCGAGTACTAGGGTGTGAGTAGAGCCGGTTTACTTTTAGGTCTTACTAGCTCAGCTCCACCCTACTCCAAGAAAGTTAAAGAGGTAGTTTAAATTTTATGAGTTCTAATTCGGATCAGAGGATATAAATGATAAAGAAGAAATTTTAATTTTGGTGTGTCTAGTAGGTAGTTGTATGAGATACCTATTCAATACTTACCTATCTAAATTGTTAGCATTAATTGGTCCGGATTAATTTTCGTCAAAGTAATGAGTGATAAGTTGTCGGGATACAGATTACTCCTTTATTTTGGGAAGTTTGTTTTATTATTAAATAAATCACTCATTGTGGAGACGAATAGAATAAGAATTATATATCTTTAGATTTTTGAATTTACTTCTTTATATTTTACTACGTCTATTTTTAAAATGTAACAATTAAGTTATGCCAAAACAATTATAATAAAAAAAAAATATATATTTTAGAATTGCTTTCTTCTTTTGATATAAAAAGAAAGAAAAACATTTACGGTAATCTTACTGAGACAATGACTGAACCTGGGTACGACATAAGTCAAACTTTGACCGAACAAATTACCTAAACATGGATTTGGTTAAGGTGACATTAGCTGGTCTAGGGTCTGTCCATTTCTTCTTCGTAGAAAATTCTATTGTCAATGCGTATTATTATCCAGGTAGGGCCCCCCTTAATAACTGATGAGCCGGGGGGGGACCCCGACCTACTGGCGAAACGCGAAGGTTCTAATCACTCAAAATGGCTATTATTGATCTGACTAAAGTGTTAGATTTTTGAGTGAGCAATGTTTTCATTACTGACTGAATAGTAGGAAAGTACCTACTAAGACGGGTTACCTACCCATATAAATTGGCGTTCTGTCGTCATAATTATCTTAATTGACTGTGACAAATTATTAAAATAAACTCTATTTAATTTTTACGTTATTCGCAATTTGTTCCACATTTATTAATATTACCTTAATATCTCAAGTTCGTAAGAGAAAGGTTGCACATGATGTCTCCTTTATAAGTTCTTGTACCTACGCAAAGAACGGAATTATTCACTGTTATCTGTAAGATGTCTAAATACTGAAAATTCCACGTTTACTAAGAGATTTTGGTTTGTAAGAAGAACTAACATGAAGACTAAATAGTACCTTGTGAAAAATATCTTATTATAGGGCCGTATGGTTGTTTACCACCTTTACAGCAAACAAAGGGAATTATCTTCAGGGTGCAGAAATATTAGGTTAAATTCAATAAATCATTTGTCGATCAATTGGTGTAGTGGTTATAACGTTTGATAAGCATACGAAGGGCCGTGGTTCGATCCCAACAGTAGTCCCATATGCTTTTTGTTTATTGTCGCGAACTGTAAAGGAAATCTTAATTTCTTATTTTCGTTTTACTGGCATATTGTAAGGTTAAATAAATAAATAAAGTAATAGAAACTAAATTATGAAAGGCTTACTCTTTGACAGAATTTAAATAGTCATTAATTGAAAGTGAATAAGGGTAGTTATGGGGAAGGTTATTGTATTAGAAATCTACTTAATCAAGTTCAGTGTAACGATAATTTAAATCATGACTAGGACGTATTATAACAGCTATCTTAGATTGGAACATCACTCGTGTGCGACAAGTTAGTTGAGATAAATGGTTAGGGCTTAGATAGTTATATTATGTAGAATTTAATCTTAAAATCAAAGTTCACTCGCCATGCTAGTGACTGACTAAACTCATACCTTCTTAGAGTCAGGGTTACTTAGGTTTACAATGTAGCGGTCCTTTATCACGCCATTAGACGATCATTGCCAAATTAAAATTCTATTATTAGTTTTCCGCGGTAGTAGCGTTTAGTAGGTAGGTGTAGGCAAACACGAAATTTTATGGGGGGGGGATTCTACACGGTGACATAGTGTATGGGCCCCGTTTGCTATCTAGAACCGAAAAAATAATACAAAGGGTACAGAATGCTTGTACACGCTACTGCTTTGCCATCCCTCGTAGAACACATGTTACACCATTTATAAATAACAACAAAATATTGAAAATGTCAGGTAGACGTTTAATACACATGGCCACACTACTGTTTGACGTTGTAAAAATGGGTAAACCCTTTTATTTACATAGTAAATTAAAATGGATGCGTGACCAACATGAAAGCAAACGCTCTTGCACACCACCCCTGTCTATACCCACATATGCTGCCTTTCGTGGCAGTTGTCGTTTTGCTGCGACAAAGTGTTGGAATGACTTACCCCCGCCACTGAGAAAGTTACAAAATAAGAGCTACTTTAGGTCGCAATGAAAGACATACTTTTTTGACCTACAAATAAAAGAGTAGATCATCGTAGCAACTATATAGTTAAAGTAAAATTGTTGTTATTTAAAATAAATTGGTATTTGTACATATACATATTATAGTAATCACATTTCTACTTATTATATATATATTATTATATAGGTATATTAAATTAATTAATTATTTACTGTTTTACTATAATATTTTTATTTTTTATTTTTTTGTATATTATTAGTAGATATTTAATTATTTATTTATTATTAATTTATCAAACAACCCTACCACTAACCACTTGTGTTTAATTTTTGCAGAAAGATTATAAAAATTTTGCTCCAACTGCTTGGACTGTTCTAAGTTAATTTAAATCGTCTTCCGTTTTATTATCATAAAACTGCTAGGTAGGTACTTAAAGTGATTCCAAAGTTCAATTTCGGATTCCCTATGTGGACAATCTTTGGATAGGCTGTTCAATTTATCAAACACTTTCCGCGATTAGTGGTTAATATTCAGCATGTCTTCTGACTTTTCGTTGACAACTGGTTTCTATACGCCCTTTATCACAGATGACACTAAATATTCGCCTATTGGAAGTCATTGATTACATAGTACATTGATTATTCACACCACTGGCTTTTTGATGAAGGAAAACATCGTAAGGAAACCTGCATACGTCAAAAAAAGGATGTGAAGTCCACACTCCGCTCGAGTCCAGAGTGTTTGGACTATTTCCTAAATCGCCCTTGTAAAGGTAGAGGCAGTATATTGTAACGCCCCCCCTTTTTAAAATGAATATTTAGTAGTGTCGCGTCCTCTCATTGTTTTCTGTCTTTGGTTAGCCCGTATCAAAGCGCAGCCTGTCAAATTCTTCTTTCAGTCCAACAATCTTTTCATCGTGCCATTGAAGTGCGGGCTTTCTTTGCTGCTAGGGTCACTTGTCGTTTGTTATGATTGTCGGTAATTGACAAACAGTCCTTTTAAGCCTTTTACCTTCACTAGCGCCACTCAGGACAAGAAAGAGCGCCAGGAGCTGTGTTTTTTTCTTGTTTCGTCCTAAAGTTATGCCAGAAACCGGTGCACTCAGCATGCAGTATGGCGATCGAAAGTTGCTTTTACAATTATTTTTAGAAGATACTGCCCCTTACCATCGTGTATAACATGGTCCTGATTCCCCCCTTAGGACACCCACGGGACATTTTTACTTTCGTCTTACGATACCGAAACCATATGTTATTATTTGTAATTTATAGAATTTGCATTTTTCGTATAAGTAATTAATGATTTATATTTAAGGTATTAATGAAACGTTAATTTGCAAAGATCGATCATTTTAATTGTAAACAAAAGAATAAATCGAATCAAAAAGTTAGACGATAAATTGGCTTGCGGATCCAAGTTTATTGTAAGTACATAATTAATTCTTCATAGCTGCAAGTCACGTCCCGAGCCGAAAGTCTTTAATTTGGGTGTTGATTAATGTTTTGAGCGCTGCTTTTTTATTTTATCAGAGCATCAAGATTACTAAAGAAAACTAAGTAAAGGAATCTAAAAATAGAAAATGTTAATTAAAATTGCGATAAGGTATATTCTTTTTTATAACACTTACTCGTAAACAGTGTCATTACGTGCAGGTAAAGCGGGTGCTGCGACCTAAATTACTCTCGCGGGCTTTATTTTGTAAATTTTACTTTTCTCAAAGCAAAGCGCGCTTTCATATAATTCACGGGCGGTATTGACGCGCATATTCTATCAAGTATACCAAGTATATAAGTATATAGTAAGTGGCGTTATTTTCTTTACTTCTATGCGTGTACTAATAAGGTTAATTTGTGTACATTTTTATGTTACTTACGCTTAGCGTGACGGGTTTTTGGCTGTTTTTTCCAGGTATTACTCAATTTTTTTTCCAAAAAAAAACTACGCTTTACATTTAATTACATTTTTCCTTTATCAATGTATTTTCGAAAATAATTGTTTTTTTTATACCACTAAGATGGCAAACTAGCTTTCGGATGGTAAACGGTCACCGTAGCCTATATTCGCTTGTAACACCAGGGGCATTACTTTTTTTCCTTACTAAATTCGAGATCTGCGACAAGTCAACTCATTTTAAGCATTTTTGTGACTATTGAAGAATTGTCAAACAGAAGATTGAACTTTATTATTTCCTTACCTTTTTGTAAATTCTGTTCTATTTTCTTTTATGAATGTATTTACCTAACTTCTTTTTTTTTTTAGATTCGTAGTATGAGCGACTTCTTCAAAGACTGGAACAATTAAGATTTTGGGATGTTATGGTATATTTTTATAAATATACTGTTTTTTTGTTTGTTTTTGAGAAGGCTTAGAGAAGAACTATTGATTTTGTCAAAAATTACTATTTATAATACGGAAATCTAGACAGGTAAATCTCGGTATTAAAGTAATTCTAAGGTGGTAAGACGTAGGCCGCCCTTAATCTCTAGCCTTAATGAAATAAAGTAAAGTTTTTTTGAGTTTTACATTTAGTAGGTAACAGTCTATGGTCTTTGCCTTCCTTAAACATCCGTGATGTTATGTATGTTTATGTGTGTTAATTTTTGTAAACCTGCATTGTTAGTTTATTTCATAAAACGACAAAGGAGCGTCTATCTGTTTGAAAAAGTACAGATTACTATTACGTCTTAGCAGCAACAGAATTTCTAAAACAAGAAAAGAAAATAAACTTTTCTTTGCATTATCTGACAAAGAATAAATTGAGCTCTCCGCTCAATGTTGCCATTTTCTTGAAGCCCAGAATCAGATTGCTGTCATCGTTGATATTATCGTTTCATTTTGTAGGTATAATTTATTTTTATGCTATTCAAGTGTTTGCATTGTGAGTGGTGTGTATATAAGAGTAATTCTAGGTCTTACTTAAAGTAAGTAAAAGTAAATTATTATTAAGTTAGGTATAGTACGTTTTGGTAGCGTAAGTCATGCATTCAATGTAGGATACACTGGTCAATGACTTTCGTCCTCAGACATTGCGATATAGGTGATAAGTTTTTATTTATAAGGACTTCGCCTAGGCAAAACTTGGTTATCCCGCGGTTTCATACATGAAAAGATCTTTCTTTACCGATTATTAATATTGATGAAAACTGTTCTATTTCGTTCTTCATCTCTCCAGCTTAATCTGTGTCAAAAATCAACAAAATTTTTCAGTTACAACATGGAGTAATAGTGGCCGCGAATTCTACTGTGGGCACTGTTGTTCGGGATAAAAATTATCCTATTTCCCTTTCCATTCCTCCAGTCATCTTTCGTCAAAAAACAAACCTTATTGGTTAAAAGAAAAATGCGCCTAAGTGATATATAATTCAGCATAAAAACCCTATGTCCTACTCCGTCCCTCAACCTGTTCACTGTGTATTTTCTTAGCCATTTGCTACGCAAAAAGTTTTCTGACGAGGTGCGCGTTGGTCAAAAATTAAACTAAAATCAGCATATTAGAATTCTGTGAATACCCTGTGACACTAGCGACAAGTGATCGGTTCAGCAGGTCTACAACTGATATCAATTTCAATCCCAATCCAGTTTCAATCCAATTTCGCGGCAAGCTTAAACTCGATGTCTATCGGTACGCTTAAACCAAATTTCGATTGCATTGAAATTGGGATCGCACAAATTTCGGAATCACAAATAACAAATAAAAAATAATACTGAAACTAATAAAAATTAAAGTGAAAGTTATATCTTCGTAGCGATAGTTTTGTTTTGCTGATTTACAACTTTGACATTTCTTTTCACAGATCATCGTACCTAATTTTACTCTCGATCCGATGGCGTCAGGAGTACCGATTCTTAATATTTTTATAGTTCCTAAATTGGCCACCAAATTCCGTTCTTGATTGAGCGCTACAACGACGTTCAAAAGTATCAATTGAGTAGATTTCTCGATCGCCGTAGGATTTTACGATTGAAACTTATATCAGTTGTAGGCCTCCAGATAAGTTGTTATAAGTAAGACAGGAGAAAAGAATCGGTAAAAAATATAGTCTGAAAATAGAGCCAGAATCCAAGAATGAACATCATTTAGCACTACAATGAAAATAACAAAATAAGATGATTTTAACAATGACATTTATTGGATCTTAGGCTACAAAGACCCTTAATCTATACTTTGTCTGATTTTAACTCTAAGTGACCATTGTATTTACATTCTCTATTCTTGAATATTTGAAAGGCAATGTTCCGATTGACATACCAACGCTCAGTACAAACAGATAAGTATAGAAATGTATTATTTTTATATTTTGACAATTTGCAGCTCCTCTGAATATTGTTTGGATGATTCTACTACACAGTTGGCGCAGGTTTTTCAACCAAGATACTCTCAGTTAGTCTTTAAATTTTAGATATGAAAAAAAAAAACGATTTCTCGATATTCGATCTCTAAGAAGAAGAAAAGGATTGACAATGTTTGTAAATTATATTTCTACGGTCAAATTTACTTAAACCTTGGCAATATTGCTCTTAAAAATATTATAAAACGCTATATTAGCATTTATGAAAATTTGATCCCCAAAAAGAGAATTTGGATTCAATTTGCTTGAGAATAAATTTGAAATTTAGAGAAGGTTTGTTTTAGTTCTGCCCCTAAAAAGTGAAAAAGGGGAGGTTTTTATTAAATAAAACTGTATAAACAATAATGACAGACTCCCATGTTTTTAGTACTGCATATAGTCTTCGCATATCTCTAAGTTCATCTGTGGTTTTAGCAGTTTTGAGCAAGTATAATTTTTGTGTAATTTTGCAAGTAGGGATAAAAAAACTATACGCGTTATAGTAATATAAACTTAAAATGGTCGAAACCTCCAAGACGTGGAATCGAAAGCTTATCTAGTCCATTTCTATTTTAAACCATAGCTATAAGCTAAGATTTTTACTATACAAAGTTAAAAAAGACCACAGGTTGGTTTAGTCTCTTTTTAAAGTATGGCCAATTTTCGGAGCCATTGCGCAGTTCATAGGACAGATTACAGAACTCGATGTCTATGATTTAAATACTGAATTAAAGTGAAAAAGGCGTTAAGAATACAACAAAAAGAAAAAGGAGTAGACGATATGAAATAAAGTAAATAAAAAAAAAAACTGAGCTCTGATAAATAAAATTTCTGCCTTTAGTTGTTAACTGGAAGTAATCAGTTAATAAATAACTAAAACTTTATGAAGATGTAGGTACCTACAGCGTGCAGGTGTGCGAACAGAATGGAATCGTAAATTACGAGGCGCCTACTGTGTTACACAATATTAATTTTGTAATACGTTTCAATGATTTATTTCAACAAAAACGTTTACTACGGTTATTATAAAATATCCTCAGAAAAACAAAAATATTCATAACAAAATATAGAAATTGTTTTTCCCGTCTTAAAATAACCTGTATACGTATAAACTCACAGCATTGCAATAGACCTAGATTACCGTCTAGTGTATTAGTTACGCAACTTAATTTTCAACTAGTTATCGAACGCTATCAGGATCGTCATGCAGCTTTTACAACAAGGCTTTTAGCGTCTTCGATGGCCAGTGCGTTTACTTAGCGCGAACAAATTGTTTGGATTAACGCGTTTACAATAGTAGATTGTATCACACAGGGCGCTATTTTGAATCCAGAGTGGAGCGAAGGATTCTAAGGTAGAACGAGGTAAAATAATTATGCGACTGAGATCACTCTACTTTTTATCACCCTCTATGAGTAAAGAGATAAGTGTAACTTTAAAATAGGAATAGTTCATTCATTTATTTTATTACCACTACTTGAGGAAAACGCACTATTTTTTTTATAAAACTATCATCATAAATACGAATTTAAGTAAACAATTACAAAGGCGGAATACTTTTCAGGAAACTTTTTTTTTAATTCGTCGGCGCGCGACCTGCCAGTTTTATTATACAGCTAGTTACTTGTTCATAACTGTGTTCTTGATCGATCTCTAATAATCCACATTTTAAATTGAAACAACTTTGCGTCCCTAGGGATTCAAAGTGCGACTTTAATCCTTGTTTACGAGGAACCAACCAGCTCGTATTAAATAGATGTGATAAACATATATTATTTTGATCTCTTGTAATACAATCTACTATTGATCTATTTCTGATAAAAAAAAAATGCGAACTGCGTCCTTGTTCTCTACTATTTTCAGCAATAGTTCATTCAATATATCATTTCAAAATGTAAAAATATTTTTTTGTTAAATTCTTTTACTTTAAAAATTATACTTTTTAATAATATATATTTTTTCATGAGTTATTTCTACAAGCGCCTTTTATTTCTTATTTCATAGAGAGGGATAAAAAGTAGATTGTTTCACTCGGTCACAAAATATTTTAATCTCGGGCGACGTATATTGAATCCCTCACTACACTCAGGATTCTACTTTAGAATCACTTGCTATGCTCATTTTTACTCCAGAATTCTTTGCTACGTTCTGGATTCAAAATTGCGCCCTCGTCATAAAAATACTAATTTGCTCCCTTTTAATACAATCTCCTATATTTTCCTCACAAGTGTGTCAAAAAATGTCTTATGAAACTCGTGACCTATGGTCATTACTCAGTAGGCTCGGTATAAAATCCTACCTCAAGTGTGATGACGGATAACCCACTTAGCTCACTTGTTCATACAATACGTATACGTAATAAAATGTACTTTTTATTATTGGGGTTGTTCTAATTACTGACTGATTGGACTTGACCTACATCAATAAGGTTCTAGTACCTGGAGGACCGAGCCTCGCTCGTTTTTTTAACCCTAGAAAGATAATCATATTGTGTAGTACGGTAAAGATACTCATGCGTAAAATTGACGCATGTATTTTAAATAGTTGTTGGTCGAAGTTCATTAATTTTTTTCAATCAAATATATGTTATTATATATTTACACATATATTATAATAATTAATACTGCAGATAATTTATTTATAAAAAAAACGAAAAAAAATTAACTTCTGCTAAAAATAAACGATTTTTTTTAAAATTAAATATCATTGTCTCGCTTTCAGAGCCTCAAAACTTTGCCACTTCTGAAGCGATAGATTAAGTCGCAGAACTGTCAATGGATGACAATTATAGATATCAGATAAGATATATCTGATAGGTGGAAACCAATAATTAAATCGGGCCTTAAGAAAGAAACCAAGGACGATCTTTATAAAATTTACGTGTATACTAAAAATGTTCCGTGTTCAAAGCCCCCAGTGTTGAATGCAGAAATATCCTCGGTAATAACAGAAACTAGTAAAAATAAGGACAACAGAATAATTACAAAACAAGGACAACTAGGTCGTGCTATTGCAGCTTTAGGGAGAGCAATGACGGGGATTTTAGCCAAAAATATGGATATGCCTGAGGTACTGAAAACCCTTAACGACGCTGGTAAGCTCATTGCCGATTCTCATTACCTGGAGCTTGACACAAGGAAGTCATTAATCATGCCTTTATTGGATAAGTCTTTTGTAAGCGCCTTTAAGAATCGCCAGCGCGGTCACTACTTGTTCGGTGACAACCTCGGAGACTTTATAAAATCGTCGAGAGGTATAAATAAAACAGGGCAATTATTAGCACCAGCTTTCAGTATTGCAGCGTCATCAGCTAATTTAAACTGGAGAGGTCCGCCGCGTCAGCCACATCATTACTGGGCGATCGCGAGCCGCGGCGGCGGCGGACACTGAGCAACATACCCGCGCTAACTAACGCGCGCGCCACTGGACGGGGTCAGCGGGCAACCGGAGGCGGCCACCGGTACCAACGCCACCGCAGTGCCCCGCACGTACCAGGAACAGGATGTAGAGGTATATGCTGGACGCTTAAAATTCTATCTAAATTCGTGGCAAGCTCTAACTAAAGACCCCAAGGTACTTGAAGCCATTTCCGGCTACCAAATACCTTTTATTAAAATACCGAACCAGGACCCCGTCACTTACCCGAAACAATCATTTAGTGAAGCGGATTTTTTAAATTTAAATAAAGAAATTTGCCATTTACTACACATAAAGATTGATGAGAGATTTTAGGAAGAAGGCTATACGAGCTTTTATCCCAGTTGCGGGCCAATTTATATCTAATATTTTTCTTATTCCGAAAAGTAACGGAACAATGAGATTTATACTTAATTTAAGAAAACTAAATAAGTATATATATACTGAGCATTTTAAAATGGAAGATACTAGAACCGCGTTAAAACTTATGACTCCTCATTGTTTTATGATAAATTTAGAAAGCTCAAAGAAGCTTATTTTTTAGTTCGTATCCATGTAGACCACAAAAAATTATTAAGGTTTTATTTTAATCATATTTTTAATATATGATTAATTAATATATTTTGAATCATAGGTTGTGTGGCAGAAATCGCTTCTTGGCGATAACACCATCTATTGTAGATTGCATTTTATAATTAATGTTCCTTAGATTAAGTTATTTGTTTGGTGTACAATAAAGATTATTATTATTATATGAATTCTGCGCCCTACCCTTTGGCATTTGCTAGTTATGGCACATGTAGAAACCCCCCCTCCCCTAAATATAAATAATCGCGTCAACATACCCCTACCTCCTAAACCCTACATACCGCGGAAAACTAATAGAGAACCTAAGAAAACTAATAGAGAACCTAAGTAACCCTGACTCTAAGAAGGTATGAGTTTAGTCAGTCACTAGCGTGGCGAGTGAACTTCGATTTTAAGATTAAATTCTACATAATATAACTATCTAAGCCCTAACCATTTATCTTAACTAACTTGTCGCACACGAGTGATGTACCAATTTAAGATAGCTGTTATAATACGTCCTAGTCATGATTTAAATTATCGTCACACTGAACTTGATTAAGTAGATTTCTAATACAATAACCTTCCCCATAACTACCCTTATTCACTTTCAATTAATAACTATTTAAATCCTGTCAAAGAGTAAGCCTTTCATAATTTAGCTTCTATTACTTTATTTATTTATTTAACCTTACAATATGCCAGTAAAACGAACATAAGAAATTAAGATTTCCTTTACAGTTCGCGACAATAAACAAAAAGCAAAAGTTTGTAGTGTCGGGATCGAACCGCGGCCCTTCGTATGCTTATCAACCGTTATAACCGTTGAATTTAACCTAATATTTCTGCACCCTGAAGATAATTCCCTTTGCTGTAAAGGTGGTAAACAATTAAAGATATTTTACAGAAGGTACTATTTAGTCTTCATGGTAGTTCTTCTTACAAACCAAAATCTCTTAGTAAACGTGGAATTTTCAGTATTTCGACATAATATAACAGTGAATAATTCCGTTCTTTGCATAGGTACAAGAACATATAAAGGAGACATTATGTGCAACCTTTCTCTTACGAACTTGAGATATTAAGATAATATAAATAAATATGGAACAAATTGCGAATAACGTAAAGATTAAATTGAGTTTCTTTTAATAATTTGTCACAGTCAATAAGATAATTATGACGACAGAACGCCAATTTACATGGGTATGTAACCCGTCTTAGTAGGTACTTTCCTACTATTCAGTCAGTAATGAAAACATTGCTCACTCAAAAATCTAACACTTTAGTCAGATCAACAATAGACATTTTGAGTGATTAGAACCTTCGCGTTTCGCCGGTAGGTCGGGGTCCCCCCCCGGCTCATCAGTTATTAAGGGGGGCCCTACCTGGATAATAATACGCTATGACAATAGGATTTTCTACGAAGAAGAAATGGACAGACCCTAGACCAACTAATGTCACCTTAAACAAATCCATGTTTAATTTGTTCGGTCAAAGTTTGACTTATGTCGTACCCAGGTTCAGTCATTGTCTCAATAATAAATGTTTTTCTCTCTTTTTATATCAAAAAGAAGAAAGCAATTCTAAAATATATATTTTTTTCATTGTTTTGGTATAACTTAATTGTTACATTTTAAAAATAGACGTAGTAAAATATAAAGAAGTAAATTCAAAAATCTAACGATATATAATTCTTATTCTATTCGTCTTCACAATGAGTGATTTATTTATTAATAAAACGAACTTCCCAAAAGAAAGGAGTAATCTGTATCCCGACAAGTTATCACTCATTACTTTGACGAAAACTAATCCGGACCAATTTATGCTAACAGTTTAGATAGGTAAGTATTGAATAGGTATCTCATACAACTACCTACTAGACACACCAAAATTAAAATTTCTTCTTTATCATTTAAATCCTGATCCGGATTAGAACTCATAAAATTTAAACAACCTCTTTAACTTTCTTGGAGTAGGGTGGAGCTAGCAAGACCTAAAAGTAAACCAGCTCTACTCACACCCTAGTACTCGAGCTTCGCCGTCACACGAATACCTGCTCTTCCTATTTACTACCCATACTGATATTAAAATGGAGAGATCTTACTTTAACCGCGACATCCCTAGGTCTGTTAACGAAGCGTTATCATCAAATTTTGGTCAAATATCAATTTTGGCCTATATCACATAAATTATTTAGAGCTTTTAGCAGCCTATTTCGGATTGATATCGTTGGCCAACAATAACAGTAATTACGAAATATTAATGCGTATAGACAACACAACGACCATGTCGTATTTAAACAGAATGGGCGGCGTACAGTTTCCACACCTAAATAAAATTGCTCGTAAGATATGGCAGTGGTGTGAGAAGCGAAATATCTTCATTTTTGCTTCATACATCAAATCTTCTCTAAACACTGATGCTGACTTGTTATCGCGTAATTTTAATATTGATACTGAATGGGAGCTATCTTCTATGGCTTTCGACGAAATAACCCACAAGTTTGGAAAACCAAACATTGATCTATTCGCATCCAGAATAAATACTAAGTGCAACAAATTTATTTCGTGGATCTTTTCCATCCTTACGCTTAAAATATACATGCGTTTACTGTTAGTTGTACTCAGTTTTTCTATTACGCATTTCCACCCTTTTCGCTTATTCTGAGAACAATAGAAAAGATTGTACATGATGAGGCGACAGGTATATTTATTGTTCCATATTGGCCATCGCAGCCTTGGTTCCCAATGATTAAAAAACTCGCTGTTACCAAGATAATTTCCTTTTCCCCAAGTGAAAGATTACTTTCGTCTGTTTTCAGAGAGAAACATCATCTAAACCGTCAACTTTCCCTGGTGGCAACAGTATTATCAGGGAAGCCTTCATATAAAGACGGGTTCCACAAGCAGCCATAGACGCAATAATTTCTTCACTATCTAAAAGCACTATACGTCAATAAATAAGTAGTATTAAACTATGGTGGCTGTATTGCCAATCTAACAATATAAATAATATTTATGAGGTAAAAATGTATGATTTAATTGAATTCCTTTACAAATATTTTCAAAGCGGTTCTAGTTATGGAACGCTAAATAGTCATCGTTCAGCTATTTCATTAATATCTGCTAATAATCTTAATGGTGATGATTGTCTTAAAAGATTTTTCAGAGGTATTTTTAGGTTGAAACCTTCATTTCCAAGATACACAGTAACTTGGGATCCAGCAGGAGTCTTAAATTACGTATCAAATTTAAACCCTAATGAAACTTTAATCATTGAGCAAATATCCAAAAAGTTGGTGATTTTGTTTGCTTTGGCTACAGGTCAAAGATCACAAAAATTGTCTCTAATCAGAATGAACAATATTGAAATATTTCGGTACAGAATTGTTATAAAAATTACCGATATAATAAAAACATCGGTTGTGGGCAAAAGCCAACCAATATTGGATTTACCATATTTTGAAAATTATCGTCTCGAAGAGATTTAAAGTCCCTGCCCTCCCTAATAGAACTAGTCCCTTAAAATATCAATGTTACATGCCTATACTTACCTACATACTCTTAAAAGATATAGCTTTCTCTTTCTCTCTTGCGCTAAACTATGTGCGGTTGATAGCAAACGTACGGGAATGAGACTAAAAGGTAAATATTAATCTTACGACGAAGCCGGGATAATTATGATCGAACTTCACTTAGGGTAAGTTCGTTTGATCATTCAATTATCCCGTCTTCGTCTCAAGATTTAATATTTACCTTGTAGATGTTCAGAGATATCAATGTTTAAAAATAAAAACAGATAGTAATAATCAATCGTTGATATATTTTAAGTCAATTAACCACAACAAAAACAAAGTATAACTTCAATAATTTCTTAACAAAAACATAAGTATTTATATTTAACAAAATCCTAATTATAACTGTAAAATGAATTTAATGCAGTATGGATTCTGCAAATTGTATATTTGAATTACAAACAATCGGTCTATTGTAAAAATTTGCAAATACCGCGGATCCTGCAGACCAACCTGCGGATCTCCGATTACTGTCAACCGAGACTCCTGCACGATCTGCTGCCGACGTAGACGCATGACGCGTGCTATGAGGACAAAAATACTGGTGTCAATACCACTGTCCTCCTTCATTTGCTTAATCCACCTTCCGATTGTTTGTGATGAGGCTGCATGATATGTTTTTTTATAAGTAAGTATTAGTATGTTTTCATTTACAGGACGATTAATTTTTGAAATATTAATGTAGGTATTTAATGTACCCGCGGGACAAATACGATAATTTTCAAAATATGGTAAATCCAATATTGGTTGGCTTTTGCCCACAACCAATGTTTTTATTATATCGGTAATTTTTATAACAATTCTGTACCGAAATATTTCAATATTGTTCATTCTGATTAGAGACAATTTTTGTGATCTTTGACCTGTAGCCAAAGCAAACAAAATCACCAACTTTTTGGATATTTGCTCAATGATTAAAGTTTCATTAGGGTTTAAATTTGATACGTAATTTAAGACTCCTGCTGGATCCCAAGTTACTGTGTATCTTGGAAATGAAGGTTTCAACCTAAAAATACCTCTGAAAAATCTTTTAAGACAATCATCACCATTAAGATTATTAGCAGATATTAATGAAATAGCTGAACGATGACTATTTAGCGTTCCATAACTAGAACCGCTTTGAAAATATTTGTAAAGGAATTCAATTAAATCATACATTTTTACCTCATAAATATTATTTATATTGTTAGATTGGCAATACAGCCACCATAGTTTAATACTACTTATTTATTGACGTATAGTGCTTTTAGATAGTGAAGAAATTATTGCGTCTATGGCTGCTTGTGGAACCCGTCTTTATATGAAGGCTTCCCTGATAATACTGTTGCCACCAGGGAAAGTTGACGGTTTAGATGATGTTTCTCTCTGAAAACAGACGAAAGTAATCTTTCACTTGGGGAAAAGGAAATTATCTTGGTAACAGCGAGTTTTTTAATCATTGGGAACCAAGGCTGCGATGGCCAATATGGAACAATAATTATACCTGTCGCCTCATCATGTACAATCTTTTCTATTGTTCTCAGAATAAGCGAAAAGGGTGAAAATGCGTAATAGAAAAACTGAGTACAACTAACAGTAAACGCATGTATATTTTAAGCGTAAGGATGGAAAAGATCCACGAAATAAATTTGTTGCACTTAGTATTTATTCTGGATGCGAATAGATCAATGTTTGGTTTTCCAAACTTATGGGTTATTTCGTCGAAAGCCATAGAAGATAGCTCCCATTCAGTATCAATATTAAAATTACGCGATAACAAGTCAGCATCAGTGTTTAGAGAAGATTTGATGTATGAAGCAAAAATGAAGATATTTCGCTTCTCACACCACTGCCATATCTTACGAGCAATTTTATAATATATAATAATAAAGTCCAAAGCGCCAATAGTAAAGGTACCTGCTCCGTAAGTATTTTTTTTATTTCACTCCCTCGAAAAGGCTTGCTTTATTATTCAAATCTACTTAGAATATGCTTTTGCTCAATAACGTTGCTAGGATATTTCTTATATTTTCTTGCGGAATAGGTTCCCGATCTGTGGCAATGACATTCTTATGCTCCCTAATGCTTGGTGGAGCCAGCTGACTGATCTCGCTTCAGAACATCCCAGATATGCTATGTTGGATTGAGGTTCGGACTTCGAGCTGGCCAATCCAAGCGACAAATCCGGACCTCAATAACATACGCTTCAACGTCGCTATAATTTTGCTGTCTTTTATCATTTTATCTATTTTCAAGGCCGCTAAATAATGACACCGATACTTGAAACAAATAAATATTTTTAGACATCACACACAGCGCCGTCTGGCCCTAGAAAGTAAGCAAAGCTTGTGTTATGAATACCAGACAACGGATACAAATACATTTATATTAATTACTTTTTTTTGTAAATACATACATATCATACATAAATACACCCAAACACAAACAAAACACAAATGTTTGTCCAGTGCGGGAATCAAACCCACACCCTCAGCACAGCAGCCGGCCACACTATGAACTAGGCTGCGTAGGGAGTCATTTCATCCAGTGATAAATCATACAATAACTGTATTTTATCAGATAGGAAAAAAAAACAAAAATGCCTGTTTTTTGGCAAATAAGTTTATAAATCAATTAAATTTACATTAAAAGTCGATTAACAGAACGGAAATCTCCCTGAGCTTTTAGGGAAAGTAGAACAGCTTTCATTTCATCAATTGACAACATTTGCAATAAGGAAGCAAAGGCAGTGAGAAAGTTGAATGAATGAATGAATGATTAAGAGCTTTCTATAGTCGTTCGTAGCTTTATTACATAACCAAGATGAATTAAATTCATTAATAATAATGGATATTGAAATTATCCCAGCTAATTATCGTGTCAACAGTGTTGACTGATTTCTATATAAAATTTTCCGTATCTAATACCTATAAACGAGCAATTCTTGTATTTATATATACATATATAAACTGAATCTCGGAAACGGCTCAAACGATTTTCATGAAATTTAGTATGCATTTAGTATTTATCCGTGTTTATAGGCAATGATAAACTGAAAATACTATTATTTTTGAATGATCAAACGAACTTACCCTAAGTGAAGTTCGATCATAATTATCCCGGCTTCGTCGTAAGATTAATATTTACCTTTTAGTCTCATTCCCGTACGTTTGCTATCAACCGCACATAGTTTAGCGCAAGAGAGAAAGAGAAAGCTATATCTTTTTAGAGTATGTAGGTAAGTATAGGCATGTAACATTGATATTTTAAGGGACTAGTTCTATTAGGGAGGGCAGGGACTTTAAATCTCTTCGACGAAGACGGGATAATTATGATCGAACTTCACTTAGGGTAAGTTCGTTTGATCATTCAAAAATAATAGTATTTTCAGTTTATCATTGCCTATAAACACGGATAAATACTAAATGCATACTAAATTTCATGAAAATCGTTTGAGCCGTTTCCGAGATTCAGTTTATATATGTATATATAAATACAAGAATTGCTCGTTTATAGGTATTAGATACGGAAAATTTTATATAGAAATCAGTCAACACTGTTGACACGATAATTAGCTGGGATAATTTCAATATCCATTATTATTAATGAATTTAATTCATCTTGGTTATGTAATAAAGCTACGAACGACTATAGAAAGCTCTTAATCATTCATTCATTCATTCAACTTTGGCACTGCCTTTGCTTCCTTATTGCAAATGTTGTCAATTGATGAAATGAAGGCTGTTCTACTTTCCCTAAAAGCTCAGGGAGATTTCCGTTCTGTTAATCGACTTTTAATGTAAATTTAATTGATTTATAAACTTATTTGCCAAAAAACAGGCATTTTTGTTTTTTTTTCCTATCTGATAAAATACAGTTATTGTATGATTTATCACTGGATGAAATGACTCCCTACGCAGCCTAGTTCATAGTGTGGCCGGCTGCTGTGCTGAGGGTGTGGGTTTGATTCCCGCACTGGACAAACATTTGTGTTTTGTTTGTGTTTGGGTGTATTTATGTATGATATGTATGTATTTACAAAAAAAAGTAATTAATATAAATGTATTTGTATCCGTTGTCTGGTATTCATAACACAAGCTTTGCTTACTTTCTAGGGCCAGACGGCGCTGTGTGTGATGTCTAAAAATATTTATTTGTTTCAAGTATCGGTGTCATTATTTAGCGGCCTTGAAAATAGATAAAATGATAAAAGACAGCAAAATTATAGCGACGTTGAAGCGTATGTTATTGAGGTCCGGATTTGTCGCTTGGATTGGCCAGCTCGAAGTCCGAACCTCAATCCAACATAGCATATCTGGGATGTTCTGAAGCGAGATCAGTCAGCTGGCTCCACCAAGCATTAGGGAGCATAAGAATGTCATTGCCACAGATCGGGAACCTATTCTGCAAGAAACTATAAGAAATATCCTAGCAACGTTATTGAGGAAGAGCATATTCTAAGTAGATTTGAATAATAAAGCAAACCTTTTCGAGGGAGTGAAATAAAAAAAAATAATTACGGAGCAGGTACCTCTACTATTGGCGCTTTGGTCTTGATTATTATATATTATTAATTAAATCAAAATGTTATAATAAAATTGACGAAAACTATTCTTTGCCACTCAGTTCTGAGGAGGCTCCATAAAATTATCAAATCAATTGAGAGTAGGTAACAGTGAAACATTGCATAGGTGCTGGTTTTTTTGCAAATAAGTATATATTTTTTATACCACTAAGGTGGCAAACAAGCTAACCCGTTTTTTTCTTCGGATTAATAGAAATCTATATCCATACTAAAATTATAAATGCGGTAGTAACTCTGTCAGTCTGACTGTCTGCCTGTCTGTTACCTCTTCACGCTTGAACTGCTGTACCGATTAAAATGAAATTTGGCATGAAGAAGGTTTTAGTCCCAAGAAAGAACATAGGCTACTTGAAAACTTTAAGCATGAGTCGGTTTATTTTCTATAATTGAGAAGTTGCCGTTGAAATTGTGCACCGATAAACCGAATTTAGTGTGGGTGGAACCGTGGGCAAAACCTAGTAAGAAATATTTTTACGTCGTAGGAATGTGGGTTGATTCTAAGTGTTCCACTTTCTTTACCAGTGCTGTCCACTTGCACACGCAATGTCTTACGACTTGTGTAAATTTTTTCTTCTTTACGGGTACATAATTTCCTCAACTGCAGCCATGTGCAGCAGTCCTTATCTCTCAGTAACTAAGCGTGAAGTGTTTAAGCTACCTTAAATATACATTTAAACAAAAATAATATAATAATTTACAAATATCTGTACTACGCCGTTATTTAGTCTAAGAATGTAAGTCAATTGCTATCAAACTATCATGAGTTTGTGTTATAGTCGACATCTTCATCTCATTATTCAGTAAGTAGATCTGTATCGTATAACATCTGTATCAAGTCCAGACTAGTTCAGAACTTAAGCTGTGACGTACTCCTCAATGATAAATACTTGATTTATCACCGTCTTCTTGAGGTTGATGTATCTCGAGCTGCCTTTCAAATTAAGTATTCATAATGGTGATCAGTGAGCGTTGTTAGATTCATTGTAGAGCAGTTTTACTTGAGGTAGAACTTTGATGGTAGTTGATTCATCAAACGAAATGTCGTCAAAAAGAGTCGTAGGCGTTCAGCTGATTTAGTGCTCCTCACAGCTGCATCTCGTAGGTATCCATCAAAAACTACATCTACGTTTTTACCAGAGTTGTTAAAAACATAGCTGACGTATATCGCCACAATCAATCTGTGCTCATCTTAATCATATTGTTGCCATATCGCCTTGTGCAATAGGTAATCACCATCGACAACTTTTTTTTTTTTTTTTTCTAACTACTGGCTACTGTTGTTGGCCGCAGATGGCCTTTACAACTACACGCGGACTAACTTTTGCTGCGGTGCTGCTTGCACTCTTCAGCGAAAAGTTGGGGCGGTTTGCGCAAGGGTGTCCTAGACACGAACCTCGGCTTGGGCAACCGCTCTTAGAAACTAAAATTTGTATCTAACTAAATTTTACCGCCGTTTCGGAAAATAGCAAAGGCGTTCTGAAGAGAAGAAACGGCAAGAAACTCTTTAGCACTCGCCTATTATTATTTAAATCTAACTAGTCGAAGCGCCCGGGTATATTAGTGAACCTAGTATACCCGCGCGCTCGAGTGTGTGTGTGTGTGTTAAAACTAAACTGTCTAATGTTCCGTCGCCGCCGGCGGCGACGTATTCTGTATATATTTCTATGATCTGTGTTCGCGGACGCGGGCGCTGAAGGCGCTTGAGCTTTGAGCCTGCTGGTTATATCATCGTCAGAGTCAATTATGACGTGCCTCGGATATCTAAACGGTCCTAAGGCCCCTCTAATGGGGGCATAGTTGGCAGATTGCCTAATTAGGGGATTGGGGTGGAGGGCTGCCGACTCAAAGTAGCGTTTAGACGCATCTTTGATGAAGGCTTTTATGGTCGGAAGCTCGAAATCACTATGGAGATCGATGTTACGCATATAGTACGGGGCGCCGACTGCGCCTCGCATAAAGCGATTTTGTAAGACTTGCAAGGAAGTAGTGTTGGTGTGACCAAACGCTACGCTCGCATATGTGAGTATGGGCCGAATACAAGTTTTGTAAAGCGTCACATTATTTCTAAGAGACATTTTACTGTACTTGTTTAACATTGGCTTAAGACGACCGAGAACGAATGCTGCTCGATCTCTTACTCTTTTAATGTGGGCTCTGAAATTAAGACGAGAGTCTAAAGTGACCCCTAAATATTTGACCTTTTTAACCCACGGAATGGGTTGGCCATATAGGTGGACTGGGGTGAGTTGCCTTGTGACCTTTACCGATTTTCGGCCCCGGGCGAAGTGCACTGCTGCACTTTTCTCGGGGTTAACCTCGATTCTCCACTTCCGAAACCAATCGCCTAAGGCGTTGGCGGCAGACTGGAGGGCCAGGCTTATACGACGGACGTGTCGGTGAGAACAGTAGAGCGCCGTATCGTCCGCGAAGAGCGCCACATTAACGTTCGAGGGACGAGGTATATCGTTTGTGAATAGGGAGTAGAGTAAAGGGGAAAGCACGGAGCCCTGGGGGACACCTGCACCTATGGGGTGGGGAGACGAATGACTTCGTTCTACGCGATAGCGAAAACTACGATCCCTAAGGAAGTCTCGTAATATGAGCACGAGACGGTCTGGGACACCGAGATTGTACAGCTTGTAAATCAAGCCGTTATGCCAGACTTTATCGAAAGCTTTCGCTACATCGAAGAAGAGGGCTCCTGTGCTGAAAGGCTTAGGGGACCTATTGAGACCTTGGAGGATGTGCTCCGTTATGCGGTGCACTTGATTGACGCACGAGTGATTAGCTCGAAAACCGAACTGTTCGTCAATCAGAATGCCTTTAGACTGAACGTAGTCTTTCAGGCGAGAAAGGAGGAGTCGTTCATATAGTTTTCCCAAAGTCTTTAAGAGACTAATGGGTCTATATGACGTGGCCACGTTACTAGGTTTACCCAGTTTAGGGATACCTATAACGTCAGCTTCTTTCCAAGAGTCGGGAAAGATGCAATTTGCCATGGCCGCATTGAAGATGCTGACCAATAGAAGGAGGAGCTGAGCGGGGAGGATTTTTAAAAGGCTATTTGAGATCCCATCGGCACCCGGGGCCTTTTTGGGTTGTAAGTCTTTGATGATCTTTTCGACCTCAGAGACTGTTACGGGGGGAAGTGAGTCAAGTGGGGGAAGGGCCGCTCTCCGCTCCACTTCCCTGTCCACTTCATCGACGTGAGCTTGGTCAGTGGGTTGTTCGCTGAGCGAACACTGACTTTCTAGCGATTTGGCTAGGCATTCGGCCTTTTCGTCGTCGTCAAATGCGATTGTCGCGTTTGCGTCGACTAAAGGCGGCATAGTACTCACTACGTCGGATTTAAACGCTCGAGCCATCCGATAGTACGCTAAGTGGGAAGGCGATATCTCTTTCATGAGATTGTCCCACTTTTCGTTCCTAACTTCGGCTATTTTTGTCTTTACGGCACGTTGTAAAGATCTGAGCGATGCCCTGTTTACCTCGGACGGATAATTGTCGTACCGCCGAGTAGCCGCGTTCTTAGCTCTCAATAGCAACCTCACGTCCTCCGGCAGATTCCAGCGGAGATTATTCTCTACTGTAATCCGCTTAGAGCAATCCGCTACAGCGGACTGGAGGTGGCTAGTAAGCGCTTCGACCGCTAAACTAACATCGTCGGCTGAGACAATATTGTCCGGGATCCTATTGAGGTGGGGCGAGTCTATTTTGCCTAGGTTTTCACCTAGTCTCCGCCAGTCGACCACGTCCTTAACGGACGGATGACCGTCGGTTGGGGACCCTAGTCGTAAGAGAACCGGCCTATGGTCAGATGTAAGCTCGTGTAACACCTCTATGGAATGCAGCCTTAAGGCTACGTTCTTAAGAAGTGCTATGTCAAGTACGTCAGGTCTATGTGTCACTACTTCGGGAAAGTGGGTCGGAGAGATGGGCGCAATAATATCGAAACCTAACGGGTCGACTAGGGCCTCTAGTCGTTTGCCGTTTAGCGATGTTGAATGCGAATTCCATCGCTTATGTTTGCAGTTTAGGTCGCCTGCTAATACAACAGCGTTACCTAAGTCAAACAGCGTTTTAAGATCGCTTTGTAATATCACCTTTGTAGGTGACAAATATACAGAGGCCAGTACTATGGGACTGTGTCCTGCCATCGCTATACGGATAACCGACGCTTCTAAATTTTCTAACGGAGGAGTGTCGATAGGTACGCAGTGCAGAGATCTTTTATAATAAATGAGCGTCCCTCCCATACGGGTGGGCCGATCATTTCTAACCATTGCGTAGTTTGCGATCTTAGGATCCCTACGCTTTGGTTTAAGTAAAGTCTCTTGCACTAAAAGTACATCGATCTCGTGCGTCTTAAGAAATTCTGATATTTCATCGCGCTTTGCCTGAAGGCCGTTTGCGTTCCAGAACGCAATCGATATAGAGCGCGGTTTTATTCTACTTGGGGCTACTAAAGGCCCCATCAATAGATTTTTTTTTTAATTTTTTGGTGCAAAGTGCTCTAAAGCACTTAGCAGGGCTGCGTGCTCGAGCACGGCCGAAACTCGTTGCGTCGCCGATGACGCATTGCGAATTTTATTCGCTAAAAGCGATATTTCCTCAATGTTTATAACATTGAGGAGTTCTAGCACCACATTTAGGTCGGCTAGAACGTCCGCGGACGCTAGCGACGGGCTAGGTACCGCTTTAGTAGTTTGTGGCGCGGGCGGAAACAACGGGGCCAATTTCCGCGCCGGGGGGGCAGGAGTCGCCTTAAGGGAGGCTCCTGACTGAGATACGGGGGGACGGGGAACTGCCTTTTGTGCTGGTGCAGCAAACTGCGGCAGCAAAGGGGCAGACTTATTATTTGAGACTGGCAAAGAAGGATATTGCCGCTCTGAGTAAAGTGCGGGCGTTCTCGCCTTAAGAGGGGTGGGGGGGGCCTTATTTGCCGCCGCCGCATATGAACGGGGAGCCTTAGGGCACCCGCGATAGTTCGCAGGGTGGCCCGCCATGCCGCAAAGGACACAGCTTGGAGGCTCGGGGTCTTCCCTTTTCCTCTGACAAAGGGCTGTGCCACCATGATCCTGTAGGCACTTAACGCAACGGGGAAAGCCGTTGCAGTTTTTGGCCGAGTGACCATAATTTTGGCAGCGATGGCACTGCCCTGGGTATGTTCTTTTGTTTGGTTGTTCGACAACCAAACCAGACAATTTGCAAATCTCCTTTACGGAGAAGATTCGCTTGCCTTCTGTGGTGAAGTTTAGAACCACCAAAACTAAGTTTAGTGGCCTTTTCGAACGACCGCCGATCATGCGGTGGACGGCGTTAACCGGATAACCTTGTGAAACAAGGTCGGCCTTAATTTCGGCCACCGGTATTTCATGCGGGAGGCCGCGAATTACCACGCGTAATTCTCGCTCGTCCTCAAGCGCGTATGTATGATACGGGAAATTTTTATCCCGTAACAATTTGGTTAGACCACGGTGGTCATCTGACGATTGAACCTGGATTTTAATCCCTAGTTCGCCCATATTAGATGCCTTCAAGAAATTAATTCTCTTGTCCGACATCAATGTGGCTACGTGGTTCCACACTTTTTTATCGTGTAGAACGATCGCTGGAGGTAATTTGCGCCTAGCCTGTCCGTTATCGGCAACGGACGGCCCTACTGGGGGCTGAGACGGCAGGGGGGCGGGGGCGGGGGCGACAGAGGAGGAAGCTAATGCCGTCTCACTCTTGTCGGACGCGGCCGACGGCGATATCCCTATCTCGCTCGCGGGACGGGGGGCGCGGTTTCTGGCAGCGCGCTTGCGCGGAGGTTTCGCGGCGGTCGGGCTTCCAGGAGCCGGGACCGGCGACCTCTTGCCTGAGGAACGTTTAGTTCCTCGGGCCTTGCCGGATCCAACGACGGTAAAACCGTCATTGGTTTGATTATCGACGGCGGCGTCGATAATCATATCGGACTCCGAGTCCGATACGCGAACGCGCGAATGCGAGCGAGACCTAGTCGGCGAAGACTCGATCGAGCGAAAACGCGACGGCGTGGCGGTTTTGGAGGCCACATCTGACTCGTCGGACGAGTCAGCCTGAACGGGGATGGAGCGCGGCAGAGGCGACGACGGTATAACCATTGGCGGCTCAGGCTCTTCAATCGTAGCCACATGTTCCGGAGACATGGGCGATGAGAGGTTAAGGCAGCGTTGGGCTTTAAAGCCCCGGACCACCTCAGGGAATTTCCGGTCCATATAGTCCAGAAACTCCCTGATGTAGCCCCCGCCACTGTCCTCGACCTCCTCCATCACCTCTAAGGTGATGCGTGAAGACGCTTGAAGTATTAGCTCTCTAACCGCTATGGATAGAGAGCGTGTGCCTGGCGTGTTCCCTGGCCGGTGCGTCCCAGTGCAAAGTGCAAAACACGATGCGTGGGGTGATCCTACTGGTCCTAATCTCCGGGCGTAGTGCAATGCGTGGGAGATCCTAGACGTAAACTATTGAAAGTAAGGGTGTAGCGTACTGAAAAGTACTCACTACACCGACGGAACGAATTGAACAGTCCTGAAAAGGACTGCGAAACGGGAATGCAACCAGCTGCGACAAACAACAACGTTCGCGGGCTCGATCGCCAAGGCCAAAAGGCAACCTAATCGCAAAGGAGCAAAACCGGGCGAAAAAACTATGCGCGGGCAGCTGTAGTTGCACGCGACGCGACGCGAAACCGTAACCGTACGAATACTGCTCAAACACGTGAGTGCGAGCGAGAAAGTATTCGGAGCGAGCGAGAGAGCGATAGAGAGATAGAGAGCAGTCAGGAGACACCGAGACGTGTGCTCGCGGACCGACGCTCAGCGCGAATGAGTGCATCGACAACTGTGAATGCTTATACTTGTATATACTTACAGGGATTTTTCAGTAAGCGGTGTGAATGCCGAGTAGAGGGAAGATTTCGTAGACGATATACCATCAGGTGCAAATTAGTTGACAAAAATCCGTGTAACTGCGGTTAAACCTTCAGCAATTAAGGTCCCATGCCCCTCACAATGAGCGCAAAGCCCGCTCCTCATACCTTGCCTTAAATGGTAGCTTGCAAATTCAAAAAGGGTGCTTAAGTGCACTTGCAGAAAGGCAAGGCTCAAGTGCTGAAACGTATGTAAATTGTAGCAAATTTTACTTTACAAAATTGCGAAACAAAAATAGCTGAAAAACGCTTCCTTTATGTTATTTTTTTAAGTAAACTGATAAAAGTGTCAGAATAACTTAGGTATAAACTACTCTCAGGGGACCTAACAACATACAAAAAAGTCGTAGTTACATGCGCGTTTGCGATGTTTGCCTTTTTTGTGTCGATATTGATTTGCGTAATAAGTAACATTTTCCGCTTATAAGTGTATTTGGTAGTTTGTGTATGTTTTGTTAAGTTTTTTTACGGTTTTATTCTTGTTCATAAATATAACTTATTTGTTGATTTACCTGAATATTTACTTACTTTATCAGAATACTAATAATTTCATACATCTTTCTATTATTTTTTTCTTAAACATATTTTATGACGTAATGAAAAACTGAATGATAACAGCAAGTAATATAGGAAATAGTTTTATCGATTTTTTTTTTCAAAAGACACAACACTATGAATTTTGTACCTAAATAAAAATAATATTACTTTTTCGTGGAAAAACACTTACCATTGAAATTTAATACCTATGTTTGTGGTTTTTCACGTCTAGAATTTTTTTTTTTTTTTACCATACAATACTACAGGAAGGCATTTTATTATAATAAAATTGAGACCATTCTTGGTCGTACCGAGAATGAGAAAGCTGCATCAAATTGCCGGATCGGCTGGCATTCGGCGAGGACGCCGATAGACGGTAAGTGGGGGATCATACAATTTCGCCTACTTTGGCGATCTATGCAACACTAATGTCTTTAGTTTTGACTATCAAACACCAATGATAATTATCAGCTAAATATTTTTATCTGTGTCTTGATAACTGTAGGGTAAAATGCATTAAGCAAGTAGAACTTAGGTACCTCTCGACACCCGCAAAAGAACTCTCTACAGGTAGGTACAAAAAAAGAAGTGATTAGATTTAGCTAGTCGGTGTTGCAAACGTCCACAGGCTGCGGTGATTGCTCCTCATCTGACGAAATGTAAGCTTGTTTGAACCTTGATGGTATGAAATAATAAATAACAAGTGCGAGTCGGACTCGCACGCGAAGGGTTCCGTACACTTATCTATAAAAACGGCAAAAAAATCACGTTTGCTGTATCGGAGCCCCCTTAAATATTTATTTTATTCTGATTTTTAGTATTTGTTGTTATAGCGGCAACAGAATTACATCTTCTGTGAAAATTTCAACTGTCTATCACGGTTCATGAGATACAGTCTAGTGACAGACGGATGGACGCACGGACGGACGGACAGCGGAGTCTTAGTAATAGGGTACTACTAGGGCTAATTACCCTTTGGGCACGGAACCCTAAAAATTGCATGCATATTACTCTGGAATTCTCGAGTGTGATGTACACGAGACCGTTCCTCGGGGTTATATGTATTTTATATCATTAGGTTTTTATTTGTAACGACAAAGTGGCGCAATGGTAAAGGACTGCAGACGGAACTACTACTTCTGGTACGGGGCAACGAATTTTATTTTAAACAAAATTTATTACCCTTTGGGCACGGAACCCTAAAAATTGCATGCATATTACTCTGGAATTCTCGAGTGTGGTGTACACGAGACCGTTCCTCGGGGTTATATGTATTTTATATCATTAGGTTTTTATTTGTAACGACAAAGTGGCGCAATGGTAAAGGACTACAGACGGAACTACTACTTCTGGTACGGGGCAACGAATTTTATTTTAAACAAAATTTATTACCCTTTGGGCACGGAACCCTAAAAATTGCATGCATATTACTCTGGAATTCTCGAGTGTGGTGTACACGAGACCGTTTCTCGGGGTTATATGTATTTTATATCATTAGGTTTTTATTTGTAACGACAAAGTGGCGCAATGGTAAAGGACTGCAGACGGAACTACTACTTCTGGTACGGGGCAACGAATTTTATTTTAAACAAAATTTATTGGAACTATTAGTTGTTTCGAATCTGATTTATGCCCGGCGGACGGAATTTAATCGGTGAAATGCGGAATATGTCAGACATAACACTCCTTTGGGTATTAAATGTTTGTACTAATAGTATTATTCTTATGTGTAGTGATTGACTAGCCTAGTGAAAAGCCTAGGTTACATTCCGACTACTGCTATCTCAATGCTATATTTTAAGGTTGTCGGATACACATACGAATCGAGTTTTGGTAACAAACAGATATACAGACATACAATTTTGCGATTCTTATATTGATATGGTTATGGATATTGTGGATCATTTTTCCATTACTAATGTATAGTTCAATTTTTATCTCACTGGCTCGGAAAGGCTCACTTTGTCGTTTAAAATTTAATTAAATCTGCGTGAAAAAGCCTACTTTCTCCTCTTGCGCGCAAAATGTTTTTTTTTTTAATTCCACAAAAGCAAACATAATGAAACCGTCCGGAATGTGGTTCGTCCTTCCTACTTTATACATCAGTGATCTGTTAACAAAACTTGAGTTTATATTTTGATACTATGGCAATAAAGATAATGTTTTGTTTAATGTTATTTAGTAGATAATTTATTACAGTTTGTTAAATTAATAAATATAACAAGAATAAATTAGTTTTAAGTATTATTTTGTTCTAAGAACCTTAAAATTGGCATGGTGCAAATTCGGAACGCACCTTAAAAAAGAAGAGAAAGAAAAGAAATATTTATTTGGAATTACGTATAAGGTGTCATTTTGGCTATTTTTACTATAAACATATTACTTTTACTAAATAAACGTAAACTAAATAATTAAAAAAGTGACTTAAAATACCTAAGTTTACCCGCGAAAAATGGGTTAGTACCTCTGAGCGGGCGATTTGTTAACTACATTCAGACATACAAAAGACGCTTAACCTATTTGAGTGACAAATAATATTGTTATTATGTTATCAATGCTTAATTAAACTTTGTTCCATTCATAAGTAATTAAACAAATAACTATTGTTAATTTATTATCAAATCCATTTGTCAATATAAATAACTAGCTGGTTTCCCGCGGTGTTACATTTGTCTGGCCTGTATAATTTTTCTTTCCCCACTATACCCATTATTAAAGGTAAATTAAAAGTAAAAGTTTCTGAAATACGTATTTTCATATTTGCAACCTAACATCTCAAAGGTGCAAGTTAATAAATTAAACATATTTTTCAGTCTTAAAATATCTTTATTTAATATATTATATAGGTTACTAATTCTTACAATTAAAAAATCAGGAACATCAGTATTTAGATTAAGCGTGCGGCATTAAACGTAGATAAATATAAAGTCGGTAGTGGCCCAGGGGTTTAAATTTCACTTCACGTCCCAAGTGGCGGAGGTTCGAACCCCGGGTCGGCGTGTATCAATAAGTCTTTTCTTAATTTCTCAAGTACACTGATTAATTTATTCATACCACTGGCTTTTTTCGGTTAAGGAAAACATCGTGAGGAAACCTGCATACGTCAAGAAAAAAAAATGACGTATGTGAAGTCCACAATCCGCACTGGGGCCGTGTGTGGACTATGGCCCAATCACCCTCGCTTATGAGGGTAGGCCGTGCCCCAGCAGTGGGGACGTATGAAGGCTGGCAAGCAGCAAATATAAAGTAGATATTTGTAAATAATTTTATTCTTTAGAGTTTTCTTGGACTATATGTTTCACTTGTTAGAGTTTACAATGAGTTTTTTCAAATTTATGCTTTTTCTAGAATTATTAATGACATATTGTGTTACAATAATAAGTATTAGTAAATAGTATTCTCTTAGTGCTAAGGGCTAGGTAAGTTCTACCAAGCAGAAATTCATGAGTTCTCACAATTATTTTGCATGCTTATAATTGCATTGCTCAAAAAGTATTTTTTATTAGAAAATTGCACAATAACCCTTCCCTATAGCATGGGTGTAAGTTAGAGCAAGTTGAAATGTCTAACCCCTTCACCCCCTTACAGTATAGGTGCACGACTGTAATACCTATTTAAATTTTCACTGGCTCAGGCCTCCTTAGCGATTTTCTGTACTTTGCTTTTATGAAAATCGCTAAAATTTTCTACGTAAATAAATGAACCTACTAATCACGCTTGCTAATTTAGAATTATTATATTCATTGTAATATTCGTCTCACATACAATTTTCTAGAAATTTTCTTGATTTTCATTCAATAATTGAATACAAGGATATGTACGGAGCATACATTGTATCTACTGCTAAAAGTTACTTTAATATATATAGAATAAATTTTTCTATGCAATAAATTTGACTAAAATGTTATAAGATTAATAAGATCAAAATCTTCATACATTTATGTTATTGACAAAAATATTTCTGGAGATTTTCATTACATCTAAACATGAATTTTGATTAATATTATAATTTATATGAATTAAGTACTATGTGCTTTAAAATAGATTTCGCTAGTTTCTTATCAACAAAGAAGCCTGTGAGTTTGCAGATAAAAACTGTAGCAACCATTTGAATTCTAAAACGAAATAGGGAAATTAAATAATGATTACAAATAAACAGTTTAAATCATTACATTCATTGCGCATTTAAAATGACGTATGAAATTCATCGATTGTGGCGAAACCGCAATGTATATCTTATTTCTTTCAAAAATGGGTTAGCAATCTTTTACGGAATAGATCCGCTGGTCTTCACTGTAAGTGCCACAAACTTTTCTGACCCAGTGGGCAAAAATCAAAACTACAGTCGCCGTATTGAAATAGTGTAAACTTGACAACGACACTAGCGAACAAACACCCAAAGTCAAAAGGTCAGGAAAGTTCGATGCACTGTCATCGTTTTGAAAGAGTCTATACAAGAGTTGTTAGAGAGTAGATAGATATAAGCGTAGGTTTAAACAAAAATTGCACAAATAAGTTGAACAATACACGATTTGTGTCATCTGCTTAGTAATAAAATCTAAGATAAACATGCGATCCGTCTTTGTTAGATGAAAGTCTTTATTTGCTTTAATTAAGGAGACGTGGTTGCATACAGTAGAAAGAGCCAACATAAGTAGGTATAAAAACAAAAAAATAATACGAATTGCAGTAAAAGACGATTTGCTTAGTAAACCTCAACTTTAAGTGAAACACGAAATGTAGAGGTTTTACAGTGGAACAAATTTATTTAACATAGTCGAAAATCAGAACTACAGTCGCCATATTTAAATGGTGTGGACTTACGACCACCACAGTATTAATTGTGTTCGTTCAAAAATGTGTGAGGTGTATATGTAATAATGAAAAAGTTGTATTAAAAAATATCCATAAAAATGCTAGTAAAAACTGCAAAAATATGATTGTTCCCATTCACTTATCGAAAGATTAATATATTTTTTTGCTCCTTACTATACTAATATATTTCAATATTTTAGAATAAAATTCTGTTTAATATTGGCACCGATTGTTTTTAATTGAAGATATATATTAATACTAAATGACTAAGCTTTAATGCAGTTGATGAACTGCACAGATATATAGAGTTAAGATGTCATGTTTACTTTTGTATAACTATATATCTATTAATTATAAAATAAATACTAAAGCATTAATATTCTTATATACACTTTCTAATCCCCAGTGTCCAATCCGGTCTAACTTATTATATATAGTTTGTCTAGAATTGTCAATAGGGCATATTATTCTGTCCCTGGACTGTCATTTTACGGCTTATTACTATAAAGCTGGTAGTTATGACCTTATGGGACGTATATAAAGCCACCTTAGTCCTGATACACTGCTATTATAGTGCAACAAACTTTTGTGAACCGGTGGTCAAAAATCAAAACTACAATCGCCATATTAAAGTGGTGTGAACTTACAACGACACTAGCGACCAAACACCCAAGGTCAGAAGGTCAAAAAAGTTTGTTGAACTATAGAAGCAGTGTTGCGGTGTCACGCAGGACTAAAGTGGTTGGTAAAAAAAAGGCTGTTCCACATTATGATGTAGGTGTGTTTCCAGCCACTAGTTACCCTTTAGTTAGTTAAGTATGACGTTATAAATATACACTCCCTATTTTCTTTTAATTAACTCAACAAATTTTAAATACGAGCATGTATGATTAAATGCTGACAACTCTACATAATAGGTAATACATGGTGCCTCCGTTTCATATTTTAATGTAATAAATTGGTGATTTAGTCAATTCCCTACTATGCTAAATGTCTTAAATTTTTATTATAATGAATAGAATAATAATTGGTTCATAATATACTATTATTTTTTTAATTAAAAGCTTGAAGCCGGTAAAACGGCATAAAAATGGCACAATTTAAAATATTTGTCAAAAGCTATACGTTGTGGTTTTTAATATTAAATATCACTTTCTAACAGGCCAGGCCGTTTTGGCGTATCATCACAATCGATAAGTTGTATATCTTCAGTTTCTTTACAGTCATTTACATTATCTCCCATTACATCAGCTGCATTGTTGGTTTTTGAATCATCCTCATCTAACTTAAGTATTTCGATTTCGACGCCAGTCTCATTCCTGTCGACCGCCGTCTTGCTTGGACGACGGTCAAGTTCCTGTCAAGTGCCTTGAATGTATACTAGTTCATCGTCATCTTCTTTCAAACTCTTTTCGGCCAAACGGAAACTTTCTAGAAATTCATTCAGATCGACCAGACCATCGCGGTTTATGTCCATTAATCGACATATGTCGACTAGTTGTTCTTGTGTCATGGGATTTGGCATGTATTTGCCTAGCAATTGGCAGGCTTCTGAAAATTCTTCCAATGTTATATAACCTAAAAAAATATAAAAATATTTGATTAAACTTGAAATAGATACCAAAAAATGAGAACGTTTTTATACTTTAGGATACTTGCTCAAGTAATCAACTTCTGTCAAGTTATTTACTTTTTCTAGGCATAGCAAATTTATCTTGAAAACTTAATAGATTAAAAAGAAATTAATGAAAAAAAATTTTTTTCCTTACTAAATTGGCTATTTCTATCTGAGATAAGGTAAGTAGATTCAATCGTCTTTAATTCATCAAGGATAAAATCAATTATATCACTTTAACAAGACGCCCTATTACCACAACCGTAAAAAAAAAATTATTAAGTCGGCCATCGAAGTCGTCTAGACAGGGCAATCGCTATGTAAGGTGCGCGGTGACATGGGATGCAAGGACATCCGACTATTTTGTGTGACTAGCCGCGTCTAATATGGCTAGTCAGGTGCTGTCCAGACAGTCATACGTTTTGTCGCCGCGCCATGACTGTCTCGACCTTGTCGGACTAATCAAGGGCGATGACTGAGTATAAATGAAATGAACGTATCGGCTGCGGCATTAACTTTATACTTTACTATTGCTTAAGTACATACCTGAATTATCCTTGTCAAGTATTTTGAAGATTGTTTCTAAGCTTCTTTTGTTCTTATATAAAGTTTCAACCACTGTTTGAGGGTCAGCCTTTCTACCATTTCTCTGAAATTTACAGAATTAACTAAGCAAATCCATAACACAAAACTACCCATAATAGTGGAACGCACATTATATAATGTGGTTAATTATCGTGCTAATAAATACTCAACATAAATCGATAATATTATAATGGCATTTTTGATGTCGCAAGACGTTAGCGAATACGATGAAAAATGCATGCTATTATAAAATTAGCGCGCTAAGTTGCGGCTATATCTATGTTTAGTATCTATTAAAGTGATAATTAACTGTTATTAGTATGACTCCACCATAAGTTTTTTTTTTTTTGTTTATTTTTTATGTATACCTGAATACTAACATTTGTGTTTAAATCAAAGGTGTCCATGTATCGTACTCGGCGTGTTTCAAGATCGGTGCGCACGAGTTTGTCCTTTAGCATCCTCCACGGCAGACCGAGGTGGGTTGTGTCTTCCATGGCCTGACACCATTCACTTACTGTTATATAACCTGTATAGGATTAAAAAAAAAACCTACGTAAATCAATATGGCAATAAAAAAAAAGTAAATACCTAGCATACCAACATATAATTGATGGGCAGTAGTGGAAAAAATTAAGTGAGATGGTTAACTGAAAATTTTCACAATTTATCTGGAGAGCAGTTTTAAATCCGTGAAAAACAGTAATATAACGACCACAACCAATATCATGTCATGTGTCACCGTTTTACGTCTAAAACTGATAACGAAAACAAATTAAATGAATGGTTTGCTATAATACAGGTCCGTGTCCCGAGCGTGTTTTATAAAATTCAATAAATTTTACCCACCTGCATTATGGCAACCCGGTTGATTTGTTTTTTTTTTATTATTTTCATGACTGGATTACTAAAATACCGTTTTGGAGATATTTTCAATGTCACCTATAATTCCAAAACTAAGATAAGTCTAGCAGAACTGACCCCCCAAGAAGCTTTGAGATTTTTGGCAGTTACTGCACACCGAGCTGGGTTTAGTATGACCTAATGTAAAAAAATCATAAGTTTCGGCCGTAAAACCATGATACACGCTTTCGGTCGTGGTCTCTGGGACTAAATTCTTTGTCTCTCACGACAAGGATAACAAGAAAGCAAAGAAATTTGCAAGCGGTTAAATTAAACAGTAACTACACATTAACCGATTATAATATCTACAAGTCGTTAGTGAAATAAGAACGCATTTACTTGTACTGAATCAATAAAAAGAAATTTACTCCTTCAAAAGCCGAATAAGGAGGAGGAAGGAAAAATACTTGCCTTAAATAGAACATTTAAACACATACCACTTTGATCAAGATCCATGCTGCGGAAAGTTGCTTCTAAAGGTCTTCGTGCCATCATGATTTGATTGTGTAGTTCCCGCATAGCAGAGGATTCCACAAGTCCCACTCTTTGACGAAAGGTCAGCCGCCGGGTGCGGGAAACTGCGGCGGTGTACTGGACGAATTGTCGCTCAAGAGAGTTGCCACACAGCTTCAGATAGGCACCCTTGTTGGAGCCCAGCTCGTAGTAGTTAGATGCCGAAAATATAGTCACCACCTGGACGTAAAATTATTTCATTAAAATGTGCTAAATCAAAATTACAATAATATTTAAGAAAAGGCAATTAAATAAAAATTAACCAATGTAAGATACTGTCATGATAAAACGCAAACCAAAGAACTTTTTTTTTACTTTTTAAAATAAATAGATAAATATTTCTGGACATCCTCACACAGCTTCATTTGGTTTTAAACTAAGCAAAGCCGGTACCTGCTATACCAGATAATGGATATAAAAAATACTTAATATAGTAGGTATATACTTTTTCGTACATACTTACATATTACACATAGAAAACACCTAGACTCAAGACAAAATCATATGTTCATCATATAAATGTTTGGTCTTGTGCGGGGATTGAACCCGCGTCACCTGAACAGAAGGCAACCTCAAGCCAAATTATAATACCAATCAAACAACAACCGTGGAATTAGATACTGAACCACTAAACGTTATTTCTTCTTTTGAAATCTCTATTGACACGGTCATAAAAAATTTAAAATCAGTGAAAATTGACACCAGCGCTGGCTCAGATAATATACATCCTATTTTTATAGCTAATTGTGCAAACGAATTGGCCTTACCTCTAACTATAATTTATAATAAATCCCTAAAAGAAGGTTGTTTTCCATACATATGGAAAAAAGCTCTCATTACGCCTATTTTCAAAGCCGGTTCTAAAAGCAAGGTAGATGACTACAGACCTATATCAAAACTCCCAAATTTTGGAAAAGTATTTGAAAAAATTAATACATTAAAGCTAACTGAAACCTTTTCAAATTTAATGTCTCAGAACCAGCACGGATTTATTCGAGGACGCAGTGTTTACACCAACCTGATAACTTACACTAATTTTATTCAAAAAGCAGTAGTTTTGGGGCACCAGGTGGATGCTGTGTACACCGATTTTTCTAAAGCTTTTGACAAAATAAATCATGATACACTTTTGAGAAAGCTTTGGAGACTTGCTGTACATGGCGACCTCTTTCGATGGCTTAAATCATATATTGTGAATCGCAGTCAAGCTGTCGCTGTGAAAGGCTTTATATCTGACTTCCATTCTATTCCCTCGGGAATTCCCCAGGGATCTCATTTCGGACCTTTCCTTTTTACATTATATATAAATGATTTACATTTAATTTTAAAACACTCATATCATCTGCTATATGCAGATGACACTAAAATTTACAAAATTGTGGACACCCCGCAAGACCGCATAAACCTTCAATGTGACTTAGATCGCTTCGTATCTTTCTGTAAGGATAGCCAACTATTTCTTCACCCTAGTAAATGTTGCACAATCACTTTTTCCCGGAAACAAATACCCGGTTACCACGACTATTATCTGTCAGGAAATAAAATTAATCGTGTTTATGACATCCGCGATTTAGGCGTTAATTTGGACGCTAAACTTACTTTTCTGCCTCATATAGATGCAGTAATAATGAAAGCATTTAAACAGCTTGGTTTCATTCTTAGAATCTCTAAGCCCTTTAACAAAACGTCTACCCTTAAATTACTTTATTTTTCTTACGTTCGAAGTATTATTGAATTTGCAAGTACAGTTTAGAGTCCTCAATATAACAACCATATAAATCGTATTGAAAGTATACAACGCAAGTTTTTAAAAAACCTTGTCTTTTGTTCAGGTTCCCCATTTTTTTTTCTTATAAAAACGCTTGTAATTAATTTAATATTACCTTACTTCAGTCACGTAGATCTTACTTAGATGCCCTTTTTCTCTTTAAAATAGTAAATAACATAATTGATTCACCACACTTATTAGAAAAAGTGCCTATCCGGGTCCCTCGTAGCTCCTCACGTTCAAAGGTACCATTTCAAGTCGAACTTTCCAAAACTAATTATAGAAATCATTCCTATTTTGTGCGCACATTGCAGAACTATAATAAAAATCTCTCAGACATCGACATACTTAATTGCTCATTACCTGCTTTTAAAAAACAGATCAGTAATATATTATTCCATCACAACATTCACGACAAATAACGAATACCAAATTTCATTTCATTTTATAACGAATTTCAAATTTCATTTTATGTAAAAAAATAATAATTACTTATTTTATATCATACTATTACTTCTATTAATACTTCTTGCTTAATTTTAAATATTAAATTAATCAAAGAAAACCAATTAAAATTATTTAAGTAGGTATTTAACCACTCATAAAAATGATGTTACATATCAAAAATAAGGTCTTAATGTAAAAAAATATTTGTAGTGTCATAAGTAGTTACTCACTATTTTTCTATTTCTATGCATTTCAATAGTAAGTTATAAATTTTTGTAACTCAATTTAACTGTTTTTCTTTTATGATAATAACTAACGTAAAATGATTAGAATTATCTAATAAACTACTCGATAAACTGTAATGTATGAAACTATAGGTCTTAATATAAACATACAAACTTATGTAATATGTATTCTAGATGACTGTAAATTTACCTTAATCAATAAATAAGTAAAAATAAATAAACAATGAGCCAGGAGCACAGAATAAAGAATAGTACCAGTACCTACCTATACACGAGTTAATTAAAAGTTTTAGGACGCAGGTATGTATAATATTGTATACATATGCGTAAATTTTTTTTCGAGCCTGATGTATTGATAAGTTAAGTTATGTAATTAAAAATATAAAAATACATAGTTAACTTACGTTTCCATTGTGTAACATTTCGTAACCTCCAGGTTTACACTCATGACTTCTGATAAGGAAACTTAATTTATTCTTCTGCAGGAAGGAGGCCGTCACGTCAGGGCCGAAGTAGGTCCCAGCACCGCGAAGCGCATTAGCAACACAACCTCCTACGCTCTGCGGATCTGACCACAGGATGTCGAAAACCTACAATGAAAATGCAAGTAAAGTAAAGTACGTTTTAATAAGGAAATTAAGAAGGAATAATAAAAAAAGGGCTTACTTGTTTCCATTCCACTTTATCTATAGCTTCTGCTGCTGATGATCCTTCGACCACTGGTGGTCTTAGCAAAGAGACATACTGAAAATAGAAATATATAGTAAATTTACTAACCACTTATATATTAAAATAGTTATATTCTGAGCATACTACACAATATTGTACCTTAACTCATAAATTGTAATAAAATATTGTATAAATTTATCCTGACCTTGTCTCGTTCAAGGCTTCTGATCATGTCAAGGTCTGTGGTGTCGGAGATTCCTCCATGAACGACGAAGACCCGGTTGTTGATTATAGTACCCAGGGGAAGCCAGCGGTATACACATTCAATTAACTTCAATATACGCTCCGCATTGTGCTGTGTTTGAAAATATATTTGGTTTAATACAGCAATGAAAAGAAAAAGAACTATGGACTTTTAAGAAACATACTTAGTTTTTAGAAAGTTCTAGTTTCTAGATGAAGCGGTTTGGGCTGTGCGTTGTTATGCCATTGAATCAATCAGTCTGTCAGTCTGTTTTTTCTTATATAAATATATATGAGTAGTACAGAACCTTAAGATAAACCTTTTTATTAAAAAAAATATGAATAAATTTCACTTAAAACAAATTCCTCTAAATATCATAGTCTTACCCGATATTTTTGGTGAACTTCCTTTATAAAGCCGTACCTGTAGATTTAAAGGTAACATTTAATACATGCACATATAGGTAAAAATAATATTTATAAACAGGAAAGGAAAAGAATATTTTCCTAATGTTTTTTAGGCATATGCCGACTGTAATACCTATCATTGCATATCTACCTACAATATAACCAATTAATTTAATTGCCAAAGTAAGCCAAGTCTCAGTCTAATTATAGAATTCGATCGAAATAAGTTCTAAAGCGTTACTAGAGTATGTAATTTTTTTTTAATTCAACGATAGGTTTTGGCCCAACATTTGCCACGAAATATCCAATTTTTGAAATTTTTGAATTAGAAACCTAAACAAAGTGACATTGTCGGCCAAACCAAAACCTAAGAGCAAAACGGAGTAATAAAAATAAGACTTCGTTTTGGTCTCAGGTTACGGAACTCTAAAAAAGGGAACTGAATTGTAACCTCGGGTCAGTGTTTAGAGCGAATTCTTTCATTGCTATAACAATTGGTAGCAAACATACACGGGTAGTTATAACAGGAAAAACCTATTACATTGAGTTACTAGGATAAAATGACAAAAAAAATATTTGTTGAGTCTAGACTGCACATATATATCTTAAGGTGACACATTCAAACACATACATATCATTTAACATATCTACACATTCAAACTTAATCAGTATTGACATATATCTACCATTGAAAAGGGTTCATACCGACCGAATAATGTGTAAAAATCTACCAACATTTTTAAGATACTAAATCTGATTTCAACTCCTTTGGGACAAATATCGTATTTTTATACCGTTCCTTAAGAGCTATGAATTTTCGAGAGCGACATCGAATGCCCCACCGGGATAAAAGAAATGCTTTCACAACAAAACGAATTATATTGGATAACATACATAAATAACTGGCAGAAAAGACTGCAGATAAGCAGTTACCAAAGATTAAAAATATAAAAAGTTGATTTCAAATAACAGAAAATGTCAGTTAATCTATAAAATGTAAATGACAGATAGGTTCAAATATATTTCTTAGATGACGCTTAAATATTTTTTTTTATACTAAGCTGCCTACGTGTAGATTAATGATTAATGTCTCAAATCCATCCGCGCAGCCGTTCTTGAAATATGCATTGACAAACAAATAAACATACATACCTTTCCTCTTTACAATATAAGAATTTCTCACCATTAATTTCATTTATAGAAATAAAGGTTTAGGCTGTGATATAAATATGATTGTAGGAGGCATCCTATCTGTAGGGCGATTGTCTCAGTTCGATGATAAATCGGAAAAGTATTTATTGCTAGTACTTTGACGCGCGCGCGCCTATCAAGGGATATTTAGCAGCTAATTAGTGCCGCCATTTAATATTTCTAATTTTCTCTTTGATAGAAACTAATTTCGAGAATCCGAATGTTGAAAAAAAAAAAAAAAAACTAGTTATAATATAATATTTTCAATATAAGAATATAATTGAAAACCATTATAATCAGCAAATCGCCCTGCCAGTTATTTATTCGAAACTCAAATAAACTAGTTTTGATAAGACTTTTCGTGAATAATCATCTAAAACCAAACAACGCTGCAGGCCACAACTAACAACAAAGACGTAAATACTTGCCTAGCATTCATAATGAGATCTTCATGGTTTCCTCGGTTCAAGTATACTCCTCCAGGGAATGCCAGCATGCATGCCAGTAGCAGCAGAAAAACTTCCAATCCCTTTTTGCCACGATCCACGAAGTCCCCGTTGAATATGTATGGATTTTCCGGTGAAGGTAAGCCATTCTGCATAATGAAATGCATAACATTCCAAGGTTGAATGAAAGCGTGAAATTAAATATTTGCATTTAAAAAAAAAATTGTTGAAATTATATTAAATTTGAAATTGTTTTAAAATTTATACGGTCACGGTTCGTTAAGTTTTTAAATCCAACCAATATTTAAACAACTAAAGATTACTTTACATTGATCACATCCTTTCAGCACTTTTTGCCCTCTTATTTCTTTTGGTATTATAGTCATCAAATAGAGAGAATGCAGGTAAAATGAAAATGCAATATAATCTACCACGCAACCTTTTTGTCGTAACATTCAGATGCGATTTTCCATGGGAAATGAAGGACTTGAAAACGGTTAAAAAGAGTGAGTGCACTTCGCGGAGGTTCTATATTTGACTTTTTTTTTTTAAATAATCTTTTGTTTTTTAAATCATAAACAGATAAAATAGAAAAATACATATTATTGAGGGTATAACTAAATAGCAATTGAGATTGTTAAAAAAAACCGTCTATATTTGAACTACATACATGCATATTGCAGCTTCATGTATATAAGTAAGGGTAGGTACAAGGTAAAATTTGAGGCAACGAAATAGAATTATTTTAAATAATTTGCAATTGATAGAAGAAAGTAATATTTTGTCTTCCAGACTCTACATTTACAATTGACATTTTGAAAATGATTTCACGCGTTGAGTTTAATTATTAAGTTAATAAATATTTTCTTTTAATAAAATAATCAAGTATAGTAGAAGATTTGTATATTTAACGTTAGGTAAAGAAAATGTAAAGGAAATATTGCTTCTTCAAATAACTTTGTGGAGTGTAATAATTAATTAAATTTAACTCAAAGCTTAAACCAAATTGGATCTAATATTAATGAAGATAAACGAACTAATCCGAAACGACACTATGATCGTTGTCCAAATTCAATAAGCAATTGATTAATCCATAATAGATTAATATAATAGATGCGAAAGTGAGGTTGATTGTTTGTTCTTCCTGTCTTATTTAGCTGAAATTTGGGACATGGATAGTTGAAAAGACGGAAAAGGACATGGGACATAATTTTTATACCAGAAAATTTAAAAGTACCCGCACGAACCGAAATTACACATGGACGAACTATAGCTAAAGTTATAGCTTGCTATACGAAACTTTTTGAGTATAATCAGGGAGTTGCCGTAGGATTGCCGAATTAAGCATAAGCGGGCCCGCAGTAAAAAGCTATTTTTGAAACATACTTAAAAAAAGAAGTTATTTTAAATTAATACTTTTGCAATACTTGCTTCATATTTTTGCATTAAATGTCATAGCTAAACATCGTAAATTTTTTATATTATTTTTATTAGCTTCTGTTTGTTTTATTTCTAAAATTATGTTTCATTATTAAGGCTTTTAGAAATATCAATAACCTCTCATGTGGCAGTCAATAAAAATATTTTATCGCCAATTATTTATATTGGTTTCGCGGGTACCGTTATATTTTAAAACATCAAACGAGGTCTCTTGCTTGTATTATTACAAGCTTTTATTTTGTTTAATAAAATATATAAACTTTTATTATATTTAGTATACTAAACCTGTCCCATTTCTGTTATCAAATCATGTGAGTTAAGGCGCAGTCGCTACCTAACCAGCGCCGCCAAAAGACATTCTTTATTTCCTCTTTATACAAAACACATTTTAAAAATGTTTCAAATCAATAATTAAATTTAAACTAATTATTATAAGCTATTTTTAGAACGTTGTACATCGTTTATAGAATATATTTTGTACGAGTAGAAACCGTTTCTGCTAAAAATGACCATGTCCAGCAGAAACTCTAACTAAATAGCTTATAACTATTTCTAAATAATTGATTTCTAACATTTTTGAAATTTGTTTTGTAAACTTAAGGTATACTGCGAATTAAATTTGACGCACATTCCGGTGTTCAACTGAGTTAAAATTTTGCATACATGCATACGTTAATCCGATTACAATGCAATATAATGATGTCATGCAGCTGTTTGAATATGGAGCCAAAAGGTTGTCATAGGTCATGGACCTAAAACTTAAATGACAATCAGTGTCTTGCTTGTTTAAAGCTTGTTTGTAAAAAAAATTGTTACGTATATTTCTTGTTAAAGATATTTGTGGCTAAAACAATTAGTAAATTATTTAGTTTTTAGTATCAGTCTAAACGTTAGAGACATAATATCAACATGGTGTGTATTAATACTCTACTTTGAACAATCGAAAACATTTACACAATTTCTGTGTCATTATTTTCGTTTTTACTATCCCGTATGATAATATGTATTCCTTTTTTTTTGTTAGGTACATTATTGATCACAATTTCCACAACAAACAATTGTTTTAAATATATTCAATTCGATATTTAGATTTTAATAGCCCAAGTGAACTGAGTTTGCGATGGAAATCTTTAAGAGCCCTTATTAGTTATTCAAATTACCGAAGCCTCAAACTTGTGCCAAAATAGGCCTATAATTTTTAATATAAAATCTGAGACTAATGAGATTTTAAAAGTTTCTTTTTCGCAATGAAATGGTTATGAATAAAAAAATATAAAAAGATTTATAGAAAAAATGAAAAGGCATAAATAAAAGGGATTTAGATATATTATTGGGAGTTAATGGTGGAAAAAAAAGTAGTAAGAAGGAATTAGTAAGTAAATAAAGACATAACTTAACTATGAATGCAAACAAGTAGGAGTGCGAAGGAAAACGAAGAGTGATGAACAAATGATTGGCGTAAAATATGAAAAAAATTGTAATGGTATAGAAATCAGAGTTGAAGATGGAATGAAATATGATTTTTTTTACTTTAGGATTATATGATTTTTTACTGGATAAGTAAATATATACCAATTTCTGTTGAAGCAAGCCTTGGGCAACACTTAGTAAAAATATCAAATAAAAATTATAGTTACAATAATCGTACGTAAGTCAAATGAAAATATTGTTCTTATGAATTTTTATTGGAAAGCATTGGCAAAATTACTGAAGAACGCAGTATTAATTAACTAGGACACCCGTAGTGATGTGATAGTCAACATGCGGTCCACTTGCGGTCGCTGTGCCGCGACGGGCGGTCACGGCAATTACTGCGACATGACGCAGGCGCCGCCACCGCTCCCTGTTTGCACTAGCATGGCCTACGGAACCGGCACATAAATTGTCCTCTACGACACACTTCCTACATATTCCCCTGCGTCGCATATAAATATTGTTTTGCATATTGCGTGTACAAAGTTATACCGCAAACATTGTTAGGGTTATGTTTACAAATGTGACGAGCTTCGAATATATCATTCCTTGTTAATGAAATTAAAAAAGCTGGTATAATCATTGTTATGACACATACATAAATATAAAGTTTTGAATGATGTGTTTTGCTTACCTTATGAAATATAACAAGTAAGTCATCGAGTTTCCCATGTAAATCTCCGCAGACGGTAATTTGACTGGATATGGAAGTAGTAGCCACATTAATATTAGGCAACCTCTTTAGAACTTGAGTGGCTTCCTTTAAAATCTGTGCCACATGCTTTGGGTGTAGACGATGCTGATATAAAAAAAAGTACTTAAATATTTACAAATAGGTATTTAAGCAAAAGAAATCCATACTTATATTACAAATGCGAAAGTTGTTTGCCTTTTACCTCTTTACGCTTAGGATAAAGAGATGAAATTTAGCATGGAGATAGTTTGAGTCCCGAGAAAAGACATATGCTACTTGAAATGTCAAGTGTGAGTTGGTTTTTTTTTCAATAATTAAGGAGTTGCCGTTGAAATCTGAAACCGATTTTTGGGCGGGCGAAACCGCGGGCAAAAGCTAATGCTTAATGAGCCAAAAAGTGCAATGACAGAAAAATAAATAGCTAAAAGCCACATTGTTAAAAAAAGCCCTAGTAAACCGTAAAGATCGTATCATTTTATTATCTCATTAACCTTTTTCTTTCGAAATGCTTCAATTAATTGATCAATATCCTTTCTTTGCAGCGGAAATTCAATATCTGGACCACGAGAAGGCTTTGGGGGAGCCGTTTCATCCACACCTCCACCTTCGTCTGACTCTTCTGAAAACACTTGCTCCACTGCAAAAAAATAATCCATTTAGGCTACGAGGTTACGTTAAGAAAACGTAAAAGTTATTTATGTTATAATAATACATATACATTTTATAACTTTAATTAATATATTAATATATTATAACTACCTGTATTAGGTAAGTTGATAACAAGTTTAAGTAAATAAATTTAAAAATAAACTTTCTTAATTTTAAATTAAGATATGTGTTTCAACATGGTCTTCAGACCACCAGGAATTTTACACTTTCATTCTCTTATTAATTTATTAGTTGAGTTAGCAATTTGTATAGTTATATTAATTTCCGCTTACAAGTTTAACAATGATATGTAATGTCTAGCTACCTAAACGGGTATTTTTGATTTTTCTTGAGATAACAACCAAAAAATTAAATGTGATCTTAGGTAATATACTTTCCTATTAAGAGTTCTTTAAGATCTTTGCAAAAACTTGCTAGGGCCGCGCATTTCCCATGTACTGATTATATGCCAGGGGGCGGTCCCCAACAACTTATTCGGATTTGCAATTAATTGTGACACGACGTATACATTCACTTTGGGGTAAAGTTAGCTGCTTTACAAATCCTAAGTTTGGCCCCATATGTCATCTTTTGGAACCCACCCAGATACCAGCTTGGCCCTTTTGACTCGGTTCAATGACGGGCTGTGATAATCTTCAACGAGGCCCTTAAGACTAAAGAGAGACTTTGCCTTCCTGTGTGTGTTCTTCTGCTTGTGTACTGGGATATGTTGTGAGAAATTCTTTGAAATGATACCCGCGGCTACTTCCTACCATCGCATCGCCATTTGACTTAAATAATCACGAACAGTGCAGTTTCAGAGAAACTTCCTCCCGCAAACACTTGGGTTGTAAAATGATCTACCTGCCAAGGTTTTCTCTAAGGACTACAGTATTGGGTTCTTCAAGAAAGAAGTTATTAGATTTTTAAAGGGTCGCCAAGGCGCGATTGACGCCCCAGATCTTTACAAGATCGGTCAGTTTTTCTTATTCTATTTCTTTGCATCTTAAAAAAAACATAATTTCATTACAAACAAATACTAATTGGGAAATGGGTCAAAACTACGGGTTCAACTAAACCGGTGCAACTATCCCTAGCTCTTTTGCTTCAATTGTCCCCGAACAGTCATTTTATTAAACCCAAAACTACTACTATTATTTAGACAAAACCAAGAAACCAAGACTTGTTACTGTTTTTGCACTGGTCGATGTCCGCTCTGCGCCGCGTACGCGGGTTTACAGCCAGATAATTCACGCATGCTCAAAAACATTACTGTCACATGCACACAAGTGTATCTAGTGTAGTTACATAAATATTGGCGATGGTTCAATTGGACCCTTGGTGTAACCATACCCGGTCTACTCTATTAAAAACAATTGCCACCTGATTGCCATAAATTTGGAGAACAAATTGTAGAAATAGATTGCTGGAATCAAGGAGTGATATGGACAAGGCGACGACAACTTTTCCAACTTATTTCTATTTATCTTTAAGAATTCTTAACATAGATTTAAATTGGGTTCACAGTGTCATAAAATAAAACATAAAAGATGTAGGTAATAAAGAGAATTTTCTTATATTAACTGTGAGCTGAGATAACGTCAAGTCAAGTTTAATGGTTTTCCGAGAATACCTAAATTAAGAGTTGACCTTTGGAAACACGAACAAGTAACCATACTAGTAATAAGATATTATCGATCCCCTTGTCAAATTCAGACTCATTGCTTTCATTTCTTTAATAATTTATACTGTAACTCGTCATAATTGCTCTGTCGAACTGACACAATAAAAGTTATTTGTTTTCATCGCGTGGCGTCTCTGTTATAACTTATTGGACGAATTAAATCTGGCCCGTTCCAATCAAGCGGCCGCTCGAAGCCAAACGCATTAACTACATATGTAGGTACTTGATTGAAGATTGCGCTGAAATAGCTGTTGATTCACCATCATTTCGCGAAAAATTAAACGTCGCTTTTCGTCATTAATTTCTCGACGTTGTCGTCAATCAATCTTTATTAAGTCAGGGACACTTTGGATAGTTTGAGTGCTACTGAAATAAACAAACGATGAAAATAAACAAATTTTGAAAGTCGTCGTGTGTCGCACAGGTCGTGATGTGGCTATTGCCATATTTTTTATAGGAGTTTGTTTTAACACAGTCGCATTAGCGTCTTCGTCATCGTCAGCTAGTGCTTATTAGGAACAGTCTTGAGTTATTCGGACTCTGTAATTCGAAAGAAAAATGTATGTAAGTACATTCACGGATTTTGAGAGGTAGGTCAGACTTCCATACATTATTCTCTCGAATTCCAGGGTTCCTATAGGGTGAGACTGTTCCAAATAAGATACCAGTTCAACCTTTACCGAACTTTAAAGGTCTTGATCATTTACATCCGATATGTTATTTAGCATGGGAGAACTAGCAAAATAAATTTTGCTTACGTGGAAAGTTATATACAACTTTAGTACATTTTGTCCTTTTGTCCTCTAAGCTGTCTGTGCAGTGAATCCTCATATCTAAGTAACTTTAAAAAAAAATGGCTACAGAAATAAGGAAGAGTTTTTTCAGCGACCGCTCCATCCTCATGTAATGTGGACTTTTGCAACATTAGGGGTATTCACGCAAATCTTAACGCAGTCCACCTCCATCTGGAGACTGCGCAGCCGACCATTCTTTTTCCAACGGAGATGCAGATATCCTGCCCGGCCGACACATCATATCTTCATTATCCCGGCTACAAACTTGAGTACAATTTTGTGAGTTGTGCCGGTGTATGTATGTTCGTCTGGGAGGATATATGCTGTCGCCGCCTTCATAGCCTTGAAGACAGGGACCTTTCGATTTTGTGGGTGCGCGTAGATTACGGCGGCCACACTCGTATCTATGCGTGCCTATACAGGTCTCATAGCGATGACACGGACGTAACTCGACTCTTCACGCACCTGAGTTTGCCGACTGACAAAGTTCTAGAGCAATATCTCACAGCAGAACTAGTTATTTTGGGAGACTTTAACTCCCACCATCGTGAGTGGCTCAGTTCTCGAACCAATAACTATGCAGGGATATCTGCTCATGAATTTGCTCTGACCTATGGATTCTATCAGCTGGTACTTTCTCTAACGAGAATACCAGATATAGAGGACCATACAAGCTCCTTACTGGACCTTCTGCTGACTACACGTCCGCACGGATATTCCGTCTCAGTGGATGCTCCTTTAGGCTCCTCGGACCACTGTCTCGTTCGGACTCAAGTGTCATGCACACAACCCAATCCATCTGGGCCAACTATTTGGCGTCGTGTGTGGCACTATAAGTCGGCAGACTGGGATGGATTGCGAGAATTTTATGCATCGTACCCGTGGAGGCAGATCTGCTATAGCTCAGAAGATCCTGACGTCTGCGCAGCCGCAGTCACTGAAATAACCCTCGCTGGTATGGAATGCTATATTCCTAACCCGCGAATAGCTGCCGGCATCAAAAAACGACCGTGGTTGAATAGGTCTTGCAGAGAAGCTAAAATTCTTAAGCAAACTGCATATGAGACTTAGACCACGGCTCGTAATAATAAGGATCCGAATATTTCTGAGTTAAAACGCAAATTAAATGCTGCCTCGAGGTTCATTAAGAAAGCTACTGCCAGAGCCAAATTCCAATTCATCGGCAAAATAGGTGGGCGACTTGCGAGCTATCCTTCTGGGAGTCGTGCTTTCTGGTCGCTTGCCAAAGCTGCCGAAGGGAACTTTCGCCAGTCATCGTTACCACCACTGCGAAAAACCGACGGTGACTTGGCCCATAGTGCTAAAGAGAAAGCCGATCTACTGGGCAGTCTCTTTGCCTCGAACTCGAACTTGAACGATGAAGGCGCTGTACCACCTACTATACCGTGGTGCGGTAAGACCATGCCGGAAATCTCCATAACACAGCGGGTGGTCCGGCGGGCGTTGCTTTCTCTAGACGTTCATAAGTTGAGGGGGCCAGACGGTATACAAGCAGTGGTGCTTAAGCAGTGTGCTCCTGAGTTATGTCCTGTACTCACGCGCCTCTTCGCGCTTGTCTACCATACTAGGCAATTTACGTCTTCATGGACGACTGCGAACATGCACCCGGTGCCCAAAATGGGCGATAGATCAGATCCATCTAATTTCAGGCCTATCGCTATTACCTCTCTCCGCTTCAAGGTGATGGAGCGTGTGATCAACACACAGCTTCTAAGATACCTAGAAGAACACGACCTGGTCAGTGATCGTCAATATGGATTTCGCCACGGTCGCTCGACTGGTGACTTTAGAGTTTATCTTACACACCGATGGGCACTAGCCATTGAGAGTCAGGGGGAGGCATTGGCATGTAGCCTGGACATAGCGAAGGCGTTCGATCGGGTCTGGCACCGGGGTCTTCTATCGAAGTTGCCATCTTACGGAGTGCCCGAGGGTTTGTGCAAATAGGTGGCTACCTTTTTGTCCGGCAGATGCATACGAGCCGTAGTCGGCGGTATTTGCTCTGATAGCATGGACATTAATGCTGGTATCCCGCAAGGTTCTGTGATGTCTTTCTACTGCATATCAATGACATGTTATCCATTAACAACATACATTGCTATGCAGATGACAGTACTGGAGACGCTTATTACACGGGTCGTGCAAACATCCCTCGTTCCGTTGTGGAGGAAAACCGCGAAGAACTTGTGTCTGAGACACCATACTGTCCAAGGTCTCTGACTGGGGACCGGTAATCTTGGGCCGATTCAACCTTACAAAGACACAAGTCTGCGCGTTCACTGTAGTCATACAATTCCAGAACACTCTCCTCTCCATCTCCAAGAGCATTGCGATCTTTAGTGTCGACATCTCCAGCGATGTTCAGTTCCGAGATCATTTACAAGATAAGGTGAAGCTGGCGTCCAAAAAACTAGGTGTGCTCAACAGAGCGAGGCAGTACTTCACGTCGGGGCAGAGGTTGCTGCTTTACAAGTCGCAGGTTCGGCCCCATATGGAGTACTGCTGCCATCTCTGGGCGGGTGCACCCGGATACCAGCTTGGACCTTTTGACTCGGTTCAACGACGGGCTGTGAGAATTGTCGACGATCCCAAACTCACTTGCCGTATCGAACCCTTAAATCTGAGGAGAGATTTTGCCTCCCTGTGTGTGTGCTACCGCTTGTACAATGGGACGTGTTCTGAGGAATTGTTCGAAATGATGCCTACGGCTACTTTCTACCATCGCACCGCTCGCCATCGGCAGGGAATTCATTCTCACACTTTTGAACCGAAACGGTCGCGTACAGTGCGGTTTCAGAGAAACTTTCTCCCGCGAACGCTTGGGTTGTGGAATGAGCTCCTTGCCAAGGTTTTCTCTAAGGACTACAGTATGGGGTTCTTCAAGAAAGAAGTTATTGGATTTTTGAAGGGTCGGCAACGCGCGAGTGATACCCCTGGTGTTGCAAGCATCCATAGGCACGGTGACAGCTTACCATCAGGCGGACCGTGTGCTTGTTTGTCACCTTAGTGGTATATAAAAAAAATTATTAATATTTGTTGTTTAAATATTTGATTTTTTATATCTTTAGTAGAAATGGTGCTTTGAAATTCTGCGTTTGTGTAGAAGTAAAAATTAAGAGGACTTACATACTGAAGCAGTTCTTGAGGTGCGTTCAGAAGATGGCCGGCCACTAGTTTCTCGCATATGGCTAAGCAGGGCGTTGAAAAAATTATACAGCTGCAACAAAACGTTATTTCTTATAAATTCAACTTTGACTACTTATTATTCTTTATTTTGTATACAATAATATTATAAAAGTGAAAATCTCTTAGTCTGTCTGTCTGGTTCCGATCTTGTTGAAATTTGCCAAGGAATGAATAAGTCTATTTAAATAGGTATATTTAAACATCAAACACAGGTTAGTAGGTAGATTCGAAAGATTCGCTTAGCCGAGTTTGATAAAATTTAGCACGGGGAAAGGAAAGACATAGCCAATTACAAAAATATCTATTATGAGTCGGTCTTTATCGATTTCTATGAGATTTCGTAAGGAAATACCTTAAGTTTTGTGGTAGGACCACTCGTTAAAAAACGTCAAGTGTAAGTTTAGTAAATTTAGGAAGATTAGTAAACTATGGTTTTCGTAACAAATTTCAAAAATTTCAAAGCTTTTTTAAAATACTTTAAAAAGAACTGAATTCCACGCGGGAGAAATAGCAGGTAAAAGCTAGTACTGTTCTAAAGCTAAACTTAAAAGCTTCTATTTTATTCTAAATTCGAAAAACATATGTATCGGCTATTACAATTTTCTTAAAATTGTCTTGTTCACAAAGTAAATTTCAACTTTCATTACAATATCCATATGGTCTTAGATCTCTAGACGACAAATGTGCGGCCAAGAACGAAATATGCAGTTTTTGATATTTGACATGCAGAAAGTTTATATCTAGCCAATTAGTGCTCATAACAAAACTCATAAAATAAATACTGTGAACCATAATACAAAACTAATGATTTTATTTAATTATATGTTTGCACACCATGCTGGCTGTAAAGTCCAAGATTTTATAGCATGATGACTGTTTTTATTTATATTTTGTAGTAGAGTCTTCGATGTTTTTTTATCAAAATGTCGTTTATATAGATAATTAACATTCATAAAGAACTAAATTTCTGCCGTAAATATGGCCGAATGTACATTTCATCATGAATTTCTTGTCAGTGTGTTGTCGACTTTTAATCATATCGATTGCTAATTTCTATTCAATATGTTATCGAATCTTAGATTGGTACTCATATGGATTTTCTTGTATGAAAATATAAGTTATGTAGAAACAACGTTATAAATGAAAACATTACCAGCAAGAATATTTTATTTGTAAGCAGAAGTGAGCAGACATTTTGTCTATTGATGTGTACCTACGTTTTGTACGATTCCAGTGTGAAAATAAATTGATGTACTTACTTTTATTTTCTCAATTCGAAACAAAACATACATATTTATTTCCAAATTTACGATCCAGTGAAAAGGTAAAATTCATTTTTTATATCGTGAATTGCAATCTCATGATAAATTTGTTTACTGAGGTGAAAATTGAGTGACTTTAGTGTTAAATTTTGCATGAATAGCCAATAACAGAGGTGATAATACTCAATTTTGAACGACCGCTGTGCGGTCAGAGGAGCACTAACCCTGAAAGATGTACTGGAATTTTTTTCTTCAATGGGTTAAAAATATATTTTTTGAATCCACAATAAATATAAAAATAGCATTTTGTTTGCTAGAAATATTTTAGTAGATTAAAAGTATTAGGTTAGGTTAGGTTAGTAGTAGGTGTATTCTTAGATCCCTAGGGTTTCCCTAGGGACTACAGTATGGTTTGGGATTGGATTCAAGAAGAAAGTGATTCCCTAGATGTTTAATGGGTTGGCAACATGCGAATAATATAAATTTAGTTATGATTAGTTTTATACATATTATAGTATATATCTAGGCATATATTACATATTTGGATTTATCAGGAAAAAAAACAAACCTATAACAATAAAGACAAATATACAAAAATCAAATGAAATTATATAGGGTACTAGTTTCTGACCACGACTTTGTCTGCGTGGAATTTTAAAAAAAATACAACTTTTGACCGTTAAAAATGTCACATACCATAATAACGAAATTCTCCTGAAAATTTTGATCCCCTACTTCGCCGTCTCGAGGATAATTTTTAAAAAACGGTAAAACACATCAATCAATTTTTTTTTTAATCTAAAGGCTATATACCAAATTTTATGCAATAAGCCCAAACCCTATTAAACCATCCTAGAAGATGAATTTTGTAAATCCTTTCTCAGAACTCGCTCACGTTGTAACAGATAACTGTGCGAAATTCCAAGTCAACAAAAAAGTGTTCCAAGACAGAAAGATATCGGAGTTCTTATACAAATTTTCATCGCCAATGTCGCCCCCATAGGGATAATTGTCCAAAAAATAATCTTAATTTTGAAATTTAGGCAATAACCAATACTTATGCATTTTTTAGCTTATAAAAATTACGGATTTTCCATACAAACTTTCAACCCCCATTTTTCCCCTTTAGGGGATGATTTTGTAAAATCCTTTCTTAGTGATCGCCTGCGTTATAACTGGATCCTCGGTTCAATATTTTAAGTCACTAGACACAAAACTATTGAAACTCTTACAAATTTTCACCCATTTTGCCCTCTAGGAGATGATTATCATTGATCAGTAAAATATTCCATTCTTAATTTTTTCATCTTAAGGTGAAACACCAAGTTTTATACATTTAACTTCAAGAGTGACGGATTTCCATACAAACTTTCAACCTCCATTTCACCATTTTAGGGGATGAATTTTACAAAATTAGTTCTTGGTACTTGCGTACGTTATAACAGAAACCTCTGTGCAAAATTTCAAGTGTCTAGACACAAAAAATGTAATTCTCATACAAATTTTCATCCCCTAATTTGCCCTTAAGTAGAGGATTTATTAAAAACGGTAAAACGCATACATCTTAATTTTTAACTTAAGCAAGTTTTATTATTATACATAATAATGAACATTTAACTTTAAAAACGACGGATTTCCATACAAAGTTCCAACTCCTATTTTACTCCCTTAGGTGATGATTTTCGAAAAATCCTTTCTAAATGCTCGCCTACGTAATAATAGATACCTTTATGCAAAATTTCAAGTCTCTAGTAACTTACTGTAACTATAGTCCAAGTGGTATTTAGTTATAGTTATTCATGGAAGAAAAAGAAAGAAGTAGAATAATTTGAATTTTTTCGGGATAAATGATGGCCTGTGTCCTTCTCCGTCTCTTATACTATCTCTGTATTTAATTTTTTGATGCTTCGTTGCTTCGTTAAGCAACTGGTTTAATAACATAATAATGCACAGCCCAAACCGCTGGGTCTAGAAACTAAAAATTTGGTATGTGAATTCCTTACTTGACGCAGGACTCCACTAACAAAGATTTTTTACAAACTTTATACCGTAAAGGCGTGAAATGAGGATCGAAAGTTCGTATGAAAATCCGCCACCATTGAAGCTTATGCATAAAAATTGGTATTTGACCTTTAGATTTATAATTATGATTAACTTGTTTCACTGTTTTTGAAAAATCATCCTGAGTGGGCAAAACAGGGGATGAAAATTTATACGAAAATTCCGTTATTTTTTTAGGTTTATAAACAGGTAAAAGCTTTATTTGTCAAAAAAAAAAAACAAATTACAAATCAAAAAAGAATACCTAGGTACCTACTTTATTACAAATAATTTGTAAATTTAATTGTTACATAAAAAAGAAAAGTTTTTATTTAAAATACAGGACATAACCATATTTTTAAAATTAAAAATTAAAAAATGAATAGTTTAGTGAGAGCAGCTTAAACAGTTAAATTAATCACTTCATACAAACAAGTTAATAAATTCAAGTGACGTCCCTTCACTTGAGCTAGATCCTGTTGGTTGCCTTCAACTTAATTTGAAGTTAAGTAACCTGTACTAGTTAAAGGTAAACCGTATTTGACGTGTATAATGTAAATCATGTCGCGGTCACATGAATGCTTACATGTTATTGACACATTATAACAAGTTACTTAGTTATTAAATACGTAACATACGCAATCATCTAAAATAGGTAACTTAAATTCCTCGTATGCATAAATTTTACCTAATTAATCCTTTTACAAAATATTTACGGACTTAAAGTGTTATTTTTTCTTAAACTACTTTCTGTTTTTAGGGTTCCGAAGAGAATTGGAAAAATATTATAGTTTTGTAATATCAGCTTGTCTATTAGTCACAGCTACAGTTTTATAACTACACCGTCTTTTTATAGATAGTGATAAAAATTTATGAAAAGGTGCCTTATGCAAACCCCTACATAGTTTTGTAATGAAACTGAGAAAATTTTTAGGGTAGGTCTCTATGCCATTCATTGAACTGAGATTTTTATTACGCGCCCCATTGTAGGAGGTACTCCTATCATGGATGGATTTAATGTATTATAGGGTTCTGAGCTACTTTACTTAAAAATGTATAGTTTATTTATTGGCTTACAACACATAGTAATAACTATTCTTCGTTTGAGACTCCCTCAAGGTTAAAGTCTTTAAAATATATCATATTGCTGCAGAATTGGCTGAAGGTATATCCGTGCACGGGTAGTTACTATGGCACTGCTTGAGTAATGTGACCGGTGGTAACCCGCGGTTTTTATACGCACTGGGTAAATAGCGTTAGGGAAAAAACAACATATTATACGTATGAACAAAACCTTGATTCTTTCTTGGTTGTAGTTTTATACTAATTACAACCGACTTGATCCCTACGTCTTATTAGCGCCAATAGGTGAAGCCATTCTCATGAAATTATTATTAGTAGGCATAGAAGTTATCAGGTTTCTCGACAGGCTTTTGTGACGTTGCCAAGTAATACAATCATGACATAATGATGTATATTCGGATACCAAGACTCGATATGTATGTCGTTGTATGTAGTTACACAATACAATCATTTATATCTTTTTGGGGTACCGTAGTTAAATAAAAAAAAAACTGAATCCTCTTATAATCAAACTTTATAAAAAATATTTACCAGCTTTCTGCTTTCTTTCTGCTATCTTCATTAATTCTTATAGTACGGAACTCATACTTTATGCGTTTACGTCACTACACCGTTTTCCAACTGTAAATAGATTTTCTACCCAATTTTTTGTGAGGATGCTTTGCTGTCTTAGTATTATTTAAATTGTGTCATATGACAAAGCAATGTCGTCTGTTTTCGTTAGATCAAATTAATGATATATGCCTCTAAATAAATTTAAATATTTGTTTTAATTTCATTCAAATATTTAAATATCTTAGAAAGTAACAGTTGTTTTTGCATTGACCTAATTAAATGAAACGTTTAGTAGTTTAGTTGTGAACATGACAGACACTATAAATATACGATTTCATATTGTTTCGGTATGCGGTGAACAGAACGCATTGTGGGCGTACTATTATAGTGCGTTTTAGCTCCGTTTGATTTTTGAGAATGTCGAGGCCTACTTAAAAAACATGATGAAACTAGTTTTGCTGTTGGTTGATATCAAGCTATTTAACTGTCAAAAGGTACCTGTGTCGTATTCATAAGTATAAGTCCTATTGTAATGAAATTGTATAGGACGATGTTATAAAATTGTGAAGACAATACAAATAAACCTGACTCAGAATCTTTTTGCAAATCTTGTAAACATAACCTAACTTTACTTAATTTTCACTTTTTCTGGTAATTTAACCATAAATTATTAAAATACTTACATGATTACCTTTATTGTCACATTCTTTAACTGGTTTTCAAATCACGACAGTGATTTAACCTAAAATCAATAAAATTCCAAATTTACGATGAGAAATATTAAATATATTTATGTATATGTTGCATAGACTAACAAAGCGAGAGACGCGGGTCAATTTTTGTTTACCCGAATTGCAAATAGATTCTGAGTCCGGTTTACAAATATAAATTGATGTAATGCATAACAAAATTAATAGCGTGGACTCTAACAAGGAGTTTAATAAATCAGTCTTTTAAAATCCAATTGAACGTATTAGGTTTATGACAAAACCTAGCTAAAGTGTGCCATTTCGACCAGTGTACAATATTATAAACAATACAATACAAGTGTAAAATATATTCGTTATTGAAGCATAAAAAGAGTCACAGTTCCACGTATACCTACGGCAGGCGCTAGCACGTGACCGCACTTTAAAACCCTCGATTTTCTAGGTTTCATGTCGGTATCAAATTCAAATATTTATATAGAACTACGCTGATTGCAAATTCACTTAGTCATAATAATATTTATTTTATGAAATGGGAGTTAAAAGACTATCACTACTAGTTTTTCAAACAATTTAAATTAAATCCCAAAAAAAGTGTGTCAGATTTTTCGTTCTAAAAGTTTTAATAGACAAATTATTATAATATTAGCAAATCCACTCAATTAAGGTTTGAACTACAACGAAAAAAAGACTGTTCAGGACTGTAACAAAATTAATTAAATTCTTGCAAACTTAACTCGTTTGGGTATGAAAAGCCGAGATTTTTTTCATACAAAACCGATTTGCCTTAATCTTTTTCCTTAAAATTTAAACCTCGAAGTTAACTCAATTGCCTTTTGTATTTTCATATAAAAAAGGAACAAAAAATTAAGCGCCAAAACGCAGAGCTTTTAAGGGTTCTTATAAGCTTTTTTTTTATTTGCTGGAGCTATTTAGTAAAACGTTAAAAAAAATATATTTCTGTGCTTAGTGTGAGTTATTGACTATTCACAGTTACTTAAACGCGAAATTAGTATGGAAAGAAAAACAGCGCCCATGTTTAAGAACTACGTGACGCGAGTGAGTTTTACCACAAACGCGATACTAGCGTCAAACGTAAAGTTTATCTGTCACCGTGATTGATGTTTATGCTATACGTTTCGCATAGGTTAGCATTGTATTTGTAAGTGCGAGTTACAAATTTGACATTTACCAAAGTGAATATCACTTATTTCGTAGTTGAGTCTTTCACTTGTGATATTTGTTCGTCAGAATAGTTATTTTCTGGTTTTTTTTTCATTTTTTTAGTTCAAAATGTTCGGCGTAGGCAATGCACGGCTGTTGCAAGCCTGCATGGGGTGTATTTTTACCTCTGAGGTTCCCCGAAGGTTTGCTAAGATCCCCATGCTAAAAAACTATGATAGATCGGTCAGTAATAGCACTACCTACATGTTAAAGGTATACTGCACTGTTTGTGTTTTATGTATATTTATGTGTGTCTTTGTGTATGTATTTATATATGTACTAGTGGTAACACATTGGTTACAGAAGTTAGTACAGCCCGCGCTGGATTGGCGTAGGATTACTGCAAACTGTAGTAATAAAGCTACCTGTGACTATGGTTCATGCACGTGGAATTTGGTCATTCCTGCGTAAACTATTTTTTACAGAATAAAAGTCAAGCCGACGTCCTTCTCCGTCTCTTCAATTATCACGGTACAAAGTTTTCAGCTCAATTGGATGCTCCTTTTTGACGTGATGCAGGGACAAACGAACAGACATACTATCGCATTCATAACATACTAGCTTTGGCCCGCAGTTCCACCTGCCCTAAATTCGGTCATCGGTGTAGGATTTCAACGGCAACGTCTCAATTATGGGGAAAAACGGATAATACTTGACGTTTTTAAGTAGCTTTTGACCTTTTCCGGGACTCAAACTATCTCCATGCTAAATTTCATCCTGATCGAAACAGCGGTTTGAGCGTGAAGAGGTAAGAGACAGAGTTATTTACGCATTAATAATATCTCTTATTATATAATATTCATGAATAGTAAGAATAATTTTGATTATATCAAAGTGTTTGTATGTACATGATTGTGCAAGAATATAATTATGATGGCGCTAATGCCACTAGTACTATTAAATATTGGAATACTCTTAAATATATGAATTCCTTTAAACGATTGAGGATATTTGACGCTTCACATAATAAATAAATAAATAAATAAATATTTTTGGACATTACACACAGCGCCGTCTGGCCCCAAAGTAAGCAGAGCTTGTGTTATGGGTGTCGGACAACGGATACACCCAGACTCAAGACAAACACAAATGTTAGATCACATAAATGTTTGTCCAACGCGGGAATCGAACCCACACCCTTTGCGCAGCAGTCGGCCACACTACCAACTAGGCTGCGAGGGAGTCAAATAATAATAATAATTTACATGTTTGACTTTGATTTTTAGTAGCTTACTAACTTATTTATGTTACCTACTAAGTGTTTCAATAGATATTGTATACTTGTTTGCTGATAAGAAAATTTTTGTGTTGTTACTTTAAATAGATCTTCTTGCCAGTTCTTTTTGATAGAAATTGAAAATGTTTATATTGTATCGACTATTCAAAAGTGTTCTCAGATACCTATTTGAATAAATATTGTTTGATTTGATTTGATTTTATTTATATAGATTCAAAGACCTACACAAAATAAAATATAATAATCACTTAACTTACTGCTCCATATACGTAAGTCATCATCATATCGAATTGGATAATGCTTGTCCTCATTTTTTAAAGTTGGTTATGTACTGTTAAAGTTGACGTCACAAACAAAACTCATTAAAAATATAAGGAGGAGTAAACTTCATAAAAATCATAATTGGCACCAAATGCGCGAGGTCATTCATCACAAAATTCACTTGGCAATCTTTTTTTCTCTTTTGGTCTAATACACCAAAAAGAGATAGACGATCTTTAAGGATGAAGAAAGAAAAAACTCAGTAAAATTCAGTATTCATATTTTTGAAGTTAGTTAAAAAGAGAAAGAATTTTAATGTCGGTCAAAGGTTAAAATAAAAAATGGCTTATTTCTAATCCGAAAAAGTTCTTTTTAAACTTTTTAGCTCTTTCTTAACAATATAAAATGTTTTTATGTTTATTTATTGTTTTAATTTTTTTTATCAAAATATAGGTACGTTAAAAATTAAGAAAACTTCAAGGATTAAGTTCATTTAGTATGAAAAAACTGTCGACGTTTAAAATTAAAACCTTTAGCAAGGTATTTGTAACCTTTTGATTATAGATTGATTTTAGTTCGAAGTAGTGAAAATTCATGAAGTTTAAAAAATAATAATAATAAAATAAATATTCCTGGACATATCACATAACATTATCTGGTCCCAAACTAAGGCTTGTAATAGATAACTGATGCAAATAATTTTGTAGCACATAGGTTCATGTAATAGATGCAACCTAGATGGTAGTATGCCCGGTCGCTATGCAGAGGGTGTGGGTTCGATTCCCGCACTGGACAAACATTTGTGTATGTCTTGAGTCTGAGTGTATTTATGTATAATATGTATCCGTTGTTTTCGTAATAAAAGCTTGGCTTAGTTTGGGACCCATCTGGTCGCTGTGTGATATGTCCAAAGTTATCATTAATTATTATTATATTATAACACCCAGACTCAAGACAAGATTTTCATTAGATAAATCTACAAGTAACATCAGTATTTCTTTTATAAAATCGTTATTTAAATGATTCTATATCTGGCAACACTAACAAAATGCAAGTCACTTAAAGTAATAGTATAAGTTTTAAAAGGAAACCGAAGGAGTATCAAAAGCACTTTCAAAATTAATCGTAAATATTTGTGTTCCTCAACTAAACGACTCGCTAAAATGTTTGCTTTATAAGAATCCTTCTTCAAATATTCTCGCGGCGAAAATACCCAAAAGGGGCAAGAAAATAGGTCATTTGAGGAACTAAAATAGAGAAAATCGCTTTGTTTACAGTACATACATTCATCTATGCTATCCTGTGGTACTTCAACAAGATGCACGTTAGCTTTAATAGCAAAGAGGTAAAGATACTATAAATACTGATTTGTAATTATGAACAATTGTAGAGTTTGCTTGTAAAATATTTTTTTTCTTTTAATTATTAGCAACTAGTTTTTGCCCGCGGCTCCACCCGCCCTAAATTTGATTATTGGCGTGGGATTGTTATAGCAAGCTAAAGCTGCAGCACGTTTACAGTTCGTTTAAGTGGAATTAGGTTATAGTAACTCCCGCAGAGTTTTTTGAATTTTCCTAGATAAAAAGTAGCCTATGTCCTTCTCTATATCTTAATCTAGCCGTGCATGATTTCAGCTCAATTAAATGCCCTATTGCGACAGATTGAGTCAACGCGTAAAACGTATGTTACGTTTTAGTTATTTCTCGGGACCTTTGGAATTTTCCGTGATAAAAATAGCCTATGTCCTATGTCAACTTATATGTGTGCCAAGTTTCATCTGGATCCGTACAGTGGGTTGTAGCGTGATTGAGTAACAAACATCCATCCAGACAAACAAACTTTCACATTTATAACATGAGTAGGATAATAGGAAGTAGGATAGTGGGATGAGGCCCGATTTAGGTACTTAGGGCAAAGAATATATTCTGCCTAAGAGTCTGAATTTAAAAGTGGTAAAACTACGGCAATGGTATCATATGAATAAGCTTTGTTTGCAGACGATACCAATAGCAGCAGGAAAAGGCTCAAATATCGTAATTTCCAGGTCTGGAAAGCTCCTTACATATCAATAAGGCAATAAATAGTACGATTAAGAAATAAGTATTATTTTAAACGTTTCTAACTTTTACTTGATCCTGTTCGCCGGCGTACTCTATGCTTTGGAAAATTGTCCAGGTATATCGTCGGCGCACCTCCATTCTGGCCAAATATCGTCGATACCACTGCTGGATCAAAATTGCTGCTTTCATAGCTGAAACAACAACAAAACTGTAATTACAAAACATAACTTTACATCTTTACTAATATAAAGAAGCTTCAGAGTAATTTTTTATTAAAACCATGTTGAAACTGCCCGTTGGAAAAATATTTTTTGAACTTGATAGTCTTATTTTTGAGGTAGGTTATAGGCCAAACATTATAACTTCCCCTGCTATAGCCCTTAGCAGGAAGTTATAACGCTGGAGTTTTTTTTTATATATTTATCTTTGGTTAATTAGTGTACCTAACTGTTAATATAGTTGAATGATGACATTTGCTTACTTCTTTCTGCTTTTGTCATGCTGACGTCGTCTCTCCTCCAGAACTTCAAGAATGGCATAATAGACTTTATGGTACATTCTCCATTTAACAATCCTTTCCCCAACTTCTTTGGTACTTCTTGCTCCAGCTCTGAACTGCGACACGAAGATGAATCATCTCCAATAGACCGCGCTCGACGCGATCCTCGAAAACTGACGCAACCGCATCCTTCAGCAAGAGAAAACATGGTGGGACTCTTGTCCTTTCTATATTTCTTATCTCTTCGTTTCCTTACGCATCTTGGGGTTTTTTGCCGGGACTTGGGAATTGTGGGCGGCGTTTTGATTGTGTTTGCGGCAGAATGAATCCATAAACCAGTCAAAATAACTGGAAGAAATCTGTAACAACAAAAATAAATTGATTAAAAAACATTGCGACAAAAAAAAAATGCTCATTGTGAATTTAATGATACCAATTTTATTAATCAATTTTTATTCCGACTGAAGCTGTGTTTTCTGTGTTCGTAATTTCAAGGAAAAATTATTCGGCAATAGAAAAAAAAACGAAGTCAGTGAATATAAGTATTCTCGTGTTCCTGATATGATATTTATATATAAAAGCTAAGAGCAGAAGTTACATAGGTAAAGTTTCATATAAAGTTAGATACTTATAAGCAAACCAATTCCATTGATATTTAACGTGAGTAATATTTAAGATTATTTTTAATTCAAAGCAATGTTTTATTAATAGAAAGCTTGCGTTAGTTAATTTTATAATAAAAAACATACTAAATTCTATAATGAAATATGACTTTTTTTTTGTTTTATCACTTTTAGATTCAAATTTATATAAGAGGTTTGGACTAATTTTTATAGCTGCTTATGAACGAGGAGAAACAATCAAGATTAGAAACCCTGAATTGAACCCCCAGCCCATTTTTGCAATGATAGAAGTCAAAGCAAAAAGGTTGTTACGATGTTAAATAAGTATATAAAAGAAGCAACGGAATAACTGACTTACTGACTGTCTAACCGACTGATTGACTGATTCAATAACATATCAAATCACATCTCCAACCACTCGGTCTAAAAACTTGAAATTTTCTATATGGGTCCCTGAAGCCTCTACTAAGTAAGGATCGGATTTGTAATCCGACAATTTTTAAGCTAAATGCTTAACAATTAGTATATGGCCTATAGGGTAAAAAATAAAGATTGATGTGTTCCACTGTTTTTCGAAATCATCCCGTAGGGGACAAAAAAGGAGATAATCGATTCAATTCATCGGTCAAACCATTAATTGTCTAAAGCTTGCTTATTTTTAAAAGTCCACGTGGAAGTATTTGCGAAAAATGCTATATTATGCTATTGTATGCCTGATTTGTATTTTGGATTGTTGGAAGAGATCCTTCGTACTAAACGTAGCTATATAAGCCAGCAATAATTAATCAGATATCTGGAATACTGAATAAACCATTGTGACCTTTTGATGCTTTATATATATTAGCAGCCATTTTTAATCCTGAGTGCCTGACTTGCAGCTCTAAGGATAACGAATTATTCTTTAATTTTCCAAGAAAATAGCTCTGTGAGACAATAGATATTTCTCGCAATTCACTTTGAGTAAGAGTGGGCATTAAGGTTTTACAGCTAGCCTTTTATCTAAGTCAACTCAGTTCTTTTTTAGATTTATATAATGCAGTTATTTTAGTGTAAGAACTCAATCTTTCACTTTTATTCAGTTCATAGGACGTACTGACTTACCTTTTTGTATATATATTACGAATGTTAACTCCGAATCATTAAATGCATGTAAATAAGAGCTTAAACTTAATTTCGAAGTTATTTTAGGTAATAAATCATGAAAAATTCTTTTAAAAGGGCAATACGAAAAAAATACCTACCGCTGACCAAAAGAAAAAGTCAACCCAAACTAGCTACTGGTTATTATCTGTTCTGTGCCTAAACGTCACAGTCGTGAAGATTCAAACAATTCGAAATAATAATTCTCTAGCCACAGTCATTTCAACGTATTAAAGCGAAATAGAATAGAAAAAGGGAGTAATCAGGGAGCCTATTCCGTAAAAGTCTAATATAATCCCTTCGCAGAAAAAAAGGTCTCTGGAGTTAAAATGTACTTCTTTCTATACATTACGCCCCCAAAAACGCGAGGCCCGAGTAACTATTACAGATTTTTCGTAATAGGCTCCTAGATCTGTAAAAGTTTACTTTCCAATATAAATCCTAGTCATATTGGCCAAGTATTGTTGTATGTTTGTACCTACTAAGGGCGTTAATGACTGTGTAGCCCAGACGAGCGACGTAGGTATTTGTCATAAAGTCGAATAGCTGATCGTAAAGGCGCCGTGTGTCCTATACGCTGTTTTCGTTCACGTCGGAGATATAAACTCCTATTAAACGAGATTCAGAAATAGCTTAAATTAAAATAACAATAGATATTAATATAAGGATTTGAAATAACTTTTACCCACGGCTTTATTCGATTTTAGAATGTTCTACAGTTTTGTAGTTATTAAGTTGAACCTTAGGCTGTCGAACAAAGCCAGCAAAGCAGGCTGAAGCAAAATCTGTTTGGTAGTTTTAGCATGATGATTTTTTTAGCTTTGATCACGTCCCTGTCCCTAAACTTGGGGTATTTTGGAATAAATTCATATAAAGATAGGTACATTAATATGTATCTGAGAAAATATCGTATACATACATGTAAAATGAAGTTCATCACGCACAATTTAAAAAAATTAAAGTTTTACTGTCTGTACTGTCATCATATAAAAATGTGTGTATAGCTTTTAACATTTTTTAAAGGTTACCCCAAGTGTAAAATGCCTCTATTTACCTATTGGGTAAAAGCGAAAGCCACATACCGACTGACTCACTCACTCGTTGGGTTCAACTGACAAAATTTTCGAAACCATAAAATCTACAAATACAAAACAGGCATTTGTTAAAAAGATTTTTGAAATTTACCCTATAACATGGTGAAGTGGGAGTGAAAGTTTGTATGGAACAGAGTGAGTGAAGCCACGCTGTGAGACCGAGACAAATCAGCCAATGTATTATAAGCGTAGATTAATAATAGAGGCATCAATTGTTATTTGTTTTTCGTCTTCTATTTTCGTAACTGGAACGGAAAATTACAGTAAATTAGTCGCACGTGTACGGTTCACTTACACGACTTCTGCGTGTACGGAAACTTTTCTCTGTCTAACCATACATACACACATATATCTCGTATCGATTAAACAATACAACAAATTATAACAAAAAAACTTGATGTGGATATTAATTATTCAGAACGGCTATATCATACGTAAATTCTACATAATTGTATTTTTTGTTTATTTTGTTCTACCTTCCTTTGTTACTGGAAAGAACTTTTTCAGAAAGTAATTTTAAATTAATTTTATATTATACACGACTTCTACGTGTACAAAAATGTTCTGTGTCCTATCAATATTTATCGATGAGACAATAAAGAAAGTGAAGAAATAAAATTGTATAAAGATCTCCATTATTCGAAAAGGTTGTGTCATACGTCGCTCTGTTAAATACTGTATTTTGTTTCACCTTCTTTTGTAGCTGGGACGCAACCTTACAGAAAATTAGTCGCATGTGTATGAATCACGTACACGACTACAGCGTGTATACAAACTTTTCTCTATCCAACCATTCATATCGATAATATAACACAATAAGTTACGTCAAATAAAACGTGACGAAGATCTCTATCTCTATCGTGAAAAACATCATACACGAATCCGTCAAATATTGGAGTTATTCAGAGATCATAATAGATCGTGCGTAATTGGCAGTATTCCAATAAATAATTTATGCCATCTGGAATTATATGGGCATTTAAATATTAACGAGACGTTTAGTTAAGAAGCAATAATCTAAAAAGAATTTTAAGATGCCTTGAGTTTACATTGGCGCGCGCGGCGTGTGTGAACTTCAATAAAGTGAGTACATAAATCAAGGCTCTGAATGCAGAGCACCAGCTGTTAATAATGCCGTAAGAACAACAATCTGTTATTTTTGTTTGGAAAATGACTGAAAGTTAATAGTAAGGTAACACAAGTCTCTTTGGAGAAAGGATGTTAGACCATAGTCCACTCGGTGTGGATTTGAAGACGTTATCGAGCTGGTGTCCTTGATAAGACTTTTCACTTGGATTAACGTCTGGCTGTTGATTTATTTATTTATTTATTTATTTAACTCTTACAGTACATTTGATAAAACCATATGGCATAAGTACAACTAATAAGTTTTTATGCACTCAGGCGGACTTATCGCATGATGCGATTTGTTCCAGCCAACCTTAGGGTGTTTCTGAGAGCTGATAAATTTCACATTTATGTATGTAGAGTACAAACAAAATTTAATAATACTAGTTTGATAGATAAACTAATATAAAAATACACATATAAAAAATCATATATATAAATATAAATATCATATACATACATATACATAAACACAATAAAAACTTATAGCATATTTATACACATATATGTATACACGGCTATAAACAGAATAAGAATAAACTAAAACTAAAAAATAGCTTTATGAGTACAACTTCAGCAGTTTTAAATATATGAGTATCAGTTTTGCAACGATTGAAGGAAAAAGGATTTCAGTTTAGTTTTAAAAATAGTAATAGATGGCGACAAACGAATATCAGAAGGTAGGTTGTTCCACAGTAAAGTTGACCAAAGTTGAAACAAATCATTTACCGTAGAATGTAGTAGAGTAATGGGGTATACTTGACATAATTTGCAACGGATTATATTTGTAGTTAAAGAACTTTTATAAGTTATGGTGTGCAGAGGGATTTTTAAGGGCTTTTATAACAACAACTAGAAAGATGGTAACGTATCCTACAAAGCACCGATAAACCAAGCAAAATGTCCCACTAGCCGGTCACCCATCCAATGACTGACCACACCCGACGTAACCTAACTTTGCATATCGTTTATCCTAAACGAATAAAACTGGAACACAAGCTCCATGTTTATATAACATAATCAACAAAAACGAAAATCTTATTAAAATGATTTGGAACTGAAATTCTACTAGCTCTTTGCAGATCAAATAAAATAAATCGTAATGGATTGGCTTGATTACTTTGTTAGCACTAGTACAGCTAGGGTGACAGCTATCAATCTACAAAATTACCTTAGTAATTTCAGACTTACTTTTTTAGGTATTAAATTGAGAATTAATGATAATAACCACATTAGTTATTTCTTCTGAATTACATATGTTATTTGCGCTAGTAGGAATATTTATTCTCATATCATGCAAATCTTTAGCTTAAACCATCGTTTATAATTCACGTTTGTAATCTATCTATATATTTTTTTTTGACAAAAATGAAACCGACGAAAAGAAACTGAAAAGTTAAAAAAAAAAAATCTTTTAGTTTAGTATATATTTTCCAATCCCATTTAAAATTAGTTAAACAGGTTTATTTTATTTTTAGTATTTGAAATTTTAATATTAAGAAATATGGATCTCATTTGTAGTGTTCAAGAGAATCAATGCTAATTTTTGAGTACATTAAAAAAAATGTTTTTTCCCAATCAAAATTTGCCACAAATTTTACTCTCTTAGAGGTCGAATTTAAAGAAAACAACAAAGTAAGTGTTTTTGATGTATTTTAAAGAGCATTGATACAAAGTTTCTTGTTAGACTATATTTCACAATATTGTTAGAGTTCACTTAGCCCGCGGATTCAGTTGCCCCCTTACTATTTTTTTAGTGGTCGTCTGAGCCGACGGCCTAAATAATTTGGTTGCGGGCTCAGTTGACCCCTAAAAAAAATGTAAGGGGGCAACTGGACCCGCGGGCTAAGTGGACTGTAGGCTCAGTCGCCCCTGGAGGTATAAAAATACAATTTCCCAATGGCATACAAAGTTTGTTATCCCGTTTTTCCTCTTGGAGGTTAAATTTGAAACATTCAAAAAAATCATTTTTCATGAACTGTTTAAAAAATGCATATCAAAAAGTAAATAAATAAAGTTTATGGTTAATTTTTTTAAAATTCTAAAACATGCACTACATTAATTAGGTTCAAGAGCATAAATAGCAAGTTTAGTTAATTTGACTATAAAATATTTTTTCCCTACAAACTTTGCCACCTCTCTTTACCCAATTAGGGATTGAATTTCGAAAAATACTGGAATACGTCATTCTTTATTTGCAAACAAAAGTGTATAAACAAATATTCATGGTATTATTTTTAAAAATAACCGGTCTCCCATACAAAGTTTAATCCCCCTGTGAGATGATTTTCCTAAAACAGTGAAATATATCAATCTTGATTTTTACTCAAGAGGTAAAAAAGCTATTTTTCATAGATTTGAAAAAAAATGGGTCTTTCATACAAACTACCAACACCTATTTCTCCCCTTAGGAGTCGTATTTCGCAAAATTCGTTTTTAAACGACGCCTTCAATATATAACAAACTCATGCTTCAAAATTCAAATTTCTATCCTCAGCGGTTTGGGCTGGCCGGTGATGAGTCAGTCAGGACATTGCCTTTTATATATATAAATCTAAAAGGCGAAAATTCAGATTAATAATAATCATAAATTTTTAAAAAGGTTTAATAAGTTGATATACACATTTTGTTTATTTAATGGTTTTACCGATATTCTTTATGCTATGGGTTTTCGCTTCTTTTATGTTATCCTGAAAATGGTGGAGAAAAATTGTATTAAAGTCGTGTCATATGACCTAAAGTTAAAAAATTTCATATAATAGTTATCATCACTACATTACACCGCATTTATGTAATATTAAAATAAATAAAATGAAAAAAATAATATAATATTATTATTTTACTATAATTAGTTAATTACAAAGGGGCATTCAAAAATTGTGAAGAATTAAACATACAATCGTCGAAAATTAATTTTCCAATAGAAATGTAGATAGTAAGAGTTACTAACACCGAATTTAACTTTTGCAGTATATAAAAATTCAGTAACAATCATGGCAGACAAAAACATGATAAGTCTGACATAATGATGACTATTTTTAAATATTGTAGTGCACGACTCACGTTTGGTGAACTGCGCTTCTGACATCAAAGCATCCGTATAAAGGTTACGTCAATGATATTTTGTAATTTCTCTTAACACGTAGTCTATTCGATCATAATACGCATGACAGTTTTACAATTTCCACCTATTCCGCGTCATATACACGTTCAAATAATTGTTATAGAACCAAAACGATCCAACCTTAGGTTGCGACTAAAACGTTGTATCAATCATTCCACGACCAAATTTTGTTTGTTGACTAGGGCCAGTTTTCTTCAAGATTAATGAAATAAGCGCAAACGTGAGATAGCTGCTACAAATGGAAGAGTTTCCACGACTGCCTTCCGTTTCCATCATCAGGGTTCTGATTCTCGTGCTGATAGAGATAATGTCGAATTCGAGATTTGTTTAATTGATTTACTCATGATGGCTTGTTAATCGCGGTAACTGTTTTAGTCAATAGATCGACTAATTTGTACTAGATATGTCGAAAAAACATGGCGGATGACGTTTGCAAATATTTTTTCGTATTCTTAGAATCTATAGACATATGTCGTACGTTAGCGGTGGACATGCAATGAGTGGGCGGTAGCAGTAGAGATGGGAAGTCGCACAGAAAGTTGTATAAAAAAGAATCCAGAGACTGAAAAATACCTGTGTAGACGTGAAAGTAGCAGATTGGTGTTGGGTTTGTTACCTAATACCCGTTGCTAAGGAAAGTGATTGTTGTAACTAGTTAAAGTCGGAAAAATCACAGTTCAATTAATAAATTAAAAAATACAAATAAAAACAATAACACTTAAACAATTAAAACATAAAGATGTTGTGTTTGTTACCTAACACCTGTTGTTAAGCATAAGTGATTGTTGTAACTAGTTTAGGTCAGAAAAAAACACAGTTAATTTAATAAATCAAAATTTAACAAATGAAACGAATAACATTAAAACAATTAAAAACTAATAAAATAGAGAATTGATTAAAATAATAAAATGCTAAATATGTTAAATTGATAAATGATAGATTGTTGTGAGCTTACGCTATGCTCGAACGTAAACTAGCTTTAAAATATGAATGGTACCGAATTAACGGTCCTGTTTGAAGTATAACTTTGTATGGAAAACAATATTGATGCTCTTTAACACAACGAGTGACATACATATTACTTAATTTTCAAAATTCTGCCCCTAAGAGGAGAAAGGGGTAAACAAGTGTATCTGAAATAGAATATTTTAATCTCTAATTACTTTAAACTTAAAATATCATCAAATCATTTTTTCTTCCTTCAATCTTCGTATCAAAGCGTGTCAGCGTTTTTTCAAATTTGTGAATTTTTATATTTAAATGTGAATGTTCTACAACAATGTCTATAAACATGTATTTCTGGGACTTTTGAAATTAAACCCTTAAGGGGTTTGTAAGGAAAATAATATTTGTGTGCTTAAATTTACTTAAAACTCAGCATTAATGCTGTTGCACACTAAATAAAACATGTATTAAGGTGTTTTCCAAAATTCAACCAGTTAGGAGAGATAGGGGGTGAAAATGTTTGTACAGGATTTAATAATTCAACAGTCAAATTACTAGAAAATTGGTATATATGCTTCTTAACACAGCTCAAAAACAACGTGTTTCGAGGTTTCAGAAAACTTTACCCAAACGTAAAAAAAGGGAATGGCAATTTATATACGGAAATTAATATTTTAAGGGTCAAATTTACTTGCAACTTTCCTTAAACACACTTAAAAAAAATTGTATTTCGTGATTTTTAATACTGGATTCTCTTAAGGGAAGAAAGGGTGTGACAAGATTTTAACAGGAAATAATATTTTTATGTTCAAATTAACTGTTTTTCAACACATTAAAAAAGCATGTATTTCAGGGTGCAGTGGATCGAAATTTAAAATTTAGAGAAGTGTAGAATGATAATATTGTAGACATGGATAAAGAAGTTTTTAAATCTCTAGAGGTGTGAGCGTTGCAATAATAACATTAATAATTTTTTCACACGTGGCGGAAAAGTGTAGCTTTTTAAAGCAACTTGATATAGAAGATTTCATAGGCAAGTGCTTTATATGGATACTAAAGGGATTTTTCAAAATTCACCTCTAAGAGCGTGGTAAATTTGGTATTGATTGTCTTATGCTCATAATACTTAGATATTATATTTCGACAACGGGTTAGTTTTATTCTTGGTTTTGTGGGCTCTTTGAAATTGAAATTAAGGAGTTGAAGGGTTGTAAACTTTACAGTATGTTGATCAAATAACTGTGCAAATCTTATAGTCTATGCAAACAAAGGCGCGGGCTAAAAGCTAGTTTATTATATTTTATTCGAGGCGCAATGTTAACGTTGTGTTGCGGCTCATATGAGCTCAAAAGAGCTCCAAAGGTCGTTGGCGACTGGACAAGCCTTATGTTTTTGTATTTTAGCTATTTTACACGGAATAAATAATGTGAGTTGGCAGTAACTTCTATTATTATTATATGACCAACTACTGGTGACTTGTTAAGTTCTAGTAGATCAATATTATAAATCTTCCTGGGATGGAGAAATTAATATAATAATTATATAAGAGAAATGACGTTATTTAATCCCACATCTCGAAAGACGTAGTTTACGTCAACATTTTCTAATAAACATTCTTAGAATTAATTAACAGCTAGGAATTTACCAGTCCGTGTATAAAATATTGGCTGGCCTACTATTTACAATAGAAAACGCATATATTTTTGGCTTGTTTAAAATTTTGCTGTCTCTAGTTTGCCGTGATATTGTGTCATCTATTTTCTTTCCATTTACACGCGAGCAGACAAGACATGTTAGGTCAACACGTATTTATTAATAGCTAAGCCTAATATATGTTTATCGTAGTTTAATTTTTACGTTTCTAACCGGAAGAACTCTTTGAGTTTTTATTCCTTTTACTTGCTTCTGCCCCCGGCGCTACTTGCTACTACCTAAATTCGCTTATCGGCGAGGGATACATGCGAATACTTCTTGATTAGCATAAGAATATTTATAATAATTATAGACTGCAGACAAAGATCTGCGTATTATTTACTATTTATTACCAGCTTTTGCCATCGGCTCCATCCTCTCTAAAGGTTATCGGTTACTAAGGTGGTAAACAAGCGCACGGTCCGCCTGATCCTTATTCCTACGTCAATTCCTGGATTATACTAAAGAAGTTTGCTATAGCTATAGTTCATTCATGTGGACTTAAACAAAGTTATTCCTGAGGAAGGTTTTCAGTTTTCCGGAATAAAATATACTCTACGTGTTAATTCAGGCTATAAGCTATCTTTATTTAAAATTTCAGCCAAATAGGTTCAGTTGTTGTGGCGCGAACAATTAACAAACATACCAATTTACAACGATTATTTTAATAGCTTAATATTATTTCTCACTTTAAAAAACGTACTTAAATGAGTTTTAACAGTACCTACAAATGCAAGCCGCATGATTTATAAAAAAAATATTTTCATAATTTCCACAAGTAAAAGGTTGTTTTTCACCTTAATGAATTCAAAGAATGCAATAAAGACATATGAATCAGTACCTTAAAAAAACATGCTTGATGTTTACAGAAATGTGATACAAGGATGGTCGTGTTGCATCGTGAGTGGCAGAGGTTCGTGCGCGGCGTGTACCAATAACTTTTGAAGTGAAAACTTCTTTAGCGGCGTTGTGCACTTTTTTGGTATGGGTAAAAAATGATAAACTCGCGTCAGGTCACGTGTCCTGATCGTGAAAATTCGTAAGACGGATGGAGAGTAGACAGCTGGCGCGGCGTATGAGAGGGAGTATCCCTCTCTCTTTCTACGGCGCGGCGAAAATGTATGCCTGCGCCTGCTGTTTCGTTTAGGCGGCGCAGGGCGCTTGCGCGAATGGTCGTGTGTGTTTATGTTACATCGTGCTACGCGCATCCATGGATGGTGACAGCTGATGGCTCGACCGTCTGTGTAGTGGCCATACTGCTGTGTATTCGTAAAATTCGTGTATATAAAATGTTTAAAATATGGAAATTGAACAAAGTGCATCTTTGTCTTTGTAAAATACGGAAACCGTAATGCCACGCCTATTATAATTTTTATTTTTAGTATTCGCGATTATGAGTAGTACAGGGAGGTTGGATATGGAATTTTAATTCTATGACAGATTGCGATGTCAAATATACTACGTCAAAAAAGTAAATAAACAAACATTATTATTTCTTGACAATGTCAAAGACATGTCTTGTGACATATTTGAGTGTTAAGCGCGAATCGTGTGTAAAGGTTTTCACTTTTGCCGGCACTCCCGGAGTGCAACTCGTTTTTTTTCTTAATTTCTCAAGTACATAAATTTATTTACACCACTGGCTTTACGGTGAAAAAAAAACATGGTGAGGAAACATGCATACGTTAAAAAAAAATTTGCGTGAAGTGCACATTCCGGACTTGGCCCGCGTGTGGTCTATAGCCCAAATCACCTTTGGTGAGGATAGGCTGTGCCCCAACAGTGGGGATGTATGAGGATAATAAGAAACCATTCTCCATCTTTTGTAGAGCACGTTTAACCATCGATCCTGGCAGTTTCGCATATGACAGCTGTTGTTAAGCCGGAGGACTTATAAACTTGAAAACTAGCCACTCGAAAAACGTCCGCCAATTCGCACCGGGCCAGTGCGGTGGGCTGTGGCCTTCTTCCCGAAGGAGAGGCCTGAACCTCTGCAGTGGCTGAAGATAATAATAAAAGTTGTAATTAATATTTTTTAAAACTAACCTGCGTAATTTAATCTTTTGTAAGCCCATCCAGACACATATTTTAAATTCTGTCGTTTCAAGTGGTGGAACTCCTACACAAAGCTTATTTATTTAATATCCTTAATACACGTCGCTTGTTATTTGCAAACGGAGGTAAATACATATGAATTTTAACGATTTTGTTTTCAAAAATAAATGCATGACCGTCAAAAAATAGTATTTAATAACTTTGACGATTCAAAAGTGTTTGTAAAAACCTAATTTAAATAAAAAAAATGACTTTGACTTTGAAAAGTGTCATCCCTTATTTTACCCCTAAGGAACAACCGTTCAATAACAGCGAAAGTTATTTCAAATTTTTAACCAAAACCTTTTCAAATGACTGATTTTTATACACATTTTCAACCATTATTTTAATTCTTTTAGGAGAGAAATGACGCAAAAATATTCCTATAGTCATAAAAAAACTTAAATTCTATATTAAAAGTTTTTAACTAACCGTTTGGGTGTCAAATAGGTCAATCAGTTAGTCAGGACAAGTCTTTGTCACCATAAAGGTTAACGTTGTAAATAAAATGTAATTGATGCAAAGTTGTTTGTGTACACATGAAACCCCACTGTGAGTTTTATATGTAAACAAAATGTGTTGCTTAGCAATCTTGACTCCCAACATCTTTAATATTGAAATACAGACACCTGCAACAAGGGTTACCATACATCCTCCTTCGGGAGGACATGACCACCTTTTTAGACATAGGATGAAAGTATTTTTTAAATAAATATTTTCCCTCCTATTATTATTATAGCAAGAGGCGCTGCATTCTTTTCTGAATAAGCTGATAACCAATTGACCATTATTTTCAGTGTAATATAGGATGTCAATCTTTTCAAAATAAAACTTTTAAAAATAAAATATCTTTTTTCATTAGCATTGGCGTTTTGTGCCTGAATCACGAAACGGAAAGATTACTTTTATGTCCGCATAGAAGGCAACTTTGTGTAAATAGAGTCTGTCAAAGGAATATTGTTCAATCTATGTTTTGATGGAACTTTTATGCAAAAAAAAATTATAAGTATTTAATTCGTTGAAAATGACAATATTTTGAAAACAGAGCGTGTAGAAAATAAAAAAAAACCAGAGAATCAATTTTTAATATTATGTTATTTAATTTTGAAATTACAATTGGTTCGATTTTTTTTTATTTTGGGGATTCAGGATTTATTAATCCTTTGAATTTTTTCTCAGTGTTATTTTTATTGTTATTTTTTAAATGGGGTTCGTCCATTTATTTTTCCTCAAAGTTTTGTCCTCCATATTGATTTTTAGTTATGGGTAGCCTAGCTGCATGTCTCTATGGACATTCGGTTTTATTTAGTATTAATATAGTCCACTTATTATAGTAATTCACTGTCGATAAACCTGTATTGTACCTATAGTTAACAAGAAAATCGCTTTTGAACAAGATTCAAAAAGTTTTTGAATCTTGTTCAATATATGCATAATCTAAGCATTTCACAAGTTTTGACCGTAAAACGATGATACGTGATTTTGGTCGTGGTATATTTTGCTATATTTGTACCTGTTTATAAAAGAACACTTTTCAAAACAACCAATGTTCGATCGATGACGTAATAACTTCAGTTTTGTTTTGATTTAAACTTTTTGGCAAGAGAAGCTTACATTCCTGATATGACTAAATGCTTTGCAAAGTTTTTCACAGTTGTTTATTAGCCGTCTCATTATGACGCAAATACAAAACTTTGACTTCTTGCTTCATATATGACTTCGTCATGTTTGTTATTTTAATATTGTTTTGTTTTTTGCATCGGGCCATGGCCTCCCCTTTTATCACTCGGCCACAATTCAATCGATTAAAATGATTTTACTCGTACTACGGGCTAGAGTCTAGGCATACAAGTGCTAGAAACCAGAGCCGTAAAAACTCATAAAAAAGAAACAATTACTGCGCCGAGTCACCCATGACAGTTCATACTCATTCGTTCGTTCGCTATTGTCACAATGCCAAAAAGTCAACTTCTCTTCAAAAACTGCTGTAAAGGACCAAGCAATACTTTGACATTTTAATAATATACTTGACTAACTAGACACTATATAAATTTGCGACTTACTTTAGAAAGCATAATGTACTGTTATAGGCGAGGAGCCAGCAATCCTGAAAGACCCGTCATCGCGGATTCTAAAATTTTTAATGAAAATTTATAGTTTATACTCACACGTATAAAATGCGCTTGGCCGGCTTGGATTTTATTAGCCGGTAATGATTTAAATAAATTATATATGGTTATATTCATTAAATGTTTTATCATCATCATGGATTTTAATTTTCCTATGGGTGATTATGTGCAAAATGTTGTACTTAATTAGAAAAAAATCGGCCGACCAACATTTTTTAACCGGAAAGGGTTCGCAACCCTATTTAAATGATATTAGAGGAGGTAAAATTTCTCCGTTATCACGGATTTCTTTTTTTTTTTTATTTTACGCGTTTTAATATCAGTTTTAAAAATATCTTGGTATGTCTGCTTAGAAATAGCCGGAAGAATCGCGCATACCAGTTTTTATTATTTCGCTAAGCATCATGCATTGTACTACTTTGAAGACTCTTTATTTTGGAGTAATGTATTTTTCTACCTCTGATTTCTCTCTAAAAAATTATTTACGAATTTATTCAAAAATTTATTTAAAGGAAATGTAGGTAAATTTTAATTTTAGTTGATACAAAGATTACGTTTAATTTAATTTTATTTATAAATAATAATTTACATCGTTATCATCCATATTAAAACTTCTTTCTTCTTCTGATGATTCTTCACCTTCTTCTTCTTCATCTTGTTGGAAAATTAAAACTTCTTCAACTTTTAACGGCGCTGATGGGCCAATGTACCACAATGGTTCAATTTTACTGGATTCATTTAATTGCCATCCACATTCCGTTGATTCGTATAAAATACAAATAGCTTCAGTAGCATTTTGCCACATAGAGCTTACAAACATAGTGCGTAAATTTTTTTGCATTAATGTTTTCCAAAATGGAGGAATATTACTTGAATTGAAATTTATTCAAATCAAATCTTGCAGCATTCACGTCATTATTGGTTATTTTATACATCTCATTTGTAAACCTTTGTACTGAATCTGTAATTTGTTTATTATTTATGCCTTCTGGATTCGTCAAATGCTCAAACATATTTTGGTATTCTTCATTTTGTAAGCAGGCGTAAGCAGGCATACCAAGATATTTTTAAAACTGATATTAAAACGCGTAAAATAAAAAAAAAAAGAAATCCGTGATAACGGCGAAATTTTACCTCCTCTAATATCATTTAAATAGGGTTGCGAACGCTTTCCGGCTAAAAAATGTTGGTCGGCCGATTTTTTTCTAATTAAGTACAACATTTTGCACAAAATCACCCATAGGAAAATTAAAATCCACGATGATGGTAAAACATTTAATGAATTTAACCATATATAATTTATTTAAATCATTACCGGCTAATAAAATCCAAGCCGACCAAGCGCATTTTATACGTGTGAGTATAAACTATAAATTTTCATTAAAAATTTTAGAATCCGCGATGACGGGTCTTTCAGGATTGTTGGCTCCCGGACTATTAGTATATAATTTAAATAAGAGTTTTATTAACCTTGTCAATAAAGATTGTAAAATTTATTTTTTATGGTCTATATTTCAATTTTAATATGCTTTTATTTAGCTGCTATTGCTATATCCTAGTGCCATCTCTATATCTGTTGTATTTTTTATCTTGCCTAACTGTAGCAAACCTGTAGCCTGGCTAAGAATAGGATTTTTTTTATTTCATTTCAAGGAGAACTTACAATTTAAAATTTTGTCATGAGAAGAGCATTTTGCTTATTCTTGAACAGCGTTCTCAAAGAAAAGGACGAGTGTCTTGGGAGAGAAATAAAGAAAAGTAACATTTGAGTTTATTTGAATGCATTAAAATAATTGCAGTTCTGTTTGAACAAATGTTAAAACATTTTTGTTTTGTGTATAAAAGCATACACACTTCGTAACGAGAGACGGGTCTTAAGTGCTTTATTTTATTTATGCACTCGTGAAATTAAATTAAAATATTCAAATTGGCAATAAGTAAGATTAACTTGAAAATATCACTACAAAACACCTAGTACATAACCTTATCATACTTACAGACTTAATTTTATTGTTATAAACAATGTTTATGAATGTTTACTACTGTGTATTAAATATACTAGATTTTTATTCTGAGATGCTATCAAATTAATGGCAAATTTGACTCGGCACCACCAGCTCCATCCTTCTGGAGCTTGCGAAATATTTAACTTGCTGTTGGACAATTATCAAGCCATTTGAGAATATGTTAGACCGGGATATAGTGACAGAAAATACTGGGTCATTTGTACCTGTATGGCGGTTCTTCAGGGGTCTAACTATGTAATGACGAAAAGAAAAATGATAGTCATAGCGCTGGTACCGGCGGCCCTATGGCGTGGGCGTGATTCGAACGTGTCGGATAAATTGCGATGTCGAACGATTTGTTCCACAAAAATCCTTGTATTTTCCGACAGTCCTTAAAAAAAAAGTGGGCGGTAGCGTAATGCCATACTTCTCCGGTGTGACTTACAGCCCGCCATACCGACGCAAACACATTAATTAAAAAAAACCATTCAAACATTTGAACCAAGCTAATTTTTGCACAGCTAATCATCGTCGAGTAGCCATTCACGAAAATCACCATGCCATACTATTCGGACGGTTCCAAATGGCCGCCGCCGCAAGTGAGTTAATTTTTTTTTGCAAAACGATTTTTACCAGTATTGCATTTGGATTTTTGAAAAGTATTTGATGAAATGTGACCGTTATTATTATTGCCATACTTCTAGTAGGGGGAAAAGTGCCATACTTGAAAAACTTATTTAATCGACACGTTTCAAAAATACGACTGTACAATACGTAAAATATTTTTTTACATCATATTCTGTTTGTTTGCATACAATTCTACCTAAAACAAAATATTCCAGATTGTAATTATGGGGCGGACGACTCTGAGACTTAAGCCAAGATGTAAAAAAAAAATTTTTTTGACGATTTGTACCAGTATGGCATTTGGATTTTTGGAAATTAAATGATGCAATGTGACTATTATTATATTTGCCATACTTCTAATAGGGGGAAAAGGGGCACCATACTTGATATTTCGACGGGTTTTCAAGGTACAAGACATAAAAAATTGTACACATTTGCCACCTCCTACAGGTATGGCATTATCAGATTTCTATTTATTTTCTAGCCATTTGGAACCGTCCAAAAAGTATGGCATCGTGATGTTCGTGAATGGCTACTCGACGATGATTAGCTGTGCAAAAATTAGCTTGGTTCAAATGGTTCATTTTTTTTTTTTTAATTAATGTCGGTATGGCGGGCTGTAAGTCACACCGGAGAAGTATGGCATTATGCTACCGCCTATTTTTTTTATGGACTATCGGAAAATACAAGATTTTTTTGTGGAACAAATCGTTCGACATCGCAATTTATTCACTTCGACTTACGCCCACGCCATAGGGCCGCCGGTACCAGCGCTATGACCATCATTTTTCTTTTCGTCATCACGTAGTAAGTCCCCTAAAGAACCGCCATACTGGTACAAATGACTCAGTATTTTCTGTCACTATCTCCCGGTCTATGTAGTTTTAGATCATCAGGCCAGACTAATGCAAACTGTAGACATTCAGCAGACTTTACAATCCAGGACGATCAATTATTATGAACAAAAAACTTGGTTAACACCAGAAATCGTATTTTAGATGTTATTTTTCCATTCTTCGGCTACATGAAGAACGGTTTGCACTTTACCAATAAAATAATAAGGATTTAAAAACAGACTTAGTGCGAAATCTGTGAATGAAACTTTTGTTCTGGATACTAGATTTTTGATATTTGATATGAAAAAAACAAAAATTTTCCATTGTTTTGTCACCGACCTTCTACTTATAAGTGAGTTCTTCTAATAAAAAGGTATTTGTCTATCTTCTAAGACCCAGTAAGTATAATTAAAAAGGGGCAAAACTAAAGTTTCGTGCATAAAAACCTTAAATTGTATTAAATTAATGTAAATTCTTATAAAGATATTAAAAAAAGATTATGTTAGTAATAGTAATAGTAATTCATAACGCGAGTCATGATTAACTTATAGGCAGAATAGTTAGAATGTCACGTAAAGTTTAGTTTAGAACTTGTGTTCCCAAGGGTGCGCCCACTTGTTTCATGTTGGTTGTGGGTGTTACTTGTGATCCTAAGACAAAGTATCAATTCGAAATAGATAAGTGAGTTGTCAAGCTTTTACAACGTTCACGAGTTTCTTTTGCTGTAAGATTTATTTCCGCATCTTTGAGTAATTCTTGGAATAAGCTGTACCTTTTAGTTTTTTGGGTTAGATTTATATATAGGCTCAGAGTTATATAATCGTATTGTTAAGAACTCAAAAAATAGTATTCATCTTGTTACCAATAGCGGCATGTATATATATATATTTGTACATGTTATGTATAAAAAAGTACCATTTTGTAATTATTGGGGAAGGTCCCAAGGTCCAAGATAATTTTTAGGGTTTCGTACCCTAAGGGTAAAAAACGGAACCCTATTACTAAGACTCCGCTGTCCATCGTCCGTCTGTCACCAGGCTGTATCTCATGTACCTTGATAGTTAGGACAGCTGAAATTTTCACATAAGATGTGTTTCTGTTGCCGCTATAACAACAAATACTAAAAAACAGAATAAAATAAATATTTAATACAACAAACGTGATTTTTTTTACCGTTTTTATAAATGTCCCAGAGTCCGACTCGCAGTTGCCGATTTATATTTATTAATGTATGCACTTTTTCAATCCATTTAAAAAGACGAACTTAAACATATAGGTACTGCATCAGGGAAATTCGAACCTAAAATGTATTTTATGCCACCCCGGCAGTTGCCTTGCTAACTACACTACCTATCTTTAAATAACTAAAGATACCTACTATAATTTTTCCGAAGGATCACGTCAAAGCTTGTATACCTATTGTTATCAGCACTGAAAATCAGTAAACGACACGGATCATTTAATGTCGTCATCGGCAAATTATTTTGGGATACGGGCTTGAATGTATACTGTGTGTACATTTTTCTTGATTAATAAAAGAAAATTGCGTATTCGATTTTACATTGTGATTTATAAAGGCTTCTTTATTGTATCACTTTATATGAAAACTATAGTACTTATATTACGTAATTTTTAAGTCGGAAGATTATTTTAATTTTTATTTAAACTTAATTTAATTTTTTTACTATTTGCTTTTCAAGTACTTATTCTCGCTGTATTGGTATTTAATTTTTGACATAATAAGTTATGAACTTAAAGTTTTTAACGATTATTAATAAAAAATCAATTGTTTTTTTTATACCATCACGGAATACTTCTTTGTTACCATGTTTATATATAATTTATTTTAGTTGCAATTTAGTACTGATGGACATAACGAAAAATTTGAATAATTAAGCCCCTTTAATTAAGAAAAATCGGTGATGTAATAAAAAGAAAATAGTTTTTTTTTGACTAATTGTTAAAAAATTTAAGATCATCACTTATTTATTACAATTAAAATTAAATGTCAAAAACAGCGAGTCTTCAGCCGTAATACAAATCCTTTGCGTATTGTAAAAACTCTACTGATTGTTAAGGGCTGATTAATTTATTCACCCTGTCATCCCTTAGATATTTGAAACAATTTATCATTTGTGATAAAAAGTTATCACGGTTAAGAGAGGATTAACCCATGCCACAAATTAAGCAGAAGATTAAACAAAAACCTTAAAAAATACTATTTCAATGCAATGATTTTTTATTTTATAGTATTACTAAGATGTGCTCGTGAAGAATGAGTGCCTTACTGAACCCGCAGAAAAATCTATTCCCGAGGGACCTGAAGAAGCACTTAGAATACTTACCTTCATTCCTAATAAAAGTTCCTCGCAAAAAATGGCGTTTGTTTCGTATATTTGTAGCTATCTATGCCAATCAGAGCAATTAAGTGCTGTAGGTTTAGCGAATAACAAAAACACAGACTTTCGTTTTGATACATAAAGGTAGTTAGGAATAGAATTCATCTAAGTTTTGACTGATCTAAATAAAAAAAACATCCTATTTTATGCCGCTAAGGTGGCAAACAAGCTTCCTGTCCGCCTATGTACGCTTGCAACACCGAGGTATAACTCACGCGTTGCCGAACCTTCAAAAATCTAATTACTTCTTTCTTGAAGTACTCTATACTGTAGTCTTTAGAGTAAACCTTGGCAGGGAGCTCATTCCTCGACCCAAGTGTTTGCGGGAGGAAGATTCTCTGAAACTGCAATGTACGCGACCATTTCGGTTATAAAGTATGAGAATGAATTTCTTGCCGATGGCGAGCGGTGCGATTGTAGAAAGTAGCCATGGGCATCATTTCGAATTCCTCAGAACGCATCCCATTGTGCAAGCGGTACAACACACACAGCTAGTATCCAGGTGCATCCACCAGAGATTGCTGTACTATAGAACTTATGCTTATAAATTTTTCCTTGATATATTTAACATGTAAATAAATATGTGTAGGAATGGGTACTTTATGTGTAACTAGGTTATTCTAAGTGATTTATTGTTTTTACTTCCATATTGTACGTTTAAAGGACATCCTTTAATCACAGCGTCATTACAGAGAGGTGGCGGGGAAGAATCTAGGGAGCGGTAGGGAATGGCAATATTGCATGCAGTGCTATTACTGTCAGGTTGTGCTTAAATATTTTTGGCTAGACACTCATGAATCAGTTTGATGCCCACGGCTACTTTCTACCAGAGCACCGCTTGCTATCGGCACGGAATTTATCCTAACACCTTAGAACCAAAATGGTCAAATACAGTGCGATTTCAAAGAAACTTTCTCCCGCGAACGCTTAGTTTGTGGTATAAGCTCCCTGCTAAAGTTTTCTCTAAGGACCACAGTATGGGGTTCTTCAATAAAGAAGTTACTAGATTTTTAAAGGGTCGACAACGCGCGAGTGACGCCCTGGAGTTGCAAGCGTCCATAGGCTGCGGTGACCGCTTACCATCAGGTGGACCGTAAGCTTGTTTGCCAGTCCTATAAAGAAAAACAGTCAATAAGGGCTTCTCTCTTTACAAATTAGTATACGAAGATTATTCCTCATTTAACCCAATCGAAGTCGCAGGCACTGATAAGTGATAATAGTGATAATATATTTAAAACATTGTATTTCTTACATCAAAATAATTTTATCAAAATCCTGCTGCAAAAGGACCTTCTCAATTAAGCTGCCTCTAATGAAATCAGTCGTTAGGTGGCGCGCCTTGTCATGCCGTCGGGTGAGGTTGACGAAGAGTGGTTTGTGTCTTGAATTTTTGATTATATTTAAATTTATCTCCACTGTGGCTGCCTTGGAATTCTTTATTTTATTAAACCAAAATTGCTTATTTGTGAAGATTCTGCATTTTGTTATATTATTTTGATTAAGTCTTAGTAATAGAAGTTTATTTAGAGCTTCAGATGAGAAGATCTATTCTTTCGTATCTAGGCTAAAACTGCCTTAAACAAACATCAATAGCGCTATTGCCTTATGTGGGGTTAAGCAGATTATATTCCGAAAAACATAATATATATATATATATACATTATAAATGCGAGGGTAATTCTGTCTGTCTGCCTGTCTGTTACCTCTTCACGCTTAAACCGCTGTAACGATTCAGATAAAATGTGTTAAGTTAAAATAGATTGAGTCCCGGGGAAGTATATAGGCTACTTGAAAACGTGAAGTGTGAGTTAGTTTTTTTTCTGTAATAAGGGGTTGCAGTTGAAATCCTACACCGATAACCGAATTAAGGGCGGGTGGACCCGCGGGTAAACCATTACGTTCACCTCAATGTATAACATAAAATACACGGCGGGTGTATCCATCCAGACATTTCTGTTTAATTTCGGAATGGCAGTGAAACTTTTTATGTCAAATTCAAAACACAAAAACGAATGATACGAGAAGTATTCCAATTTCTTTATCAGTTTCTTTATGATTTCTTTATATTTATCTAGGTTCTTATTCGACAAAAAATACTATTACTACACATCGCCGAATATTCCAATGTAAAATCCAATAATACAATAAAATTATACATACCCAGTTCACATACTATAATGGTATTTCCTTCTAGCTATTTAAATGGTCATCAGTCTGATGACCATTGATCCACCATGTTTAAACCAGCACCGAGTAAACTTTCGACGCTTGATTACAATTTTGTTAAAATTGCTATCAGATGAATCTTATTGCACACAGAAAACGTATCAAGGCTTTCGAACTTGATAAAAAAGAAAATGTAAAAGAAAAACAATTATTGATAACAAGTAATTCTTATTCAAAAGCTTTATCAGTCACAATAACAACTAAAAACAAACAAAACTGTAAGGCATTATTTATTTATAATTAGCACAGCTGCACTAGAATGACGACGTCATCGCGTCGCGTCGGCTCTCGCGTCTATCGAGTATTAAAATGTAGCATTATTTTTTATATATTTTCGTCGTTATTGTGATTTTGTTTTTTATTTTTATTACTTAGGTATTTCACTTCTCAAATATATCTTAAATCATTTTATGGCACTAAATTCAATATAGTCCAGTCAAATTAGAAAATAAAACAACATTAATTGGTAGAGTTTTGAATTTCGGTGTACATGTTCATTAAGACCTCCCGTTGTGCATACTAAAAGTCCCCATCGATACCTGTTGCGCTCACGCCGCCATCTTGGAAAAAAGGTACCCTTTTTCAGTTTTTTTTGCTTATATCTCGGCAATAATTATTAATACGATGAAAAACTGACAAAAACTTTAACTTATTAAATTTCATATAAAAAAGCTAAGATAGATTATTTATGTATCTCTAATACTTGAGCGGTAATCCGACAATAAAAAGTTTTTTTTATATTTTTGCTATCGATATACAGTTTTGTTTCTGTTTTCTCCTAAAATGTTCATATATAAGCTATATATTCCATTGACTTATTCCATGACACTACCTAGAGATAGAAAAACCGACAGAGATGATAAGAAATAGAGAGAGAGAGAGAGAAGGGGAGAGATAATTCAGGGGCAGATGCATTATGCGACATGATGTGTATAGCAGGGCGGTGTCCGCTAGGTGAATAAGAATAGCCACTAGGCTAGAGTAACCGACCATCAGCTGATCATCATCGCGTTAGATTCCGATAAAAATCATCTATCCTCAGTAGAAGTAGGCAAGGCTCTCGACAGACTGATAAACAAACTCAATTTTAACATAATGACTGCTACTAACAACGCCATTAATGACAACCATAGGCTGGAACATACTCAACAGAGCGTTTCTACAAAACATTAGCCCAAGTTTGGGCCCCACAGAAGTACTGAATGAACTTTGCTTTAACAATCTCTTGATATTATGTCCCTTGGGCCCCAGTCCTACGAAGCTACTGCGACAGTCTAATAAACGGGGACAAATTCAAGAAAGCTCTCAAAATAATCAGTTTACCACAGCTAGATCTCATTCCTGCTCTCATTAGATCTCTAATATTGATGTGGTCATCGAATCTGTCACCCAACAGTCACTCGCAAGCTACTATTAGCAAGTGCATAAAATAAAAACCAGTTAAGAGCGATCACAGTGTATGTGGAACAGCTTAATAACCGTTGTGTTAGTATTTATTGAAAGTGGCGACCACGTCGAAAAATGGCGCTCCTATAGGTATAAATATAATCCATGAAATCAGTGATGTAGTGCCGCTGTTCTGTTGTCCAAAATCCGAAATGTGTTTGGTAAAGAGGTCTATACTTAGTGTCTATGAAATTAGCTAACCGTGGTAGTAGTAACCATTAATGAAGTTTACTGAAACCGTTTAGTAAACTAAATTATCTATATGACGAAGGTTTAGGATATTTTTACCCTAACTACATCGCGCAAAAATGTAGCTCGACATGCCCCGTTAAAAATACTTATTAATATAATAATCAGGAGTAAATTTAATTTTGATAGTCTGCAGAACTTCGTCTGCAATGACAGGAGGTAGAGAGGTAAGCGGCGGGAGAGCGCATCTACATTAGACCTCACTGTCTTCGACGCGGTCATGATTGGTGTCTACTGGTTTAGTGCTAAGCAAGCATTACGACTCTAAGTTTTTTTTAAGCAGTCCGCCTTTTAGTGGTCGTCACAGGGATTAATTTAGTCTTTGGAAGGAAGGCATGGCGCTCAGGGTGTCGACTTCAATAGCTTTATAGCTCCAGTTAACCTGGAGGCCAGGCTACATCCCTTTCATCGCGTTTTCGTGACTGCTCTTTCTTTAATACGCCTTTGTCGGATAGGAGTCAGAGGGACATATAATAACGTGAAGAAAGTCGAAGCAAAATGCGTTAAGCTAACAGAAACCTAGGCTTACGTTATGTGAACGCGCTACGTCAAGTATTTCCAGCCTATGACTATTGGTAGTATTGCAGTACTATAAATCGGAATAAGTTGCCTAAGTCTTAATGGGAAGTGAGGCACACCTAAGAGACGATGATCAGCTGATGGCTGGTCATGATTTTACGGCATTGATAGCCAGTCGCTGCTATTTTATGGTACTTATATCCACCAAGTAGCCCCAAAACACATTCCGACCCAGCCATACACATCATGTCACATAATGCCTTTGCCTCTTCTCTTCCCTCCTTTGTTCTCTCTTTCTCACCTTCTCGTCTCTCTCTCTCTTTCCCTCTTGGTAGTTTCGTGGAATAAATCTAAAAATTATATATTTGAACCAAACATAAAACAAACGGTATATCGGCAGCAATAAAATAAATAATTTTCCTCTTTAACGCCGGATTACAGCTAAAATACTAGAGATACAATAGCAATATGTAGGTGCTTTTTTATAGGATATTTAATAATCTATTGTTTTTATTTACATATTTTTTCCGTATCAGCAAAAATTGCCGAGATGTAAGCAAAAGACTAAAAAGGGTACCTTTTTCCCAAGATGGCGGCGCGAGCGCAATAGCTATCGATGGGGACTTATTAGTATGTTCAACGAAAGGTCTTAATGAACAAGTATACCAAAATTCAAAACTCTACCAATTAATGTTTTTAGCCCAAAATGTATCTAATTTGACTGGCCTAAGATTATTCGTCACCAAATGTAATTTGAGTTTATTAAAGTGTTGGCTTTTATACAAGGTCATTGAATATTGCTGTGCGATTGGAATTGGGATTGCTGTCAAGCTACCCTAGATTCAATATAACTTTAACAATATAACTTGTCGATCTATTAAATTTATATATATATTCACTAGCTGACGTCGTTCTGCCCTTAAAGTTGATGCGTTGTAGCGCCATCTAGTGGCGAGTTACAACAAAAGATTATAGGTACCCACGGCTTCAACCGCGAGGATTTGATTCTTTCGAATTTTTTCAGTTATATACCTCATAGTGCGCCAAGAAAATCCTTCTATTTTGAATTCGATTAAAAAACTTTATCTAAACTATCCTATCTCTCAAGTTGGACCAAACTGCTCACAGTGTGCAAAATTACATTAAGATTGGTTCATTAGTTTAAGATTTCTTCGCGAAAAAACAGCATGACATGATTTTTTTTTATATCTTAGCATGTACATCTGATGAAGAGTAAATAATAAATTGATATCTGAATAGGCATAAAATTTTATACCAACTTCAAAAACTACTAAAAACTAAAACATATAGTGAAAAATAAAGCTCATATTATGACCGAACCAATACCATGTTCTTTTTTGCCCTTGCGGTCGGATGCCAGTAGACAATTTTTACGGAAAATGTTTAGCATTCGACTTCAAATTGAAAAAAAAACACGTTCAATATTTTGTCTCACTTTTATCTTTATTTTTACTTTATGTTTCATTTTACTCGTTTTTTGAAGTTCATTTAATTTTTTATGTTAATTTTTTCATTTATAGTGACCTCAAAAATCATCAAACAACCGGACGGGCATGATGAAACTAAACGATAAAGGGTTTCGTTTCTAGTGTTTAGCAATGGAACCCTAAAATCGTCAAACGGGAGATTCGACAGCTATATCTACATAGTTAAGTTTTGAAATCCATCTAACCAACGGACGGACAGACATCGAAAAACATAAGCGTTCGGATTCAAAATTGTCAAACTAACAGTCATTACTATACTATAATGATTTGGTTTTTCACCATCGGGCTACCCTACATAACATCAAACAGATGACGATACAAAAGGAGTTCGGATATGGCCACAGAATTAAAGACATTTTCTGGACTACATAACTCACTCAGGTTTTCCTGATCCGATCCTTCCCAAACTTGAATAGGTCTATAATGGAGGTACACTTTTTTATATATGTTAAATTCATCAAAATTGGTTCACAAACTACGAAGTTTTGCGGGAATAAACACAAATAGAAACAAACATGCCAACGTTATATATTATAACCTCCTTTTTTTTTTGAAATCGTCATCCAGAGGCGTCTTTACCATAGGAGCGCTAGGTGCGGCCGCACCAGGGCGCCGGGCCCTTAGGGGCGCCAGCCGGGTCGGGCGATCACCAGGGTAGCTGAATGAATCTGGTGGTAGATAGTACCTACCAACCTACTTACCTTACCCAACTACAATTTTAAATAAATGTTTAAAAACAAAATTAAAACTTACGATTTAAGTACATACAGTCAGTTTTAATGATTTAACAATGCCGTCGGCCGCGCGGTATCTTTTGAAATTTGTTGACTCCACCCATAATTTTTTATTCAATTACAAATATCGCAATGACGGTTCCGTATGTTTATATTGTAATTTTATATATACTGTTATATATATTTTTTACTTATTTTACACAATCTTAGTACCTTTATTTATTTTTGGTGTGATAGTCCCCGGATATTTATTTATTTTATTTACATATAAGATCATTGTAGCTGACCAAGTGCCAAGTATACTTTATACTATGAAGCAAACGCAAAAAATGTAAAAAAAAAACACATTTGTTGTATGAATATTTCACTTTAGTAATTAAGTTCTTATAGATTTTAGTTAGTTTCTATAGGTAACATTTTATGGTTTACAAACCTTTTATTTTTGTAATAAGTAAGTAATGACTAACTGGCAAACATTAAATGGTTTTACCTATTTATTCTATCTATCTACTTGTGATGTGGTAGACTGACAGACAGGTTTATTACAGTATGCACTCTTTCTTTGGTTTTTAATTTGTTATGTTATTTATAACATTTTGTCAAAAATTAATATTGTGAGTAAGAGGTTACAAAAGTCAGACATAATCATTTCAGAAGCGGTCAAGATAATTGTTATGGCTAAAAAAGATCTCAGCACAAGTCGCACGGATGAGTGCATTTGAGCGGGTAATATCTGAATCTGTTTTCATTGCTGAGGAACTAGACTGTCAAATCGAATTCATTCAAACTGCTCGACCACGTCCCAGAAGAAGATATTTTGATTATGAAGTTGAAGACGAGTCCATCTTAGATCCCAAACAGAATTTTAAAGTAAATTTTTATAATTCTTTACTTGACACGGCAATAGTAAAATTAAACGAGCGATTCGAATTGTTTACAGAACTCAATAGCATTTTTTCATTTCTGCAAAACATTGATCAATGGAGAGAGTCAAATATTGAACAAAAAAAAGCACAATGTCTCAACTTACAGCAAAAACTAACTTCAGGACTGAGCTCTGACATAGATGGGAAAGATCTATTCCATGAATTGGAATTACTGCCAATATTTTGTATAAATGACGAAACAACTCCTTTGGATGTTTTAAAGTATATTTGTTCAAATATTTTAATGTCCATTTTCCCAAATCTTGCAACGTCTCTACGCATATATTTGACTCTTTCGCTGACAGTAGCTGAAGGCAAAAGGTCTTTCTCAAAACTGAAATTAAAAAAAAAGTGAATTTTTTTTTTAAAAAAACTTGCTTTTCTTAAAACATTAGAATCATATAAAAATTCGATCTAACCGAAAATTGTACTAAAAAGTAAAAAAATATTTTTCAAAATGAATATAAAATTGTACCCCTGGTACAACTCTGGGAGGGGGTTTTCGGTCAAAGGAATATTGTATTGTCATCTGAGCTAAGTAAGTATGCAAAATTTCGCCGAAGGGTGATAACAGGAAGTATGTTTAATTAAGCTTGCAAGATTCCACGACAAGATGGAAGGAAAAAAAAAAGGAAGCACTGTGAGTAAAATAAAAGCAAGTAATAAAAACTTACTTCCGATCAAACTATGACCCAAGAATGACTAACAAATTCGGCAATGATAAGTATCGAAAGAGATGTAGACATTAAAGCAGTAGAAATCATTGGAAGGTTTGCAAATTTAAAATCTTTTAAAATTAAAATTAAAATGTAATGTGTACATACTGTACATAATGAATGGTATATTATAATTAGATGGGTATAATATTAATTATTTTAGAATAAGTTAATATAGGTTTACAAGAAACTTAAGCTATAATTGACAAGAGTGCACCTTTTCCGTTCAACTTGCTTGGACATACGTTTGTCTCATTTTTTTACTTTTTAATTTGCCATCAGTATTTCTCATTCTAGTAGACCTATAAAAATACTTACTAACCCCTTTTGGGAGACAGGCGTGACGTATTACGATACATACACACATACATTCATACGTATGCTTGCTTATTTATGTGATTTATTTCTTCTATATTTTTGTAGCAGTCTATGCAATGAAAAAATAATTTGTCAAAATTTCTGAAAAAGGGGGCGCATTGTTGGTTTTCGTACCCGGGCGCCGCATATGGTTAAGATGCCCCTGTCGTCATCTAAATAGTTTTAACAACATATCAGTTCGTAGGTACAGTCAGTTGGTTTGCTTTTAATTTTTATTTTGAATGACCCTAATAGTCGAACACGAAAATAAGTTCATCATTTTTCCACTCTATATTTAAGTTGGTTATTTTGCAATTCAGTCATTCAAGAAACACCTGACAAGCGTCAGTTTATTGGCAACGAGCAAGCTTTTTTAGAAGAAATTTGAAACCTCAGTTAATGGCAACGTCAAGAAGATTTTTTTATCCCTTTAAGAAAAGTATTGATTGAATGTCTAAATTGAAGTAAGCAAGTTGAAAAAACGTCATTGTAAAGAACCCACTTACATTATTTATTATACTTATTATCAGGCAAATAAAATAAGAAAGTAAAATAAATGGTAGCTTGTATGATAGAAAATAAATAAAACATATTGTTGTGTTTATTCAAATGAGGTAAACAGAATATACAGATGAAAAAAATGTAATTATTCTATTGAATTGTACTATAATAACTTTATTATCAATTAATTGATTCAATTTATATTTCTTTTGTTTGATATCTCAAGGTTAAATTAGGGCGTTGTGTCATCTACTGGCAAAGTTGGGTAAATTATGTATTATGACCCTGGTCTTTCAATTTATCACTTTTTACTTTAAAGCTGGCGATGTTATGGGTTTTTTGGGACATATTAAAACCCACCTTAGTCAAGATTAGGGTTGTCAACTTTTTTTAATGAAAGTATAATATCTGGGTTTGAAGAGGGTAAATAAGGAGTAAAAAAAAAAATAGTGATTAAAACTTTTAAAATAGATTTATTATGAACCTAATTTTGCGTTACATCACTTCTGTTCTGTCACGGCAAATATTGTGACAAAGGTCGGATGTGAACTTTGTTTTGAAAAATATGAGAGTTTATTACGAAGAAGTTTTTAGCTTGCCCGATCTCGACTGGCTTAAGTACCCTACAAACCAACCATTTTGTACAACCTTGTCAATAATGAAAATTCATTGTTTGCGTAACCAGAGTATTTTAGCTTACTGTATGAGTGTTAAAGATTATAAAGTAAACCTTCACGAAATGGAGTACAATACTCTTTCTTAGAGTACGGTTGGCATCCCTAGCCAAAATACACCATCTGTCATAAGGGAATATTCAAATTCAAATTATTTATTATTTTAATTGTTACCACAATTAAAGAAGCCTTAACAAAATAACTAACAATAAATGTGAGTATCACTTTATAAAGTTAACAATAACAGTTTAATTTATTCTTTGCTTAGATACACTTGGTAATTAAAGGTACGGCAGACTAATGCCCAGTAGGACTGTGCACTACCCAATGCTAAATAAATTCATTGGCTTTCTGTTATTCGGATGGTGGTGGTTATGATAAAGGTTTAAATATGATTTTGGATTTTCTTCTGACAATTCAACTTATAAAGGGCTTGAGGCTCCTTAAGTAATTCTTTGCGAAATCCATGGACGCACCTACAAACGTCGAGGTTTATCTTTATTTTTATTTAACTAATTTATTAAATAGTAGCAGATTAACGAAATTTCCGCACGTACGAGTTGGCGTGACAGTGCAATACGCTAAGTGTTAATATAAGTCATTAAAATGATTTACGTGTATATAGGTAGATTCGCAATGTTTAATGTTTTCCAATGGAATTTTATAAATTTGGTTGAACCATGTAATATCGGCTTAGCAACTGCATAATAATAGCGTGCTGTCATTGGAATGTCCGGGCGCTCATAATCAGAAGTTAAGGACAGTATATGCCAAAATAGTAGATCAAGTGTTTATTTTTTCTTTCTTATTAGTAAGTACCTAACTTTATAGTTGATGTTTTTCACTTTAGTGCTACACTTGAACTATTTTAAACTCATTTTAAACTTTATTACCACTACAAACCAATATAAGTATTTTTGTGTATATAATTTGGTTTGTAAGATTATAAGTCATTATTTACATCTTGTGTGCGGTAGATCGTATGTGTGATTTATTATTTATTTATGTATACATGTGAGTGTTTGTGTGTGTTTGTAACTACTGAATTTATATATATATATGATACCTAGTTTAATGTCTTGATAGTTCAAAAACTTAAGATAGTTTGTAACAGATTTATTGCACATGTAGTTAAATTGTTTGTATATATCTGGTATTTTTTTAATAATTTTGTTAAACATGAATAAACTAATTAGTGAAAAAATGCTGTCTCTATAATTGCATAGCTAAAGCTACATGCAGCTTTGATTTAAACAAAATTAAAACGAATCTTTTGTATTTGTTTAGAGGACTCGTAGACTACTGGCCCATGCTGACAAAATTATGGGTCATTTGAACCACCAGGTGACCTATCTAGAACGATATAAGAGCATAAAATAATAAGATTCAGCACTATGCCGTCACTTGTAAACTGTCCAACTGAGTGCAGGTGAGAATTCGAAAGTACAGGTAGAGTGAGTACATTTTGGTCACATATTTTTGTACGACATTCTTACCACCGATAGATCCATGAAAAATAATAAGAAAACGCACAATGCCGTAAAAAAATGGTGCGCCACAAAGTCGGTTTTTTTTTTTATTTTCCGACAATCACCAGGGTAAATTTGGTCATTTGATTTTGTACGGCATCTGTGACATACTATTTCAATACTGCTTCTAATCCATTATTCCGCAACGTCGTACAAAAATCATGCGACAAGGGGAAAAAATCGAAGGTTGCAATCCCCTCTCTTTCCGTGGTCCAGGGGGTGATTTGACACAACATGAAATAAATTTATTTTGAAAGTATTTTATGCATGGATAATATTTTTTGATAGGCCGTACATTTTCGTTGGTCCAAAGGGGAAAAAAAACTGAAAAAGAAAAAATCCATATAACGAAATGTAAGGTGAAATTTTTTTTATACGGCATTACATAGTTTATTTGTACAAATTTTCATAGTCTTTTCGTGATTCTAGGTTCCTAGTTAGAAACTATGTTAAATATGGGTTTGTATACTATCGATTTATACCAAAATATAGACAATAAAAGTCTGTGACATAACGGAACCGGATAAGGAATCAGGCGAAGAAGATGATGACGTCATAGGTAAATAAATAAATAAATCTTTACATCTTTAATTTGTACGTAAGACTTTGATTTTGACAAATACATATTTATGTTTCAGAAAATAATAGAGAAGATAATTCGGACGTCACCTAGTGGTTCAAATGACCCATAATTTTTTCAGCATGGGCCAGTAGTCTATCGTCCCAGATGGACATGCTTTATAAACAACTGTTTTTACATCAAAGCAAAGTTTTTAAGACTACAGCCGACAACTAACACTGTGACGTCATACGTCTAATTTCATCTTAATTTTCAGTTAATAGCAATGCAGTTGATTACAAAAGCAATCATCTGTGCATTGTGAAGAATAAACGGGCAATTCGCGAAAACGTTTCGGGCTGGATGGATGGACATTTCCCCAATGAGAATGATTTGGCAACTCGCCCCCTCCTATATTTAACGCTCTTAATCTTTGAGTCAACGCTCTCGACGCTCATACTCCGAAAATAATTGGTTCTACTAAGATGTTTCTACATTTTAGACGCATAACTTGTATAAATCGCTAAAAGATTGTTGTGACTGGGTCGATGCATTGCTTTCCATTTTATTCCAGAACTTTTAAGTCTAATTTACTTACTATTAAGAAGAAAGGTATTTATAAACAACTGTTTTTACATCAAAGCAAAGTTTTTAAGACTACAGCCGACAACTAACACTGTGACGTCATACGTCTAATTTCATCTTAATTTTCAGTTAATAGCAATGCAGTTGATTACAAAAGCAATCATCTGTGCATTGTGAAGAATAAACGGGCAATTCGCGAAAACGTTTCGGGCTGGATGGATGGACATTTCCCCAATGAGAATGATTTGGCAACTCGCCCCCTCCTATATTTAACGCTCTTAATCTTTGAGTCAACGCTCTCGACGCTCATACTCCGAAAATAATTGGTTCTACTAAGATGTTTCTACATTTTAGACGCATAACTTGTATAAATCGCTAAAAGATTGTTGTGACTGGGTCGATGCATTGCTTTCCATTTTATTCCAGAACTTTTAAGTCTAATTTACTTACTATTAAGAAGAAAGGTATTGTAATAAAAAAATCGGTTAAGTGCGAGTCGGTTTTTTTTTTGATTAATTATCTAAATTGAAGTAAGCAAGTTGAAACAATGTCATGGTAAAGAACCCACTTACAATATTTATTATACTTATTACCAGGCAAATAAAATAAGAAAGAAAAATAAATGATAGCTTGTGTGATAGAAAATAAATAAAACATATTGTTGTGTTTATTCAAATGAGGTAAAAAGAATATACAGATGAAAAAATGTAATTATTCTACTGAATTGTACTATAATAACTTTATTATCAATTAATTGATTCAATATATATTTCTTATGTTTGATATCTCAAGGTTAAATTAGGGCGTTGTGTCATCTACTGTTAAAGTTGGGTAAATTATGTAAAATCCCTGCTCTTTCAATTAACCACTTTTTACTTTAAAACTGGTTATTTTAGGGGTCTTATGGGACTTATTGAAACCCACCTTAGTCAAGATTAGGGTTGTTAATTTTTTTTAATGAAAGTATAATATCTGGGTTTGAAGAGGATAAATAAGGAGTAAAAAATAATAATAGAGATAAAAACTTTTAAAATAGATTTATTATGAACCTAATTTTGCGTTACATCACTTCTGTTGTCTGTCACGACAAATATTGTGACAAAGGTCAGATGTGAACTTTGTTTTGAAAAATATGAGAGTTTATTACGAAGAAGTTTATAGCTTGCCCGATCTCGACTGGCTTAAGTACACTACAAACCAACCATTTTGTACAACCTTGTCAATAATGAAAATTCATTGTTTGCGTAACCAGAGTATTTTAGCTTACTGCATGAGTGTTAAAGATTATAAAGTAAACCTTCACGAAATAGAGTACAATACTCTTTCTTAGAGTACGGTTGGCACCCCTAGCCAAAATACACCATCTGTCATAAGGGAATATTCAAATTCAAATAATTTATTGGTAACAATTAAAGAAGCCTTAACAAAATAACTTACAATAAATGTGAGTATCACTTTATACAGTTAACAATAACAGTTTAATTTATTCTTTGCTTAGATACACTTGGTAATTAAAGGTACGGCAGACTAATGCCCAGTAGGACTGTGCACTACCCAATGCTAAATAAATTCATTGGCTTTCTGTTATTCGGATGGTGGTGGTTATGATAAAGGTTTAAATATGATTTTTGATCTTCTTCTGCCAAATCAACTAATAAAGGAGCCTCAAGTCCTTAAATAATTCTTTGCGAAATCCATGGACGCACCTACAAACGTCGAGGTTTATCTTTATTTTTATTTAACTAATTTATTAAATAGTAGCAGATTAACGAAATTTCCGCACGTACGAGTTGGCGTGACAGTGCAATACGCTAAGTGTTAATATAAGTCATTAAAATGATTTACGTGTATATAGGTAGATTCGCAATGTTTAATGCTTTCCAATGGAATTGTATAAATTTGGTTGAACCATGTAATATCGGCTTATGTAGGACTCGCGTACTAAGAGTATCGTACCACCACAGAACTCACAATCAACAAGACGACACCGAATCGCACTTGACTCGTATCTATTATTTGTTGTTTCACAATAGAGCCTTTACTGTAATCTCTCCATTTTGAAATTTGTACAACAGAGCAAAAACAACATTAAATATTTCTTGAATGAAAATCCGCTACCTAGAAAGTAAAATTTATACTTTTGCTATTTATTCTAAATATTTGTTAGTAAATCCGCTATAACAACGCACATTCTTTAAAAACTTCAAGCTGCTAGCTACGTCAGTCTAAAGGATAAAATCAGAAAGACAGACAGCGTGCAGCGTTAGTCTTAGTAACAAGGCTTAGTTGTTGGCTAAGGACCGAGCGGTTTAGGCTGAGCGGTGGTGAGTCATTCAGGACATTGCCTTTTATAAGTATAGATTACACTACGAACTTGAGAAATTGGTAAAGAGGTAAAAACTGCGGAGTTTAGTTGACGCGGATGTCATAGAAATGAAGCAGGTTAGGTAACTAAAGTTTTTTACATTTTATGTACTCAAATAATTGTAAGAGATATTCCAAAATAAAGATGAAAAAAGGAACAGTCAAATATTTTCAAAATTATAAAGAAAAATGTACGTTTGTACTTGTTGAGAAATGTTTCTCCATTTTTTTGCGTGACGTGCAATATGATAAAGCTCTGTGGACAGACGGTGTCACCATGTTGTTTGTGGTGTCGACTCAACCCACGCTATGTCATCATCACTCTATCTATTCACACGGAATTCATTAACCGACTCACGTTTGCTATAAAACAAAGAAAAAAGAAGTTAAACATTTTCTTCCTAATTCTTCTAAATTTTTAGATCAAATTTAACCTTTAAGTTCGTTAATTTAACGTTGATTAATATTTTGGATCGGATAGAAATTTAAAATTTGGAGGATGAGTTTTTTTTATATTAAAGGCGTTGTTTAAGAACGGATTTTGCGAAATTAAAAAGGGGTTGGAAGTTTGTATGAAAAACCCTAATTTTTTAAGTTAAATCTATGAAACTCGCTTTTTAACCTCTTGAGTAAAAAATCACGATTGATATATTTCACTCACAGGAGTTAAAATAGGGAATCAAACTTACATGGGAATCCGGTTATTTTTAAAAATAAAATCATGAAAATTTGTTTATATACTTTTGTTTGCATATAAAGAATGCCAAGTTTCAGTACTTTTCGCAATTCAACCCCTAAGTGGGTAAAGTTTGGGCTGCACTTAACTTTATCTGCTATTTTTTTTCGACTTCATATTTTTTTTGGGGATAGAACTTACCGTCTTTAATCTATCTACAAAGTTTTATCTTGCGGAACTTCATAGTTTTCGAGAAATAAAATATCGAAAATTCAGTGTCGTAGGATAACTTTGCTTTTACCTCACATAATAAAAGAACAACGAAAGTAATAGTGCATACAAGAATACCGCGTTTAAACAATTTATAATTTTTTTTGTAATATCTTTAAACATTACATGGTAATAATAGCCATAAATGTAATATTTCAGTAATTTAGATAATACTATATTTATTATGTTTGCACATTGCACATATATAAATATTTCGTTCATTTCATATCTTTTTTTTCGTGGATAGAACGTGGATAAAAGTATTTTGATCAAAAATGCTTGAATGGACTACTATTTTAATCGAACCTTGTTTTTATTAAATAGTTATAATATAAACTTTTAACCAGAAAATAATAGAGCTTTTTCATTATGTTTAATCAAAACTTAACAACAACAATTTCTGAGCGTTACTCAGCCGTAGTCATTTTCCTTGTTTTTGAGTAAAATAAAATTGAAATGAAACAGCTAAGTAGGTACATGTCAAAAGTTAAATATTTTTTTTACTTTTTGTAGTCAGGGCGACAAACTTGTGCTTATTTAGTGTAGTCAGGGCGACCCACTGCGAACATGAAAACTATAGCGCAAAGCCAAGCGGAGCACATGAAAACTAGCGCGCGAAGCCGAGCAGAGCGTGCAGCGGCAGCGACCGGCGAGCGCCAGGACCAACTGTACTTATTAAGTGTAGTCAGGGCGACCCATTATCATTCATCGTAAATTTAAACAATCGATATTATAATTCTTGTTATTGATCGATTATTAGTCTGTATTTCAAATCTTGTTTTAATTTTTACATTACAATAAATAAATTGTGTTCACCTTGATTTTTTGGTAGAAATGAATTTCCGATGATTCTAAGGAATAACTCAAAAGACTTGTATCCATTGTCAACAATATAAAAAAAAATGGTTTAGTATTTTTTTTATTTATTACTGTTTGGTTTTGTTTGATTTTAATTTATTTAAAAACAACTTTGTTCATTTTACTTATTTTTTTGAATTTATGTGTTTGTTTTAGATTATAAACACGTAGGAAGTGTTAAACTCGTTGTAAAAAAGCAACTACTATCTAAAATTTAGTAATAAGTGATACAAAATCTTTAAATTATAAAATTTATTTTTCCATCAGTATTTGTTTATAATTTTTTTAACAAAAATCGCTAACTTAACTCAAGTGACGTAAAAACAAAACAATGAGTATGTTTTTTCCTGTCCCAAAATAAATATTACTATTTAAAGTCAATGCCTTTTAATGTAAAGTGCTTCCAAAAAATGCGCGTTGTACGGAAAGGAAATTAAAAATATCTAATGGCGGCGCTAATTAGCACCTACCTTCACCACCAGCACATTAAATGCGGAGAAAATAGAAATAAATCAAAAGAAATAATTTATCTCTCGAAGTGACAAGTAAGTTGACATTAGTACTGTATTTAATCCAACTAATTTCTTTAATCCAAATAAAGACCTTACAAAGAGTAAAACATTTGGTAAACAGAGTAAAACATTTTTCTTAAAATGTCACAAAATTAACAAAGAGTAAAACATTTTTCTTAAAATGTCACAAAATTAACATAACATCTTTAGCTTCAGGTATAAAATTACTAAATGGCAGACTTATAAAATTTTTGTGAATGTATTTTTCATTTCTGTGTAAAAATTATGATGAGTCATAGAGGCAAGACAAAAGTGACTAATTTATCCTGTTTACTTCAATGCTCAATAACAAGCTGTTAAAATTACCTGGTCCTTTATTTAAAAATGAGTTTAAAAAAATTTAACCTACCTTAAAAATAAAAGTAGAGGTGAAAGTATCTTATTTCTTTGGTGGCGTGTTTCGGATTTCGATTTATCGGCTACTTCTTAGCTTTTGCCAGCGGCTCCACCCGCCCTAGATTTGGTTATCGGCGTGAGATTCTTAAAGCAACTCCTTGATTATACGAATGAAGTTCGTTAAAACAAGCTGTACCCGCAGCTATAGGTCGCTTATTTCGTGGAATGTCTGCCAATTTCATCCCGTTTCGTCTAGTGGTGGTGGTATATATATATCTGCCGCTGCCGCTTCACCCGCAATAAAGTAGGTTATCGGTGTGGAACTCCTTAATTATACTGATGTAGTTTTCTATAGCAAGCTATAGCTATAGTTTGTTTAAGCTACAGTTGTTCCCGATGGAACTTTTGAACTTTTCGGGATAAAAAGTAGCTTGTGTTTATCCAGGGTGTCAGATACCTCCTTACCAAATTTCATCAAAATTGGTCCAGCCGTTTGAGCGTGAAGAAGTAACAAAATCAATCACAAACTTTCGCCTTTGTAATAGTAGTGTGATATATCTCATAGCTACTGCTCACTAGCAACCTAACTTGCCTAAATCGTTGTTGACGAGTGTAAAAAAGACTGTAAAGGTTGTTTACATGAGGCGATTTAACTTATAAGATTACAAGGTACGAGAGAAATTAGGTGTTCTGGCCACCACAACCAACTAACCACACAAAAAAGGTGTGTTTCCTTTTTAGGCTAAGAAAAAATTTTGGAATTTGGAAAGCCCATGCTGTATGTAGCCTACAAAAGGTGAAGTTTAAAATCTTTTGATTGATATTGCCTTTGTATTTATGATAAGTGCCTATAGAAACTATAGAGACGACAAATTTATAACATTTTTTGCATTTACATTAATTTTGGTCTTAGGCAATAGGTTACAACTGGCAGAGAAAATAGTGATTACAAAAAAACATGACCCTTTTTTATTTCGCAGAAACCTTCCTCGTCATGTGCATAACAACTTACTAAAATTTCATTACAATCGGTTCACCCTTATTGCCCTAGGTGTCCGTCTCGCACTTGACCCTTTTTTTCTTTATGTGCAGAACAACTTACTAAAATTTCATTACAATCGGTTCACCCTTATTGCCCTGTCCGACTCGCCCTTGACCCTTTTTTCTTTCGCAGAAACCTTCTCCGGCGTGTGCAAAACAACTTACCAAAATTTCATTAAAATCGGTTTACCCTTAGTGCGCGAGTCCGACTCGCACACCTTTTACTAACATTTTATAGCTTGCCTTAACAAAAACGAACACAACAAAAAAGAATTATCCAAATCGGTCTAGTCGTTCTCGAGTTTTAGCGAAACTAACGAAACGCAAACGCAAGATAGAAATATAGTATAAATATCAGCGCCCGATAGTTGAATCCCCTTTTAAACTAGACGCTTTATTTTGATTGTTTATGTTTATTAAAACAAGTTAGGAAGAGACAAGAGACCGTAGGTTCGCTTCGTCTCTGTCAAACCTTTGATACCATTTTTTCACGGCTGATTAGGAAATGCTGTACTCTATGGTATTCTATTAACTGGGTACTATGCCTAGGGTATTCTACTAACTGAGTAATGAATACCCACGTTTTTTTTAATATTTAGACATTTCAGACATTACATACAGAGTCATCTGGTCCTAAATTAAGCTGAGCTTATATTATTCTGGCCATACCAGACAACGGATACAAATACTCTTTTACTGTTTTTTATAAATACATAATATATAATACATAGAAAACACTTAGACTTAAACCAATTACAAATGTTCATCACATAAAGGTTTGTCCTGCGCTAGGACTACTACTTCTTACTCTCGCGTACTTTTGTGACTCATGTTATTTATTTATTATTGATTGCAGTAAACAATTAAATAACGACCTACGTAGGCGTTTAGTTTATCAGCAGATTCAACTATTTTGATGTAACATAGACATTTCGCAGCTTATTTTCAATCGATGAGCCTTTTCTCGACCTAGCCAGCTCAAGCACTTCCGCCGACTGTTATCGCGTTGTTGATATAAGAGTAATCACCGTTAAGGCAAATGCCTAACCAGATCCTGAAAGTATGAGTATGTTATCAGGGGATGTAAAGACGAGCTGATTGACCCTATCGTCTTAATTTTTAACCTGATCTAATTTTAAACCTATCTAACTATATGAAAACTGTCATGCTACACTCCTATTCCAAAACTCTAGAATCTATTGAACTGTAGCCATCTTATTAGATTTAGCAAAGTTATTTGAGGTAGTCCTTTATGCGGACTTATTGCATCAATGCCAGCATAACGTAACCGGTGTGCAACATGCTTTTCTGCCTAAACCATTAGTAGCCACTAATTTGATTACGCTTGTCGACTTATTGTCAAGCGAAATGGATGCAGGAAATCAGGTAGACGTTATTTATTTGGACTTCAAAAAGGCTTTTGATAGAGTAGACAATGACCTTCTATTATTAAAACTAGGTAAGATAGGTTTTGTGCCTAAACTCCTAAATACTTTGGTCAAGCTACCTTAGCGTCAAGTACGGGCTCGTAAGGCCTTATCCTTATCCTTCGCTATGTCGTAAATAAGTCCTGGTTCTAATTTGGGACCTTTCTTGTTTATTGTCCTGTTTAACGATCTTTCGGAGGTTGCCCAATATTCACAAGTATAAATATTTCTTCACATGTAAGCTAAATCTCTACTGCTCTGTTAGCGTGTTCAATAATTTTTTACTACTCGGCAACCCGTCAAATTTGCGTAAAAACGGGTTTAATCGATCAAGAAGAACCCCCTTGTATCCAAGTGGAATGCCGAAATCGGCGAAAATATTTTTTTTTCTGCATGGGTTTTTAAAAAAAAAAAAAATTTTTATTTTTTCTTATATTTAATGGTATATATTGAATACACTTCTCTGTTGAGATTTTTTTATGCAAACTTGACAGAAGTAAATATTTACAGCTCTCTTTCTTTCGTTACGTTTTCAAGCTATTCCTTGGTAGGTTTTAATCTCTTTTTTTGTATTTATTACGCTCAACCAGCCTCAAAGCCAGGAAGAGTTTAAACTTCAACTGGCTTTTCAGGAAAATAAGTTTTCCAAGAAAAAGTGTGGTCAACTATATAGTGAAAGGGATGATAACGAAGGAGAACTCTTAGAAATATTAAACAAAAAAAAAGCCTCCGCAATGAGTTGTCAGTGTTGCCAACTCAATATGATACTATACTAGAAGAGCGAGACGAATTTAAGAAACTTATAGAAAGGTTTGACAGCTGTAGTGAGGAGTATGTGGTGGCCCTTAACAAGATCTCTTATCTTGAAGAGGAACCACGGGAGGCCCATAAACCAGCTCACAACTTAAAGTGGCTACTCATACTGACACACAGCATCAAACTCAAAAACTTTTTGATGAATTATGTAGTAAGGTCCCGACTCTTGTTTCTGTTGCAACTAGCAATACCACCACTATAAATCTTACGGATAGTGACACCATGAATTCTTAGAAATCAGTGAAGCTTGCTAAGTGTAGTAGAAACCAGATTAAAAAATACATCAAAATCAACAGATATATTAAAAAAAAACTAAAAGAATATCAAAATAGGAGAGATTATAGACGAAGTCTATGTAAAATACCTACACATATTTTACCAGATGGCACCTTGTGTCATGTCTAAAATGTTTCAATAATAAAAAAAATATGGGTATCCGGTAGTAATACCTACCTACACAAAATTTCTACAAATAAATAATCAGTGTAGGAAGGTACTCAGCGAGTGCGAAAATGGTTTAAATAAATAATGAAAGTTTTCTTTCCACTCACGACAATCATTAGGGCGGCCATTATATTATACCAACACGGAAATTCAAATTCCATTAAGATAATTAACTACCTCCAGAGATTCACCGCGGTTTAATAGAACAGGAGCCTAACTACAAAATCTTTCGAATTATCGAAGCTTTAAAATTCTATGCCAAAATATAGGACATGTTTTTCCAGACTGTCTGAATGCTTTAAGGAACTATTTAGCAACAAATTTTAATACATTGACTAAGTTGCATGATAAACAAGCATAATCTAAGTACATACTACTTAGAGTTTGAAAAGTTTCAAAAATCACAAAGCATTGCTAACCTTATATTAGCTTTAAATACAATAAATAATTATTCTTATACATCTTACACAAAGCCAGCTGCGGTTAAAATCTTAGGACGGCTAAAATAATGGGTATTACCTTTGGTACCAGACAACTTGTACGATCCACACTTACTTCTATACTTGTAATATAATGCCAAAGTGTCTCTGTCTATTTGTAACCACTTCACGGCTAAACTGTTTAACCGATCTCAATAAAATTAGGCAAGCGATAGATTGAGGTTAAGCGGTTGTCGGAAGGAAATCCCTCGTCGATGACAGAACCTAGCACTTTTTTATTATACATAAAAAACTCTTATACTCAAGAATGATTGACCTGTGCGGGGTTCGAACCCGCGCTTTTGGTTGATCAGGTCACTGCCAATTTATTAGGCATTATTTAGGCAGTCAGTGGTACACCGATGATTATTATATTTTATTTCACATATAATTTTGTTTGTGAAAAGAAAATAAATATATGATATATTCATAACTACATATTCACTTTATTGTGGTTACCAAATACTGCAATTTAGCAAAAACTCTGTACCGTATTACGCGCCCCATTGTTTATGAAATGGAGTATAGTTACGTTTCGTATTGAATTTTTTTAACCCTCTAAATACGTTATTTTCGCAATAAAAGTATCACAGAAACTTTTCTTTTATGCAATTTTTATATATTTAATTAAGTAAAAGCCGCCGCTCTCAACATAACTTAAATTATCTATGACCTTTTTAAATTTGCTAATGAATTGTATTTTGGCGAAAAATTTGCTAGGTATATTGTAAGTCCACGAAAGCAACAAAGGCCAAAGGGTAACAAAGAAAAGGTCAGAATATTACATATTCACGTTTGTGTTATGAAATAATCGAGACATTCATGCAATTTTATGGTGTTGTGTCGACTATTTATGACTATATCTTGAACGACTCGCTTACTAATTCATTTCAAATCTATTTCGCTTTAGATACTGTATGGCCGCTTGTGCCAGTAATACTGGTTGAAAGACAAAAGTAGTAAGTTATCTTTGTCTGATATGTATGAATTTTCAAAGATTACAATACTTATCTTATATAGGTATTACTATAATTTTCGTATTAAAACATGCAATAGGTGTATATGGAGTGTTAATTTTTAATACGTAAAACTATAATTAGGAGTGTGTTCATTTTGGGATAAAGAGTTTCCATGTTTGATACTTTCATTTTTGTTTGATTCATAGTCACACTTTAAAACCGAAATGGTCGCGTACAGTGCGGTTTCAGAGAAACTTCCCCCCGCGAACCCTTGGGTTGTGGAATGAACTCCCTGCCAAGGTTTTCTCCAACGATTACAGTATGGGGTTCTTCAAGAAAAGAAGTGTTTGTACTTTTTGAGAGTCGGCAACGCGCGAGTGATGCCCCTGGTGTTACCAGCGTCCATAGGATACGATGACCGCATACCATCAGGCGGACCGTATGCTTGTTTGTCACCTTAGTGGTATAAAAAAAAACTTTTCACACTTTGAATAACACCATATTTGACACCGATTCCTTTCGTTTTGCAAAACGAACGGTTATAATATATTTATATGTTAAACACACGCTTACTACCATAAATAACGATTATGTATTGCCTACACATGACAGACTTACACGAAAACCCAACTGCCAGACATGTGCCTAAAGTTTCATTTTTTGGTGGCAAAAATGAAAATATTGTAGAATGAACCTATGACAGTTTCTAACAAATGATAGGTACTAAAATTGTGATATTTTTGACCATAGTATAAGAAAGAATGACAGGTAGCAAAATATCGAACACACCCTAAATATCCTGGAACAATATACATACTACGGAGTTTAATTCATCACCCGTCACGAATAGCATTAGTTTCGGTAGTATTGCTTTGCTGAAGTAATTGAAACTAGTTAGTAAGTTGCGTTGGAACTCAATATTAGGCTAATAAACTACGCCCACGTATTGCGTACGTGACACAAAATTAAATTGCTTTCCTTAGCCACGCGTTCGATTTACTACTTATAATAATAAACCATAATGCCATAATATCCCCAAAGAGGTTGTCAGAAATATTCCAAACGTGTGTTTGTAAAATTTACGTTTTACCGATGGTGTTCCGTCCCACAAATAGTGGTGGGCCATACCAAGCAAAAACCAGAGTCGCGATAAATTTACAATATAATATAAATTGTAAGAAATATATTTTTATTTTGCATTTTTGTATCAAAACAACTGAATGCCCGCGGAGTCGTACGCCAGAAATTGAGTTTTTTATTATTGATTTTCATTGAAACAGTTTTTTGAAATGAAAAGCGGATACAAATCTAGGTCTCTAATGATTACGTATTTAATGCTTTCTTCAGGAATGTTTGGTGACATTAATGGGGAGGTATGGCGGATATATTACGGTTACTGTTCCCAGCAGTATCACTCGAGCTACTTGGAGCGTAAAGTAATACCTATAGCTTGTAATCTTCCTGTTTTGAATAGTTGCTCTATCGCCAAAAGATTTTTTGGCAATAGCCCATTATACAGTAAACGCAAAAATATTTTATTTAAATGGCCTGGTAGTTCCTAAGATCAATGTGTTCAAAAATACAAACCTACCAGTGTGACATTATTAATTAGTACAGAAATAATTAAAAGTTTTTAATCAATCACAAGAAAAAATATTGTGATATTTGTCAAAGCATAAGCATCTAGAATCGCAATTATGTCCAATAATACCGATATACAAAGAAAATATTGAACAACTCATGATAACTGTATAAAGTCAAAAAATTTTTGAACAACAACTTTTTGAAAAACAATTTTTGTTAAAAAAGTTTGTTTGAAGGGTCGGCAACGCGCGAGTTATGCCCTAGGGGCCTGATTCTCGTGCGGATAGGGATAATCTCGAATTCGAGATATGTTTATTTGATTTAATCATGGCTTGTTAATCGCGGTAACTGTTTTAGTTGATAGATCGACTAGTTTGAACTAGATGAAACATGGGGGATATCATTTGCAAATAGTTTTTCGTATTCTTAAAATCTCTTTGTGGCTATATGTCGCACGCTAGCGCTCGAAGTGGTATGAAAAAGAGTCAGAATTAGTAATATTGGTTGATGGCTAAATAGTTTTGATTCCGGGGTATCAAATCCCCCCTTTAAAGAAAAATACAGTCACAAAAAAATGTTAGATAAAAACATTGCTAGTATCGATGGACTCTTATCGATCATCAATGGATAGTTATAGGGAAAAACCCCTTTTCATAAAAAGGGGGCGCAAGAGGGATTTTTTTGACGACCCTTCTTATTTTAGGGGAGTCATCAAAGTCATTAAAATGGGGAATTATATGGAACCCTTTTTGAAAAACAGAGGGGTCGCAAGAGGGGTTTTTGTGACCCCTCTTATTTTAGTGGAGTCATAAATTCATTTAAATAGGAATTCCTACGGACTCCTTTTTTCTGTGACCTAAAAAGCATAAGAATGGGGAATCATATGAACCCCTTTTTGAAAAAAGGGGTGTTTCCCTCCCCCTCCCCCCAAAATAAAATACTATTCACTCTCTCTACTGCTACTACTCACTGATTCTGACTCTTTTTCATATCACTTTTTGTGCGACATCCCATCTTTATTGCTACCGACCACTCGATGCATGTCGACCACTAGCGTACGAAATATGCCTGAAAAGAGGTTTTAAGAATCCAAAAAACTAGTTCAAACTAGTCGATTTATCGACTAAAACAGTTACCGCGATTAACAAGCCATCAGTTAATCATTTAAACATATCTGGATTATCTCTATCAGCACGAGAATCAGGCCCCAGGTGTGGCAATCGTCAATAGGCTGCGGTGACCGCTTACCCCCAGGCGGACCGCAAGCTTATTTGTCACCTTAGCGTTATAAAAAACAACGAAAAAAATCAAGAGTAACATTAATTTTTTCAGGATCCCATCAATATATCCTGACCTGATGACCATAGGACCATGGGTATCCATTTGTTGTATACCAATTTTTCAGAATGTAACAAATTCTTTTCTGAAAACCGCATCAAAATCGGTTCAGCCAAACGCTAGATGATCACGGACAAACAGACATACATAGATACATACATATATGCAAACACACATGAAAGGGAACATTGAAGCGTATTTAATTACTTATTTAATTTTTTGCTTGTCACTGTTTTTGCGTTGATAGTGTTGTTCTTTGTTATACAAATAGTACATAATAGTGGCATGGAACATCTGTTACTGTTTTCAAGCTCCCTAAACCGATTTTCATTAAAGACAAATTGTCTACCTTTCACATTCAAACGTTAAATATTTCAGTTAGTACTGATCGGATAAAAAATCGGTCAAGTGCGAGTCGAACTCCATGGGTTCTGTAAAACCAATTACGTCATTTACGAACACAAACGTAAACACTTAGTGACCACCCATCCAATGACTGACCAAGCCCGACTTTGCTTTGCTTTCAATATCGTTTCCAACAAACAAATGTGTTACTGTTTCTCTTAATAATCGCTAGATGGCGCTGATGCGGTAATTTACGATGGTAAACGGTTTTTACGATAGAAAAACAACGAAAACGTGTTTATCTAACAAATTTTGAGTTTGTGAGAATAATCCCCTAGGCCCCTAGAATCCCTAGAATAGTCCCTATTGACCCCCTGTTTTAACTTTTTAATATTTGTTAGATAATCCGCTATTATAGCACGTATTCTGTAAAAATGTCGGGGTTCTTCCTATTTCGGTCTAGAATATAGTGCCCTTTAATGCTTGGACAGATAGAAAGAAAGACATACTGCGTAGGCTTAATAATTGGGTTTCCGTTGGGGCACCCTTTCGATACGGAAACCTAAAAAAGGTCTTGTATTCAGAAAACTCATTGAATTTCTAAATGTGATTAAAACAATTAAACAAATTATTTGTGACGTACAACTAAGAGAATATTCGTTTTGTTGGAGTAATTAGACTACTTTTCTATTAAATTACCTATTCCTGGAGTTTTCACTAGAGAACACAGTATTAAACTAATTGCTAATGATAAAATAACTTACTGAGAACTTTATCATTCAATTTCAGTTTCAATTATTCATTTAGAATTTTAGTTATTAGATTTAAACTAGTTAATGTCGCCGGTTTGATTATAGATTGATCCAAAGGATTCCAGGACCAATCCATACATAACTTATTGATTAAAAATATTACATGCAGTACTGATTTTTAAACAAAATTATTAATCTCTCTCTGTTTTTCCAGTATTTATGGTCCCGCTTTCGTTTCGTTTTATTTCTTTCGTATTTTCAGACTTTGGTATGGAATCTTAGACATATAGATAAGGCAGAATACTTATGCTCATGTTGGGAAATAAGTCAGAAAAAAATATAAAAAATAAATAAATAAATAGTTAGGTCACAATCTCGAAAAAAAAAAAAATTAAATTATGAATAAATGAACAAACACCGACGTCTTATTAAAGCTGCGTCACATGAGACGTTTTACGTATAACATCGCGTGACTGCGATTCATACATGTTGTCTTTATTGACGCGTTTCTTTTTTTTACCGCGAAGTCGACATATTTGTGTACCACAGTATAAAAAGAAGTTGTGCCCGGACTAGTCACTTAAGAGCCAACATTCATAAGCGCATTCAGTGCACGTGCGAGAAAGATAGGTTTGATAAGACGCGCAAGAGCAACTAATGCATGCGTCAGTTTGGATATATGAAAAGTGCAACAAACCCGGTGTTCAAAAAATACAGTCACCTGTATAGAAATGGTGTGAACTTACAACGACACTACCGATTAAATTTATCGTAAGAATAGCATTTTCAATTAGATAAAAGGATGATCTAAAACATTTCCTCGAAGAAAATATACTCTTTATATAACCTAAACTTTATTTATGACAACTATGTTGATTAGTTTTATTTCACATGTTAATAATATTATATTAGATGCTAAAGTATATTCTGAACTGCAAATTTTTCGCTCATATTATCCAGATTTAATAAAGTTATGTTATAAACTTTAATTTTTTTAAACTTATAAGTTTTGAAAAACTAAAGTAAGCAAAATAAATTAAGTAGTACAGAATTAAATTTAAAGATGTTATTATTTTATAGAAAATATACTTGTTACTAAGTTTTAATGGAAACCAGTACCTTAAAATAAATTGATGAATTGTATTAATTATTAGGAAAACCTAAACATGCATATTCATTAAAAAAATTAATCAAAATTCGAAAATCAAACTTGGTCCTTCATAATAACAGATACAATACCTTAATAATCGAAATGAGCAGGAAATAAAAATACCACATGACAAATTGACAAACTTAACACTTAGTACACACACATATACACAGATACGTACAAAAATCATAACCCTTTGGCACTCGGGCACGGAATAAATGAACTGTATTGATAATGGTTTATAGAAAATCGTTAGGATTTCACTTCACAATATCTTGAAGCATAAAAAGAAAGGTTTTAATAAAAACAAATAGCACAATGTTTTATTAAGAAACTAAAAAAAAATTATTAAAAACTAATAAGACTTAATAATTTCCTAAATAGTTTAATTACATAAAAAAAATTACTTACCAATTTCTTTCAAAGATATAAAACACCAAAATACTAAAACACATAAAAACAACAAAGAACTAAATAAAATTTTGTTTAAAAATAAATCATAACGTTGAGTCACTATCACTGAAAACGGTGTCGTATCTGATAATCTGCGACAAGGTGAAAACACGAAACAGAACACCGCCCTTCGTGGGCGCCTGCGAACGACTGCGAAGCGATGCCATACCGCAGAACTGGGTGGCTGCATGTCGCAGTCATTTTCTGAATTTCACAAATAAAGCCCATCACACTTGGAGCAATGATATAGATTAATATAAATTATAGCAAGGCTTATGACGATATATATTCTACTAGCTTAAATTTGGTTACGAGTGTGGGGTTTCTACTGCAACTACTTGATTATAGTAAAACAACCGACTTGCACTTGACGTTTGTAAGTAGTTTCATGGTTAAGTCGCGAAAAGGTAACAGATAGACAGAGACACTTTCGCATTTATAATATTAGTATGGATAGCTAGCTCAGTTTTCATTACCACAAAGTCAGCTATAAATATATTTCAGTTTTGTATAGATATACTTTGTCATATTAATGTAAATTATAGTTACGTGTGTTACGGGCTTAACTCAGTTTATTTCAATGTCTTATTTCAAATAGTAAAACAGCAGTAATAAAAAAGTAGTGATTACAATGTTTTTAAAAGCAATAAAACTGTAGTAAGTAATTTCAATGTTTTTAAAGACCATAAACATGTAAGTATTGTTTTTAAACTTAATTTTTCCATTCGATAACAACTTCTTTGTAAATTATTGAAGATGTATTTCAAGACGATCCAATTTGAATAGTAATAAAGACGATACAAAAGAAATCAGTGTTGATCCCTACAATCCCTAGACTAATTTGATTTTCCCCCAGAAATCCCCTAGGATGCCCTCACCAAGCGGATGGTGGCATGGGCCTTGGCGCGATTCTTTAAAGCGGCGGTCATGTTGAGATTGTTGGGTTTTGCATTCAGAATCATAGTATCGATAAATTTTATCGCCAGACCATGAAGTTTCCATGAAGTTGTCTCTCTAGTTAACTTACTATTCTTACCGTCATTCTCTCGTGGCGGCAGCATCGGTCGACCGGTCGACTGACTGCTGACTTGTACTCTCGAGTAATAAAAGATGTTGAAAAAATATCAATACGAAACATCAGGTCAGGAACGTGATATACAACAGCAAAAAAACTGTATTTGGCGTGTTTTTGAAATTTCCCCTAAAAAAACCCCCAAATATTCTTTCCCCCTATTCTTCCCCTAACTCGGTTGATAAACCCCTTAATCTAGGGGAAAATCCTCTAATCTGGCAACACTGAAAGAAATTGCATTATGCGGACGCATAGTGCAACAAACTATTCTGAAACCTTAAACCCAAGGTTTTTGGTCGCTAGTGTCTTTGTAAGTTTACACCATTTCAACATGGCGACTGTAGTTTTGGTTTTTGAGCGCTGGGTCAGAAAAGTTTGTAGCACTATACATAACTATTTAAAGGTAAAATTCCAATCCGAAACATCCTCCACTATACATAAGTTTATGATGTAAATACTCATAGTAAGTAATCAATAGCCTTTCCTGTAATTTTAAAATTGTAAGAAATATACATTTTATATAGTAGGACATTACTGCCGCGGCCCGCAAACGCAGCATAACCGAGCGATCGTAAGTATGCGAGCCGAGGCATAAGTGAGGCACGCATCACAGAGACCGATTATACTCATTTGTGGCCAAGGTTTGTAAAGTGCTTTTCTCAAAAATGCGTGTAAAAAAAAAATTATATTGACAATAATAAAAAATAGTTTAGGCAATTTTGCCGCCAATTTGCCGCGTTTAAATATCGTTCACTTTTTTAATTGTTTAAATTAATTTAATGGCTCGTTCTTTTTGATGCGCCAGTACGAAATTTAAATAAAAGTTGATGAGTTATCAATGTTAGGGTTTAAAAAAGTTGTCCCATTTTAAATTACATATTCGACCGCTCGAGCGCTCAAGCGGACGGCTAAAACATTGCGGGTCGCTCCCAGATACAGTACTGCAAGTACGATTAATCCCAAAGAAAAAGTCCTTGCCTACGGCTTTGCTCGGGTGTAATTCGGTCATCGCGGTAGTATTCTTACGAGAACTCCTTATCCCAGGATACAAAAATAAAATATTTGACTTTTGTTCAATACTCCAACTAAACCCATATCTTTGCCAAAAATCAGTTTAAATTAATGCTCCGTTGCAAAGACAAAGCGTAACAAACAAGCAGTCTTTTGCTTATATACCTACATCAGTAATTTTTACGTTAATTATTTTTACTTTAAAAAGTAAATTTAATTAATCAAAAGGACGCCGCGCCGCCGCCTCCGCCCAGTATGTATCTCTTTTAAAATTTTCCACACAATTTGGCTTAAATGTATATAATTCTTGATTAATGACTGTATTTCGTATAACTGTGATCCGCAGAACAAAAAGTGACTATGACGTTTGACTTGAGGATAGAAGGATCGATTCATTGTTCCATACAATATAACTAGCTGTCCCGGCGAACGTTGTTCCGCTGCCGTCCCTCTGTACCCGGCGAAAGTTGGTTTTTACCTATAGTGCCCGAGTCCGGCTCGCACTTGACATATCGAGATAAAAACTATCCTATCTTTTAAGTTGGATCAAATAACAGATATTTACGAAGTTTGATCAAAATCGGTTTAGTAGTTTAGGAGTTGAGGACAAACATTGTGACACGAGATTTATATATATTAAGATTAATATGTTAATACAATTTCAGTCCAATAGCGCAATAACATTTACTATATATTGTATTACTAAACATTTTTTTTACTACAAATAAATAAATACATGGTTCGAATTGCAGATCTTTCTGAAATAGTGTGTGATACCATAATAGGCAATCCAACTTATTCTTGGATTGTTTTATCTTATATTGTAACGTAATGCAATTTTGAAACAGTGTAAAAGTTAAAGTAAAAAGTAAATAATTGATATTTATAGGTCATTGTTTTAAGCGTTTATTAAATTTGATATGTTCTTTACTATTCCTGTTATATGAGTTATACTAACATTTGTTTATTTTAACGATTCAAAAGTGTTCTTAGAACGTATTTGAATAAGCGTCTTATTCTTATGATACAATGCGTTCGTGGCAGGAAGTTCCTCTGAAACAGCACTGTTAGGTACGTGATTTAGGTTCTAAGGTGTGAGAATGGATTCCCTGTCGATGGGGAGTGGTGCGAGATAATTCCCAGAACAATATTTTATATCATCAAAATATAATTATAATAAAAATATCTACATTTGTTGCAGTTTAAAAATCACTCATGAAAAATAAGTTAAATTATAATAGGTATATAATTCCAAATATTTCAGAATAATTATAAATGCAGTACAAGTGCCATCTATATGTTTTGGATATAGTCAGTTAGCTCCGTGGCTCAATGGGTAATGATACGATTGCTAAATTGAGGAGCGTGGGTTCGATTATCGCACCAGACAAATATTTGTGTTTGTTTTGAGAGTGGGCATATTCTATGTGTAATATTAATGTATACAAAAAAAAATATAAAATATTTTCTATTTTTATATATTAATTGGCTGCAGTTTAAAAATCACTCATAAAAAATATGTTAAATTATAATATATGATACCACATATTGCAGAATAATTATAAATGCAGTTCAAATGCCATCTATATGTTTTGGATATAGAAAGTCAGCTTCGTGGCTCAATGGGTATAGACCCGATTACTGAATTGAGGAGCAGGTTCGATTCCCGTACAAGACAAACATTTGTGTTTGTTTTGAGACTGGATGTTTTCTATCTACACTAATATTATATAAAGAGGAAATATTTGATTGTTTGTATTGAATAGGCTCCGAAACTACTGGACCGATTTGAAAAATTATTTTACTAAAATTACCTAATCTATCGTTCTATTTACACTAATATTATAAAAAAGAAAGATTTGATTGTTTGTTTTTTTTCTATAATTAAGGAGTTGCCTTAAGAATTTTACGCCGATAACCAAATTTAGGGCGGGCGAAGTCGCTAGCAGAAGCCAGTGTTTAATATTAATTCAAATTCAAATTCAAAATAATTTATTCAGTTTAGGCTACAATAATTGAGCACTTATGAATGTCACTACGCCATCGGTTCGTAAGTCTATTGGGCGGGAGACCTTGTACTGAGAAGAACCGGCAATAATCTCAGCAAGGGCATTTCTTTTCTCCCTTTCTCTTACAGCGTCCAATTAAAATATTGGAAAATGCCCTCCCTATCATAAAAGGACATTTTCCATCACAAACATAAAAAACATGAAATATAAAGCACAAGTACAACATAAAAAAGTATCTAATATAAAAAAAGGCAGTTTATGTATTCATCACTAAGAAATAATCAATGTCTTACAGTATTAATAAACAAAACAAAAAAGTAAGACTAAATACTGAGAATACAAAGAAGTTAGCAAGAGCAGACCAGCCTCCACAGGCGGCACCCGTTCACGAGTATGACACATGAATCAGCCATCGCTTCGCTCAACCATGTTTTAGGGAACGTAACGACCCGACACACACGCCACCACCGCAGAGACACTTTGAGGGAGCATGACACACTCAAGCAACTCCAATAAAACTTCGATTGTACTAGTTACAATGTGTGTAGTAAAGGAACAAAATATAAGAGGAGAAGATTGGAAGGTTCGTAATGCTTTACTACCGAGAAGAACCGGCAATAAACTCAGCAGTTAATCTTTTATACATCATATAAAAATACAATATAGCCTTACTCTAGGTAATAACATAATATACAATGTTTTAAATTAAAAAAATATTTCAAATGCCCCAATACAAATCAATTAAGTTCTAATTTTTCCAAGCATTTTTATCATTTATGTATTCATCTGCTTTGTAATAGCTTTTTTTCATTAAACTATCTTTGACATATATTTTAAATTTATTTGAGGGTAAATTAACCACATGTTCTGGAATTTTATTGTAGAAAAATATACTTTGTATTGCGAAAGAGCTATGTACCTTCTGAAGACGACATTTTGGAACTACCAATTCATCCTTATTCCTTGTATTAACACTGTGGAGGTCACTATTTTTAGCAAATAAGTGACAATTTTGGCGTACATACATTATACAAGCGAAGATATATTGGCAAGGAACAGTTAAAATATCAATTTGCCTAAATAGTTCCCTAAGAGAAATTCGAGGTCCTAATTTATAAATTGACCGTACTGCTCTCTTTTGCAAAATAAAGACTGTATCAATATCAGCTGCCTTACCCCAAAGCAAAATGCCATAAAACATGACGGAATGGAAATAGCTAAAGTAGACCAAGCGAGCAGTGTCAACATCTGTAAGGTGCCTAACTTTCTTAACTGCATAGGCAGCTGAACTGAGTTTTCCTGCAAGAACTGATATGTGAGGGTTCCACTGCAGCCTCTTGTCTAATGTAAAACCTAGAAACACTGTTGAGTCTAATAGTTCCATTTCTTTTCCGTTTAGGGATAATTTTGTACTTATGTTTCTGACATTTGGCATCATAAATTTTAAACACATAGCCTTTTTCGCATTAAGAAGTAAATTTTTTGCCGTATACCACTGAAGAACTTGAGAAAGCGCACTACTTACGTCGTCAAAATAAGTTTTATTTCTGTCAACTTTAAATAAAAGAGATGTGTCATCAGCAAATAGTACAATCTTGCACAGCTTCTCCACAAAGAAAGGCAAGTCTTTTATGTAAATGAAAAATAGAAAAGGACCTAAAATAGAACCTTGAGGAACTCCTAATATTACTTATGAGCCATTGGATTTTACTTCATTGATTTGAACTTTCTGCATTCTACTACTCAAATATGAGCGGATAAGCTCAAGAGCCAAATCTGCAATACCATAATGACTCAGTTTCCGTATAAGAGTTTCATGTTGCACGCAGTCGAATGCCTTTGATAGATCACAAAAGATACCAATAGCATTTTGTGACTGTTCCCACGCAGCAAATATATGCTGTATAAGGGCAACACCTGCGTCAGTTGTCGAACGCCCTTGATCCATTTAAGTTAAAAGCATCTGATTGAACATAAGTTTTTCAAAAATTTTGCTTAAGGCAGGCAGTATAGAGATAGGTCTAAAATTATTAGGATCATCTTTACTTCCACTTTTAAAAAGTGGTATTATTTTACTTTATTTCATTAAGTCTGAGTATATCCCTTCGTCAACACACTTATGAAATATTATGGCTAAGATTGGTGCTATAATATCAATAATTTCGCTAAGGACTTTGACTGATATACCCCATAGGTAATTTAAATGTCTTTATGATGTCTTCAGAGGTAACATGCTCAAATTGAAATATAGCCTTGAATTTATTTACATTACATTTTAAAAGTAACTCTGATTCTAATGGAGAGGAATTTAATGCATTAGTTGTAATTAAAGGCAATTCAGTAAAATATTACTCAAAAGAGCTAGCGACATCAAGAACTGAATCAATTATTTTTGAATTTACAGTAAGTGAATAATGATTGTCACGCGGTTTAATTTTTCCTGTTTCACTATTTATTTCATTTGATGTGGCTTTTATTTTATTATCAGAACTTTTAATTTTATCACTTAAATGTATTTTTACCCTGCAACCCTGCATACTTTTTAAAATATTTTTGAATACATTTTGACATAGTTGGTGAATGTGGGACTGTGGTTATATTGTTTCATTTCATACAATTCATACAACCTGGTTCGACTTCGGTGTATTCCTACAGTAGCCCAGTCTTTAAATTTCATTTTATCATTTGGTCTAAAAGTTTTTACTTTAAACACTTGCTCGAACTCATTACTTAAGAAATCAAAAAAAATATTATAAAGACTATTAGCATTATCATGCATGAAATGTAAAAATGGAATTTTCTTTTCAATATTTGCTTTAAAATTGTTTAATCGAGCAGTGGTCACAGGTCTACAAATTACTAGTTGAGATTTTTTTTTATAGTTGTGTAGAATTTTTATTATTTGGCCACAGTGATCGGATGGCAAATTGTTAATAATAGATTTATCTTTAACTTCAACGTTACAGAAAATATTATCTAAACATGTAGCAGAAGTCGATGTTATTCCAGTTGGTTCCAGAAACAAATAATTTAAGTCAAAACTTGTAAATCAGTTAATAAATCTATCTCTTGTTTGGGAACTCTCTAAAAGATCAATATTAAAGTCACCACAAACAATAAATACACACAAAGTATAATATAATTCTTAAGTTCTATACAAGACAATTCTATAATGCGTTAAGTGAGAGGCTAACTATATCCTTTCGGTCTTTACACTGTATATTATTATTAACCCCCTCGAATAGCATTTTTTCGAATAAAGGCACTGGACAAATAATGATTGATGATGATTGTAAATTGGATAATGTATTTGTAGTTGGAGCTCATTCCACAACCTAAGCGTTCGCGGGAGGAACTGCTGCTGCTGAAACCGCACTGTACGCGACCATTTCGGTTCTAAAGTGTGAGAATGAATTCCCTGCCGATGGCGAGCGGTGCGATGGTAGAAAGTAGCCGTGGGCATCATTTCGAACAATTCCTCAGAACACAACACATTGTACAAGCGGTAGAACACACACAGGGAGGCAAAGTCTCTCTTCAGACTTAGGGGCTCGATACCGCAAGTGAGTTTGGGATCGTCGACAATTCTCACAGCCCGTCGTTGAACCGAGTCAAAAGGGCCAAGCTGGTATCCGGGTGCACCCGCCCAGAGATGGCAGCAGTACTCCATATGGGGCCGGACTTGCGACTGGTAAAGCAGCAACCTTTGCCCCGACGTGAAGTACTGCTTCGCTCTGTTGAGTACACCAAGTTTGTTGGACGCCAGCTTTACCTTGTCTAGCAAGTGATCTCGGAACTGAACATTGCTGGAGATGTGAACAGCAAGGATCCACATGCTCTTGGAGATGGAGAGGGGAGTGTTCTGGAATTGTGGGACTACAGTGAATGGGGTTTTCTTAGCGGTGAACGCGCAGACTTATGTCGTTGAAGGGTTGAATCCGACCCAGTTTTCCCGTCCCGAGTCAGAGACCTTGGACAGACCGATCTCGATTTGAGACACAAGTTCTTCACGTTTTTCCTCCACAACAGAACGAGGGATGCTTGCACGACCCGTGTAAAAAGCGTCTCCAGTACTGTCATCTGCATAGCAATGTATGTTGCTGATGTCCAACATGTCATTGATATGCAGTAGAAACAGCGTAGGAGACAGCACTGAGCCTTGCGGGACACCAGCATTAATGTCCATGCTATCAGAGCAACAACCGTCAACTACGGCTCGTATGCGTCTGCCGGACAAAAAGCTAGCCACCCATTTGCACAACCCTCGGGCACTCCGTAAGATGGCAGCTTCGATAGAAGACCCCGGTGCCAGACCCGATCGAACGCCTTCGCTATGTCTAGGCTACATGCCAATGCCTCCCCCTGACTCACAAAGGCTAGTGCCTCCCATACAACAGACGAACATACATACACCGGCACGACTCAAAAAATTGTGCTCGTGTTTGTAGCCGGGATAATGAAGGTATGATGTGTCGGCCGGGCAGGATATCTGCGTCTCCGTTAGAAAGAGGATGGTCGGCTGCGCAGTCTCGAGGTGATGGTGGACTGCATTAAGATTTGCGTGAATACCCCTGATATTGCAAAAATCCACATTGTATGAGGATGGAGTAGCCGCAGTAAAAACTCTTTTCCTTTTTCTATTTCTGGCCATTTTATATAAAGTTACTTTGACTAGGGATGAGGATTCACTGCACAGACAGCTTAGAAGACAAAAAGGTGCGGTACTAAGACTGCCGAAGCTCAACATATGATACGGTTGCTGGCACGGCGGGCGAAAGGGCCCCTGATCCCCTTCTGTTGTAGTAGCCGGGTCCACTCTGGTCTCCTTCTCCGGCACGACTACCACTTCAGAGACTTTACACAGGCTGGCGGATCAGCCTCCCAGGGCGGAGATTAAGTGATCCCTGGGTTCGGGAACCCGTTCAACCTGCGGGCGGCCAGCGGTCAGCCGTTTCATCAGGTCTCCCTGACCGCCGAACCAGCACGCCGCGTCTACGCCGAGCAATGACAGCGATAAGCACCGCCGGTCCTCCGCTGTCCGTGCAGCGAATCCTCAAAGAGAGCTCTGGCAACCTTATTCACCGCCAGGAACACAGCACTACTCAATGTTAGTGTTATTGTGGCCGCAGTTTTCTGTAAGGTGGAGGTACTTCCCCAGTTCGGGCCGCTCATTCGAGCAAGTACTCGCTATACCCGACTTTATTTGTTGGGGCAGCTTATTCGAACGAGTACTTGCAGTGCCCTACCTCTCTTTGTTCCGTTGAACCGTTCGTGCGCGAGTCCGATTCGCACTTCGCCGGTTTTTTCATATTTCTCAGCTTCAATTCCTGACTCAAACAGGTGATTTTTCTAATAATCTTTGAATGCAGTTTAACTTATTTATTAAAATAAAAAAATGTTTACTTTGAGTGAAATTTACTATCGTCAATATTTATGATGTAGATGAAAAGGTTCGCCTGCAGAATAAAATAGTACTTTGGCGAATATTCCATTGCGGAAACCATAGTTATGTCGAAAAATGTGTTTTATACAAAATAAAATACTAAAATATATGTTTACCAGTTCATGTAGATATAAACTAACTAAAAATCTTAATCAATCTGCATAATAAAAAAATAAAAATACTTTTAATAATACTTTAAAACTTTAAAAAAAACTACTTATAGGTAAATATGGCTCGGAGATTATTTTTTTACCTTTTCTTATTTTCTATAAGTGCTTAAAAGTAAGTCATCTATTTAATATACTAGCTTCTGCCAGTGGCTTCGCCCGTCCTAAGTTTCGTTATCGGCGTAGGTTCTTACGGCAACTCCTCAATTGTAGAAAAAAAAAAACAATACATAATTGGCATAATACATTCGTGTCTGTGAAACCATAGAAATACACATACATAATTTCAACCCAATCGGTCAAGCTGTTTAGTAGTTGACATACCAACAGCAGCGTCACCTACCGGGTCCAATTTTATTTTTAAATCATCCAGGAAACCATCGAAATACCCATATAAAATTTCAACCCAATCGGTTCAGCCGTTTAGAAGTTATGTGAAAAAGATAAGTACGGATGGATAATTCTTACTACCCGTTGTCCTATTACCCGTTTTCCCATTGGAATGAAGCATTTTCCCGCGGTAAAAAATAGCCTATGTTCATCAGGGATAATGTTGGCTTCTAATGGTAAAAGAATGTTTCAAATCGGTCCAGTAGTTTTGGAGCCTATTCAATACAAACAAACAAACAATCAAATCTTTCCTCTTTATAATATTAGCATAGATAAGTAAATAATTATGTACTAATGAAATAAATTTTACTAATGCACTAAATCTAAAAAGGTTGTTTGTTTGTACGCGCTGATATTCTGAACTACAAGTCGGATTTAAAAAATTTAAAATAAATAGAGGAACAGTAAATTTACACGAGTGGTACGGCTGGGAACAGCTAGTCTTTACAAAAGTAGATGAGAGACACAATACTTGAAGAAAAATTATCTGTCTTTTATTACCTATACTGTGTGTTTTCTATACTCAAACATTCATGAATGTATTATGCCAATTATGTATTGTTTTTTTTTTCTACAATTGAGGAGTTGCCGTAAGAACCTACGCCGATAACGAAACTTAGGGCGGGCGAAGCCACTGGCAGAAGCTAGTATGTTAAATAGATGACTTACTTTTAAGCACTTAAAGAAAATAAGAACTAAATTATAATATATTTATATTTTAAAACTTTATCCGTTACAACAGTTATTCAATGTGATAAACTCTCAAATATATCCTGACTCGCACTACACTCGGACCATACATGTTAAACTAACTATGCTCTGTGGTTTCACCTACATGATATATAGCAATAGTTTCATGAAGATAAACGTTTTTAATAAAACCATTTAGCATTTCTTGAGTTGTATAACGACAATCTCCTTATGATATTAGTTAACTTACAAATCTATTCAATAAAGATATAACCATTGCTATTAAATTTTAGTACTACCTTTAGACCTGCCGATAAGGCGAACTGAAGAAGGTCACCGGAAGTGGCTGGATAAGAAAGGCGGAGAATTGTGGTGGCGTTCAATGAGTACGCCTATCCCAATAGTGTACCTAAATAAAGTACATGCGTGTCTTCTATTTATGAGCGGTCCTTATGAGCGGCCAGCAAAACCTCATTTTAGCATATAATACCCGTTCCGTCTAAGCGCAGCTGATAATATAAATTTAATTTTTTTCACAGTTCTGTCTGTGTATATATTTCAGTATTTTATTTTGATTTTTATAGTTTATAACAAATATATGGAGTTTATGCGAAAATAAACTTTCCTTAAAAAAACAAAGATATAACTATTCTCAAAAGATCACTTTCACATTTGAAAGCTGTCTAAAAGTAGCGCCAAATACCCACATCCCGACATGGGTTTTGCTAGCAATATTTCGTAGCAAAACCGCTCAAACAAAACGCTTAAAGTCTACATTAGATTTTGCTACCGAAACTAATGAAACGCAAAACCGCTAACAATTCTGCTACTAAATAGTTAGATGGAACGCCTTATATGTATGCATAATCAGTACAAAATAATGATTGACGTCATTTCATAGCTGTGTGGGAAGGTATCACGATATTGTTCTCAATGTAAATGAGTCCTTATAATCGTTTACGCTCTGCAGATGTCCTGCTGGGGAGAAAATCTGCAAATTAATTTGTTCTTACTGTCCAGTGTACCTAAATTCAATACTGTACATAAACAAAAGACTTTACTCTGTTTAATTCTGCTTTTGTTGGAAATTAACTTAGTATTCGTGTATGTGGCATTTTCTGTACCTACTGTGAATTTATCACGAATACAAATACAAATAGTTTTGTATTTGTTAAACATAGGTAAGATAATTTCAGGTTTTTATAACAGATTTTGTATTCTCTATGTTTTGCCGTTGATTGCGGCGTACAAATATTTAAGCATGCACTGAAATACACCGTTCTAAAAAATGTAATATTAAAAGATACAATACTAATTATATTATAGAATCACTCATAAAGTCGTTTATTGTGTAGTAACATTTTTCTGTAAGAATTGACACTAATCTTTTTTTAAACAACTGTTATGGTAGATACTTAATTTTATCAGGTATTTTATTATAAAAAAGTGGAGCCATTCCATAAATACTTTTACTCATGAGTGCACTTTCGCATTTTTTTAAACATAATATTGTTAAATGTTGAGCTCGTGTGGATCTGATTCGTGCTTTTGTACATTTTACGAAAAGTGAGAAGGATACATATTTTCAAAATATATAAAGATGTTAGTGTCAATATTTTCAGATTTTTAAACTATCTTGAGTTTTAAACCACTCATTGCTCGAACACATCCCTTCTGGGCTTTGAAAACCTTTTCGGTAGAATTACCCCAAAACATAACTCCATATCTGAGTAATGATCCTACAGAGCCGTGATAAGACATTAAAACTGCATCGAAGTAAACTTTTTTTGACAAATTATAAAGTGCATAGGCAAATTTTTCTACGCTTCTTACATATTTCTTCAATTTGAGGTTTCCATGTTAACTGACCATCAATTAGGAGCCCTAGAAATTTAGTTGTGTTTACACTTTCTAGTTCAATATCTTTGTAACTGACTTAATTTTTTGTTTGTTTAGGCGTTGATAAAAATGCATAACTTTTGTCTTAGTAAGATTAATAATTAAATTATTTTTTGCAAGCCACTTTACCGCCTTAGCCAGTGCTTCATTGATATTGTTTTGATAATTCATATCATTTTCGTCTTTTACAATGATCGTGCTGTCATCAGCAAACAAAACCATTGGAGAATTAAATCGTTTATATAGAGTAAAAATAAAAATGGACCTAATACACTTCCTTGTGGAACGCCGTTTAGCAGTTCTCACGCTGAATAAGTACTTTACTTCTATTTTTGTTTTTTTCGCATATTCTTGTGATCTCAGTATATTGATGTCGGTCTTGTAAGTATGACCTAATTAAATCTAAAATCGGTCCTCTAATACCATAGGCTGTTAATTTATCAATTAATGTATTATGATCTACGTGGTCAAACGCTTTGGTCATGTCTGTATATATTGCACATATTTGTGTTTTTTTTATCTACATTTATCATGATTGAGTCTAGGAAATCAAAAATGGCCATATTAATTGTTTTGTTTTTTCTAAATCCTTTCTGTTCTGGACAGAGTATGTCAAACGTAGTTAAATAATTGGAAATATTTTTTTCAAAAATTTTTGCAAATATCGATATAAGCGCGATAGACATGTAATTTTTTAAATTTTCTATATCTTCCTTTTTAAAGATAGGTTTTATTTTAACTGTTTTTAGTTTGGTTGGAAATACGCCTTCTTTTATACATAAATTTATAATGTGACATTAAACGTTTGCTACATCCGAAGCCACATATTCAATCATTTTTGTTGATATTCCTTCATAGCCAACACTATTTGTATTTTTTAATCTTTTAATTATTCTGCTACATCAATTTCTGTCACAGAAATAAATTATAAATTTCGTTATCGGCGTTGGTTCTTACGGCGACTCCTTAATTATAGATAAAAAAACAAGCAATCAAATCTTTCCTCTTTAATGGCATAATACATTCGTGTCTGTGAAACCATGGAAATACGCATACAAAATTTTAACCCAATCGGTCAACCCGTTTACAAGTTGACATACCGACAGCAGCGCCTCCTACCGGGTCCAATTGCTTAAATCATCCAGGAAACCATCGAAAATACCCATATAAAATTTCAACCCAATCGGTTCAGCCGTTAAGAAGTTATGTGAAAAAGATAAGTACGGAAGGATAATTCTTACTACCCGTTGTCCTATTACCCGTTTTCCCGTTGGAATGAAGCATTTTCCCGTGGAAAAAATTAGCCTATGTTCATCAAGGATGTTGGCTTCTAATGGTAAAAGAATTTTTCAAATCGGTCCCGTAGTTTCGGAGCCTATCTAATACAAACAAACAATCAAATCTTTCCTCTTTATAATATCATATCAGTATAGAAATGCGTGGGAAACAAATATTTTTACTTGGTATTTGAAGAGAAGCAGGTTGTCTTGGCAGTCATACTTTACAGAACTACACTTGAACCTAAAAATTCTAAATCTTAGTCTTTATTTATTTGTCTAAAATACCTTAGTAAGATAGGAAGTGATGGATAGGTTTAATGCATAGGAAATTTAAAAGAAATTTATTTGGATTGTAACAATATTGGATTTTTAACGGATTAATTTTTCTTTGCATGTTCCAGAACAATTCTTCATAATAAATTAATCAAAGCAATGTTTATCTAAACGATATTCTAACAAAAAACTTTATAAACTGGTATATATTGTATAAAAATGCTTAAAAGGCTTCCTATACAGAGCTGTATTCAGATTTGTGCCCAAGGACGTATTAAATATTTTTTGTTAATCCATGCGCTTGTTAGAAACATTTTTTGTTACGGTAAGTAAATTTTTTAAGAGTTAAACTTACTTTTGGACGGAAACTCTCTCTGTACAGGCAGGGTATTAAACCCCTATATAGGATTATGTGATTTTACGTGAAGCCATAGATATGGTCTTTGTTCTTCGAAGAGACCATGGAGTTTACTTACAGGAAGTCTCAAATGTAGAAAAATTAGTTCTATGTATGATCATGTATTACTTAATTCTATGAAGATTTTTGTATTTGTAAGTTTTATGCTGTACTAGGACTTCATAATTTCCTAGTAGTTGTGTGTCTAGAGATATAACAGAACTGATACGTGTACGACATACACTCGTCCTTATTTTAAACATTGAAATACTTAAGTAATACCTACACAAATTTAATTTAAAAACCAGACTATTAACGAAATGTTACAAAATGGTCGGTCATCTTTCTCTGCACGTCATAAGACTTACCTTACTAAAATGAACTAAAAGGAAAATTCAAATGTAAAAAAGGTAATTACTTAATTCCAGAGCTTTTGGTGTTAATGTACAGGTTCGCTTGTAAATAGGTACTAGAAAGTTGGCAAAACACTTACATTATTTGATTATTCATCTTCATAATTTATAATTTGTCAACGCTCCAAAATGGCTGAAACTTTTAGTTGTTTAGTCTTATACTATCTTATAAAACAAATGTGAAGTGCGACGTCCGCAAAAACAAGAACCATCTGTGATTAATTTTGACAACTTCTTTTTTTTTTTTCTTCTCAAGCTTGAAATCAGTTGCTGCGCTGCCCTAATCCTTGGGCTACCTATGTACTGAGCCTAATCTACTGCTTCTTCATATAAAAAAAAACTACATACATTTTTCACAAAAACCACTAGATTTTGCCAGCGGCTCCGCCCGCTCTACTTTCGGTCATCAGAGTGGTATTTCTATGAAAACTTCTTTATTTATAATTTATAGTAAGAAAAATTGCTAAAGCAAGCTATGCTTCGTCCACGTGGAATTCGATAATTGTTAATCCTCCAAGAACTCTTAAATTTTCTAGGATAAAAAGTAGCTAATGTCCTTCTCCATCTATCCAATTATCAATGTGCCAAATTTCAGTTCAATCGGATGGTCCATTGCGACGAGAAGGAGGGGCAAACAAACATAAAAACAAACACAATTTCGCATTTATAATAAAAATATGAATTAAAATTACAATGTCTACTTATAAAAGTCTATATATATATATAGGTTAATCTGATTGTAGTACTTACTTACTTAATGCTTTGTGTGTGGTTAAATGGTCTACGGTTTAACGCAACGGGGCCACTTAAATATACCTATCTTCTTATATCTTTAGAATATATAAGAAGAGATAGTAATTTTGTTTTATTTATTTTCTTTATTCATAATATTTTCAAATCCATTTCAAAATGTCGAAAGCCAGAAATAAAAACAAGTAATTGAAAAACTTTCTAATTTTTAAGGCATATATATATATGTGGATGTAAAATACAAAATGACAATATGACGTCATCACATAGGTAGCTGTGTAGGAAGCTGTCACAACAGGTACCTTACTGTTCACTATTAAAATACGCTTTGCAGATAGCCCTGTTAAGAACATATTCTGAAAATTAATTAGTTTTCGTTGTCTGGTGTATATAGGTGCGGTACTCGTACGTTAATTATTAAATAATGGTAAATTAACAAAGGGTCTAGCATTTGAATTCCTTTGCTGGATGTCTGCTAATATGTATGTTTAACTAGCTTTCTACCGAGGCTCTACCCGCGCTCAATTTAGGTATCGGCGTGAAATTCCTGCGGAAACTGTCAACCGGCGCGGCCGGGAAGAAAATGATAATTACTAAAAGGATGAGATATTTAGAAAAGCTAGAGTCCATCGTGACGGTAAAGGAAAACCTTGGTTGCCTAATCAGAACCTGAAAAAAGAGGAGATTATTTTTTTGTTTTTTGTTATCAAAAGTCCGTAAATGTAAAATATAAAAAAGATTTGCTATAGCAAATAACGTTTACACATACCAAATACATAGCGAACACCCACTCTCAAAACTAACTAAAATGTTCATCACATAAATGTTTGTCTTGTGCGGGAATCGAACCCACGGCCCTTAATTCAGCGGTCAGTTCATTAACCACTGAGCCACGGAGTCAACCTAGGATAAGGAAACATATGACAGACAGGGTTTTATTTGCAAAGATGCCTTTTGCCATTTTTAGTATCCCTGAACATGCAACAAATTTAGAATGGATATAGTATATATGTCACAAATTAACACATAGGCTCTTTGAAAATTCAAATAGGTTTTAGAAACCAAGTCAGCAAAGGCGTGTAGCTAGTAAATAATGAAGAAATCCATGTTTCTATGCTGTAGTCGTTACTGGCAACACATACGGATAGTGCTTCTAAAAATATATTTAAGTAACAAGCCAAATAATACATGTAAACTTTTACCATTTCATTGTTCTCCAGTCCATCGGACGCCGTCGGGGGTTAAGACAACCTTTTCTAGATTAAAAAAGTGACAGGTACTACAAATTAAAATAAATAAATTTATAAATTAGACAAAGACATAATTTACAAGAAGATTCGGACAAAATAAAAAAAAAATAAGAAATTCAGAAAATAAATCTAAGGAACCCAATTAATTTTTTGATACATTAATTAGGTATTGTTTTATATCAAAAGAGAAATTGGCTAGAATTCCAATATAAAGCCTAGTTTTTTTAATGAATTAAAAACATTAGAAAATCCCGGCAAAAAGTTAGTTAGTTAGTTACGTGCTAAGCTTAAGTAACATCAAACGTGATGTGGAAAGCTTAACCTTATTAGAGCACGCTTGCAATGGTTTTAGCTTGGTCATTGGCATCTATTGTCCCTTTGAAGACTATGATCCTTACGCGTGCTTTATACAAACGGATTCTGTATTCATTTTTGATGTTCACTGATCAAACACTATGAAATTTCGGAGACATTTTCTCAAGCCGAATATTTATGTCTATGGTTTTTAAAAATATTTCATTAAATTGAAATCTTGTTTGAGATCATTTGTATTAAAAGCTTAAATCCTGTATAACTCTTAACGTATACAATTTCTTTAAAAACTGGTACACTGCAAACTTAGATAAGTGTTCGTTAGTTGGAAGCTCAATATTCCACGAGCGTGCGTAAGGTTTTTTTTATTTTTAAGTGGGATATTGAAGGCGGTGTACCTAATTGTTCCATTAATTTTATTAGCGATAAATTTTAAGTTTGTGACCTATCAAATGAATTACCAAAGACAACTTAGCGTATTAGGAAGACTATGCAAGCAAAGCTTGCGCACTTTTTTGTTTTTCATATATGTAAAAAACCCTGTATTCTATACGGTTATGCATTTAATGAAATCTCTTCTTATGACACCTTCCAGTACAAGTACAATACTCTCGTACTTTTACCTGTCAAATAATCTCTTACCAAGAATCTCTAGCGTTCTACAGTCCAATCAACTTTTCTGACCAACTGACCTTGGGTGTTTGGTCGCTAGTGTCGTTGTAAGTTAACACCATTTCAATTATGGCGACTAATGTTTTAATGTTTAGCTACCGGGACAAAAAAGTTGATTGCACTATATTTATGTGTTTTATAGCTGCAGTGTATGCATTGAGAAAAACATTAATATGTAGCCGGGATACATGCAATTTGATATTATTTGAGATTTTTTTTGACATAGTTTTATTCTGTGAATTAATTCATACGTTTATATAATACTAGCCAGCGGCTCCAGCGGTGGGATATTCATAGCAACTTCTTGAGTGTAATAGGTAAGTTTGCTATAGCAAGTTATGGTTGTTGCTATAGTTTGTCCACGTGGAATTTGATTAAGTTATTAATTACTGCGGAAAATCTTCATCTACATTTCTTCAACGATCTTTGTGCAATTTCTAACTCATTGAATGCTTCGTTGCAACGTGAAGAACAGGAAAACAAACTCACTGGCACATGTATATTATTAGTATGGATCTATGGAGGCGAACACGTCATTATTAAACCAGACACACAATGTGGCTTGGTTCAAATACACTGAATATTTTATAACATAAAAGGTGGCGCGACAGTAAAATGTATTTTTAATACAAGATTCTACTTCGAGCTCTAAAAACACGTTGCAGGTCACGGTTACGAACTTTTAGTCTCAGAATCGTCGATGGAAAGCTGATTTATTTTTATATCATAACTAGCTTTTGCCAGCGGCTCTGCCTGCCCTAAATTTGATTATCGGCGTGGGATTTTTACGGCAACTCCTTGATTATACTAAAGAAGTTTGTTTTGAAAAGCTATACCTTTTTTTTTGTCTGCACGGACTATGCAGTTGGCTGATGCAGCCATTACTGCTCTACCGGACCTTTGGGGCGAGTCTCAGCCCTTATAGCGCCCAACGCTCAAGGGCTCCCCGCGGGGGGAGCCTCGGCTTGGGTTATCGCACTTGGGAGTGCCAGTGAATGGGGGCGAGAACCGCCCCGGCACTCTTTGTTACCTCGTGTATATGGTAGGTCCGTTCGAATCCAGATAGTGAGATCGTCGTCTGGGGCCGTTAGTATGTGCCGCCTAATAATAAGTTTTTCCATAGAGCCGTGGTCGGTCGGGGGGATGGTAGCTTGTGGATTGCACAATTAATCGGCTCAGGTGATTTTGTGTACGCTCGTAGAAGCGTAGAGCTTTGATTAAGCTATAACTGCAACTGCGAAATATCAAGCATAGCTATTTCCATAGCCCGCTAAGTGACTCTGAGCTTATTTAAGAGGCCAACAGCTAGAGACCACGTTCCTATACCATAACTCATCACTGGCAACGCACATTGGTTGTAGACTGAGGTATTTTTGTTAGTAAGTCATTTCATTAAGAAAAGTATTTCAAAAAAACAGGTTTTTAAAAGAAAAGCATCGTTTGCTTTTCCACTTATGTTCCGTACCCCAATAAGGACCTTATTTTTGTTTAGTCTAAACATAAGTAGACTTAAGAAGCAAATACGATAAATACTCATCTTATTTTGCAAGCATTTGGCAAGTGACATAATTGATAGATTAGTATTTTTAAACTTTAGGAAAATAACACTGGTGTGCTACATCCGCTCAGCAGTAAACTTTGTAAATATTTCTACATTATACTGTAGTATAATGACTATAATGAACATTCAGCCAGTTTGCGAGATGGTCGTGGCACGCGGCCAACTCGAATGCCGCATATTGTTACCAAGTGCTAAATTTAGTGAGTATATGAATGAAAACGATGTCTTAAGTTTATGAATATTCATAGTATAAACGATTTAGTCGATTGATGTTAAATATACAATCAACTTGTTTGCATATTCATATCATGATGCCTGTTTTCCATGGGGGTGGACAGAAACTATAAACTTCAACTCGCTATGATTCTGGCATACTTATTTTGCTTCATCTCAGCATCAATGCTTTTATAGACATTCGTCGGCACTTTGACCTTGCTTTTTCTGAGAACCGACTCAATCTGATCGATTTACGTTCGACGAGCTCTACATCTACTGAGCCTTCATTTAACTATTGGCTCCTTGATTAGTTTTGGATATCTTTCTTTTATTCTCTTAACATGTCTTAACAACCTTAACATATGTTTCTCAATTTTTCACGCTACGTTTTCTTTTTTCTTCTACTGAACAATGTCGATCTAAAAAACTTTTTGGTCTGATTATTAAAATGTGCCTATATATTACTATAATATAAAAAGAAACATTTCTAGGCATTATTCATGGAATTTTATTTACTTTTTAACCTATTTCAAAATAAGGGGACTTTAATCCAATCCGTATTTAAGTAATATTGTTGGAATCGCAGAATATTCGTCCATAGTTATGGGTTTCTTATTGGGTGTGCCAAATTCCATAAATGAATGTATGTTTGTTTGTTTTTCCTCGTAGATATATCTTAGCAACTAGAAATTGGATAGCAATGATTCTTTTTTTTGGCGACCAGGAATCGTTTAACTAAGAGAACGAGCAATTTTTATCAGAATCTGTTCAGAAATTTTCAAAATATCTGTTGAGGCTGCCCCATACGCAAAATGTATAGATTTCCGCTTCTGAATAAAATCGACTGCACTGTCTTGTTTCTAGTCTTAAACTTTTAAAAAATAACGTATCTTTAGACACTCGTATAGAATTAAGTAACCGTTATTATTTGGAAATATCTGTTAAAACATTGGTTTAAAAAAATTATTACCAAACCTTCTTTATTTTTAATTTTTATTTTATAACTCCCTACATACTGACAGTAGAAATATCGTTTGTTACGCAAAATGTAGAGAAATCATTAAGGTACTAAGTTACTGTAACAGATTTTCGATAAATTAAAAATATAATTTTAATAAATTTATTTGTAATTTACGTTAAATACTTTAGATTTACTGTTCTTAGACACATTTTTGTGTCACAGAGAAATGGACCTTATAATCAGGATTGCGGTCACTATAATATCAATATCAGTGTGCACTATCCTTCATCCCCTCTCAAGTGCTCCCCTACTGAAATATTTATGTTCAAGTCCCAACTTAAAATTTTAAATTTATTACACCGCCTTTAAAACCGCACAAAAGGTAAAAAGAAAAAAGAAACCTTACGCATCAAAATGTTTTCTTCTCCTTGAAGTATATGCTGTAATTTTTTATCATTTTTATTACAGTAGATTGGTTTAAAAAATAATTAAAATAAATGACATCCTTAAAGTTGGCTTTACAGAATAAATACTATATATTTACTACCGAGAAGACAAAGTATGATTAAGTCTTTCTGTTGTGTTACAAAATGATGTCCTCTTTCTTAATACGCCAGCAATTAGAAAGTCCACAAAATTAAATTAAGGAGAAAATCTAAATCCAATTATGGTAGGTCCCTAATTACTAAATTCCAGAGCTTCACAAAAGTGGTGTAATGTTACAGGCATTACTCTCCAAATACGAGAAAGTGGCACCACACTTACGTTCTTCGAGCACTTATCTTCCTTAATTGTTATTTGGGTACGTTCCGACGCAAATGGCTGAAACTTGTAGTTTTGGTACAAGTCGGTACAAATAGCCATTAGAATTCAGCCGGCGTAGAATGTAAGGTCAAAGTTGTATGCTTTGATAGGGACCCTTTTAGCTTTATGTGTGCGTAAGTAATATTAAGCGCTATGTTAGCTATGCAATGTTATTCTCTAATAAAAAGTTTTTTATATTTTTTTTGTGACAACTTTCAACTGATAACTTACAGTATACATAGCTTTTAGTTTAAAAAATATTAAAAGCTGTTGGTTTGATTTATAAACAACGATACGAAGATGATTTCTGAATCCCACTTATATTATAAATGTGAAAGTATGTCTGGATGGATGTTTGTTATTCAATCACGCTTCAACCATTGGACGGATCGTGATGAAACTTGGCACACACATAAGTTAAGTCCCGGAAATAGCATAGGCTTTTTATGCCGATAGATACAAAAGTTCCCGCGGGAATAACTATAACTGAGCTTAAATGAACTATAGCTACAGCTATAGCAAACTTCATTAGTATAATTAAGGAGTTTCACGCCGATAAATGAATTTAAGTAGGGCGGAGCCGCTGGAATAATCAAATAATATTATAAAACAACTAAAAACACCTTTTAAATAATATTGTGATTTATATAGCTACGCGTAGGTAAGAGTTTTAAGTCAACACGTCAATAAGTCAATAGATAAACGAAAAACAAACATAAAAAAATTATACACTTATTTACAGATATATAATATTTCAACTGTAGGGTAATCCGGCCCATTACGAGTAAGAAGCTTGTGATGCGTAGTCAGCGTTCTACTTTCTTATTCATTAGGTACTTACAACATGGCTTCAGTTCACAGACTTCATAATTTCACAGTAAAAAACTATTTTATAAGTAAAGTTTTGTTGACCGACACAATGTGTACAATATGTGCTTAATGTTAATAATCCAACCAAAGTGAACGAGCCAATATTTTTGCAGTAGGTCATACATAATTTATGTCTTTAAATTGGCTGGGTTACGATACTAAATGCATTGAAACAGTGAACATAACGCAACTATAGTAATAATAAGAACATCCCATCTTCCTAGGATCATTAGCTATTCCTGCGGTTACAATTGCGTAAAATTTGGTATTGGCAAAAATTTTATAGCGCTTGCTTCAATGCTGTTATTATATGCTAGGATCATTTTGCCTAACCGTAGACAACGCAAAGTACATATTACCTCGAGGATTTTGCATGTATAGTAAATTTAAGCGTTTTATACTAGGGGCCTATTAAATAAACGCGACAATTGTCAATGACTATTACAATTCGAAGTACATTGCCGAATCGATAAGCATCAGTATATATTTGTTCCGTAATGTACAACAAATTGTCATTGTAATTTACAATTGTCGCGTTTATTAAATACGCCCCACGTCAGCTCCATCTTAGGCAAAACTGCCCCATCCTAGCCTAAAAGTTGACTACACCTATGTTCTGTATGAGAGTATCGGAATATTTTGCTTGTACCAAAATATGGAAAAGTTGCAGGCTCTATAAGTTTTAGCCCATTATCGAAACCCAATTAAGTGTAACAGCTGGAAAATTAACACCAATTACAAGTTTAATTATCGCTGACAAATTTTCAGCCAATATGCTGGCAAACTGAAGCAAACGAGTAATACTGACATATTCACACTAAAATAGAGAATCAGATCTAAACAAATCTTTTTTGCAATTATAATAAAACCACATTTTTTACATAAATAGATATAAATGTTTTTAGTATTTTTATTTATTAATTTTTAGCCAGTTAATAAAAACAAGTGCTGGCTTTAGTTTATTAAATATGCTTTATTTTATTCTTGATTTTAGTTATTTCAAAAATTGGTATTTTTGGAATCACATCATCTAAAGTAATTGATTAATTAAGGTTCACAAGTAAAAAGAAAAAAATGGCGATTTAGCCAATTATTTTTATGATCCTAAAAAAGTTTATAAGAAGTCATCAAAGACATAAAGTAAATTACAACAGCTTTTATCTCTATTTTTCTCTTTTGAGCGTTAAATTTTGCAAATTAATTTTTTATTGGAATGACACTTGTACAAAACAATGTACATATACCAAATTTAAAGTTGCTTAAGCTTAAATAAGTAATGAGGCAGTCAGGAAGAATTTACAAACTTTACGTTATTTAATTTTAAAATTGTTTACTTACCAATTTCTTTGTTATATATAATCAAATACTGAAAAGCAGCTAAAACATAAATCAACAAAATATCTGAGTTTTATTATTAAATTGTTTGACGTTGCTAGACACTTTCACTGAAAACGGTCACGTACGTGCGACACGCTGAAAGCGCGATACAGAGCACCGCCTACCGGAGGCGATGGCGCACTACTAGGAGCAAGAAACGACAGTGCAAACGATAACGCAGCTTTGGACACTACATGTCGAAGTCACGCTACTCATATTGACGTACAAGAAAAAGATTATTTTACAACTTTCCTCATATAATACATAATATATATTTTTTGTTTTGGTTTTTCAATTTCTCCTAGTTATTTTCCTTATCGTTATACTCAAATATGTTAAGTTTTTCTTGTCCCAATTCCTATAAAAACGTCCTATATTGTATTATTAACCTTCATAGTCCGAGAAAACGCTTTTATATGTCATTGTTGCTTTTTCACAGAAAAGCTGTTTCTTTTTATCACTAGCTTTCCTACAACTCCAAAGATTGGCAGTAAGCAAGGTAGGCGAAAGTGCTTTGGAGTTGAAAAAACGTGCGTACACGCATTAAGTTGGATTCCGTTGTCATTACTATTTTTGTCCTAAACAATTTTATTTGAAAGTGCGTATAACTTTCTATAAGCCAATTACGTAATTTTCAGGATTCCGTATAGTCAACAAGAATTCCCTTATAATTTTTCCATATCTGTCTGTCCGTCTGCGGCTTAGTTCAGAGTCCATTGCACTAGAAACCTGTAATTTGGAATGGGTATAAATATTATTTAGGCCAAATAAGGGGTAAAATAAAATTAAAATAGTTTTTAAGGTAACCTACTTTTTTTTTTTCTCGTTTACCCCATACTGTGGGTTGCGATTATTCGAAAATATTGAGGGTGTGTGAAAACTATTTTTCGATTTAGCAAGTGCAAATTTTTGTTAAAGCCCTGTGCCGACTGCCAGCTAAATGACTGTACTTGAGTGTGGGGAAAAATCATGGTAGTAGAATATATAACGAAATTTAAAGGAAAACTATCATAGCTAAATAGGCTTTGCAAGTTAATGAATAGTAGTCGAAAAACTTTAATAAATGTAGTCGGAAAAGTAAAAATTTCATACAAATGTCATAAAAAAGTACCAAGATGAAGTTGGTATTTGTGTAACATTACAGAAAAATTTAATTATAACATCTGAATACTAATACTTACTACATTAATAACAATATTTACGTTCGAATTCGGGCGCGGCGCTTGGCGGCACAGAGTAATAACTTAATAATCTAGTTGCTCTACCGTAAAAACAGTAACACATACAAGCTGCAATGTTGCACTGATAAAAGTGTGTGTGAGCTCTTGAGTATAACAACTTATAATAAAAACCGGCCAAGTGTAAGACGGGCCCCAGCCATTTACTATCTTAAAAAACCGTTACAGTGCCATCTAGCTATAAGTAACACATTTGTTTGTTGGAAACGATATTTTAAAGTTAAGCACCGTCGGGCTTGGATGGGTAATCGCTTAGCGGCACACTTTTCGTAAATGGTGTTAGGTAAGGAACTCTTGGTGCGCGAGTCCGACTCGCACTTGGCCGGTTTTTTAGATTTTTAATAAACACGATTTAAAAATTAGAGGGGTTACAGTTACATGACATTAATGTATATTTATATCTTATAATAGATACTTGAAAACTATGGTGGCAAACAAGCTATCGGTCCGCCTGATGGTAAGCGGTCACTGCAGCCTATGGATGCTGGCAACACAAGGTGCGTCACTCACGCGTTGCCAAACCTTTAAAATCTAATAACTTTTTTCTAAAAGAACCCTATATTGTAGTCCCTTAAGAAAACCTTGGCAAGAATCATTCTACATCCTAAGTGGTCGCGGAAGGTAGTTCCTCTCTGAACCCAGTGCACGTGCACTAAGATCTAGGGTGTGAGGATGAATTCCCTGCGGCGATAGCGAGCGGTGCGATGGTAGAAAGTAACAGTGGGCATAATTTCGAACATTATACAACTTGTAGAACACAAACTAACGCAGACTTAAGGGTTCGATTCGGCTTGTGAGTTTGGGATCGTTGACAATTATACCAGCCCGTCTTTGAACCGAGTCAAAAGGGACAAGCTGGTATCCGGGTGCATCAGCTGTTTTCCATATGGGGCCGGACTTACGACTTGTAAAGCAGTAATTTTTGCCGCGAAGTGAAGGACTCTCAAAGATGTATTCTTAAGGACCTATTCAACAAAATTATACTTAACTACTAGGTCCTATTTTACAAAAAGTTGAAACATGTCGAAAAATAATTGTAAAGAAATAAGTATTATACTTTACTGTAACAATAGGTTCAGGATTAGATGCAGTTTTTTTTTCAAAGTCATGTTATGTCACTCAGGATGAGGTAAGGGTCAAAAAATGCTAATGGCTAATTCCTATCATTACACCGCTCAGCGTATTCAAAAAAATCATCTTCACACCTAAGAACCTAAACAGTCACGTACAGTACAGAACTTATTCTTGCGAACGCTTAAATTCTGGCACGAGCTACGTACCAAAGTTTCCTCTAGGGACTACAAAATCAAAGTCCTTAAAAAAAGAAGTGATTATATTTTTAAAAGGTCGGTTAATCGCGACTTATGCCCCCAGTACTGCAAGCGTCTATAGACTCCGGGGACTGCTTCACATCAGGCAAAACGTAAGCTTGTTTGCCACCTTTGTGGCATCTGGATCTTTGACTTACCTTAATTTGGAAGTATCTTATAAACGAGTAACAATAAAACGGTTGACGTAGTTCCAGACACGTGTGGGATGGTACGGTACCTTTTATTGAATGTCTCAAGGCTAGCAGAAACACACACAAGAGGGATTTTCGTTCCTACTATTTACTAAAATAATTAAGTTGTATTAACTACGGATATGGATAAGGGTTGAAAGTGTCATATTGTAGATTTAACCTTTAAGTTTTTATAAGTATATTAGGCTGGCCTGGCAGACGTCGTTCTATCGTTAAAATTGATACACGCTCATCCGACTTCTTTCCCTTCCTCCTTCCCTAAGCTGCAAACTATGAACTTGCCGAATTTCCTCGAGATCAGTTCAAGTGAATTCTCATTTAATCTCTCTACGCTTATCAGACTCACACTTGACGTTTTTTGAGTAGTCTATATAACCTTCCTCTAGCGTCAAGCTATCACCTTGCCAAATTTCATTGCAATCGTATTATATTAATGGTAGGGCAGCGTATAAAATACGAACAGACGATCAAACTCTGATTTCTATTTAGATGAGGTGTCATTTATAGCCCTATATATACGTATATATATATATGCGTATCTCGAAAGCGTCTGTAACGATTTGGATAAAACTTTATTAGTTTACCTATATAGTTTTTTTGATTGTAAAAATGCAATGCCCTGTCACTCAGGTACTTGACAATTGATCAGTGACCGTGGGCTTCAGTATTTGATATTAATTTCAACTTGATACCTTCACGCGTTCTGGAGTAAAAAGGTCTTGACAGACAATTTTTGAAGTGAAAACTTCTTTAGCGGCTGTGTACACTTTTTTTGTGATATGTAAAAAAGGTTAAACTCTATAGGACGAATAAAAAGTAATAAAAAAGGGTTGATGAAAAGATGAAAGTGCGGTCATATGTTAAAATGTTATATCCAGGTTGTATGTTTTTTTTATCTTTAGTATATGGCGATTATGAGAAGTACAGGGAGGTTGGATATGGGATTTTTATTCTATGACCGATTGAGATGTCAAATATACTACAAACATTATTATTTATAATAAATAAATATGCATGCGAAGTGATGGGAAGTAAATAGCTAGTACAGAAAAAAAATTATAGTTAATATTCAAGTGTACACTTCTACCGGCACTCCCGGAGTGCAACCAGTTTTTTTTAATGTGTTATAACCACAAAAATATTTTTTTTTTTTATAATAGCGATGTAAGACCTTGTTTCATGCCAAATTTTATGATTCTAGGTCAATGGGAAGTGCCCCATAGGGTTCGATTTATTTGTGAATGCCAAAATATGCAACAAAAACGGCCGTATTTTTTTATTGCGTTGCTTGATTTTTTTACAGATTCCAGGGACCGTTAACTTAATACCTTAACGCGTTCCTGAGAAAAAGGGTATTTTGACAGACAGACGGACAACAAAGTGATCCTAGAAGGGAACCTTTTTTTTTCTTTGGGGCCATCCATTAATTACGTCACGCAAATTTTTGTAATTTTAGATCTGCCCTCCCCCCTTGTCACACTTTTTTCCCAATTTAAGTATGAAAAATTTGCCTTTATAACATTTTGCATAACCCCCTCCCCGTCCCACCTAATCACGTGACGTATTAAATAGATGTCACCTTTTGAGGAAACCCTAAAAATCCAGATATGTTAATCTAATCCTAGGTATATTAAATTTAGATAGCGTCTTTATTAAATTTTATTTGCAATGTTACAGTGTAATTTAACTAGAAAATTGTAGTTTTAGATTTAAAAATATTGTTGAGGTACCAGCATATGTGCAAATAAATATAGATATAGTTATATCCGTGAATTTATATCGTCAAAACTGTGTGAATATTGATTAACAAAATTAAAAAGTTCTTTTTGTGGTTTTCATTTGAATTTTGATAGCAATTGATGCGGAAAGAATAAGAGTTAATAATAAAATGCTTATTTTTTTTTATTAGTAACTTTCGTAAAGGATTTGATACAGCCTGTAAGTTTAAAACATTTTAGGATCGTCAAAAATTCTCTCAGCTCGTCGTCGTATGTCAAAGGTCCCAGATTCGAATCCCGGTAAGTGGCAACTATATTGTTACAATTTGTTAATTGTAAAGATGTCTCGACTCTGGCTTGTCCTTGACCAACTATCGCGTTCGTGAAATACCATCGTTGAAACGTGAATGTTGAACATACGTTTGTAACATCTCTGACTACCCCTTTCATTTTCTAATATTTATTAGTAACGATAGTTTGTTTTTTTATAAACTAACGTTAGTACAATTCATATTGTCTGTGAAAGTTTTAAGCTTAACTCACGTTTTTATGTCAACATTTTCGTATTCTTCAAACTAGTTTAGTATCCGATCGGTTTTCAAGGGCACGTACGCGACGAAATCACCACGACAAAAGACCCCGATCGGGTTCGGAACTAGTCGACGAATCACAAAAACGTAAGTTAAACCGAACTTTAGCACACAATATTAATGCTTAAGCTTGGGTACTGTAGCCATTTTTGGGATAAGCAATTTAAAATATTTCGCTTTTGCTTTTTTTTTTTTTGAATTTTGCATCTGTCCGACTGTCCGTTTGTTTCATATCGTTAAAGCTTATATTAAGGAACTTATCATTATTATATCATGTTGCAACTTTGCATGCATTTTGGGCTGAGGTAAAAATTAGTTATAAAAATCGGCCAAGTGCGAGTCGGACTTGCGCACGAAGGGTTCTGTACTATTATCTATAAAAATGGCAAAAAAATCAGGTTTGTTGTATTGGGAGCCCCCCTTAAATATTTGTTTTAATTTAATTATTTATTTTTAAAGTGAATATAAAACTAAATATTCTATGAATATTTCAAGTATCTACCTGTTTCCGTTTTCAATATCGAGCAAAAACGAGCAAAAAAATCATGTTTTTGTATGGGAGCCACCTTAAATATTTATTTTATTCTGTTTTTTATAGTATTTATTGTTATAGCGGCAACAGAAATACATCTTCTGTAAAAATTTCTACTGTCTACTATCACGGTTCATGAGACAGCGGAGTCTTAATTATAGGGTCCCGTTTTTTACCCTTTGGGTACTGAGCCCTAAAAACAACGTTGTCTTCTGGGTCAGGTCTTGCAACTAAATTTTTAAAAACTAATGTTATAATGAAAAAACAAAAATACTTATACTTATTACTCTGACTGAACTTTTTTTCCAAATAATAACATTAAGTTAAACTGATCTCCGAAGTACACACGAAGATGATTTTATTTTCCAAACCAAAGGCTCTCGAGAAAAACGACGGGCCGTGACCTTATTCGCACGCTGAGCCTTTGATATCCCACAGTCTATACATATGTATAATAAATTGGTCCTCCCTTCTTATAGGTAGTTGAATCTTCGCTACTTTATCTAAAAATCTTGGGTGTAAAAGTCTCATTCCGTAATGTATAATTTATTCTTATATTACGATAAAACTTTTAAAAACAACTCCTAGTGACTTATAATATCCTAGTACATCAATCTTACCAATAGACAAATCTTCTTAGAATTAAGAAATACGTTATAAAAATACAAACATATAAATAATCTTTCTTCGTTTGAGATTATCTGAAGGGAGAAAGCGAGAATATTCGAAAAAAGTATATCATATCAATGCCATATAAATATATGACCATCATCAATGTAAATAAATATTTTCATAGCAAAGTTGAAGTAAAAAGATTAATTTAGCTCGAGGTTAATCTTTTGATTGCATCTTTGCTATAAAAATATTTATTTTCATTTTATCATTTATCATCATAAAGCTTTTAAGCAGATACGCGTGAATGTTATTTAGAAATATATTTTGAAAAAAAGGGCGATGCTGCTGCTCTCTTCGGAATAAGAATTATTTGTTTAGAAATATAATTTATATGTTGATAACCATTTTGCTTTTTGAAAGGAGTGCGCATATATGAGTCGATCTAACAAACCTGAGCCTAATTGTACTAAAGTTAATAAAAATGCGAAGTCATATACGAATATAACTCAATTACTAATACTAAATAATAACTTAATACTATATTAAACTACACAACTCTATTTAACTGCTTAATAGTAGATTGTATCACAAGGGATCAAAATAATATTTTTACGGCGAGGGCTGATACTTAGGTAGAATTCGGAGCGCAGTGAAGGATTTAAAAGACGGCGCATGAGGAAATAAAATTTTGCAATCAAGTGATACACCTTTTCGTTTTCGTTCATACAATGTTAATGATCAATCTCTATAATCCACATTCCAAATTGAAATCACTTTGCGTCCCTAGGGATTGAAAGTGCAACTTTAATCACTGTTTACGAGGAACCCACCAGCTCTTCTTGAATAGACCTTCAGTACTTCAGGCCTCATAAAATTTTGCTTTTTATTTGGGATTACTTCGTCTATATATACGCTTTTTAAAGCGAAAGATTTCTTAAATATAACATACCAATATCTAGAATAATTTAGTATTATAATATAACCTATAATATAACACTGAAATAATTACAATTAGCTTTTCAATGAGGAAACCTTGCCAGCCTTCCGGGCACTCTTCCATATCGCAGTTCTTTAGATATTATTTTTTATTTACAGTAAAACTGTAAACTTTATTTAAATAGTTAGTTTAAGATTTATTTAAATGTTATAAAAAATGATTTTCGTATGATGTTTATACATAATGTTAAACAAAATGAATAAAAACTATATAATAAGTAAAGAAAATGATGTTTTCATTACTATTTTAAAATTGGTTAAGCAGTTTCATGTTAACTTTTTGCAACTTACGTATTATTTAAGTTTTTTATAATTTAAATTCACATATTACCTACCTTCTGTTGTTTGTTAAATACATAGTACGAGCACCCATACTATGTCAGATATGTTATAATAAAATCTGTGATGTAAAACCAATCCTTCTGCTACATTACGAAAACTCAAATAAGAAACTTATTGATATAAGATAAAAAAGTAAGTAAGTAAAAGTAAAGTAATTAACAAAATTAGTAAAACTATATTAATCGAAAACCTAATATTTAATTTAAATCAGAATTATTAAAACAAGGGGTATCCAAAGAAAGAATTAATATAAATTTATAAATTCTGTTCTTTACATCCTCATGTTACTTACGACATCATATTTTGTTAAGGTTGAGGTTACAGCGAGAGCGTGTATAAGCCAAGGGAAAGTCTCTAATGGGTCGTTTGTAACTTCGCAGACAAGCAAAACCAACTATCCCCTCTGAGTTCGATTACTTTTACTATCTACATTTGCGCGTGGCATATAACGTATCATTATTCAACCTGTACCTGACTTGAAAGAATTTTACGTAAAATCTAGGCAGGATTACAATAATCTAGATTAATGATTCAGTAAGGCTTACATAAACGCTGTGATTTGCTGGCAGTACATATTTACATATCCAGACAACTGACATGATACAGGGATAATATTAACGCAATCATTGTGAATATACCTAGTTTTGAAGCCTTTTTGACTTCTTCCTTCATTCGGGGTTATCGATAGCCACCAAAACGACCTTTCTCGACAAGTTTTACGGACCTTGTACAGGCTTCGATTATATTTTTGTTATGGTTCAGACGATCTAAGTTCGTGCCAACATACATGAAAGCCATTTAAGTTTTTTATATTTAGTCAATCATAGTGGGATTGTAATAAAATATGTTAAAAAAAAACTTTTTTATGCTAATGCTAGTAAAGCGCGATCGTGACAGCTTTTATTAAAAACCTTTGTATTGCATAAACTTTCTATTGTAAAAATTTTCTCTTTAAATGCTAAGTAGGTAAATTGTTGTCAACATCTTATTGTTTATAAGGGTTTAGTACAAAGGCTTAGGTAACAGAGTGTAAACCTGGAGCTTATTCCACGACGCAACTCAGCAAATATGCACTGTTCATTCTTTATCTTATACATTTAAACGAGCAATCAATTCTTACACCAACCTACATATATATTTATATTGCGTATCTCGAAACGGCTCTAACATTTAAAAGAAATTTTGTATTAAGATATGGTTTTGCATTGTTAACCTTCATGGTCGAGCCAAGAGTTTGCAATGAGCTTCGTGGCCGAGTCTCTTTTTTACATCAAGAACTCAATTACGAATCAAGATACATAAGTACTTAGTTATCCATTTTTAAGGACTTGCTTATTTCTATTGAGCTAAAATTAAGCATACCTGTGTAACCTCGGTGACAGTGCAATTATTTGGTATTATGGAGCTGGCTGGGATGACGGAGCCAATAAGAACTATTCAACTATACAAAATAGCCTGTCGTGTTTATGATCGTTAGTTTGTTTTGAAGTAGATCCCAATTCGCCTTTGCCGGAATACTCATATTCTATTTCTTCTCTATAACGAACTGTTCAATCCGTGTACTTCGTTATACTTGAAAGAAAGTTTTAATTTTACAGGGTCTACTGCTCATCGCGCTACAACAAACTTCATGCTGCAAACCTTAACACACTATTATCAAACCTTTACCTTAGCATACTATTCTTAAAGAGAGAGAGAGAAATTTATGTTTATTGATGATGCAGCTTAGAGATGAACTCTTTACTAAAAATATAGTCCCATCGCGCTAAAAAATATAAACAAAAAAAACACATTAAAATATTTTAAGAATCTAGCTTGTATCTTTAACTACTTTAAAAAAAAACATTTAAAGTACGAAGTTGAAAAGTAAAGCTCCAGTAGGAACACAAACTGGGTTTTAAATGGTTCAGAAAATCAGTAGTTATATCATCTGGTAGATAACTATCAAATATAATATGGAAAGGTTAAAATATGGTAAAAATCATAAGGTAATAAAAATACTCAAACAAAATTTTCCGAACCTGGATCCACCACTGGCTATTATTTATATTAAAATCGCAATATAGTTAGAGTTCTCCAGTAACATACTCCTGTGTTACTTTTCCTACTCGTATGAGTATTGTAAAGTTAATACTTAACTAGGACTTAGTTAGTACTTCGTATAATAAACAAATGTTGTTTGGTTTTAAAATACTAAAATTTAAGAATCTCGTAGAATCCAATAAACGATAAAAACCATGGAGACTCTAGTTTATAAAAAAAATACTACTTATCAACTATGTAAATGAAATCGACTGTATATCTTCTCTAAGATTTTTTTTTTATTAATAATGGTATTGTAAGAAGCGAATATAAATTATACTAAGAAACACGCAGTTACCATAATTCTAGGTAAATAGTAGTGTTTTGCTAACACTTATTATGTTTGTAGATCATTATTTCCTTATTTCCACGGTTCAATATATTTTCCAGGTCAATAGAACGACAAAACTACGTGGGCAGTAGTTGTGGTAAATAAATATACCGAAAGGAACGGAAGGGCACATAGTATGCCTATACATTATATTTCGGGTAGTTCGATAATTTACAGGTCTCATATCCGTGACACGGACGTAGCTCGACTCTTCACGCACCTGAATTTGCCGACTGAAAAAGTTCTAGAGCAATATCTCTCAGCAGAACTTGGAAGTTATTTTGGGAGTCTTTAACGTCCACCATCGTGAATGACTCAGTTCTTGAACCAATAACTACGCAGGGATATCTGCTTATGAATTTGCTCTGACACATGGATTCTCTCAGCTGGTAATTTCTCCAACGAGAATACCATTTATACTAGTTTACTGGAATATTTATTGTCTTACTGGACCTTCTGCTGACTACACGTCCGGACAAATATTTCGTCTCAACGGATGTGCCTCTTGGCACTTCGCACCACTGTCTCGTTCAGACTCAATTGTCACGCACACAACCCGATCCATTTGGGCCAACTAATTGGCATCGTGTGCGCAGCCGCAGTCACTAAGGCAATCCTGACTATTATGGAACGTTTTATTCCTAACCCGCGATTGATGCCGGTTACCTGAAATTAATTTTTAAACTAACACGACTTACTAACGTCAAATACTTTGTGCGAAATAGCTAACTAAAATTAAGGTTTTTCGGTGCCTTAAACAACAGCTACAGAATAATACACTAAGCATGGTCCCCCGTGTTTTTGACCGATTTTTTTTTAAAGAAATTCATACTGTACAACTCATCAATATAGAGGTTGGACGTTGAAATCGCATTTTCTAGACAGCTGTGTGAAGATTTATTTTTGTGTTACAGAGCTGCTTTCACTGGTACAATGATAAGAATCACACCTAAAAGAGATGTGATAACTTATGTAGTCAAATATGACTAAAACTGTAATAGTAACTGTAAATACACTTATGAATATTTATTATTCTGTGGTATAGTAAGTAAGAAGTATAGTAAGAAGTACGTAAGATGAGACTTGGCGAGCGGGAGAAGCCGGGTGTTAGCGCAGCTGTACTGTCGCTCACGGAAATAGTTATATGTTTATTAAGGAAAGGCAACTGCGACGCATACGTTGTCGCTTTAACTCGCCCTTCCACTTCGCCCCTCTGCAAAAGGGACCTATAAACACGTGCTGTGCGATGGCGCCCGTTATACAATTAATTACCATAGAAAATTACGGAATTGCGTAAACATAAAAATAACTAATTATTAATATTTTCCGCACATTTAGCGTGTCCATATGTAATTGATTTGTATTTGAATCGGTGAGCACATTGCAAAGTGGTCTCCGTCACGAACATATCAGCAAATGTCGGGATTTTTATTACAAAGCGTCTTACTTAAAGACTTTTTCAAATAATAAAGTGTTAAATTGTATAGTTTAAATATACAGATTTCTGGTTCTACTGTCTTCAATAGGATTTCAAGATTTTTAATACAAAACAGACATTGCAGATATTCGGCTTGCGATCATATCAACAAAATTTGTTTCATTTGTAACATGTGTTCCAAATTGAGGTAATAATAAATCATCGGTTTTTGAACCAGGTCGTTGGTGGACCAGGGGCTATGGTTTCACTGGGAGGCGTAAGTTCGATCCCGGCGTGAATGAATAAGTCTTTGTCTTAATTTTTCAAGTACATATGATTATTTCCACCACTGGGATTTCTGTATAGGAAAACATCGTGGAAAAAAACATCTCAAAAAAAAAAACGTAAGTATGTAAAGTTCACAATTCGCAGTACGCCGGCGTGTGGTGTGCTACCATAGCCGAATCGCCCTCGGTGAGGGTAGACTGTGCCCAAAAGTGGGGTCGTATGAGGCTGATAAGGTGTTTGAACAAAAAAAATATAATGTCGAATATAAGTTCCGAATTCCATTGTATAAAGTACGCTAGGATGGGACGCTCATCGTATTCTTTTTAAACGCTTACTCCGCAACATGTTATAAGAAATTCATTGGTAGCACCAGTACGATATAAATAATACTAACCTACCTTTTATGTTAAGAACGCCCAGTGGGTTGGTGATTTTGTAACGTTCCATTTGCTTATTTTCATATAAACCACGTTTTTTGTCATAACAATCCATTTATCACTCACGTTTTTTTTATGAAATTACCCATTAGCTTTTAGACTCGTAAAAGTTTATAAGTGCCTCAACACGTTAAATGTGTAAACGTAGGTAATGTGCTTACGTAAATAATTGTAGATAAGTAGGCATCCTTGAAAAGAAGCCTTATCTAAGACACTTACGAAAATTGATGTGTACAGTAATATTATGCTGAATACCGCATTAGTTATAATACACATTACTACTAAATTGTTTTCTTTCATATTGCCAACTAGATTTTGCCAGCGGCTCCGCCTGCCCTTAATTCTGTTATCAGCATGGAACTCTTTAATTTAATCCTTGATTGTACTAATGAAGTTTGCTATAGTAAGCTATAGCTGTAGCTATAGTTCGTTTAAGTTCGGTTATAGTTATTCCCGCGGGAACGTTTGCATTTTTCGGGATAGTATCATCCCCATCATCATGACGTCAGAATGGCGGGCAACTCTACTGTTTACTAAAAAGACCACACGTAGGCCGTAAGAAAATTGCATGGACTTACCCAAATTTGACGTCATATGTTTTTGATAACGTTTTTTGTATAAAATGGGGTGTAGTGAGTAGTATGTTTGTTTTCGTGTGTGTGATTAGTTTCACTATAACTATTAAATATAAAAATTAGCGCTAGGACAAAAACGTAGCCGCGAGGAGACGCACAGATTAATGACGACTGACTAACGCACAGAGTATGCAAAGAACGAAAGCCTAGCTCGAACGATCCGAACATCAACCAGACGATTCATTCTTTACTAAGCAAACCCCCGCCCCAGCCAGACCGTGTCTGGATGAGGATAACCCGAGCCAGAGCCATCAATCAACTGGCAATCGAGAAAGCGTCGCGACGGCTCGCTTTAGTACTGAATCCCCTACCGAGACCTCTGCGACCCGCGGGATACCGTCCGAACCGGGGAATAATTGCACGATGCGACCTAAACGCCATTGCAAAGGCGGTAAATTTGAGTCCTTTAAGAGGACGAGTTCTCCGACGCGCGGGGGTTGGTTTTATCCGTCCACTGAACCCGTTGCTGTAACAAATGTAAATATTCCGAAGACCACCGACGGTGGAACAATTGCGTAATTTGTTGAAGCAACTGAAAACGCGATAAACTTTTAACTGACATATCGATCAAGGGGTATTAAGGCAAGGAGATTAATGGACTACCGATCAAGAAATGGCCTGGAGTTAGCGCTTCCAGGTCATTAGGATCCGACGAGATCGGACAAAGCGGTAGTAAGTTTAATACCGCTTTGACGTTGCAAAATACCGTTTGTAATTCCTCAAACGTGAGGACCGTTTCTCCAATCACACGGCGGAGGTGAGTTTTGGCGACCTTGACAGCTGCTTCGAAAATACCGCCCCACGAAGATAGCCAGGAGGATCAAAAATCCAAGTCACGCCCCGTTTGGACAACTCCGAATCAATCAATATACGTATAATTGTCCGACAAAGGACCTCCTTCAAATAGCGATCTGCACCCTTGAAATTGGTACCACAGTCCGAGCGAATTAAATGAGGGAGACCACGCCGACTGACAAACCGCGACAGACATGCGACAAAGGCCTCCGTAGACAAAGCTGAAACGAGCTCCAGGTGCACAGCCTTGGAAAACAAACAGACAAAGACGCATAAATAGGCGATCTTAATCTGTCGGGCATTGCGAACACTTGACGTCTTCACCAAAAACGGACCCGCGAAATCCAACCCACCCATTTGTGGCTGGGTCAAGGTTCCCTTTAACCTATAACAAGAGATACATCTAAAAATGACGCTCCGAGCTGCTTGTCTGGCGGACAAAATCCAGAACTCTCGCTGCAGACAAGCCAGCAATGCGTTGAGACCGGCATGACAGTTCCTAATATGGCGGTCCCTGATCGGCAACTCAAAAAAATGACCGCTCTTGGGCAACAAGAGAGGATGCTGAGCCCCATAGGGCAATTCTGAGTTACGAAGCCTACCACCCACTCGCAAAAACTCCAACTCGTCCAGTAACAAATTAAGACGAGCAAGACTTCCCCGCAATTTCCCGTTCTCTGAACGGAGAAGACAAATTTCCTTTCCAAACGACTGAGCATGTACCAGTCGAACACAGGTGAGGAGAGCATCCTGACGCTCTTCAAGAGACAAGGCTGAAGACGTCCTTGGCTGTGACCTGTTCCTTAAGTTGTGGGGAAACCTCTTTATCCAACCGGTGACACCAACGAGCTTGTTGAGAGAACTGAACCGATTAAGTAAGAAGTTTGGTTTAACAGCAAAGACCTTTAACCCTGGCAGAGGGTCAACAAACTCCACAACTGTATGAGGCCAAGTGTCCTCAGAAGAGGCCAGCCAGTTAGGACCCCACCAGAGCGGGTGATTAACGACTTGCGAGGCAATCAGGCCCCGTGAAGCGCAATCTGAGGGATTCAAGGACCCTGGCACGTGACACCAATCCAGAGACACCGCAGAAGACTGGATTTGGGAGACACGATTGGCAACAAAGGTCTCTAGGGCATGAAGGGACGCCTTAAGCCAAGACAACACGATTTGGCTGTCTGTCCATGCCGTGACGGAGTCAAATTGGACCCATTGACCCAAGGTGGAGAAGACATGGTTGAGGAGTCGAGTCAACAATGCAGCTCCTGATAACTCCAGCTTGGGGATCGTTAACTTGGTCCGCAAAGGTGCAACCTTACTCTTTGCGACCACCAGACTGACGCGAACATGACCATTGCTGTCAACAGTGCGAAGATTAACGACAGCCGCATAGCGGATTCCGACGCGTCAGAGAAACCGTGAAGACTGGCCCGATAACGACCTGGGGGTAAGATCGAGCGAGGCTCGGAGACATGTTGAAGGTCCGAAAGTGTCTCATAAAAACGTAGCAAATAAGATAACAGGTCTCCGGTCAACGGGGTATCCCAGTCGAGACCAGAAATCTAGAGCTCCTGTAGGAAACATTTGGCCCAAAAGAATACAGGAGCCACCCAACCATTACGATCAAAGACACGCGCTACTGTGGACAGAACCAGCCTTTTAGTCCACCTCTTCATTGTGTCTGACGGTTCAACCGAGTACGTGAAGATATCCTGAACTGGCCGATATTGAACTCCGAGGACCGCGATGGAGTCAGGATTCTCAGGATTCTGGAAGAGATGGGGCTCCTGCTGATGTTCTGACGGCAAGTCTTCTAAGACGGCATGTGAATTGAAAATCCATTTCCTCAATTCATTACAACCTGCCCGTAACAATCCGATTAGCTCATCTCTCAGGACTAACGCCTCCTCTACAGACGAAGCACCCGTACAAATATCGTCTACGTAAGCGTCAGAAGGGAAGACAGCAGCTGCGCGCGGGAAATTCAGACGCTCACGATCAGCCAAGTGTAGCAACGAGCGAATTGCTATAAACGGGCTCGACTTTAGCCCGTAGGTATTGGTGTTCAGCTTATAAATAACCAATGGAGAGGCAGGATCCTCTCTCCACAAAATTAGCTGAAACCGCCTATCTTCTGGGTGTATCATGACCTAACGGAACATCATTTTAATGTCAGCCACAAATACAACCTGGTGGCCACGGTAACCAGTCAAGATGTCCGAGATGTCTACCTGGAGCTTAGGTCCCGACATCAGGTAGTCGTTCAAGAATACGCCCGAAGATGTAGGCGCCGAACCATCGAACACCACCCGTATCTTACCATTTTAATAATAACAGATCCGAGATCAGTCGTAACAGCAACCAATCCACCTGGCTGGAGTAACATGGCCTTGTCCAATCCGAGCAATCCAAGGACATCAGCGCCAAGCAGAAGCTCCACAGGACCAGGTAGGTGGAACCTTTCATCGGCTAACTGCAGACCAGACGAGAGATCCAGCACGTCCGTCGGCAGGGGCACCTGAGGGTGATGACCTAAAATATCTCTCACGACAACAGCTCCTAGATGATACTGCATGCTAGGATGGAGCAAGGAGGAAAAGGAAAACGAGGCTGTACCCACGACGTTGTCCACCCGTAGACCCCCTACTCCAGAAATCCCATGACTCCGCGAACTTACCTGTAAGCGGAGACGCTTCTCCAGCCACAGCGACATTCCTAAGCGCACAGCGACACCCCTGAGCGCCTGAGTCCAAAATGGCGAGCACAACCACACCAGGTCCGCGCGGAGAATGAACTAGAACCTGCGCGGTGGGCAAAACTGTTGTGACAGGTGGTGGGGAGACCGGTGAAGCGGCTACCACGAGTCAACGGGCGTTGTCCCGACCCGAGCGCCGTACTTGGCTCCGGGCCTCCTGTGGCTCTAAATGCCCCACGCTTTAACCCGTATAAGCATACGGGTCCCAAGTGGACATAAGTGGGTGCCGAGACGCACGTGCCATCGGCGGCGTGCGATAGCCACCCGATCCCGCACTCAACTCGTGACTAACGCGAGAACGCTCTGCGATAGGGAGGGGCAGAGACTCATACTCCGCGTAATGTGCCCGTTCCGCAATACCTACCTGAGCGGAAGGGGTTCGCCCGCGGTGAACAGGGCGGGGAGTCTTAAGTCATCGTTACGATTTTTTTTTTTTTTTTATTAATTAGGCTTACAAGTTTTTAATCCACACAAGTTACCGTAATTTATCTCATTCTACGGAAACCTTATTTAATGCGCAACACATACATTGCCAATTGTTATTGTTTAAAAACTACAATACAATAATAGTGATGTCATTGCCTAATACAGGAATTTTTATCCGCATAAGGAAATAAGGACCAATCGACCTATACGTAAAAAGACCAATACTCAAAGGGACTAATACTCAGAAGAAAAAAAAACCAGGTATACCGATAAAATAAAAGGAGAAATGCATCCCTATAATATTCTGAATACCTACTACGTTTCTTGGTGTATTGTGGTGTATAGATTACTTTTGTAAATTTGTACTTGAATTATTTTTTGCTTTAACATGTATGTTATTTATTTACTTAAATTTGATGCGCTGTAGCGCCATCTTTTACAACAAAGGGTTGGCTATTACCTACCCACGGCTTCACAGGTTTCTATTGGATACTTACCCAATCCGGACATGTTTATGACGGTAAAATAACTGACGTGCACTTACGCCGTCATCTGTTAGAAATGTATGGAACCCGATGATGTTTATGTGGATAAACTAACTTACACCGCCATCTATTAGAAATGTATGGAACTCTAAGCCAGCGCACGCCATGTAAAGCTCCCAGTTTTTCGTCATTTTTAACAAATATCGTCATATTTCAACAAATCAAGACAAAACAATATTAAACTATACGTATAAACCATCCTCTTGAATCACTCTATATATCGATGAATGCATTAAATCCGTTACAAAGTTTAAAAGATCTAAGTGTAAACCTGACTCAAAATCTATTTGCAAATCTTGTTAACATAACCTAACTTTACTTAATGTTCACTTTTTCTGTTAAATTAATTATAAATCATTAAAATACTTAGTACATGATTACTTTTATTGTCACATTTTTTAACCTGTTTTCAAATCACGACACTGCTTAAATATAAAATCTACAAAATTCCGAGTTTACGATAAGAAATATTATACGTATTTATGTATATGTTGCATAGACTAACAAAGCGAAAGAAGCGCGTCAAGGTCATTTTTCTTTACCCGAATTGCAAATAGATTTTGAGTCAGGTTTTAAGTACATCGCTACAGACGGCGGGAAGCGGGAAGCGTAGATGTGTTCAAGTTAAAATATTTTTAATATCTACTTCACTTTCTAAATCTTATTATTTAAATAACAACAAAACTTAAATATGAAGAAGTGAATAGAATTGGTATATATTCCTTACCTGGGTTAAAAAAAATCTGATAAGCATGAAAGGAACCAGAGTATTCTTAGAGTTTGAATAATACATACAAGTGTTTGAATAACATCATTATTTTCACGGTTCGTTGCATTTTCCAGGACAAGCTCTTGTGGTCGTACGTGGGCAGTTGCTGCGGTGAACACACACAGACGTCACAGTTCTGTTGGTAATTGGTGTCCTACTAGACTAACCATATGCGGGGATTTCCCCTGACATTTCACGTCAGACAAATTATTTATAGGTATGAGGCATGAGGCACGCTTTGGTTAGGCTGTCGCTACACGTGTCGACGTTTTCTGTATAAATTACCAATGAATCTTTTCAGAGAATGTTCTGATATTTTGCAGTTTCAATTACAGAGGTTTCGTCGTCAATTGTCATATATTTGGCTTATTAAATAAATACACCTTACAAAGTGCCGTAAAATGAACACACATTAAAATTAAGGGCATAAAATCCTCTAAAACTGAGCATAAAATCCTCTATAAGATAAACCCCTACATAAATTGGAGGAGTAAATTTGTATCATAAAACCTAATTACAGTCTTTACTTTGAGTCAAGTTCACGAATGAAACTGCAGTAATATGTCTATCAGTTTTCTTCCAAATAGAGAACCAATTGACAATGTGTATGGGACGTATATCACTTTTGTGTTATAACATGTCCCCCTATACCTCATCAGTGAAGTAAATGTGCATAGAAATCTAATTAGAGTCTTTACTTTACCTCAAGTTCACGTATGAAACTGCACCAATATGTCTATCAGCTTTCTTACAAATAGAGAACCAATGGACAATGTGTATGGGACTTCTGTCAATGTGACAATGTGTGTGAGAAGTTGTGCATCGCTCTTGTGTCAGCATTTCTGTGACAGTGCAGTTTTACTCAGCCAAATTACAATAAAATAAATTCAGGTCTTTTTATCATTCGACGTGCACTCACATATAAGGATAACAAACATTAAAGAATAGCATTTATGTAGCATATCATATCAAATTGTAATTGTGTAGGTAATAAACAATATGATATTATCAATTGAATCCTTTATCATCCAGCATCTTCAACTTTACGAAACAACCCGTACACAATGGTCATTTTGGACTTGTGAAAAGCGATGACCGAGTCTTGGAATGAGAAAATAGTACCATCTCATACTGTAAAATAATTCTTATTACACTATAACCTTTGATTCACTGTGTGACAGGATTTTTCTAACATAAATAAGATTACGTGATTTGAATTCCTTATTCCATTGTTGAAAACATTGTCAATTGATATGGTTGTCTAACACGTCACGTTTCTAAGTTATAGTGTCAATACTATTTACGTGTACCCTCGTAAAAAACAAAAGATCAAACGTTGTTAATTGCAGATTTCTTTTAATACTGAAGTCTGTACGACTATAAATTAAAAGTTTTAGTGGTCTTAAGATAATTCTAACAGTTTATTTGGGTAATCATAACATTTTTTTCGAAAGTCATGAAGAAAAGTAACCACCGCAAGTGTTTAAATCATTTGTTTGTAATGAAAGAGGATTCTACTCTTCACAAGAGGCAAAGTTAATATTTCATCATTTTTTGGAATATTTGGCTCATTTTTTATATTGACCACTTAAACCTCAGCTATTTTGATTCGTTGTCACTTGTCAATATATATAACATTTTTTTTGTGTAAAATTAATAATTTAAATAAAAAATATGATATACAATTTTGATACTGTCTTTATTTATTTATAGTACATCAATTTATCATAACTTTAAAATGATACGTGTTACAAAAAATCTATTTAAGTTTTTCTGTTCAGCAGGTTTATTTTGATAAAAAATAGCCGTTTCATTAAATGTTAGAGCACAAAAAAAAAATTTGTCACACAGTGATTGATCAATTATGGTTAATTATCAAATATTATAACATTACTTTTAAAGCTAGGAGAATTATTTATAAGAAGGTAAAATTTGTTTTTTGGAAACGATATTCAAAGTTAAGCAAAGTCAGGCTTGGTCACTACTTGGATGGGCAGCCGCTTAGCAGCACACTTTTGTTTGTGTTTGTTAATTATGTAAATGTAATAGGTACGGAATTCTCGGTGCGCGAGTCCAACTCGCACTTGGCATGCTTTTAGTTCTAGGCTAGTTTTTTTTTGTCCTACAGACAAACAAAATGTGATTAGAGCCACTTAAAGACGTAAGACTATGACAGTTTACCAGATTGGTTATGGTGATTTTAAGGATTTGAGAATCTTACATCCGCATAGGATTAGCAGATAAGTGTTGTAGGAAAAAAGTTGTTCGATGAATAATTTACAAGATGGTGAGGACTGATTAGTCCTTATTTATTTACAGAAGAGGTGATTCCAATGGGAATAGGTTGTTCCGCGGGTGAAACAGCAATGTTCTAATAGAACAAAATCAACTTTTCATGTTTAATTACTCGCTTACAATTTTTTATATCGTTTTGAGAGGAAAATAGTCAAAATGACTAAAACAAAAGGTGAAGCTAATATTCTATCTTTCGACGGAGCACGCCCTATTTAGAAACACACGAAAATGTAGCGCCTAAAAAAGAAACAAAAAAGCCGGAAAGTGAGATTAGTGAAAAGTCTTGATAGTTTAGAAGTCCATATCTGGCTGTGTTCATTTTGCTCATTTTTGAATTGAAAAGTGAAAGGCCCATTTCAGACTTGAACTATTGGCGCTCCCACTTCGTTTAAATTAACAATTCATTCCTTAGTTAACAATCTACTAGGCGAGACCGGGGACAATTGAACCATTTTTAGTTTTAGAGTCGATTGTAAAAAGATTATGACAGTTAATCATAAAAATATATACTGACCAGCTAACATAGGCATAGAGTAAAGTAAACATATCAAAGTGTCTGTGAATTGTGTAGGTTAAAAGCTATTTGCGTTCAACCTGAGCGGAAGAAAGTGGCACGACTGATTCCTAGCAAGGGTCAATTGAACCAAGAGATTTGAGTTAAAGAAAAGCATAAATGCAACTTAATCATATGTATTAATATATTAATTTGAAACACATCACAGAATCAGTCTAGAATTATCACTGAACATAAAAATAAAAATTTATACAATTTATTTATGTAGTTCAAACATATTTTTTTTCCTATGCTAAAAAGTAATAGACGAATCAACTAGCCGTATTTTGCGTTTTCTTGAATGTAACTAGTGTTTAACTAGTCAGCCAAGGTAAACCCCAAAAATACCAGTAAAATCCTTACTTTTATTCGTATGGCACATAGTATTGTGCAATTTCCCCTTTGGTGAAATTGACCCCTAAAATAAAAATAATCGGGCAAAATCGAGTTTTTTATATTTTTTCAACTTCATGCTTAAAATAAAACAAAAGCTAAACATCTAAACAAAAGTAATGGCGAGTGTCCCCATGATTTGATATTGTTGAGCTCAGTTTCTACGTAATTATAAAACCAAGTTTTTTCCACAGGCAAGATTGCTAACATTAATACATAAAGAAAAAATCTTCTTCATGAGTCTTTTGGACAGACATGATTTTTGATCACATTTTCAATTGTGACATGTATACTATATAAGAATGAATAGAAGATTGGTCATATAAGTCAGTCAGTTTTTCTTGTTCTATTTCAGGGCGTCTAAAACAAAAATAATTTCAGCACAAATTATTACTAAAAATTGGTATCGGATCAAATGAACCACGTGCAGGCAAAGCGGGGGCTAAGACCTTTTTTTTTAAAAATTTTACTTTCCTCAAGGCAAAGCAAGCGTTTATAGAATACACAGGCGGTAATGACGCACCGTACGTACCGTCAATTCTTTGTTCAGTTCAATTGTGTAAGTCGGCGGCCGATCGTAAAATCCGGCAGATCACGAAATTCCTAGGCAGATCGGCACTGTATAAGTCATGTATGATAGGTTTGGATCGGTTTCTCTTTTGTAAACGTAGATGCGGAGCGAGCGAAGCGAGCGGAGCGTTCCAGCCAAGCTTCATATAATAATCTGTTCAGTTATATGATAATTTCTATTCCATACTGTAAGATCTGCCTAGGAATTTCGTGATCTGCCGGATTTTACGATCGGCCGCTGACATGCATACAAGCTGTCTTGTTCAAAATATGAACTACGCTCAAAGCGAGTAATTGGGACGTTCTTCTTTTCTATCGACAATCTAAGCGATTAATTCTTAGATTTTACAAAAAAAAAGTCTTTTCTTTAATAAAATTAGACTTAAATAATTATACGGTTATCGTAGGTTTCAAAAACATATAAATAATCGAAGTATTACTAAGTAATTTTTTTTAATTGCAAGTTTTGTAGGATTAGTAACAAAAATGCTTTATTGTATGTAGATCTTCAGTTTTTAATTAGCTTGCTCAACTAGAAAACAAGCATTTATTTTCATCTAGATCGATATTACAGAAAACTTATTATAAACATTGTTTTGCATTTTAAGACAACAACCTTCGTATCGTGTAATTCTTAAAATAAAATAGGTTTGAAATCTAACTAACAACTTTTGTGTTCAGTGTGTAATAGCGGAAAAGATTATTTTGGTAATTATTTTCAATTCATTGAATCATTAGCTACTTTGACGTTTAGCTTTAAGGGGGACGAATTTGTGATAGAGTGATAAATACTTATTAGCTGACATACTAACTTAACCTCTTAACATTTTTAAAGTTTGGGAAGCGATTATAAATATTTCTCCTAAAATGATACTTTGAGTCTTAGTTGTTGGTAGAACGATTTCTTTGGTAGATTTAAAATCAGTTTATTTTCTTTTCGCTTAATTTACTTTTCACATTCTTTTCTTGGTTGATCAAACTCTTTGTTCTTTTACAAATCAACTGTATCATCAATCAAAACTGAAATAGTAACTTAGATTTAGATATGTTTTGTGTTCATGCTGATTTTAACTTTTTTTCATCCTTCTCAATAATTTTCGTTGTTCTCAACCGATTCGACCGATTTTCAGATGATTAGAATTAGTTTCTACATGAGCATTTCCCTTTTATACAAGGTAATGTCTTAGCCTTACTTTAATATCTTTGTAGTGTTTTGTTTTACTTCTGCAACTTTTTCTCATTTTTTTCACGTCAGCGTCCGTCAGCGTCACAGCCTTTCCGACACAGATAATAGTATTTTTCAATTTACCTGATTAAAATAACTGAAGATGTAATGACTAACACTTAAAAAATAATAATTAATTATTGTAAAGTAAAACCCATGACCCAGCATATCGTGATAAGAACATGAAACTTGGCATAAGTGATCATTAGGTAAAGCTAAGGTGTCGCCCTCCTTGGGTGGGGAGGGCCTTGCTCGGAGAGCGCCCCCGCCGGGCGTCGGAAAAAAAATCTACAAGATCCAAGCAAGCTACTTTGACAATATTGGTATCATTTTCGTTTAAATAAATGACAAGATATTCATTTAATAGCTCTGAATTGCATCTTTTGATAGTAAATTATGGAGAAATTATTAAAAATCTGAAAAAAAACATATATTTTTCTTAGGTTCGAAGAGCTCTAGGAAAAAAACGGGTTTATATTTACGAATAAAAAAATACTAAAAGAAAGACTCATTTATCTTAAATATGTATACATTACACATAGTTATTTTACAAATTAATTATAAAAAAATTGCCGGGGCGGCCTGCGCCACAATGATGCACGCTTTACCTAATCGAGTCGCACAAGCAAAGCGAAGTGCGTTTTTATTTTTTTTGCATTTGCACCTGTTGTTGCATTTTTTTGTGTATGTATTACTTTATAAGCTCGAGGAAAGGGTTTAGTAAATCAAGTTGGCACGCAAAGTTTGTTCTTTTTCGTCAATCCCCATTCCTGGAGATCAAGAATATCTTCCTACTTAGTAGCATCACGCTGATTCAGCGTGTCTTCTGTTGGTGAAATGTCTATCTTTTTAGGGTTCCGAACCTCAAGAGAAATTCTTATAAAATCCATTTATTGTCCGTCTGTCTGTCTGTCTGTCAAGACCCTTTTTCTCAGGAACGTGTTAAGGTATCAAGTTGAAATTAATAACAAATACTAAAGTCTACGGTCCCTTGAAGCTGCAAAAAAATCAACCTTCTAAGACAACGCAATAAAAAAGAACAGCCATTTTAGTTGCATATTTAAGCATTCATAAATTAATTAAAAACCTATGGGGTACTTATGAGATGAATGAGAGCGCTTTTTTTGTTTACTAAAATGTGTGACAGAAAGTAGTAAATAAAATCATATAAAGCAGGAGACAGCTAGTTAAATATTTTTTATATAATAATATATACCTTTGCATTTATTTTCTTCATATTAATAACAACATTTCAGAAGTTCAACAAATGCTTTTATATCAAAAGATTCTATATATGTTTTTTGTACGACAGGTTTGGACAGATTTTGTAACAATCCGCGGCGCATAGGGACACGATTTATTTGTATGGAATACGCCTCCGTCACACTTTTTGAATACTATGTCATAATTATTTTTCAAAAAGCAGTAATAACAATTTTCTATAAAAAAACGAAGGGACAACCCAAGCCGAGGCTCCCCCTTCGGGGAGCCCTTGTGCGTTGGGCGCTAAATGGACTGAGACTCCTTCCGAGTCTCGCCCCAAAAGCCCGGTGTAGCAGTAAGTGTTGCATCAGCCAACTGTAGTAGTAGTTGGCTTCGGCCCTAGGCCTCAGAATAGCCTCTTGTTAGTAATTTTCTTCTATAAAGTTAGGTTTTGTTTTGCATTTTATTTTTTTATAATATATAGAACTGCAAAAGTGAAACTGCAACCAATGTGCATATCTCTTCATTATCCCTATTTTCTAATGATACCTACCTACATAGTAGTAGTTATAGTTTTATTTGCATACCTTATACAATACTAAAGTCAAAACATTAGAACACCTGTACAAACAAAAAACAAAATAAAAAAAAAAAATTAAGGTCAATATACAGAAAAACAACATAATTATCACAAGAACAAACAAAACCAGAAGCCGAATGACAAAACCGAGAAAAAAATTATTTCGGGAATTTGGTAAATTTAATGACAATATTATTGTAATAATCACACTTCTAATAATCTATAACTGATGCCAAATCTGAAAATAATCATGATGGACAATGTCCAGGTTGATGACGTTGTCGCATGTCGCCGCGGCAACGTCGTCCTCCAATCTTACTTACAGCCTAAACATTTTTTCATTTAATTAATGTTTTGGCTGTGCTAATATTTTTGTTTCTCCTTCTTTCACGTCGCAACGGAGCACCGAACTAAACTGTAATTTAGCACAGGGATAGATTAGGAGATAGAGATGGACATAGGCTAAAATTCAAAAGTTTCCCCTTGAATAACTATAACTATATTCTATGTGAACAAATTATAGCTGGGGTAAGGTGACCCAAAGGTAACAAAAATAGAAAATTTTCAAAAAAAGTGGCACCAATATCATCTTTTAATATTATTTCTCTTCATATTAAAATTATTAAACTTGTGTCAACAGAAACATAAAATGGCACTTTCATAAGATCATGCCTTTGTCACAATAAAATCCGTATCTGAAACACTATTTTACTGTGCCAGGGGCACATAGGTACAAATGTAAAACCTAAGGGATCTCAACTATAAATTTTATATAAATTATGCTAATTTTTTAAAAGATTTTAGAACATCCGTAGACATTGGCATTGGCATTTTTGTCTTACTTGCAGTATTTTTAATAACCTTAAATAAAAGAACTGATACATGTTTCGTCGTTTTTGGTTATTCAAACAAAAAATGTTGTATAATTACTTGAACATTTCCCAATGGCGACTGTATCAAGATTGCGGCCTGCGTGCTGCTCAAACGCTATATTGAAATATTATACAGATACAGTGATATTTGCGTTGTATCATTGTACCCCATGTAACATTATGCCCCACCTTACCCTGCAGCTTGCAAACTTCCTTAAAATAATTGACTGCATAATATTTCTTATACTTATGCTATAATTAAGGAGTGGCGGTAAGAATCCCATACTCATAAACTAATTTTGCGCAGGGGGATCCGCGGTTAAAAGCTGCTAACGTATGTTTGTGTTGGCTACCGCTAATAGAAGTAAGAGTTCAAACTATTTATATTTCTTCTTTATATATATGGAATACAAGTGCGTACGTCTTTTGTTTTTGTTTTTCCTTATATGCGATTTTCTTAGAGGATTTTTTCTTAGTATTTTTGTATAATATGTCTAATACACGCACGCAATGCTGCTAACTTTATTTCAAATCACGCAAACGCTTGTTTCTACTTCGAATTTTTTTCTTGGAATAAATTAAAATCGTCACTCTGCATAACATAAAAAAACATAGGTATAGAGTAATTGAGAACCTAAATGATATGGAAGCTATGAAGACCCTCGGCTTTGTAATGCGAAATTCTACAAGCTAAAACACTAAAAATTCTTATTTGAATATGACAACCAAGTATGGAACCCAATTTACAAATCCAAGATAGAAACCACTCAAAAAATAATTATAACATTTCTTTGCTATATATATTTGATTAATTAAATAATCAACAACACTTATAACTGCAGAAAAAAAATCCATGATACCTTTAGCAAAAATACGTGAACTTTTGATGTTATAAATAACGAGTACACTGTACACGGATTATTGGGGCAGTCATAATTGATTGTGCATTATTATTTTCCACGCTGTACGTAGCTACTGTAAACACATAACATAACTCATATCGTAATCTCAAAATCTCAAAAGATTTTGCAAAACAGTGACAGGATTTTACGGATAAAAATTTATTGTAACTATTCGGTACAGCGTCATCTATGTTCATAAAAGTGAATTAATATTTGTTAAGTAAATTAAAACTTTAATTACCTAATTATCCTCGCATTTGTAGTGTAAAGAACTATGTTATCACTGGAGTGAAAATACAATTCCCGCTTCGTGTGTATTAAGGCCCTCAAACTACACCCTCATCGGTAATTGCTTACTTTCACCTCTCGGTGAACAATGTACAACTTTAATTCCTGTTTACGAATATTGTATGAACACAGAACAATTTATTTGTGCCACATCGATGCAATAGTTTTCGACCAAAATGCATATGATTTGTAGGTAGTCCATAGACTTGTATATGCTGTATTGTACTAAATATATGAATATTAGGAAGACAGGTATGATAAAACTATAAAGGTTTTTAAATTGATAACGGAACCCTAAAAAAAGGATTTTATTTATCTGTTTGTGAGCCATGTACTTCCGTTCGTAATTATGTAGGTAGGCGACTATTTCTTGAGTTTCGTAGTCAATATTTTACAGTTTTAGGTATAGTTTTGCCATGTCTTTCTGTACTCTGTCATTTATTCAGACTTTTAAGACTATCAGCGCAAAAGTACACAGAAGGACAATTAGTACCCGATATGAGTACAAGTAAAAGTCTCAATATTTTGAAATAAAAATAAGGGACCTTACTATTTAAACCTATGAAGGATAAAAAACTTCTAGGTACTTTTATATAAGGCGTTTCCGCGTGGTTTAAAAAAAAATTGGACATTAGGTACATCTAATTTTTGTCAAAATTATACATTTTTACTGTAAAAATATTGCATGCTTAGCTCGTTAGCCTTAGACACTTGATATTGTTTAGGTTAGTAGATGTTTGTTGAAAATTACTAAGTATGGTGTAGTATTTTTTTTTAATTGGATCTGGAACCCTGAAAATGAATGTCTGACGCTCTCTTAGCTGGCTGCTGACACGGTTTATTCAATACTAAGTCGGTACCTTACTATACTAAGTTATAAGTAAATGTGTGAGTTCAATGAAAAGTGCGTGCAAATTCAGCGGGAGTGGATAGACGTATCGATTTGTAGACGCTACATTGCGTAAAGCCCTCGGTCAACAACACTTGCACATGTAAGGATTCACATAACCAGGCTTTCTGATTTCACAATGTTTTTTAAATTATAAGTTAATGTTGAAATACAATAGATAGTAACAAAGTTTATGGAAAAGTACTTAGGGTTATATAGACATGTTCAGGGGATATTTCAAAGAAGCTGCACGAAACTAATTTATGAGGCAATGGTAAATAGAATTATCAGTAGAGATTGACTAGTTTAATGAACAAGTATCAGAGGCGGACTATCCCTAAGGCAAACTAGGCACGTGCCTAGCGCGCAAAGATACAATGGGGCGCGCGCGCGAAATATTTGAAAATAACAAAAAAAAAATGTCACTAAGTATCAGTATGCTTACACAATATGAAAAGGTTTTTTAATTATATAGAGACCTAGAGCTTCCGAAACGTGCTCTGCCTTCTTGATTATTCCTACACCGTACCTATACCATAGTATAATTAATTGCCAACTACAGTCATCATCATTAATGTATACTACTAGTACTACCCAATTATAATTTTTAATCTATGGCCGCTAGAACGGCGCCGATTAGGTGCTTGCCTAGTAGCTTAAGAGCCAGTGGAAAGCTACCTGTATGTATTTGACCGGACCTGGGGTTTTGTACAGTGAGGCCCCTAAACCTACCATATATGGGATGGATGGATGAGATGGGGGGTCACTAAGCCCCAAGTGGTGGACGCAGCGCGCGGTCAGGTAAAACAGGTATCGATTTTTCGCGAATTTTAAATGCATTTGAATTTATATTTGCGACATTTGGATTTTAGAAATTCGTTTTCTGCGAAGAGAAAATTTAGAATATCTAATAGCGGCGCTAGTAAGCTGCTATATGCGCCTTAAGTGAAAATTTAATTACTAATTTATATTGAAAATAATATCGTTCTCCAAAATTTTTTCCCGTACGACAAGAAAAGCAAGGCGTTGCATTTGATAAACTCTCAATTAATATCCACTAAAACTCTAGCACCTCGTATATTCGTGTATAGCGCACGCTTTGCTTTTCTTGCAGTCGTACGTGGATATAAATTTTTTTATATTCATTTTGAAAAAATATTTTTTACTTTTTACTACAATTTTCGGCTAGATTGAATTTTATATGATTCTTATGTTTTAAGAAAAGCAAGTTTTAAAAAAAATCTTTTTTTACTTTTTTTTGTTTAATTTAAAGTTTCATCTTGAACCATCAAAACAACGTCAAAATTAGAACATATTTCAGTAGCAGTAGGTACTTTAAAAATCACAGAATAAATAATAATAAGTAATAAATCTAAAAATTTTAGAGTTCTATTTATTCCGTATTATTATAATTGTATATTATTTATTCCAACATTTTTGAAGTCCGCAGAAAAAGGAAGTAAGCTCGTCTTATTAGTAATCTGGACGAAAATTAAACGCTGCATAGGTAACTGTTACCTCTGCTTTTAGTGAGTAAAATGATATAGTATATACCTTTTTTAGTCGTTTTTTAAAAATTTAACAAAACCGTAGTTTTGGTTATTATTAACTGTGATTTACAAAAATCAGGACTATTGAGAATTAGAAATATAAGGATCATAAAACTGAAGGTTTGGCTACTAGCTCTTCTAATCAGTAGTTACGTAGACTTACGCCATCTATCTTTACATGGAGGAATTAATATAAACCGAAAAGTCTTCGGGACCTATCTTTTGTCGTAGTTTAAGTTTTACTCAACAGATGGCACTTGTCCCAGCTTGTCCATAGTAATTGTAGATGGCGCTACGATGTACTTTCGTTTGACTTACGAATGATATTGTTAATTTCTAGTGTTCAAGAAATTTATTTTGGCTGTCCTAAAATTGAAAATAAGACATTAATACTCTAAGCATTTATTTTAGCCAAAGATTATCTGGGAGATATTGCTACATCGCAGAGGATCGCCATTTGTATTAGTTTTCTAAAATGTTATACTATTGTTATTATTTATTTATTTCTTCAAGCATCGATTTCAAAAACAACTGTAGATGTAGATAGACCTTATTGAAGGTACTGCAAATATCGTGACAGTTTTTTGAAACTATACCATAGTTCCTTTTCCGTTCATACCTTTAGCGCCACGCTTTTGAGGCGCAGCGCAGTATACAGGTTGTCAAATAAATTGCTATCCCTACCAGGGAGGTTATTGCGAACAGTCTCATGTTATTCAGACTCTGGAATTTGTGAGAGAAATATATGCAAGTCTGTCTTACCTCTTGAAACCCGTTATTGTTATTTATGTTATATATTATTTATGTGAATTTACTTGCACACAATTTTCTCTCGAATTCCAGAGTCCAAATAGCTCGAGACTGTTCCCAATAAGGTCTATTACCATTTCAGCTTGTTTTAGCTATGTGGGTGGCATTCTGTGACTTTACTTTTGCGACGAATTTACTCGTTTTGGATTTTATCACGCAAAGAAACAAAAAAGAAACCAATAATTGCTTTCTGCATAGCTCGCTGAGGGAATTTGACGTTGCTGTACCATAAGTTATCACGAGCAACACACATTTTACTTATGTTGTAGTATTTTTTACCTTCGGTTTAGCCATTTTTATTTCAAGGTTATGACGAAGCTGTGCTGAGATCTCAGAGCATCGTACCTATGCCTTCAGCGATTCTGCCAAGACCACTACGTCTCGTAGACAAATCGAAACAAGTATACAATCTGTATTGAAAAACTTAAAGTCAAACATATGTAAATTATTATTTTTTGTTTTTATGTAGTATACCGGGCGCAATATGTAAAGCGTCAAATATCGTCAATCGTGTAAAGGAATTCAGTTATTTAAGAGTAGGTACTCCGACATTTCATAGTACTAGTTGGATTATTACCATTATGATTATATTCTTGCACAATCATATGTATACATATACTTATGTACACTTCAAAATATACATACTATGATAAATGCGATAAGTAGTAGTCTGTTCACGTCACAACAGAGCCTCCAATTGAGCTTAAACTACGCACAGAGATAGATGAAGAGACGGAGAAGAACGTCGGCTAGACGTTTTATATCGTAAAAATAGAAGTTTCCACAAGATTAACCGAATTCCACGTCCATGAATATATAGCCACAGCTATAGCTTTCTTTTGCAACTTTGTTACTAAGTTTATACCGGAATATATTCTGAGAGTGGTCTTAGAAATCCTACGCCAATACAGCGCTGGCAACAACTAGTACACATATAAATATATACATAAAGACACACATAAATATACATATGACACAAACAGTCACACAATAAGTGTTATCAAGAATTAATAGAACTAAAAAATAAATAAACTTACATAGGTACTAGTATATTTAATAAATATAGTAGTAACAACCCGCTGCAATCCACCATCGGCCGCCCGGCGCCAAATGTGAGAGGGCGCAATACACAAACATGCACACATACCCATAATGCATACACATATTAACAGACGTTTTACATCACGAAATAGCCCAGCTCCCAATTGACCATTCACACGACAGTCCGGCAATGCATGCACATCATTTAACTTACTGTCACTTCGAAAACAAACCTAAGGGAAGAAGAAGTGACAAGAAACTTCCCTAAGCGCGAAACCCACACCCTTAAAGTATGTATCATGTAAATTGATGTAGATGTGTCGATCTAAAAATCTCCCTTTTTAAAGTTTAAGTTAAAAACATAAATCATTGCTATATTACATCAATACAAAATTTTAAACTACTTCTTCGTTACTTCAGTGTGCCGGACAACAATTTGCGGTAGTCTATGGAATTAGCGGTCATTTAAAGGTTTTAAAAAAGAAAAAAAAAATACTTTTGATATGGGTAACAGCTACTTCAAAAACGTCGTTTGCGAGTTAATCATAGTTTACAGCTATTATGATAATTTATAGCCGTTTAATATCGGTTCAACCCGAGATTAGGTTATTGGAATATTTATTTTTTGTTTGCCGAGGCAGACTCGGCAATGATCGCGTGTCGCGTGCGTTTGACTTTTTTTTCGGTTTCGGTTTTGGAGGCGCAGCAAAAAATAGTAACTACTGGTCGCTGACTACTGGAATATAATTTTGATAATTTTATAAATTATGCACCTATACGGATTATTGGTTGAAAATGAGTAGCCAGAAGCATGGTTTTTGTTGTTGTCAAGTAATAGTTGAGTAACAATAGGTAACTCTGTTGTTCGATTTTTTATGTCTAGACGTGGGACTTAAATAGGTCTATATTTTTTTTTATTTTTAAAATTCATCGTGTTATCGAATGTTAAGTGCAAGAGAGCATGGAAGCTGCATGTTTTTTTAATAGAAAATACTTAAATATGGCGGCGTTGAACTCCCGAAACACAGTCCAAGATTTTTGAGAATGTTATTAATTAATATTTTGAAAAACTTGTACTGTTGATTTTGATTTTTAAGAAACATTAAATACAATTGGAAATATTTGCAGCTGTAAAAAACATAACGTAGCCCTAGTTTAATACTTATATCATTCCTAATACTAATACTAGCCGAGTGTCAGGGGAGGTATTGGGATGTAGCCTGGACATAGCGAAGGCGTTCGATCGGGTCTGGCACCGGAGTCTTCTATCGAAGTTTTCATCGTACGGAGTGGCCGTGGGTTTGTGCAAATGGTTAGCTAGCTTTTTGTCCGGCAGACGCCACCACCACTTTGTCCAAGGTCTCTGACTGGGGACGGGAAAACTTAGTCCGATTCAACCCTACAAAAACACAAGTCTGTGCGTTTACCGCTAAGAAAACCCCATCCACTATGGCCCCACAATTCCAGAACACTCCCAGCTATGTTCAGGTCCGAGATCATCTGCAAGACAAGGTGAAGCGGGCGTCCAAGAGTTCTGGAATTGTGGGACCACAGTGAATGGGGTTTTCTTAGCGTGTTCTCAACAGAGTGAAGCCGTACTTAACGTACGTAGCAAAGGTTGCTGCTTTACAAGTCGCAAGTTCGGCCCCATATGGAGTACTGCTGCTTTTTCTGTACCCGGCACTTTGACTCGGTTCAACGACGGGCTGTGACAAATGTCAACGATGCCAAACTCACTTGCCGTATTGAGCCCTTAAGTCTGGGATGAGACTTTGCCTCCCGGTGTGTGTTCTATCGCTCGGACAATGGGTTGTATTATGATGAATTGTTCGAAATGATGCCCACGGCTACTTTCTACCATCGCACCACTCGCCATCGGCAGGGAATTCACTCTCACTCTTTAGAACCGAAATGGTCGCGTACAGTGCGGTTTCAGAGAAACTTCCTGCCGCGAACGCTTGGGTTGTGGAATGATCTCCCTGCCAAGGTCTTCTCCAAGGACTACAGAATGGGGTTTTTCAAGAAAGAAGTTATTAGATTTCGCTACGGTGACCGCTTACCATCAGGTGGACCGTAAGCTTGTTGTCCACACTAGTGGTATAAAAAAAAACAGTTTTCCGAACCATACTTTCTCAACCTTTGAACCAGCTGATGGGAAAACCTAAAGGCTCTTGTTTCAGTTTCATATATTGACATCGTAACACAAATTGATCAACGTATGGCGGCGTTAGAGTTTCCGCCTGTTTTTTCATGGCCTTTTTATTTATTTTTATTGAAAACAGCACAAAATTTACAGTTGTCAGTAACACGTTAAACTGGTCTAAGAACTGACGAAAATATAGAAGACATATAGGTATATATATATATATATTTATATATATCTTTTTCAAATGCAGGAATTCCCTCTGCTTATATGATCACGTTACGCTACGTGGCGCCCGGTACGCCCAGTAGCGATGCCCATGTCAAGCGTTTTTTCTCTTCTCTGACAGATCGAATTAAAATAAACGCTTCGATGAGACTTCCTATAATATTCACCCTGTATTTTGTTACGTGAGTGAGTTACGTGCAGTGGGAATGCGGTCGGTGGGAGCCGACATTGTACGCATGGTTGTTTTTTTTTTTATTTAATAATTTCGATTGGAAGGATTTCATATAAAACTATCCACTGATAGATTTGTTATGAACGTTGTTCTATAATTTTTAAGTTCGAGTTATGGTATGTATGTATGATGTATGGTATTTAAAATGTTGTTGAAAATATTTTGTCAGTCAGTCAAAAATATTCAAAAACATTATGGCACCATACGCTAGTATTTAGTTGTTTTGTTGTAATGTTAAATAAATATAAATATATTAAAATAATTATTCAGTTTATAATTATCGATGGACGTAGCTAACTTTTGAGTTAGCAAAATCAGAATTGCTAGAAAAATTCCTTTTTACGCTATTTTTTGCGAATACGAAATTCTATTCAAAAACCTTAAATATATAATGATTATGGTCTTTCTGGACATTCCTGAGTAGGTACAAGCTTGAATTCATCTATAATTTCACACATATAGCTTATTTTTCTTCATAATTTGTTTTGTGAAATTCATATAAAACCAGCAAACTGATGACAAAACTCTTTGGACTCTTTTTTTTCAAAAAAGTCATTTAGAGAATACGTTATTTTGTCATGAGTTGGTAGCAATGTGGTACATAGAGATTTGTCTCCTTATTGAAGAATCATTTATCAACGATTGTCACGTGTGTTGTGTCAACAAGTTTGAAAAAATTTAGTTTTACAAACAAATCAGTTACCGAAAAGGCTAGTACTATATAAACTTCATTTTCCTGTCAGGTTAAATAGCAGACAGAGCCATGTGAGGTACGCTTATATTTAACTGTCTTTGCCGGAGATAATGACTACAAATTATAGACAGTTTAAGTCTGTTATGCCTAATTTTAAAGCATATTACAGTTAGCCATTCTATGTGGTGGCTATACGAAATGCTTTGTCAAACTTGAAAAACTAGTAACCTAGCTAGGACCTACCTTACGCTTCAGCCTAAAACCTAAAACGAAACTTAACTCGCCTTTTACATAATTTAAAACATAATCTCACTTAGTTAATAAAACTCATTCCTTAAGTTAGTAAAGTAATGTACAGGCTATAATAGAACTATTTGCACATACCACAATCTATTATCTATAAATACAAAATATTTTAATACATTAAGCTAAAGAAAATAGGCACCGATACTTTAGACAAAACCAACTCATCGAAGCATAAACGCTACTGAATTCAACGGTCCCTCTTTTTTGTTGGTCCGTTACGAATTGCCAGATGTTGTACTATTTTATTTTATACCAACGTAGTACTTTTCACTGCGAAAAAATTAACAATTTTAACCAAATATGATAAACAATGAGAACTTCACTTTCCGGTATTTATTTGACATATTATTAGGTAGTATACCTACTTTACTTTTGCAGGCATTACATTACACAAAAACGCCAATAAAGCGTGCCAAACTTAAGGCTTTAAGACGGGGTATAATGGTAAAGTTCCCTTAGAAGAATTGAATTTTAACTTAAGTAAATCAAGTCCAAATAAATAATAAAATGATATAAGCATAATAAAGCATAAAAACATAATGCAAGAAAATTTTCTTTATAGAAAAAAATCACAAAGTTACCAATAGTTTTTGCCAATTTTTGATTTATTTTTATAACGGTACATATAATATAGCTGATATTTCATTTTTTTTTTTTTTTTTTTTTTATACCACTAAGGTGGCAAACAAGCCTACGGTCCGCCTGATGGTAAGCGGTCACCGTAGCCTATGGACGCTTGCAACACCAGCAGCATCACTCGCGCGTTGCCGACCCTTCAGAAATCTAATAACTTCTTTTTTGAAGAACCCCATACTGTAGTCCTTAGAGAAAACCTTGGCAGGGAGCTCATTCCACAACCCAAGGGTTCGCGGGAGGAAGTTTCTCTGAAATCGCACTGTTCGCGACCATTTTGGTTCCAAAGTGTGAGAATGAATTCCCTGTCGATGGCGAGCGGTGCGATGGTAGAAAGTAGCCGTGGGCATCATTTCGAACAATTCCTCAGAACACAATCCATTGTACAAGCGGTAGAACACACACAGGGAGGCAAAGTCTCTCCTCAGACTTAAGGGTTCGATACCGCAAGTGAGTTTGGGATCGTCGACAATTCTCACAGCCCGTCGTTGAACCGAGTCAAAAGGGCCAAGCTGGTATCCGGGTGCACCCGCCCAGAGATGGCAGCAGTACTCCATATGGGGCCGGACTTGCGACTTGTAAAGTAGCAACCTTTGCCCCGACGTGAAGTACTGCTTCGCTTTGTTGAGTACACCAAGTTTTTTGGACGCCAGCTTTACCTTGCCTAGCAAATGATCTCGGAACTGAACATCGCTGGAGATGTCAACGCCAAGGATCCCAATGCTCTTGGAGATGGAGAGGGGAGTGTTCTGGAATTGTGGGACTACAGTGAATGGGGTTTTCTTAGCGGTGAACGCGCAGACTTGTGTCTTTGAAGGGTTGAATCGGACCAAGTTTTCCCGCCCCCAGTCAGAGACCTTGGACAGACCGATCTCGATTTGAGACACAAGTTCTTCACGCTTTTCCTCCACAACGGAACGTGGGATGCTTGCACGGCCCGTGTAATAAGCGTCTCCAGTACTGTCATCTGCATAGCAATGTATGTTGTTGATGTCCAACATATCATTGATGTGCAGTAGAAACAGCGTAGGAGACAGCACAGAGCCTTGCGGGACACCAGCATTAATGTCCATGCTATCAGAGCAACTACCGTCAACTACGGCTCGTATGCTTCTGCCGGACAAAAAGCTAGCCACCCATTTGCACAAACCCTCGGGCACTCCGTAAGAAGGCAACTTCGATAGAAGACCCCGGTGCCAGACCCGATCGAACGCCTTCGCTATGTCTAGGCTACATGCCAATGCCTCCCCCTGACTCTCAATGGCTAGTGCCCATCGGTGTGTGAGATACACTAGAAGGTCACCAGTTGAGCGACCGTGGCGAAAGCCATATTGACGGTCACTGATCAGGTCGTGTTTTTCTAGGTATCTCAAAAGCTGTGTGTTGATCACACGCTCCATCACCTTGGAGAGGAGAGAGGTTATAGCGATAGGCCTGTAATTCGATGGATCTGATCTATCGCCCTTTTTGGGCACCGGGTGCACATTTGCAGTCTTCCATGAAGACGGAAATTGCCTAGTGTGGTAGGAAAGCGCGAAGAGGCGCGTGAGTACAGGACATAACTCAGGAGCACACTGCTTAAACACCACTGCTGGTATGCCGTCTGGCCCACTCGACTTATGAACGTCTAGGGAAAGCAACGCCCGCCGGACCTCGCGCTGTGTTATAGTGATTTCCGGCATGGTCTTACCGCACCACGGTAAAGTAGGTGGTACAGCGCCTTCGTCGTTCACATTCGAGTTAGAGGCAAAGAGACTGCCCAATAGATCGGCTTTCTCTTTTGCACTGTGGGCCAAGTCACCATCGGTCTTTCGCAGTGGTGGTAATGACGACTGGCAGAAGTTCCCCTCGGCAGCTTTAGCAAGCGACCAGAAAGCACGACTCCCAGAAGGATAGCTCGCAAGTCGCCCACCTATTTTGCCGATGAATTGGAATTTTGCTCTGGCAGTTGCTTTCTTACTGAACCTCGAGGCAGCATTTAATTTGCGTTTTAACTCAGAAATATTCGGATCCTTATTATTACGAGCCGTGGTCCAAGCCTCATACGCAGTTTGCTTAAGACTTTTAGCTTCTCTGCAAGGCCTATTAAACCACGGTCGTTTTTTGACGCCGGCAGCTACTCGCAGGTTAGGAATGAAACATTCCATACCAGCGAGGATTGTCTCAGTGACTGCGGCTGCGCAGACGTCAGGATCTTCTGAGCTATAGCAGATCTGCCTCCACGGGTACGATGCATAAAATTCTCGCAATCCATCCCAGTCTGCCGACTTATAATGCCACACACGACGCCAATTAGTTGGCCCAGAAGGATCGGGTTGTGTGCATGACAATCGAGTCCGGATGAGACAGTGGTCCGAGGAGCCAAGAGGCGCATCCACTGAGACGGAGTATCCATCCGGACGTGTAGTCAGCAGAAGGTCCAGTAAGGAGCTTGTATGGTCCTCTATATCTGGTATTCTCGTTGGAGAAAGTACCAGCTGAGAGAATCCATAGGTCAGAGCAAATTCATGAGCAGATATCCCTGCATAGTTATTGGTTCGAGAACTGAGCCACTCACGATGGTGGGCGTTAAAGTCTCCCAAAATAACTACTTCTGCTGTAGGATATTGCTTTAGAACTTTGTCAGTCGTCAAACTCAGGTGCGTGAAGAGTCGAGTTACGTCCGTGTCACCGCTATGAGACCTGTATAGGCACGCATAGATACGAGTGTGGTCCCCATGATCTACGCGCACCCACAATATCGACAGGTCCCTGTCTTCAAGGCTATGAAGTCGGCGACAGCAGATATCCTCCCGGACGAACATACATACACCGGCACGACTCAAAAAATTGTGCTCGAGTTTGTAGCCGGGATAACGAAGGTATGATGTGTCGGCCGGGCAGGATATCTGCGTCTCCGTTAGAAAAAGAATGGTTGGCTGCGCAGTCTCGAGATGGTGATGGACTGCGTTAAGATTTGCGTGAATACCCCTTATGTTGCAAAAATCTACATAATATGTGAATGGAGTAACCGCTGTCAAAACTCTTTTCTTTTTTCTGTTCCTGGCCATTTTGTTTGAAGTAACTTAGACTACGGATGAGGATTCACTGCACAGACAGCTTAGAAGACAAAAAGTTGCGGTACTAAGACTGCCGAAGCTCAACACAGATGATGCGGTTGCTGGCACGGCGGGCGGAAGGGCCCCTGATCCCCCTCTGTTGTAGTAGCCGGGTCCACTCCGGTCTCCTTCTCCGGCACGACTACTACTTCAGAGACTTTACACAGGTTGGCGGATCAGCCTCCCAGGGCGGAGATTAAGTGATCCCTGGGTTCGGGAACCCGTTCAACCTGCGGGCGGCCAGCGGTCAGCCGTTTCATCAGGTCTCCCTGACCGCCGAACCAGCACGCCGCGTCTACGCCGAGCAATGACAGCAACAAGCACCGTCGGTCCTCCGCTGTCCGCGCAGCGAATCCTCAAAGAGAGAGCTCTGGCAACCTTACTCACCGCCAGGAACACAACACTACTCAATGTTAGTGTTATTGTGGCCGCGGTTTTCTGTAAGGTGGAGGTACTTCCCCAGTTCGGGCCGCTCATTCGAGCAAGTACTCGCTATGCCCCGCTTTATTTGTTCGGGCAGCTTATTCGAGCGAATACTTGCAGTGCCCTACCTCTCTTATGCAGTGCCCTACCTCTCTTAATTTTGTTAATACTTTTCGCCCATATCACGTTCAAATTCTGCGTTATATGCAGAATTATTATAGGACTGGCTTTATTTCCCCTCCTTAGAGTTTTTACTAGCTACACGGCGTCATAAACTCATAACTGATTAACAGGATGCACAGATGTACAACTTAGCTAACCACTGCTGCAATATTTATGAATTTTAGATTCTTTTTGTGTAGATTAATTTAATTTATTTATTTATTTACATTTATTACTCATAGTGCTTACAGCTTGAACCAAAACGCACTATGAGTTAGAATTGTTAAATACAATATTAACAAGTTACAATTACAAATAAAATTATTAGAAGAGAAAAAAAATTGCAAGAAGAGAGCGTGTGAATGGGTCATTATTTTAAGGCTTTATGAGAAAACTGAAAAGATGATAGACATGACAGTGCCTAAGATAGGGTCATATCCATACATGTTTCAGGCATAATAATTTTTGATCTATATAAATACACAGATATAATTTTAAATTAACACACACATATACACCTTTTACAATTACATCCAATACATTTTATCTCTTACCACAACATATATATCTCTAAATATAGTATTTTTTAAAAATACACAAAACTATTAGTTATAATGTTATGACAAATTATGTTTGTTAAGTTACAACTTTCTAATCCGTCCGAGGGTTCTGGCATCCAAAACACAGGTTAAACCCTAATTTGGGAATCAGAGATTACATAAATAAGCACAGATTTGTAATTTAATGTATCTGTTAGCTATAAGACTATGTATGTAATATAATGGAATAACAAACGTTAACCTATGATATTTTATTAAGAATTTACATTAGATACAAGAAATTTCAATTACAAATTGTTTTTTTTTTTTGAAAAAAAAAAAGGTAGGGGCTTTATAAGTCAGAATCTTTCAGCAATCTATAGATGTTTTTATCCTATTATTTTATTTATTAAGTTTTCAAAAAATTAAAGGTTTTTGTCTTTCAAAATTGTTCTTAATATATATCATTACATTGCTCAGAAATTAAATAAAAACGAGGCGGTAAAAGTCTCACCCGTTTCTGGTCTGCATAAGCATTTAGAGAGTACACGACCAATATGGAAAATATTAAAACAAAACTTAATTTCATCTTAATCATATCGAATACTTTAGCGGAGGCAGAGAGATATCCACCTTATCAAGTTACCTAGGCTACTGGGTACAACTGTTCTATACAATAAGGACCTAAGTGTCTACCGCATCATTTCTTTCCAGCTCTTATTCTATTACACATAAGACTTTATTTCCAAAAAAAACGTTGCTTTGATTTAAAACAAAGCGCGGACTTTAAATAATAGCCGCTTGGTTGACTTTATTGTAACTTAATATTTCGTTGGTCCTCTCTTAAAAAAATAAAAGTATACCGGACCCAAAACTGTTTTATAATCAAAAGGTTCGCGGTTCTTGATATTACTCTGTCTGAAGTTACGATTATGCAATACAGTTCAAGTTACTTGAGCGTGTCACGGTGCTTGTAATGGTTGCCTCTGTAAATTCGCAGTTGACTGTCGAGTTTTATTAATGTTATTAGGGTTCCGCAACTCAAAATGAAAATGGAACCCTGTGTAGAAGTGATCCTACTTTGTTGTCGGTCTTTCAAGACCATTTTTTCAGGAGCGCGTGATGTTATTAAGTCAAAATGAATATTTAATACTAAGGTATACGGTCCCTTGACCCTGGATAAAATAAAGCTACGAAATCAATGCAATAAAAAAATAAGTCCATTTTAACACTTGCAAATATTTTGAATTAAATTTTGGGTGGAACCTTGGATCATACTCTTAAAAAACATGCAAAAAATTGTCGAGACTCAATTTTCATGGCGGACGAACTACTCATATCTATATACGAGCACGGAACCCTCGGTAAGTGAGTCAGACTCACGCTTGTCCAGATTTTATTTTTCTTTGAAAATCGTTATTAAAAAAATACCAATTACGATGTAAACATTTTACTCGAAATGAAATACGATAAATTGGTGCCCACAACTCGATACTTTAAAGTAAATTCTAATATAAGAGCTTAATTTTCGTTATTAGTTTATTTAGAGATAGTAAGTACATTGTACGTGTTTTTACTTTTAGAGTTATTCTGCTAATCACAAATAAAAAGTTCAAGCAGATGAATAAAAAACGTAACTGAAAATGCACAGTTCGCTTATATAAAAGCTCAATTTTTCCCAGACATAGAGTATATATATTATTTTACCATTTCATAGAGTTTACTTAAGTATGTTAACACTTTACTAGCAGCAAAGTTTATTATTACAAACCAGTGTTTGAGTCAGCGAGCTTAATTTTTCCTGACCATTGACCGGAGAGCTTTGATTTAATTCTAAGAGACATTTTAAACGATTTGTTTGAATTAACTTGCGCATGAAAATATGGTTCGAAGCCTGCTACCGATGGTTCGCTGCGCTACCTACCGCGGCATTACAACGTAGAAAAAAACATAGCTCAGTCTTTGGGCATCAGAATTCCTTTGAACCAAATACGTGTGTTTAATCGCTTGTAATGTTATTTGATTCAACTTGGACAAGAAGTCGTGAACAAGTTCTTTTTCGATGATTTGCTTTGTATTTTTACAGAGATAATTATACCATTACGCTTTAAGTGACGTCAGTATATACAATTATATATCGCTTGCTGATTATCTATATACCTTTTCTATGTCCACAGTGGTTTTTTTTGGTCTTGGCTTTTGGACAGTTTTTTTATTTTTAAAGCATTAACATTGTTTTAGTTTACCCTCATCTCAGAATTTCTGTCACTTTTACTTCATAGCCCTGTATTTTGTAACATCACCGTTTGCCATAAATTTTATTACCAAAGCGACTGAATCACAGTTACCTTTATTCTAATTGGATAAGCTTTTCATATGATAAAGAACCATCCTAGCAATTCTAAATTAAAATTACAGTTGTACTAATATATTGGATTACTAGCTTTCGCCAGCGGCTCTACGCAGACATCAGAGGAAAGTGGTACGCAAAGTATCGCGACTCTCCGGTGAGCTTCCTACACAAGTTACAAGAGCCTATTGTGTTATGATTGGTAGCGATGCACACCGGCGACCCGCCGAGTCAAGGTACTCAGGCGCGATTGCTGTGATGCTCGGTGTAGTATCTGCAGCTCGTCTCGAGATATTGGTAAGTAGTGCAGACTGTGCTGAGAATCTGGCGTGGAGTCAGCACACTCCCAAAAGCCTTGCAACGTAAGTAACGTGCAGTAGGCGCACGAAGCATGTCACGCAAGAACGTGCGGTAAGCAGTCGGTGTACCTCTTGGGTGCTAGAGAAGGTATTTCAAGTTAAGCACTACGGCATATAGACATAATGCAGATTAATGTTTATATAATATAGTCATGCTGTGCTCCGAACTTAAAGTAATGACTGACAATAGGTGTTAGTTAGTATCTATTTCTCATTTTAGGGTTCGCTATTTAAATGTATGAAAACGACCATGTCACAACAAAATCTTTATCCTTTTATACCTGTATGTTCCTCTACGTGTCTTCGACTATCTCTGTGCAAAACTTTTAGCTCAATTGGATGCTCCGTTGCGGCGCGATGGAATTATAAACGTTGTAGTTGTTTCCTCGTCAAATGCGCTTAGCCGTTCAAACTAGTAGGAAGTATGATCCACACATATTTCTAGTTGCGGTTTTGTTTATTCAGTTTACGTCCCTAATCTTCATATTTGAATGAAACTAATTAAATTCATTGAGTGAAGTCCATTACTTATTTAACTTGTATTATTTTTTTAATGTTGTTTGGAATTCATTTGTAGTTCTCACGATAGTAGGTATGATGTTTCGAACTAACCTAACCTAATCTATTTAGTAACAAGAAAAGCAAGTGGATCTCAGTAGCTGATTATAGTTCGTGACCTTACTGTTTTTTGTACTATTATCTAATACACGCTTGTATTTTAAAGGATAAACAGGGGTTAGAATTGCCCTGCAGCGTTTCATAACTGAGCTTTCCGTGAATTGGCGATCGCGTGTCGGACACGACCGTGGAGATCCACAAAATACATTTATTCAGTATTTAATAGTTAAAGAAAGTACAAAAGTCTGTGCATTTTTTCTACACTTAGTGAGATCGAATGAGTTTTGAATAGTTCGATGCATTAAAAAAGTAGGTAGTAATTAGGGTTCCGTAGCCAAATGGCAAAAAACGGAACCGGGGGGGGGGGGGGGGGTATCCATGGATAGGTCTTTAAAAATGATATTGAGGTTAATATTATAATTTTTTTCTAAACTAAATAGTTTGCGCGAGAGACAATTCCAAAGTGGTAAAATGTGCGTCCCCCCTGTAACTTCTAAAATAAGAGAATGATAAAACTAAAAAAAATATATGATGTACATTATCATGCAAACTTCCACCGAAAATTGGTTTAAACGAGATCTAGTAAGTAGTTTTTTTTTTTAATACGTCATAAATCGTAAACCGCAATTTACCTTTCATTCAATAAACTCAAATATAAAAATATTTTTGTTTGTGTTTATAAATTATATAAATGGTCGTAGGTACGGAACCCTCGGTGCGCGAGTCTTACTCGCACTTGGCCGGGTTTTTTTTACATGTTTGTAGCAAATTGTTTTGCATACAAATATTTTTTTTTTACTTTTTGCCCTAAATTAAAAATTAAAGAAGATATAAGCAAAAAAGATGTAAAAACACTATTTCGCGATATATCGGAAACTATGCGTCTTACAAAAATTCGAAAGAAATAATTTGTAGAAATATATTTTTTTAACTTTTTGCCCTAAATTAAAAATTAAAGATGTTAAAAGCAAAAAAATGGTGAAAACACTTTTTCACGATATCTCAGAAACTATGCGTCTTACAAAAAATTCGAAACAAATAATTTGTAGCAAATTGTTTTGCCTACAAATATATTTTTTTAACTTTTTGCCCTAAATTAAAAATTAAAGATGTTATACGCAAAAAAGTGGTGAAAACACTTTTTCACGATATCTCAGAAACTATGCGTCTTACAAAAACATCGAAATAAATAATTTGTAGCAAATTGTTTTGCCCACAAATATATTTTTTCAACTTTTTGCCCTAAATTAAAAATGAAAGATGTAATAAGCAAAAAAATTGTGAAAACACTTTTTCACCATATCTCAGAAACTATGCGTCTTACAAAATTCGCAAGATATTTTTTTTTACTTGTTGAAGGAGTTAGCCTTTTATTTGAATGAGCATATACGTAAATTAAAATGTGTTAGTAATTATACATAAAATATTAAAGTAAAACATATTTATGCATTGCAATTGTCTAAAAGAAGAGTCGAAAACCAAACTGAAGCGTAGGGAGCATGCATGATTTAAACAAAATGTATTATCTTAAAAGTATATTATATCTTATATTATCTTATAAGTCTTAAAAATTTATTTAAGTAATACTCACTAGTAAACGTAAGTGAATGTAGAAGTTTTTAGCCTATTTGCATTTATTAAAACAGTTATAAATATCTAGTTACAGCCGAGTTGTTGTTATAACAAGAAATAGATTTTATTAGGCTTTTTGTTACAGTTTAGAGATAGGTCAAGTTGTTAGAGCGCTACCACAGAACCTCAACTTAAGGCTGCGGTATATGTTAGAGCGCGAAAATACGCCGTTTTTGTGCAAATTTTGTGGCTAAACTATTGCATCTAAAGGATTGAAAAAAATATATGTTATACAACTGGCTTTTATCTAGTGCATTACCTTACTGAATGATAATCATTTATTGTATTTAATGCAATAAAAAATCTGAAAATGACCATTGTTTCAACACTTGTGCAAATTTTTAAAGCGTGTTTTGCATTTGTTTGTAATGAAAGTTGGTTAAATAATTAGAATAGCTTATTATCTAGTGCCTAGACTCTTAAGTTGTAGCAAAAAGTCAATAAATGTGACTAAAAATAGTAATAACGTTAAATTCCATACAAAAAATTAAAAGTTTCAAGGCGTCATTACGGTATAAATTACTTAAGAAGTATATAACATATATATCTCATAGTAATGTATATGACATTATCTAATGATTTATAGTGCATTTACATACACAACGTTCGAATTACAGAAATTAGCTTTCTGCCCTATATCGCCCTTCTTATGTGTGCACGACTCGGTTTTTATTATTTGTTAGAAAAACAACTACAAATAACTCACAATAATTATTCGGTGAAAATTACAATCAGACAGATAGCGTAGGCTTTGTAATATTGTAATAAGGCTCCGTTGGCACCCATTAGATACAGAACTCTAACATTAATATGGTACAATTTCTCAATTGCTAAGCAAAGTTGCTACTTATTAACTTACAGTTTTGTGAGTAATATCATTGAACGACAATGGTTGGTTTCTTAGCCTGTAAGAAGTTTTATTAAAAATACATATTTGACAATATTGCTGCAGCATTTTGCTATAAGGTTTCGTTCATACAACAATTATGCCACTAGAATTACAATATTTACAGCTAAAAATTAAAAAGAGAAAACGCGGATGTTGCCTTTTGTGTTTGAAAGGAATACCGTATATTATTTAAGGAATTTGACCAGCCTTTGGCAGTAGAAATAATAGCAGGTGAGAATGAAACAATGGGTTAATAGATTGGACAGGATGACGTTAAGGAGTATAAATTGGGGTGGCACTTTTTTTGCAAAGTTTTTGGAGACCGCAAACGTAACCGCATATTTAAACGCCACCACTTGGCGTGCGGCAAATTAAAAAGTTCAACTAAAAAAATTTGCTCGTACCTTTTGAATTGTTACACATAGACACGATCGTGCATAGCTAATAAGGTGGCTAATACAATTTAATAACATCTTATTAGTTAGGTTATATAATACCATTTTTAAATTGTACTACCTGACTGTTTTTTTTTCAAAAATATAAATATAACACGACAATACAATGTTGTTTCACTTTTTCGTTTTAACTTTTTGTAAAAGCTATAAATTCTTCCCTTCCTATGATGCTTGCTCAAGTCAAGTGGCGCACACTACCCTGTCTATGTGTTCAAAACAGACTTCAATAAAGGAGTTTCTAGTAAACGTTTTAATTTTTTCACCTATGTTGTAAGTATATAAACGTAAAACTTAAATTTTTTGATTGTGTTATTATTTTGTGTAATTAAAAATATATATATATAAAATCAGAGATCGTATGTTGCTTGTGAATAACCGTTTCAATTTTTAACCGATGTCATAAATACAGCTTGTTTTTCTATTCTTCGTATTTTACATGTTCGATTCCTGACTTAAATAGGTGATGTATCTAAAAATCTTTGATTGCAGTTTTACTTATTTTACAAAACAATTAATGTTTCCTTTGAGTTAACAAATTTTCAATTCTTTTATCAATATTTATGGTACTTTCCCTCCAAACACGGCCTTTCTTTTTTCACCCAGGGTTACCGTTAAAAGGCCTGAGACAGAAGGAAGAGCAACAAAAAAAGGGAGTACTGGGACGAAAGACAATAATTCTGACACTAGGGCAGAAAATAGGGTAGCTGCAACGACATAGATATAAAGATAAGTGAGGTTTTAGCTATCAACTAAAAAAACAGGAAACTTAACACTCATGTGTCACACGACGTTTTTCAATTCAGGCATGACAAAACAGACCTAAATAAAATGCAGTAGTAAATGAAAATTAAATATTCTTTATTAATAATGAAATTTGAAAAATAAAGACATGTATGGTTGCATTATTGGAATTTAATAATATTTACACTAGTGCGGAAAAACATATTAGTTTTTTTACTCCTACTTTAGTAAATTTTTCATGTTTTTTATTCTTTGGTTATTTTGATTTTTGATTCCTGTAAACCAATGTAAACGTAGGTTGCGCCCAGTGCACCTGCGCGTGCATCTATTGTTGTGTGCCGCCTATTAACGTCGACCCACGTACGGAATGTATTTTTAGATTGATCGAACTTGGTTATACAATACAGGTACATTGAATGTTTTGACGGGAATTAAAGCGCAAAAGTAGGATTCTCGGTGCAGGAACTGCACGGAAATATAAAAAAGGAAAAAGGTAAAAACCTAACTTTTGATTGTGTTTTTTAAGGCCATTTCAATTAAGCCTGGAATCTTCCGGTCCGCAAGCAGAGTCATTTCACTCTGAACCAAATTAGCTAGATAAAGTACCTTTATAACAGACTTGGCGTAGTAGTAGTTTTTCTGATACTAAAGACTAATTATCTGGCGATTGTCATCAGTGTCGCTGATAATAAGCTTGAATAGTGTTGTGCACTGGTCGAGCAGTGAGCGGGAGAACAGGCGATGCATCAAGTGCGCTGCGAGGGGCCACTGCGCAGCGCCGAGCGTGCGTCCGTCAGAAACACTCCCACACTGCTTATGACAGTAGCAGGGATGGTTAAATAATATGGATTATCGATATGTATATCGTAATTTAACAATTTGAAACAAAATATAATATATTCCCAGCTATTAAAGGACATTTAACTTATTTTAAAAATTCGAATTGAGTTTTGGCAGTTCTAATAAATTGTAATTTGCACTATACAAGAATTAGTAGATATATTTGCTAAAGGGTACTTATATACGTTCTAAGTATATAAGTAGCTTTGCATGTGTCATAAGTAAGACGGTTAAATTCTACATAATAACGTTCTTAAATTAGTAATAACTCTTAAAACATGGTTTCTATAATTTTTTTGTGCCCTCGTACCTATAATGACACAAAATTTATCACTTACAGCATCTGCCACTCGCTTATATTTTTTTTCAATTGCCATAGTCCTTACAGGTAAAATATTTAATAAATAAAACTGAATACCTTTACGAAACTATTTCCCGAAGGTATGGTCAGTGAAGTTACGAACGTATGTCCGTAACATCCACGTTTCACCACAAACCAGAGTCGTGATAACTTAACAATTTGCAAAGTGTTATAATATGGTTGCCAGTTGTTACTAGGGATTGCTGATGTTGATGTACTTTGACGTTACGCCCTTCTCGGCTCGGTGCTCGCCAAAGCACCACAGTGTGATCTACTTGCGAGTGGAATAAAAGGCTGATGAGTGAGTGCAAGAGAATATACAAGATAGATGCTAGAAAAACTAGTGCAAATATAAAGTACCTGGAGGACCGAGCGTTACTAGTTTTTTTTTAAACAACGCCAGTCGCTTATAACTACTCGCCAATAGATGTCAGGAAGTCATATTTTTCAGTTTATCACTGCCTAAAAACGCGGATAAAACGGCGTTATCTAAAAATGAAACCTGGCTAGATCGATTTATCGTCCCCGAAACGTGCATACTAAATTTCATGAAAATCGGTGGAGCCGTTTCCGAGATTCAGATTACATATATACAACAATTGCTCGTTTAAGGTATTAGACTAAGTACTTATGACTTGTTAAATTATAAAAATAATTAAATTATTTTTATTTTTAAGTAACGATTTTTTTAAATCAGTACTAATTTTAATTTAACATTTGTAACACTTTGGTATAATTGTATGCTGTCATGTTATAAATTGGAAATGAAACAATTAAATAAATAAATGGCACGGGCAGCCCACGCCTACTGCGCCACTCATAGTCATTAAATTATTTATATATTTTGTACTTTCATTGTATTTATTTTGAATATAATTATTTTTTTAATAAATAAAACAATTAAATTAACAAAAGATATTACTTAAAATATTTAACTAATAGAAATCGAAATCAGATATTTTAAACAAAAGAATTGGTTGGAAAAAAAATTTGAATAATTTTTTTTTGAAAAAATAACTTAACTACAGTATTAAGCACCTAAACTAATTTAGGCACTTCACACATTTGATACTTATCGATGTTAATATCACGAAATAAATTTTCATTTTTCTGCATGTATCGATTTAATCGATAAACGTAACTTCATCCATCCCTTGTCTCCGGCGCCTGACGTTTGAAGCATTCGAGACGCAGCAGTTCGGAGAAGCCTGCTCCACGTACGTCACATTCCGGTTCCTCAAGCATTTGCGCGAAACACCGACCGCCGACACCACTCGATCGTAGATAAACCCCGCTTATGACATGAACCGTGCTTTTATTACAACAAATTGATTTAAAACATTGTGATCATATCGATTAAATATGATTATGAATCACATATAAAGAAAAAAAATATATACTTCTTGATTTCGACGGATGAAGCTTCTCAACAAGATCTTCTGTTTTAATTTATAAGGTTATGCAATTGTTTATTTTGTTAGGCTTATTATCTTATTAAAGAGTTTTTGGTCAGCTCTAAAATATTTTTTTTCAGCAAACAAAGTGAATTAAGCTGTTTCTAGGAGCCAGCAAAAATAACTTCTTAATTATATATGCCAAATAATACAATTTGTTTTCTTTCTATTTTGTTATACTGATTTAGTTACTTTTTTATATAAGTATGTATAGTTTTTAATTTAGGCTTCTTAAGTTTTATTTTTTTTTATCACTTAAGTTTTTACCTACGTAAATAAACGTTTATTTTAGGTACGATCGTCTTTCATTTTAGCTTGCTTTTTCTCGAACGAGATCACTAGCGTATATCGTCTGCTTAAAAATGTAGACGTTTGAGATTCACCAACGTGATTTTTGTGATGTGATGTCATAATTATGTGTTTTTTAATGTTTCGTTGGCTTCAGGGAGCTTATTAAGAACGGTCTCGAGTGCTTTAGATTCGTAAATTCGTGCGTAAAACGTATGCAATTTTTATCACGAATTCACGAGTCTGGCGTACTCGAGACTGTTCCCTACAAGCTCCCTGATGCTGGTAACGTTACGCTAACACGAGGCAAAATTATTTGTTTAAGCACGTCTATTGACAATAAGAGTTATTAGATGCAGATATTACCAGACTGATTGCAAAAAATAATGTTTTTTTCCTGTAGGTCTCTACACTATTTTTTTTTAAAAAAAGGCACACTATATTAATAAAAGTTGTTTCAATTTCAATTAAACAACTCTTATTAAAATTAAGTTTGATAAAACAATAAAATCAATTGTCATAAGCGTTAGCTTAGCGTCAGAACAAATTGTACTATTGCAAAAATGTCATCCATTTTATATACGTGCCTATTCTATAAACAAATCTCAAAGATTATATACGGCTCATTGAACAACCCCAAACAGATAAAACAATATGTTCAACAAATAAACTGCATACATTATAAACAACAAAATAACTCGTGAAGATCGAGATAACCGATTATTAATCGCCACTAATTACTGCTGGTGTTAGCGCGACCTTTATCTGGACACCACTTTACTTGCGTCTATCGACAAAAAACTTGAACAAAAACCGTGAAGAAAGGTAGATTTGTACCGCTGTTCCGCTTCCCACTATTTCACCTGTTCTTTGTTTGGCTGCCGGCTATTTTAACAAAAGGGCTCAAGTACCTCAGCTTTCAGAGATAATAGGTGTCGGTGTTATAAATCTTTGGTTAAAAGTACTTAATAACTGTAGTTTAACTGATTCGGCTTTAGCCGAAGCTTAAACATATAGTTATCGAATTAGTATTTTCGTGATATACAGTTCTAGAGTTAGTAATATTAACTCGAAAGTGGCAGGTTTTATTTTATATTACAGGTTTACCGTTTACAACAGGTGATCTTTTAAATGATAAATAATTATATTATTACAAACAAACCATGTGCCTACATTACATAAACCACAGAAACCAAGCGGCTAAGATAAGCTCTCCATAATTCTCTTAGATATTTATTGCTCAAAAAACAAAATACAATTAACTTATAAATTGAGAAATGCAATAAACGAACTTAAGTAGACATAAAATTACAAAATTATTCTGTATAGGATCGTACAGTGCACCTTGCAGATTGTGACCAAAGCATGAAACTTGGTACAGGCGTAGCCTAGATCGAAATAAACAAATTAAGCCCGGTCCCCACAGTTTCATCCCCAGGGGTAGGCACAGAGGCCGTCTTTGGTATCATTTTCGTGTATATTAAGGAAGAGGAATTCGAATTTGAAAACTTCGTAATTCCTTTCCATACAAGAAATGCTTTTTTTTAGGAAAAGTGAAAGTTAAAATTATAATATGATGTTTTAATATTTTTTTTAGATTTCCATTTTAATTTGGTGTACCTATGCGCCCAGTAATTGATCATCTTCAGTCCCATTTATTTTTATCATTTATATAGTCTGAAATTTGGCATGCTTTTTTATAAAGTTGTTGTTTACTAAAATAAAACATTTAAATTTGTTTTAAATATTTAAGGTTGACTGGAAGATATCCCTTTTAGGGATTATCCCGAGTCAATAGAGCCAGGCTGGTATCCGGGTGCACCCGCCTAGAGATGGCAGCAGAACTCTGAATGGGGCTGAAGTTGCGACTCGTAAAGCAACAATCTTTGCCCCAAGGTTAAGTAGCTTAGCTTAGCTCAGTTGAGTTTTTCTACAACATCTTCACTTTGCCTTCCAAATGATCTCGGTACTGAACATCTTTGGATATGTCAACAATAAGGATTCCATTGCTATTGAGGATATCTCCAAGCGTAAGAGGTGTGCTCTGAAATTGTGAAACCTGGGGGTTTTCCAACAGTGAATGTGCAAACTTGTGACTTTGTAGGGTTGAATCAAACCAATTTTTCCTGTCCCCAGTTAGGTACCTTAAACAGAGTGGTATTGATTTTAAACACAAGTTCTCCGCGGTTTTTCTCCACAATTGAATGTTTGCACAGCCCGTATGTTGACCGTTTGGCCACTGTTTAGTTTAGGCACCTCTGCTGGTATATCATCTGGTCCACTTGACTCATGAACATCTAGGACTTTAAGTCAATTTACTTATAGGTTTATTTTATTAACACTTCAATATGTATTTGTATGTTTATGTGTATTTTATTATCTGTTTAATATATACCTATATGTATAATTATCAATATAAATAAATACTTTCATATCAAAGATACAGTCAAAAGATTAACCTCGAGCCAGGACTTGAACCTGCGACCCTTACATTCCGTGTAAGTAATTCCGTATTTCCAAATCAAAGATGTAGTTGGGATTTTTATCAGTCACACTTGTACCTCGGTAGCTCAGTGGTAGAGCACTTACACGGAATGCAAGGGTCGCAGGTTCAAGTCCTGGCTCGAGGTTAATATTTTGACTGCATCTTTGATATGAAAGTATTTATTTATATTGATGATATTTATAGCCATGGATATGGCATGAATAATATATTTTCTTCTAAGACTCTAACCTTCAGGGAGTCATAAACGAAGAGAGATTTTTTCTATGTGTGTATATTTATATTGTATTTCTTACTTCAATGAAGATTTTGTGTGTTTGTAAGATTGATGTACTAGGACTTTATAAGTCACTAGGGGTTGTATATGTAAAATTAAGTTTTTTTGTTTAAAAGGTGACGTGACATAATCGAAAGTGTTCTTAGTTATGATTTAAGAAAATCTGTTTAGCCGTTCAAAGATCATTAGCTATTGCTATTTGATGAACGTATATGAGCAATTTGCACTGGTTCGATTTATTTGAAATTTGATACTATGTAACTTTAATGATATTGCAGAACATCGTAACGTTGACCGATGTTGCAGCATCAGTTGAAATCTGCAAGATACCCAACTCATTACCAACATCATTTTGTGTCATAAGAATGGTTTCAATATAAATGCTATAGATAGATAGTGATCAGAATCTGATGATGGAGAAGGAAAGATAAATGAGTATAAATTGGTCAGAGATTCTTAGCTATTTTCACTTACAATCTGTTGTTTTTTTGACGGAACTTTTTAAATTTTTAAATAATTTCACTCGTTTATTCTTAGTAGTCGTTATTGATTAGAAATCAAGGTTGATTTCAAAGTATTTTTTTTTAGCACTCTATTATGAGATTCATCTGGATTGACAAATTATGATTTATTAATATTAATGTATGATAACAAATCTTTAATGTATGTTCACAAGCCGAATTTAACCAACTTCAAAACTGTCGTATTGATAACATGCATTAAAAATGTTCATGTAATACCGATGACAATACAATTATTTGGTTTTAATGAAGCTGATCTGATGATGGAACCAGCAGGTATATAGTGGAATTCTTAAATGGCTTAACAAAGTAAGCCGCTCGAGTTTGGACTGCTTAATTTGTTCTACCAGTCGTTGAAACACTTAGATGTTGTTTCTTCTAGTTTTTTAAATTCAGATAATTTTCTTCGAAGATATATCTCGCTATACCAATTCGTGGTTATAGTACTGACAATGGTACTGTATACCAATAACAACATACATTTTCTGGTTGATTAGTTTGTAAGGATGTAGAATTTAATTGTTTTTGTTATATGGGTCTTAGGAATGTTTGTGTCTTATTGTTGCTCTTTTGGGTCCTTCTGGGTAAAGGAATATAATATCTGGCTTGTATGACTATATTACATCAACCTCTTTCAGAATTGTATGCTGTTTTTCATACTAGTCCATCATTAAAGATAAGAAACAATAACTATGATTGTTGGTATAATAAGAAGTGTCTGATGATCTGCTCCCATTTCCTTACATACTGCATGAAACAGACAGGAGCTCAAAGTAATGGCGACTTGATGTGATTGATACCTTTTATGAAATCTTTAAAGCTAAATACCCCTGCCCAATCTTGACTTAGATAGTTTTTATAGTTCGTCAGGAATTGGCAATGACAATATACCCATATAATTTTGTCCCTGGTCTTTTATTTTACCGCTTGTTAGTCTAATCTAAAGCTAGTAACTTACAATTTATCAAACATATAATAAATCACGTTAGTCCAGAAAGTCCAGATACACTACACCAGGAGCAGTGTGGCGGCAATAGGCTTACCCACCACCTATCACGCAGTATAAAGTGGTTGGTGCAAAAAGGATAACCCCCACATTGTTATATAGGTGTGTATCCAGCCTCTGGTTACCTTTTTAGGGGAATATAACCCGTAGGCATGAACATGTACGTAAGTCATCAGGTAGATACATCTTTTTAATTGATAGTGAAGTGTCTTTATGGTTGGTCGAAAGAGGTTGTTATCCATATTATGATGTTGGTGAGGATCCATGCAGCCACCAGTTTGCCCCTTTTTAGGGTTTAATATCACTTACCTGTTTTATAAAGTATTTCCTTCCAAAGACGAGGTTTACTGGACGAAATCTCTGTTTATAAATCAATGTTAATCTGTACATTTTTATTTACTATTATTTTATTGTTGTCATTGATTTATGCCTAAAATAAACTTCTATAGTTTACTTGTATAATATTGAAACGCAAAAAGCTTGAATATGTATATAGTTTAAATATAAAAACTATTTTTTCATTTACATACTACAACTAATAAATTTAAATTGCATCGTCAAAACCATCGATTCAATTCTTGTTTCGTCTCCCATGGATCCCGTAAAGTGAGTGAACGAAACGGATGTAAACGTCTGTGCAGGGAGTCGCGACGATAAATCCGAAGTTCGCCGCGGGCGCATGTTTCGGGATCCATCAATCATTGTGCGTAAGAGCAACGTCGCTGGAGGTTTTTTGTTAAAGGTTATCTATAAATACAGAGATTTTAGTCATTTGAATTTTAATAAAAAATGTCTGTTTGTTTTTTTAATCATTTTAACATGCATCACGGTTTTCTTTTACTGTGCTGCTAATATTATTAGAAAAAACCGTGATCATTGTTTCAACAATAAATGTGAATATCTTTATTTATAGAAAATATTATCCGCAAAAAAATTGGATGGGAATGGCTGCCCATAGGAATTTTCGATCAGGGTTAAAGTAAATAAGACATGAGGTATCTGTGTGCCAAATTTTATCAAATTTGTCCAGCCGTTTGAGCTTTATTTATTACGAAATAAACATTTTAAATTTTAAATGAATTTTTGTTAGTTTGTCGTCCATTTTTAAGAGTGATTAAGGTGAAAACTAAGAAGTTTAAATACATTATTAAATCCATATTTTTATTTTTTGGTAATGTTCCTTAACAAAACGATTTTTTTATTATCTTAACTGTACTGACCTTAAGGTCTTTTTGCGTTTGGTCCTTTTGAGTGTTGGTCTTATTGCCTATTGGTCGATTGGTCCTAATGCGAATAATGGGATCTTGTCCTATGGAGACCAAGAAGATGTGTACAATGAAATAATACATGCATTAAAACATGTAAAGTGTTGACAAATAATAAGATTACTGTAATTTAATTTTATAACTTCGGTTTTTTATGACTAAGGCCACTCTCTGCCTTCAACATAGTCTGTAGAATATTTTCAAGATGCCTCATTAGAAGCTAAACCACTGCGGATTATGCCAAAGAGAATCTGAAGAGCACTTGATAACTAGAGGCGAAATCACATTAAATCAAGTTGGTTGCGCTCACCCACTTAATTCACTTATCCGACTATTGGCGTAATAGCGGCTTATTAGTATAAGTACGTAAACACTATTCAATTTTATGGATATGATCAATGACCGTTGTATTTTATACGTAAGTTCATCTTTCTTTATTGTTTTCATTTAATTTTGTTCCTAGGCATGTTTTTTTTAAAAAAATTAGGCTCTTTTACATAAAATCAAAAATTGGAACTAAATATTTACTTTCATTACATCCACAGTGGAACAGCAATTTAAAAATAATTTGTTGTTGGTACTTTAAGTCTTTAATGTCTATAAGTTTCTTACGTTACGTTGATAAAAAAGATAAGTAATTTTATTAAAAGAATATCTGAGATTTTTTTGTGAATTATGAGAACATAGTACAAAATAAATTGCTATGCTATACTTTGGAACAGCTGGATCGATTTAACTGTTTTTCGTATGCATTTCGTACTCAAAGAACGGAGCCGTATCACTAAGCCGATACTGTCAGTTTGTCTGTTTGTCAGACATTTAAAAGGCCTTATTTTTAGACCAAAGTAAAATACGTACTGTACTTAAGCAAACTATGGGTGTTTTGTCTTCCTAGCAGTGCTGTTTGCCTCTAATAAACAGCAAGTTTGCAGCTGTTTAGGGTTCAGTCCTTTATTTCTGGTAGAATAATAATCACTATATTAAATTATATCAAGATTATGGCATGTCGTAAAATTCAAATTAATGACATGATAATCCTACATAGCATTTTACCTACCTAGCTATTTTGATTTTGTTGTCCAATTGTTATCAATAAATTATCATTACAGGTAGGTACAACGTTTCTGGGAATTAAATATTTTGGTCTAGCAACATGCCTTATTCGGTAACAGAATTGGCTTGGCCTTGTATCCAGGCATTTCACTCAGTTAAAAAAAATCAGCCATAGTATAACGTGATTCTAAACTCAACTTAAGAATAACATGTGTTTGATTGTTATTTATGCTTCCATTCTAGAATAAAATGCCCTTCAAGATAGTGGAAACTATTGGAAGGTCGATCGTGGCTTTTTATTGTTCTAAGCCATTGGGAATGGAGAGAGGAACTATGATACCTAGTACATTAAATATTCCGACAAAAACTTAGAAAAAAACAAAATTCAAAACCCCAGCAGAACTCATAATGATGTGTGGACGCAGCGATATGGATGCAGACGTCGAAAAATGTAGCAGCTCGATTGTCATAAATAATAACGTTGATTAAACAACGAATAAAAATAAATATAATAGTTTTTTTTTTGTAAATACATACATATTAAACATAGAAACCACCACACTAAAGACAAACATAAATGTAAAGTTTGCCTTGTGCGAATATAGAACCCATTCGGCAGTCAAGTAATTACTCGCTGAGCAACAAAGGATGATGGCGCACTGTTTGTGGCGTCAGTCTACAATAACATTACAACTTAATCGAAATCTATGTTCAATATTATATCATCTGAAATTTCGCTAGGGGCTTCTAAACTACTAGCTGCTAATAACATTTATGCCACATTCATCGTGACTCATAGGTTTTTTATAAACCTGTCTTGTTTCCAGTTTGTAAAATTGTTCTTGGATCGTTGTGAAAAATATTTCTGAAAATCAATCGTTCAACAATTCCTTAACACCAATTTAAGAAACATTTCTTTTATTGCTCAAACTTTTATTTGATCTCGAAATACCCATATTGACTTTTGTGCAATTTAGTTCCTTGCTTTCTGTTGAACTAGAAAATTACAAAAAAAATCTAGATTAGAGGTTATACAAGAATCCGGCTCAGTTGGTCTGAAATCCTTATTAAAAAGTTTGTTTCCCAAAGTTGAACATACGTTCGTCCTTTGCGTGGTTGAATTCGTTACTGTTACACACAAGCGTTTTCAATATTAACAAATCAATCGTGTTTTAAAACACAATATTGTAAAGCAAAAAAGTATTCTGGAACTCTTGTAAAGCAGGTTATAGTTCTAAATAGGTTGCTTTGTTGATATTGAAAAAGCCTAATTAGTTTTAGACGAAATTCTTCACTCTGACGATTTGAGGAATAAATTTTTTTCCTTCCTTTTAATTTTGCTCCACTGATGCCGGCGGCGGTTTATTGCAAACGTCAAAATATGTGTGTAGTTGAATCTGATGTTTTTCAGCAGTAAGAGTATAAAAGCCTTCACAATACATAGCAAGGCTGTACTAAGTTTCACAAATATACCCCTCTACAGCTGGTGTTAATAGAGTATGATTGTACCTACACTATTACACAGATTATACTCTTAGAAACAAAATTGTAGAGATTACAGCATTAAATACCGCTGATAACCAGCTTAAACCGGTTTTTTTATCTCTTATTAAGCCTATGCCGGTCTATTTTATCTTTCTATCAAAATCCGAAATTTTGTTTGATTATGTTTATTAAAACATGTCCTTTGTGACACACTTTTACGACTACTGACTTTTCAGAGCTGACTAGGAAATGTGCTGTCCAATAAACATGTCCTTTGTGACACACTTTTGCGACTACTGACTTTTCAGAGCTGACTAGGAAATGCGCTGTCTAATAAACATGTCCTTTGTGACACACTTTTGCGACTACTGACTTTTCAGAGCTGACTAGGAAATGCGCTGTCCCATCATTTAAGTCTATGACAACTACCAATAGAGCTGTATTGTACCATTGTAGGCTGACTACAGGTAGGTCCTGTAACAACTTTCGATATAAACAACAAGATATGCCCGTTCCATACTAGCGCCGCACGAAACGTGTTCACATCGGAATAAGCTAGAAGGACTTATTCCAAACCAGTGACGAGAAGGACAACAATACAATGTAAGCTTAGTTAAAAAGAGAGCAAGTGACTGTATATGTTTACAACTATATAAGGTGGGTATACTAAGATAGTGAGACAAAATGTAGAGCTAACAACTAGCTAGAGTAAGAATGATAAATGTCATTTAGAACTGATAGCTTCAGGGTACAATTCACGCAGTGCGATGTGAAGAACATGTGCTTATTGCACATCACCCACCCACTTATAAAGCTAAAGGCAGTACAAAAGTCATTAAGGTCAAGCAAAAGCTCGAGCCTTTACAGCGGGGCTTAAGCGTTAGTATTTAATGGATATTAGTTTAATATACACTTGAATACAAATCCCGCACCCGTGGCATATTGGGTAGTGACCCAACTGCTGAATCGAGGGGCGTGGGTTTTAATTCCGCACATATATTATTTGTGTTTGTTTTATATATATCTTACCAGACTACAAAGCACAAGATTTGCTTAGTTTGGGACCAGACTGCGGTGTGTGTTATGTTTAAAAATATTTGTTTATTTATTTTAAAAAATAATACGTTCCTTTTAAGGAATATTAGCTTTTTCAGAAATTTTCAGAGAAAATTAAACATACATATAATTATAAGAGAAATGACGTGGAGTATGATCCGGTGAATGTAGGTATAAAATGATCCCCTAGGGGACCTAAAATAGCAAATATTTTTTTTTAATAATTCCTGAATTTTGTAAATAAAATCGTAAAAAGTTACCTAGAAGAAAGAAGCAAAAATGGATTTATGTTAAGATTTTTTTTCTTTCTGTGCAATAAAGTATATTTTTATTATTTATATTCTGAATAATTTTAAAATAAGTATTTATAATGGTGTAAATAATTATTTTGACCTGTCTAGTAGTTTATAAGTATTGTCTCCTGATATATGACGATAAATGAGTTAACTTGAGTTTCCTAAATGTGTTTGTTATTTTGTCCTACAGGCACATAATAACGTTCTTTGACGGCGCGGCGAACTTACCAGCTTGAGGCTAGTATATCATTCACTTACTGTTGTTAATTTCAACGAGCATTATGGAACTAAAGAATTTTTGCACGGCAAAAAAAAATGTAAGTTTAAATGATTTATTTCCAAAAATAAAAACCGGTTGCTAATTCACTTTGTTTTTATCGATCAAGCCTCCAAGAGGTAGTACCTTTAGGTAGCTGAATCTAATGGCCCATATATCTATAAAACACACACAAGTTTTCTCTTACCTATTGAAATTGGCTGAATAATTGTTAAACATTAATACATATATTTCATAGTTAGTCTTACAGTTGGCCAGAATTAACAAAACTTCAGAATTTCACGGTCTAGATCACGCTCTGTAAAACTAACCATCCCAAAACTGTTATAGTTATAGACTTAACATGATACAGTTTTTGTAATACACCACACTCATAGAAAACATAATAACGATACATTTGTAACGAAAATTGACTATGAGACAGCTGTAAAATAGTTAGGGATGTCGACAATATCTCGGATCTTAATATTCTACAGATAATGTGGAAAGTTTGTTTTCGGCCGTAAAAAGTGCCGTATTGAGAACACACTCAAAATTAAGCGTACACTGAGTTTATTTCGCTTCATTTGTTACAGAGATAAACTACATAAACAATAGACGCAGAAAATCAAAACTATATACCCACCAACAATATAAAAACGTTTACAATCAATTAATAAAAGAGATAAAATAAGCGCAGGCTGCTATATACGTATCCACCCTATACCCACTAGTCTAAGAAGTCTGTGGGTCTCCAGGTTGGATTTTTACTCTGAAAAAACATCTACTCTATAAGAAATCTGGCGAACTCTTGACTGCTGCGAGGACGTGTGGTGCCGGTTTGGTGCGTTTGCTTTTGAAACGGACCATTCCCCACTGACTGCTGACTGCACGTTCTTGGGTGACTTACTGCGGGCGCCAACTGCGCGTCGCTTACGATGCGATGCTTTTGAGAGTGGGCTGCCTCCGCTCCAGATCCTCGGACCAGAAACCCAGTTTCTTTTTTGGAACCTCTCTTTGAGCACTTAGTCGATGCAAAAGTGACTTAGGGGGTCTCTACGATACCTCCAAGTGTTTAAGTAGTATGGAGCGTTAAGTATATTTTAGTTTAAAATCTACTTTCGTTTTATTTATGCAAAGGTAATGATCTTCACTCGATCGAAAACGTATGGCAAAAAGTGAGTAAGAACAACATTTAGGAAGAAATTCTAGCGCAGCCTGACCTCCAACTGTAATTGAGGTAACAAATTGTGGTTGGCTTTTGAACCTGAAGAGTGAGCCTTCAACAAGCTGCACTCCGAACAGAACTGCCGTGCTGCCTTAGTAGAGATTGCCTGCAGGCATATCGGCATGTCGATAAAATAGCATAAAAACTTTACATCTCTATGTACCTAGCTATGTTAAGCCGATCACATGGTGGACTCTTTACTTATTACTCGTAAGTATAACTAACTACTCCTTTGTGAGAAGGAAGGTCTTCTTACCTTAATTGCAGAAATAAAAAAACATACTTTAACGGTGGCATATTTAGTAATAGTAGTCCCCCGATTTAAGCCGCAGTTAAAAAAACAATTTAAACTTATATCACTGTAAAAACCTAAATAATACTTTTACGTCTATTTTTCTTAGTGCTTTTTAATTTCAATACAAATTATATACCTATCATAACATGAAAATAGTTCGACTGCGCCGCGAGCTAAGCCCCGCAATGCCCAATTGCATGAAAATCAGCGCTGTAGCTAGTAAGCTGCAGCATATGCTGAGCGGCGTCCATTTTGCTCATTGCACTACGACACCCATGATACAAAACCTCATATTTAACTGTGATTTGTTTATGTGTTCTTGTTTTTATGAGCTTCTTTTTGTAATTTTTCTTTGTGTTATGTGAAATTAATAACGGTCTATTGTGTGTGTGTGGGTGTGTGTGTGTTTTTGTGTGGTTTTGTGTGTGTTCGTGTGTGTGTGTGTGTGTGTGTGTGCTTTTTCAAACCTTAGAAATGGGTCTTCCTTATTGACCTACCCATTTTACTGTATTCTAAACGTGAGCGTACTATAATTTTATTATCGCTCCATACATTTAACCGAGGGATAAAAAAGTTTATTTTTGTGCACCATGGATATCATTGGATAGGGCTTCGAAAATGCATTTAAATTTCCTAAGAAACTTTTTCTATACAACATATTTTGCGAGTACCTACTTTACTAACATTCTGAGAAAACTCACCATAATTAGAACTTTATTGTTTATTGTTTATTGTACGTAAAAATTACAAAAGATATCACAACAATAATAAAGAAAAATGTACATAGGTAAGCTTATCTCTATTCAGAGATTTCTTACAGCAGACCTTTATTAGGGATGAGAGAATAGTCAATTAAGGGGCAACACCGACGTGAATAAGATATAAATATTTAGTTTTAGTTAATTTACAGGTCGAAAATCTATTAAAAATAAATTAAGTACAATATTATAAAAATAAATATATATTACAGATCATTACGATATAGAAATTAAAGGGGAAAAAAAAAACTAAGAAAAACAGTATAATTAAGTTGTGGGCTTGCATAATTGTAAATAATGTTTTTTTAAACTAGATTTAGAAGTAGGAAGACTTGGGCTATCCTGTATTTTATGAGGGAGAGCATTCCATAGTTTAATAGCACAAACAGTGAAAGAATTATCAAAAGTTGTTGTGTTATGTTGGGGTATTTTCAGTAAAAGTGCCGTCGAGGGGCGAATGGATCTATCCCCTTGGAATATATGTTCAAAACGTTCTTTGAGATAAATTGGAGCAGCGGGATTATTTAAAATTGAGTATAGAAAACACAAAGTGCGCAAGTTCCGAAGAAAACGAATTGGGAGCCAATTCAACTCATGTCTGATCATAGATATATGGTCAAACTTAGTATAAAAATAGTATTAACAAAAATAATAAATTTATTAAATAATATAATATAATAATAAAATTGTTCCGGGCAAAATCAATTCATAAGTTTTATTAATACATATCTGCAATAATTCTCATTTTTACAATCAATCGTGATTTTTCTAATATATAATCTACGGAACATACGACATACCTACTACATAGGGACTGGAAGTATTTAGTCAATTTTAAAATTAGAGGCTTAAAATTTTATTAAAATGTTTTCGTTATAACGTACTTAGGCGACTAATAAGTAAGGATTTTGCATAAAGCATCACCCAAGAGGGTAAAATTGGGTTTGAAAGTATTTTGCCAGTCTAAATAAACACTGTAATAGAACTTTTAATGTTATGACACGATTTCGTGAGAAGCAGGTCTGACTTGACAACAGTTACTTCAAAGAGACTTTTTCTCTCAGCGAGCAAATAAGTCGTACTTTTTCTCTTACCATTAAAATGAAAAAGCTCGTAACAAATGGAGATTTTCTGTGTAGATTGTACGTTTGTATGTTTGATTTTATAAGTACATACTTAGCTTAACTTGGTACTTAATTTTTTTTAAGTTTCTTAGATAATAATAAGGTACCTATCTTGGTACCTATTATACAAGACTTGTGCTTTAAGGTAACTGCTGCTGTTTACTTGTATAGAATTTTAAGTATTACAACAAGTCTTCGAATTGTACACGGTGAGCTCGTGAAAACGTCATAACTTAGTATGGTCTAAAGAAAATATGTGTAAAACTCCGTCCTCTGATTGTTATTCCTCATAATGTGACTACATCCTCGGCTAGCTTACATAAAAGTCCTCGAATGATTTCCCTAGGCATATTAGCGTGTAGTCACATGGTCCTCGAATGTGTCATGAAAAGGCTGAGTATGAAAATTGAGAACAGCGCTATAAAATGGGCTGATTGCTACTAATTTTATTTTCCGTTTCTTTCACTCGTTAGATAGCAATATGACTACTTTAAGTTCCTTTTTTCGCCAGTCCTCGGATGAACAAACTTGTTTAACATTGTGTTAGTATGTTTTTGTCGTCAATACATGAATTTTTCCACACACTGAAATATCAATGTTCATAAAGTATTTGAAGTTTCAAAGCAAAGTAAAAGAATAAGCCAGTAGTGTTCACATTTTGCAAGTTGCCTAACTTTCCTAAATAAAATTGATTCTTTGTTACAGAATCTCCTGTTATAGTTTTGGAAATTGAAAATATCGATAATTTAATTCGACAAAATTTCATCGACCTTTTGTCTACTACAAACGGTTTATCGTGTAATGATACGATTAATAGGGTTCTAAAGCAAACTGCGATAGAAGGTGAGGCCTAATATAAATCACATCTATGATCTAGGGTCGTCCTATTATCTTGTCGATACTCCGATTCGTGCGCACGAACATCGCTGATCACCTCCCTTTACTGTCAAGCTTAATATCTTACTCGTGTCGCTGCTAAATTGTATTCATTATTATAGCAAATTTTATAGTTATATGATGATAATTGACAGTCAAAAATGTGTAAAAATCGAATAATTTTCTAATAATATAATAAAAAATGCTACATTATATTTTATCATTTTTTTTCAGAACTTTAAACTTCGTTAATTTTCAAAGATTTTCCTCGCGCTCTTGACCACTGATCGACTTTTTAATTTACTAATACATCCAACTTTACTGATCCAAAATCCTTAAAAACCAGTTTTTGAAAAGGAAAATCATGATTGAAAACTAGATTAAAAAAAATTAAAACTTATGTCAAATACCCAATTTCATCGCATTCGGCCTATTTTTTATGGTCATAGAAATAAAATTAAAAGATACTATTAACCAATTTTTAAAGCTCAACTCTTTGAAATAAATTTTCCTTAAAAATTGAATATTAAGATTACATTTTAAAAGCCGTTCCAAAGACACTATTTACAATGGAATTAACAGTTTAAATACGCTTAAATTATATTTTTACCTTGTAGCAAGGTATAACCAAATAAAAGTATGAATGATGACTGACTTGTTGTTAATAATTTTAGGCTTAACAGCAATAAGAGGTTTTGTATGATTTGCTTGTTAGGATCACTTGTTAAGCGCGCGCGCTTACAACTGAACAAGATTATAAGCACATTAGTATGGAAAGAAACATTTTATGTGGGTCTGATTAAAATATATATATAGTATAAACCTCCCTCTGATTTCCGAAAATTTAATTTACTTACTTTATGGGGATGGATTCGTTAAATTATGATAAAAAAAGCACCATTACAGACACTAAGTTTTCGTATAAAGAATGTTGAACACACATTGATTGATTAAAATCGTAATTTCATTGTATTTTCAGTAGTATTTTTGGTACGTCCAAAGCTTTAAGTCTATGACAGGAAGTTAATAAATATTTTACAAATATGATGCATTATATTTTACCGTGTTTTATTATATTGAATGAACAAATGTAAAAGAAGTTCAAAGAATGTTGAATTCAATAAAATAGACGATGGGTATTATAGGTATCTAAATAAAGAAAACATTGTATGTAATAATGTCATAAGATAAGCCACCATGTTTACTTTTGAATACAATTTTACCCGCAGCGATTAAGAAATATGCTTATCGATACAGCACAGCACTACACAATAACGTAGCATACAATTTAATCTACAAATTAAGGACTAAGGGCCCTCTTACAGACCTATTCCCTATTTATTCTGCTGTTGCAATAAAAGCGCTTTTAACCAATTTTAACCGCATCGTACATCAAGAAGTGGCCATTTTTTTTGAGACATAAAGTAGTTTTTAATACTTCTCAATCCTAACAGAATTTTAAGGGAATTAAGAATGTTAAGGGGTATATAGCAATTGCAATTAGATATTCTAAATTTACTCTTCGTTTTTGGATTTCAGAAATTCGTTTTTTACGAAGAGAAAATCGAGGATATCTAATGGCGGCGCTAGTTAGTTGCTATATACCCCTTAACATTCTTAATAAATTCTGTTAGGATTGAGAAGTATTAAAAACTACTTTATGTTTAAAAAAATGGACACTTCTTGATGTACGATGCGGCTAAAATTGGTTAAAAGCGCTTTTATTGCAACAGCAGAATAAATAAAAGTCTTTTCCATTCTTGTTTGCCTCTACGCAGACGTTAACAAATTGCTAACAATTTATTTACATTAGCACCGTTTCTTTATCAGTTTATCAGCGTTTCTCCGGCAAGCTGCCATCACTATTCAAGTATCAATACAAATGCATTGATATATAACTGATGACTGCATGTAAATACGAAATGATACCTCGTTAAATCATACCATGAACGTGAGTGAGTTTATTTGATCACAAAAGTCCAATGAAAGGTCCGATTTGTAACCATTTCGTAATCAATAACAGATTCAACACTAAGCAGATACATAGCTGATTACTCCGATTATATAGTAGTGTACCTAAGTTTTGTTGTGAAACCTTACAAAAGGACATACCTTATTATTATTCTACGGTCTGTTCTTTTTGAATTTCATTAAAATAAATGTGTTTTGAGACTTTAACACGAGCACCAATGGTTTTCCTTAAAAAAAATAAGAGGTTCTATTTTCGCTCACAAGGACGCTATTTATCATTCCTACAAAATTAGTTACGAAATGTCAATTTACGACTGAACAGTTGTGTGTAAAATCGTGAAAAATTAAGCCCTAGGGTGATAAACATGGATTCAAGAAGAAATTGGAAGAATTAACATAAATAGTAACTTAAAAAAAAGAATTTAAAATTGAAAGAATACATAAATACCCAACGCGTATGTCACGAAAAAATAAGTTGAAAGTTACCTACACAAAACTACTACGATAAAAGAACGCGTCAATGGATAGTGCCAACACTAATAAATGAGCGACTTTAAGATTTTACGTGGGGAATCAAACCAAAAAAACATCTAAAAAGTGTGCTCTGCGTGTGATATTTTTACATCAGCAAATTATAATAAATACTTATTATAATAATATAATAATTGTATTTTACACCTATGAAGCTCGATAAAAACTTTATAAATTTTACATATTTAGTAAGTACAATATATATATAAATGCAGGCTTAGTTTTAGTATAAAATAAAATAAATAGTCTTTCCTAACATTTTTAAATATATTATTTTAATCTGTGAATTGTGTAAATTCTTTAACTTACTTGCATATTTTTAATGTACGTTTATATTTCATATTTTTATTTTATGTTTAAGTTAGTAATGTATAGTATACCGAGAACTGTTGCCGACAAACTGCTATAAAGTTTGGCAGATGTAAAAATGTGTTTAAGTATTGCTTATAAGTGTCAAATAAATAAAAAAAAAAACGAGGTGACGTTTTAAAAATTGGAAGGTAGATAATTTTTAAAATTGGTGTTGCTCACTTAGGAAATATTTAACTAGTATACGGAAAAGTAGGTAAGTACTTTAGTTTTTCACTAGTGCACAACTTTGCCCCTAAAAAGTTATAGCAAGTCTTAGAAAGTCACCCCTTTCAAGCTACTGCATTGAAAAATATAAACTTTATGAAAAAGATTCCAAGATTTTATTAATAACAGAGTCCCGCAAAGATGACAAGAACAAGAAAAAAAAAGAAAAAAATAGAAAAATACTAATCCTTTGACCGTCGAACAGATCGACCTAATTCGGGGGTTATTATACAATCATCCTTTCGTGAACCGATTCCTATGAACTAAATCAGAAGTTCATTCCCTTTTCTTAACACGTTTTTTTTACCTCCAACAGTGACATCTTTTGTTAATAACGCTTCAATGGGATTCTCATACACTCTTTGACCGTCAGCATAGAATATCCGTCAGTCCATTTAATCTTTTATTGTATTATGTTGGAGTATTTTGACACATTGCTGTTTATTGTTTATAATTTCTGGGTAATAAATTATTCGTGAATACTTTTTATTTTGGTGCTCTCGAAAGATTTCTGTTATTGTGTGATTTAGGGTTAAGTTGATGTTATGATTTATTTGACGCTGACGCTTTTTTGTTACTGTGACTGGGATGATTTACGTTTACTTTTGCTAAGATAGACTTTGTACACACTACTATATTGGTACCTATATAATTATTGTAAATGACATTAATGTATCCTGAACTTCAATTTTGTTGTCTTGGCATTTATCATAAGAAATTAATCGCGTATATGTTGTCATTTAAAATAAATGATTTTATTTTCAAAAGTGTTTTTTTATTTTTTATTTTTATTATCTATAGAATTTCTAGTCATTAGCATTTCTTTCGATATTTTAAATTTCACGTTTTTAGCACAAAAATAATTAATCTATGTTTGTATTACGCTCCATTATATAAATATACAATTTAAAGTTTTTCTAAACTTAAATTTTACTTGACTTTTAACTAAACTTATATAATCTGTGAGGCTGTGAAGAAAACGTACTTTTTCGAGTGCAGTGCAGCGCAGTAAGAAAATAAGTTTATATAATGTAGATTATTAATTTAAAAATAGTATATTACTAACAATTGTTGTGCCAATGCCAACAATTGTTTGCCGAGTATAATAATATGATAAGGACAAGGACGTTTAATGCCGTTTTAGCCGACAGTTTTTATTTCTTGTTACAATAAAGTTATAAAAACATTCAGAATACAGTATATAATTTTCATGAGCGCCAATTCGACCACGCGCAGTTTTCGTGATTTAAAAAAAACATTGAACAAGAAATGCGGTTTGAGGCTCTAGAATAATGAATATTGTGTAGGTAACAGAATACAGACACTTTTTTAATTTTAAGTTATTAAACTTTAAGATTAATAAAAAAAACTGGCCAAGTGCGAGTTCCGTACCATTAATCTATGTATGGGCCTTTAAATATTTGTTTTTTTTTTAATAAATAATAAAATAAAATAAAGTGAATATATAGGTAACTAAATATTCAATCAAACCATATCGAGCAAAAACGAGCAGAAAAATCACGTTTGTTACATGGGAGCTCCCTTAAATATTGATTTTATTCTGTTTTTTTTTGTTCTTGTTGTTATAGCGGCAACAAAAATACATCATCTGTGAAAACTTTTTTAACTGTCTATCACGGTGCATGAGATACTGCTTGGTGACAGACAGACCGACGGACGGACGGCGAAGTCTTCCCGGGTCCCGTTTTAACCTTTGGGTACTGAACCCTAAAAAGCCAGCCAGCTAATTCTATTACTTACTATGGTGTTAGGGTCAGCCCAGACCGAGCTGCGACGTAATGCGGCATTTTTGAGATAGCAACAGATTATGGACCTTGTATACTAGACAAAACCTAGTAGTGTACGTAACCTCTCACTTTTGTGTTCCCACTATAATTTATATCTTTTTGGTCTAGTAAACAAGGTCCATAATCCCAAATCCCAACGTCGTGCGGTGCATCTTCAAGCCTCTTTACGTCGCGTCGCGTCTCGGTCTGAGCCGACCCTGAGGAATTGAGGGCGTGTTTTTTCAAACCGTAACCGAAAAGCTGATTGACGTATTTTTTTTTATTGTAATGAAGAGAGAAGTGGGAGAAACTATGTAAAGCCGCAGTTTTAGTATCTACAGTGCGGTTTCAGAGAAACTCTTACTGTGAACGCTTATTGGGTTGTGGAATGAGCTCCCTGCCAAGTTTTTATCTAAGGACTACAGTAGGGGTCCTTCAAGAAGTTATTAGATATTTGAAGGATCGGCAACGCGCGAGTGATACCCCTGGTGTTGCAAGCGTCCAAAGGCTACGGTGACCGCTTACCATCAGGCGGACCGTAAGCTTGTTTGCCACCTTAGTGATATAAAAAAAAAAAAAAAAGCTATATAAGTACAAAAATCGCCAAAAAACTTTATATTAGAAATTACTAAATGAATAATAATAATTTTTACTAACGTATATTTTATATGTAGGTCTGTTGCTTGCATATTAAAACAAGTCTGTTTAAGATTCGTTGGTGTTACGTTACAGTGACCGGTGTGGACAGGTGACAAAGAAACGCGGCGTCTTTTTGAACGCCGACCGCGACGAACGCGGTGCGTGTGATGGACAACCAAATGAGTTCGTCTCGATGTCATTTATTGTTACATACAATGAACTTGCACAGTAGCGACCTTCCGCGTCACTCTAACTATAGATGTAGAAACCCTATTAGAAGTGAAATTATCTAAATAATTACTGTTTGTAGGTAGGTATATTTATTATTAGATATTTAAGAAAAGAACTAATTTAATAAAAGTAACTAAAAAACAGTCATAATAGGGGACTCGGGAAGGGATCACGAAAAAAATTGATTCATTACAATGTTGCTTGCTAGTTACTTACGAGCGAAAATTTTAAAAGTTTAAGTCCCAAAATGTGATCAGTTAAAATCGAAAGCCTTATTCTATAATATGTTTAAAAGTTAAGTAGTTATAGTAATGTCGATTTCTTTCTACGGACGAGCGATGCGCTATATCAATTTACGCCATAAAACATGTAAAAATATATAAGGACCATACATTTTGAAAAACTAAATCCCAAAATGTGATAAGTTAGAAATCGGAAGCCTCATTCTATAACTAGTTTCAAAATTGTTTCAATCAAATTTATTTAAAGTTAGAAATGTTTAGAAGTATTGCCTTTACCCAGAAAGAGTTTTGTATGTTGCTTTGGCTTTTCAAATTAGAGATAACCCTAACAAAACGTCGCAAACAGCGTAGAAATCAGTGACGTTACTGGTACCTATGCTACTCTTCTATCCTTGAAGACCACGCCACTGAAGTCGTCGTTGTCACGGCCGAAGAAATCTGCTGGACTCTATCGCTACCTTGAGGGTATGCTTACCTACCTGACTTACAACACACTTAATTCATCTTTTCCTATCGCGAGGACCTCTTAGGGACATCACTCATAAATTGATATATATATGTACCGAAGGTAAAATATTTACAGTTTTAGTTGATAAGTTTCAAAATGCAATAACTTCGATAAGGTAAAAAATATAAATAACTTAAGTTCTAGATAAGCGCATTGTGAAATTACAGAATGAATGACTGATATCACAAACAGTATGATAGAGTTATAAAATTACGCATAAAGTTTATGAAGATTGTAAGTGACAGACATTGAGACCCTGGTGGTAAAACGCTCCTAGACACCAAATATATGGTGTTTCCCATGTTTTAAGCTCTAATAGGAGGATTCTGTGGATAATTTACGTTTTTTCATACGTAGGTATTGTTAAACGTACTTTTTTATTTTTAAAACTCAAAGTTAGTTGCAAATATATTTTTAACCAAAATTAACGTAGGTATTTGGATGCTAATAAGTGACAAAATAAACATGTGAAGACAAACTCACCCCTCACATTGGGATACGAGAAAAAAAACATGTCACACTTCAGCGCATGGAAAAAAATTAAAAAAATATTTATGTGCCTCCTTCCAATATAAATTTTTATTTATGTATGTATTCTTCTGTCCTCACACATGTGATGATGAAACACAATCAGAAAAATATTAGGTAGTGTAAAATTGCATAAATTACAAAACTAACCCTGACATTAATGGTAGAGAAATACTAGTTCTCTGTATAAATATCATAGAATTTTAATAATAGGTATAAACTTAGGGAAAACAAAGTAATTTTCCTGAGATACCTACCTAATAATAGCAATTAGGATGACTTTACTGTGGAAATTTAATAAATTGATCATGTACTTCCTGCAGTAGTACCTAACTACTAGTGAATGACCATGGACAATTGCGCATTATTTCTGCCTTCTGTTAAGGGAAATCAAATGACGATGGTTCTTGTATTTTTTAAAAATAGTCATTGCAGACTAGAAAGAACGTACTACGCGGTAGCGTAACTGCGCGACAAAGTTGTATCAAAATTAACGCGCAGTTCCGCTGCCGCGTAGTGCGGTATTATAAGTCTTGTTGTCTTGTATTATAAGTTTACAAACAATATTTGGTCGTGCCGCGCGCCGTTACACTGCAGTGCAGTTTCGTTTAGTCTAATATCGTTTCCCATAAACATGTAACTGTTTTTCATAATAATATAGAATATTGTTGCTAGATGGCGCTGGCACCTAATTTTTGATGGTAACACCTCGAGCCTGTCTTACACTTGGCAGGTTTTGATTGTTTGTTGTTATACTTAAGAGGTAACACTATAATCACTGCGAGTTTGAGGCTTGTATGTATAACTGTTTTTAGTTTTACAATAGAGTAAAAACCACGGAAATGCGTTTCTTGTATTGGGACTCCCCTTAAACTATTACTTTTTGTTTTTTTATTATTATTAGGATTACCTAATTCACCATTATAATACATATTCAGGTTTCTCGCTACTTCCGTCCAAAAGATAGAGCCCTCTAATAGTCGGACAGACAAACAGTGCAGGCTTAGTTTCAGGGCTCCTAAAATCGAAATCCTAAAAACAAATGACAATAATTCTTAGTCGAAATATATATAAAACATAACCCAATATGTTGTTAAGTCTATGGACAGTCTGGCTGGCGGTAGCTGGCTTCTACTATTTCGACACAACTGCTTCATAAGATGCGCACACATGCTATTGTAAACAATTACCATATTTTAACAACTTCTTTCTTCTTTAAAAGTACCGTCTTTATACTTTTAAAGAGTCTATATCCTAAAATTAAATGCACAAGTATGGTGATTGGATTAATAGATGACTATCACTTTATATACTCTTGTTCAATTAATGTTATTTACTCGACCCCTAATGCTCAGTCATTGGTGAGCTTTCCCCTTTATATAGCTGACAGTTAGTTGCCGCGCCCCATTCACTCAGTTATAAAATCGCACAGTTTATAATGTTAGTTTAATGGTCTAAGTGTTTAGAAATAAACTTAATATTATCAAAAATGGTTTGTTGGATTAATCACTGGTTAAAACAGTATAATATAGGATGTAGGTCTACAATTACTACTATTATTTTCCTTTAATTTCAGAAAAAAATGATACCTACATTAAACGCAGCTTTAGTTACCTACTTACTTACTTATAAATTGAAAAACATTGTAAATCACAATTCATTACAAAAATTAACTATTTCACCGTGTTTGCTTTAGTGGTATGTAAAAAACAGTTTGTGAGTAAAGTTATTTTCTTTAAGACTATAGGGTTAGTATAAATTGGGAATACCTAGTATAAATAAAACCCACACAGTTTTTTAAATAACACACATGGAAAGTATTTAGGGTCTTTTTTTTAAGATAGAAGGTAAACTTAGTTGTGTTATATATGTTATTTCTAATTTAAACATATTTATTTTTTAAATTAAGTTAGTAACATAGATAAAGGTTTAACATTATTGATAAATTTTGACTCTAGCTACAAGAACTTTAATATTTCATATAATGTATCCCAGCATCTTAAGCCGGTGCTTGATATGACATTAAACATGTGTACACGTATTTTATAACACATACCAAGGGTACTTATTTATTTGTGTAAATGCTCAAATACCAGTGCTATATGTGTTCAAATACGAGTACCTATAGTGCGTCTAACTAAAAAACATCAAAATATATGTCACTAGCTTTTACCCGCGGTTCCACCCGCCCTAAATTAGATTATCAGTGCCGGATCTCAACGGCAACTTATCAGTTATAGAAATAAAACCGACTTACGCTTGACGTTTTCAAGTAACCTATGTCCTTTCGACAGACTCAAACTATCTCCATGCCTAATATGCCTGCGGTTCAACCCCCCTAAAAGTTGAGTCTGGGTGTATTTATGATATGTATATATTTTAAAAAAAAGTAATATTTATGTATTAGTATCCTTTGTCTGTTACCCATATCACAAGCTTTGCTTATTTTGGGGCCAGATGGCGCTGTCTGTAACGTCCAAAAATATTTACTTATTTATTTATACATATACTTACACACACTTAAAAATATCCATTCTGATCTATTATAAATACGATAGCAATAGATAGAGAGTCTGTTCGTTTGTCCCTGCTTCACGTCACAATGGAGCATCGAATTAAGCTAAAACTTCGCTCATGAATAATTAAAGAAACGGAGAACGACGTAGGCTATATAGACTTTTTATTCCGTAAAATAAAAGTTTCCACAGGAATATCCGAATTCCACGTGCGTTAACTATGGCTACAAGTAAACGCTATCGCAACTTTCTATAATCCGGGTGTGGTCGTAGAAATTCTTCGCCTACTACCAACCGACAGTAAGAATTAAAATCATTGTTCCAATTTCTAATAACATTCATAAGTTTTGGTTATTAAAAGCAAATTAAGCTGAACTAAGCAGTTAGATTTTAATATCCCAAAGAAGAAACATATTATCACATCGCAATATACATTAAAACAATGGCTACTGGCAGTTGGGCGCTCGTCTTTATCAGCGTCATCAATAAATTCATTTCTTTAGCAATGTTACGTTATGTAAATATTATTTTAATTACCACATCCGTCCAGCATACAAAAACCGCTACAGCTCTTTTAAATAACGGAACATTTAATTTTAAACTGTTAGTTTCGGGATCAAGTAAAACTGGATGCATAATTTAAAATTTATACATTGTGCATATTTGTTGGAAGAAAGTTGGTATAATATTAGATATGGATGCGATCGTCATGGGTTGGACACGAAGAAGGGGCCAGTTAATGTGTTTTTAATTTCATCAGCGTAAACACACCACCCATTTACTAAAAAGTTGTATGTATGTGAAATAATCACTTTTTGGTGTGTTAACCATGTAGATAAATACCTAACAATATATACGTACAAGATAAAAGTAATTTGACTAACCCACTCTTTTTATACAGTTTAATCTAACTTTTCAAAAAATCATTTCATTAAGTATTATTTTGAGAAAATAATTATATTGGGAAAGGGATTATTTTGAGTGTTTCTAAAAGAAATAATTCTTATTTTGATATAAAAACATAAACGCCAGAAGACCATAAAAGTACCTCCACTTTTTATGTTTAAAATATCTGTATCTATTTTTCTAAGTATAAATATAGATGCTGATCACAAAAGCTGTTGTTGAAAAGAAAAGAATGGAAAAAGAAAAAGAAAGAAAATAAATTTGTAGTTTTTTGGAAACAACTATTTTCTTTTAGCAATATAATTTTAATTTATGGTGTATACATAGTTGACCATTGTCAGAAACTTCTATCAATGGAAAAGAATTTTTGTAACGTTTCTAAGGTGTATTTAAATCTTGAGCAAAGTACTTTAAGTACTTCGTGTTAGGGCTTACCCCTGCTAATAAGCGCCGCTAATACATAATTTTTAATATCCTGTTTTTATAAAGCAAATAAAAAACTTGGCTTTTACAGAGATATTAAACAAGTTAAATAATGTAATTTCAAAATATTTTTGTTGTTTGTTGTTTAAAGCGTATCGGTTGCATGATAGGTACCAGAAAAAGGCCTGCATGTTATTCTTTATACTTATGCTGATACCCATAGTATAAGCTTTGTTTAACTTGAATCCAAATAGCGCTGTGTGATTATTCCAGATATATTAGTATTAGACCAGCAGTACTTCTTTTTGTAAAACAGTATATAATTCATACTCAGAAAACACCCAAACTAAAGAAAAACACAAATGTCGTCACATAAATGTTTGCTCTGTGCAAATCGAGCACAAGCCCCTCAGTAAAGCAGGTAGGATCAATTCAAACAGAGCCACCAAGGCAGTCGTGATATTTGATATGATTTTAAACTTCACAACTTAGCCTGCTATAGTGAATATGTTTTGGCGTTTATCCAATAAATATTAATAATATAATTACTGACATCGCAAATTTATCATAGCTTATATTTAATTGACAAACAATAATATTTACTAACAATATTTTTAGCACCAATTTAAAATGAAACTTTCTAAATAATAAACGACTAAAATAAATACTTGCAAAATTGTAAAAAAAATTTCAACTGTCTAACAAATACGGTTCATGAGATACAGCTTGGTGACAGACGGACGGACGGACAAACTGACGAAAGGACAGCGTTGGGTACGGAACCCTAAAAATGAAATCCTCAGATATAAACAAAAATTTTCCCCGTCTTCAACAAAATAAGATAGGATTATTAAAAGAGAAAAACTGTGTTTGAAAGAACAATGATATACAAAGATTCATAAATACACCTGTCTCTTTTGTCAGACGTATGAGATTCTCTAATCATGCCCTTGAAAGTGCGCCTTGGGACTAATGTTTTAAAATTCCGACTGTTCGACATCAAAGTATCGCAAGGTGTTCGTTAGAATATGATTAGCGGCTTGTCAAAAACGAATAAATCATCTAATATATTCAAATTTAATCGGCAAAGGGTTGAACATATACATTTTGTATAATTGTAAGACTGTATTGACTTACATTTAAAAATGTGTTCTATTAACGGTTTTGAGACAACAGATTTTGTCGCCAATTCAAAATACATTCATCAATTTTAATTTTCATCTTTAAATACAAATATGTGTGTATAAAAACGGTGTTTTATTCATTTTAATATGGCGACTGTAGTTTCTATTCAAGACCACTTTTAGTCTGGTCAACATGTACCTTTTTGGGTGAAATTTTTGTATAGTCTCCGAAAATTACGATCAAGGTGTCATTCGATTCGGAATATTATGTAGAAAGTTTAAGAAAAAGTTCCAAAAGGGGCCGATGAAAATTGCAAAAGTTATAAACAATTTAAAAAAAAAAAAAGTAGGGGTTTGTTTTTTTTTAATATCTCAAAAACTATCAAAGTTATTCGAAATTTGAAAAAAGATCTGAAAAGAGGAGGAAATTTCCTAAAAAAAAGTCCTGCCTCCCGGAACTGTATCTTTAATATTTATAATTTTTACGGGGCCCTGAAAATAGCGCTAAAAGCGGGTAGTCTGGCTTCCGCTCGCGATTTGTCATTCGGACACGGTAACAATAAAAATCATTTTAATATATTAAATATGAATATTAAGGAATAAAAAAAATTAAGTACTATTGGGATATATAAATGAACAATAATCCGTAGGCGAAAAATTTTTATCCCCATTTTTCCATTAGTTATGCATTAGTTAATTAACTACTTTTTCTGAATAGAATGTTAACAGAAAAAACCTGATTATTATTAAACTACAACCCTAGGATTTTTTTCACTTCGTGGAGTTATTCTTAAAAGGCATTAAAATAGATCCCCGTTGGAAAAATTTAAAAATGTTAATTTTCCACTTTTTTATTAACAATCGAAATCATTAAAAAATTAAAAACTGCATAAAAGTTATTAAAAAAATTTTGTTTTTCAAATATTTCAAATTTTATGATTTCTAACGGTTAAAAGTTACATGAAAATTTTTTTTTTTAATTTTTTACCGCGATTGTTTAAATAATTGTTATAAACAAATGCATTGTTTATAAGATAATCAACAATTTTTTTTTCCTAATCTACTTGTTGATATAAATTATGATTTTTAAGAAAAAAATTATTCCTTAAAAAAAATTATTTATTGCTATAAAATGCATTTCTTAATTAACAATCGTTTTTTACCACTAAATATAAATATTAAGGAACCATTTTTTCTCTAAAAATCATAAATTCTATTGTTCTTAAATATTCTGGAAAAAAAAAAATTTTTTTTTTTCATTTTTTATTTGTTTATTAAATAAACAATTTGTTATAAACAAATGGATTTTCTTACTTTATTTTTTTTTTAATTCGTAATTTCATTATAAAAACAGCTATGTATTATTTTTTATGAAAAATTTTTTTTATCTATTTTTTATATAACTTTTAATATTTTTATGTCCTAAAATTTGCCTTTTTATCTCGCTCTTTTTCTTTTATAATTGGTATAACTTTTAAACTATTATATATACGACAATTATACTTCAAGTCGTTTTTATTCACTATAAATTAATGAACAAATTAAGCTTTTAACTTCAGCTCTAGCTCTATTATTTATGATAATTATTAACAATTGTTTATAAAAAATAAACCGAAATTTTTTTTTTCTTGTTTTTCTATTCCAAAACGTGGTTAAATGTTCATAAATTTATAATTATGAGCCTTTGATGACTTGCATGTTACTAATTTGCTGTTATTAAAAATTGATTACAATCGTATTTGCATAGACTTTTCCCGAAAAATTTTAAAACTTTTCCATTATGTTAATTACATTTTAACGAGTGTTCTTTTATCAATCTTTCCAAACTAAGATTCTTAAAATTACTTTAGAATTTTTTCGGTTTATTTTTTATAAACAATTGTCAATAATTAACATAAATAATAGAGCTAGAGCTGAAGTTAAAAGCTTAAATTGTTCATTAATTTATAGTGAATAAAAACGACTTGAAGTATAATTGTCGTATATATAATAGTTTAAAAGTTATACCAATTATAAAAGAAAAAGAGCGAGATAAAAAGGCAAATTTTAGGACATAAAAATATTAGAAGTTATATAAAAAATAGATAAAAAAATTTTTTCATAAAAAATAATACATAGCTGTTTTTATAATGAAATTACGAATTAAAAAAAAAATAAAGTAAGAAAATCCATTTGTTTATAACAAATTGTTTATTTAATAAACAAATAAAAAATGAAAAAAAAAAATTTTTTTTTCCAGAATATTTAAGAACAATAGAATTTATGATTTTTAGAGAAAAAATGGTTCCTTAATATTTATATTTAGTGGTAAAAAACGATTGTTAATTAAGAAATGCATTTTATAGCAATAAATAATTTTTTTTAAGGAATAATTTTTTTCTTAAAAATCATAATTTATATCAACAAGTAGATTAGGAAAAAAAATTTGTTGATTATCTTATAAACAATGCATTTGTTTATAACAATTATTTAAACAATCGCGGTAAAAAATTAAAAAAAAAAATTTTCATGTAACTTTTAACCGTTAGAAATCATAAAATTTGAAATATTTGAAAAACAAAATTTTTTTAATAACTTTTATGCAGTTTTTAATTTTTTAATGATTTCGATTGTTAATAAAAAAGTGGAAAATTAACATTTTTAAATTTTTCCAACGGGGATCTATTTTAATGCCTTTTAAGAATAACTCCACGAAGTGAAAAAAATCCTAGGGTTGTAGTTTAATAATAATCAGGTTTTTTCTGTTAACATTCTATTCAGAAAAAGTAGTTAATTAACTAATGCATAACTAATGGAAAAATGGGGATAAAAATTTTTCGCCTACGGATTATTGTTCATTTATATATCCCAATAGTACTAAATTTTTTTTATTCCTTAATATTCATATTTAATATATTAAAATGATTTTTATTGTTACCGTGTCCGAATGACAAATCGCGAGCGGAAGCCAGACTACCCGCTTTTAGCGCTATTTTCAGGGCTCCGTAAAAATTATAAATATTAAAGATACAGTTCCAGGAGGCAGGACTTTTTTTTAGGAAATTTCCTCCTCTTTTTAGATCTTTTTTCAAATTTTGAATATCTTTGATGGTTTTTGAGATATTCAAAAAAAAACAAATCCCTACTTTTTTTTTTTTTAAATTGTTTATAACTTTTGCAATTTTCATCGGCCCCTTTTGGAACTTTTTCTTAAACTTTCTACATAATATTCCGAATCGAATGACACCTTGATCGTAATTTTCGGAGGCTATACAAAAATTTCACCCAAAAAGGTACATGTTGACCAGACTATTTGTTTTTTTACAGTTTTGCTACTCATACAGTAAAATTTTTTAGAATATCCCATTATTAAAAAAAAACTATCCGATGTAGGTACGGCAGTAGAAGTTGTGAAAACCTATACCTATACTCCCGATAATTTGATATGGGCTCTGCATATTCTGATATTGATTAATAAAACCATAGACATAGACATAGACTGACATAGAGAGTGGATAGCGCTGACTAGCTGGTGAAGTAAAAATATCGCTAATAAGCGTGTGACAAAGACGAAGCGAATCGGCGGCAAGTGTTTGTCTCTTTCCAACCTTTTTTTATTTTACAGAAAAGAGACAGGTAGTTGCAGAGGCTTAGCTTTGTCTCTTTCTAGAGAATGGTCAATTTTGTGAAGCTATTACGCAGTCCATACGACAGAATACAGAACTCGAAGTCTATAGATAAAACCGCCAAGTAAGATTAAAAAAAAACATCGCGGCGAAATTACACTCGTAATAAAAATAAAGTGCAATTAATTGAGTATCTTTCAGTTCAATAATAGAATTTTTTTTGTTGTTGTTTTTAAAAATTACAAACCACATTTAAATTAGCTTATACAACCATTAATTGTTCTATCAAGCATGTCACTGATGAAAGAATTTCTGATAGCCGGTGTTGATTTTAAAATGATAAGGGTACCCGCCACACTAAATAGCTACATATGTCAAATTGTATGTGGGGGTGTTAAATCGTCCGGAGGCTACATTTACATAACAGTTTTACATATTTTTGCATATAATTTAGGTTAAAATGAGTCCGTAATCTATTTTGGCATACAATATAAAGCATGATGGCTAAGAACTCAATCTTTGTTTTAAGTCTTTCTTTTTGATTTAGAGGCTAAATAAAGAGATTATGTGTTTTAACTTACTCGTATATGCGACAAATTTTGAGACCCGCCCAGAATTCGGTTATTGGCGTGGAATTCCTTAATCAACTCCTTAATTCTACTAATGAAGTTTGCTATAGCAAGCTGCAGCAGCAACTTTATTCCCGCGGGAAAATTAGAATTTTTCGGGATAAAAAAAGGTAACCTTTGTGTTAATCCAGGGTGTCAACTACCTCCATACCAAATTTCAACAAAATTGGCCAAGCACAACCTTTCACCTTTATAATATTAGTGTGATTAAGTATAATTTATTTTCTTTAAGTGAATCTGTTTTTAGGTTTTTAAGCCAGAAAGTTAAGCAAAGCTTATTTGAATGAACTGGTAAAGCAAAGAGCTTATAGATTTTTAAATCCTAGGGCTTCTCTACCTCTTGCGAAGCGTCTATTGAAGAGATTTAGTTATTTATTATGAAGTAACTACACGCAAAAATATCTAACAATATGAATAGTAGTCATACACTGACGAGCATAAATATAACCAGTCACTTACATAGACGACAATACTTCCTTAACAACTCATAAAAGCTCTTTAAAGTCATAGGAAAATTGAAGTGTATTTAATCACTTATTGAATTATTTATATGTAACATAAAACTCTACTAAACATACTTTTTGTTTAATGAATCTATCTTAACTAGTTTATGAAATATCGTAGTTAAGGTAAGTGACTAGTTAGCTTGCTCGTCAGTGTATATTATAGTGCAATAAAATTGTAATATGAAAAAATATATATACAGCATATTAAAAAAAGTAAAACAATTAAACGTAATAAAATAAGTCAGTAGACTGTTTAAAAATTAGTTAATTAATCTGAATAAATCAATTGAAATATTTAAAAAAAATGGGATTGCGCCAAAATTTCATTAGGGTAAGAATAATTTATTCTTGCACGATGAGCTTTTGTGACATTTTCAATTGTTTTAAATTAATTAATTTATTAATAATTTAAATTGCAGTCGCCAGTACAATTGCAATGTTGGAAGCCTTGGTTATCAAAATGAGAGTCTTTTCGAGCACATTAAATCAAATTTTGAAACATCGACAATTTAAATGAATTTTTCTTCACACACAGTAAATTCATTCCTCGAGTACAGTTGGTTTAAAATATCGCGGTTAGTTCCTAGTTTGTAAACGCTTTCTTCTTTTCAGAAAAATATTGGTAGAAATTATATTTCGACTATCTTTCTTGGCTCGATCTACATTTGGTACTCTCACTCGATCGCTTTGGCTTAGTTCTGCAACAGGAAATTTTGCATTTGAACCCTTCAACATTTTTTCGGCTTGCTGTTTATGTAATACTTTAGCTGAGTCACGGGCCCCCGATTTATAGGGTCCGTACCCAAATGGTAATAAGTGGAACCCTATTACTGAGACTCCGCTGTTAGTCCGTCCGACCGTCCGTTCGTCCGTCTATCACCTGGCTGTATCTCATTAACCGTGATAGTTAGACAGTTGAAATTTTCACACAAGATGTATCTTTTTTGCCGCTATAACAACTAAAAAACAGAATAAAAAAAATATTTAAAGGGGCTCCCATACACCAAAAATATTTTTTTTTGGCTCGATTTTGCTCGTTTATTCAGTTATATAGTCACTTAGAAATGAATAATTAAATTAAAATAAAACAAATATTTAAGGGGGGCTTCCATGCAACAAACGTGATTTTTTTGCCGTTTTTATAGATAATGGTATGAAACCCTTCGTGCGCGAGTCCGACTCGCACTTGGCCGATTTTTTTTCTTGATACTTCGTTCAGTAAATCAGTATTTTCCTCTTCATTGATCATATCGGCAGAAGCAGGCTGCTACTCATCTGGTCGAGGGTTTTCATTTGTTGTGTCCACAGTAGGTTGCTGATTTTCTGGCTGAGGTTCATCATTTATTGTATCGGTGGTTCTAGTTCATTCTGGTTATCAAATTAACCACCGCTCTTGGTCATTATTCATAATGATTGATCCATATTAATCCTGCCCGGCTAATCAAGTCGCCCGTAAGTTAAAAGAAGAAGCTGACTGACTGACTGATCCAATGCCATATCAATGCACAGCCCAAACCGCTGTGTCTAGAAACTTCAAATTTGGCGTGCGAGTTCCTTACTTAACGTAGGGCTTTATTAAGAAAGGATTTTGCAAAATCCATCCCCTAAAGGGGTAAAATGGGGGTTGAAAGTTTGTATGTGAATCCGTAAATTTTGAAGTTACATGCATAAAACTATTTGGACTTGAGATTAAATATTGAGATTGATGAGTTTCACCGTTTTTGAGAAATAGTCCTAGGGGGCAAAATAGGGATGATAATTTATAAGCAAATTCAGATATTACCTACAAAGAGTTAAAAGTTTTCTTCTTTTTAAATGTCCACGTGGACGAAGTCGCGGTAAAATGCTAGTTGCATAGATAGCATGTCATTAAGATAGCAAATAACACTGTTGTCAATAAGCTAAAGTGCACTTAACTGTTCAATGGTTAGTCAGGTATTCACGTGACATACAATTGTATTGTTACGATGGGAGTGAAATGTATACTGAAAAGCATGCATTTTGATCTTCACGTTTCGTTTAATCATTAAATTAAATTTTTATCGACGATGGATTCAATTCAGATGTTTTTTTATCAGAAATAGGATATCAAATTACTTTTTAACCGACTTCAAAAAAAGGAGGAGGTTCTCAATTCGTCGGAATCTTTTTTTTTTTTTATGCATGTTACCCGATTTCTCGAAGACGCCTGGACCGATTCAAGAAATTCTTTTTTTATTTAAAAGGTTATACTGTTTCCAGGTGGTTCCATATTAAAGTGAATTTAAAACTAAATATTTTGAACAAAAAAAAAATTAACGTTAATTTGGAACTGGTGAGAAATGCGTTTAATGTTGTTGATTGTATTAATTTTTGTTACGAGTATGGATGTTTTTAGTGTAGAAGAAAAAAAAGCAATTCGTCACTCAAAAAAAAAAAAACTTTTTTACAAAAAAAAACATCCGGCTTATACTCCGGGTGTCATGCAAGCAAAGTGTGTTATAAACTGATACATAGGTACACAGACACCAACTTCAAACTGCAATTCAGATCTGATTTTTGGAAATTAGTGAAATTAGTTATTTTTACCTTTTTAGTGCATCTTTTTGAAGCCGGTTGTTTTTTTTTTTGTAAAAAAGTTTTTTAGAAGTCAATAAACTACTAATCCAGTCGATATCCACTTTCTATCTGGAAAGTATTCCAAAGTTAGTAAAATTTTGGAATGTCATTAAGGAATACTCTAAAGCGCCTAAATCTAAGATTTTGATCTCAAGGACCCTGTGCTAACTTAAGGGGGGTAAACAATTCCAAAATTTTCGAACTGCTTTTAGTTTTTCGTTTATATCTCCCAACTAACTGTTTTATGTGTACTATGTCTTTCAGAAAGTTGTAGAATATTGAATTTCCTTCAATTTTCTTTATTCAAACGTATGTTTTGTTTTAAAACTAACTGAGATACAATCGTTCAAAGTTGAAAGATAATTTCGACATGGGTGCGCCGCGTCTAAAGAGAACTTAAGCCAAAGTTCGTAAAAAAATAAAACTGATTAAAAAATGCCTAACTTTTTGAAATTAACAAACTATTAAAATAAGAAGTCCAAAGATGTTTCGTTTCTTGGAGCTGTTTTTATATATCAACTTATCAAGAACACGTTATGAAAGTTATAATATCTAATTATATCAAACGAACCATACAAGTAAGAACCGGCGAAAGAAACTCTCCAGAAGTCTTTTTTTTATATTTTAATTAATCAATACAAATTAAGAAGTAAATTATGTTAACATTAATTTAATTTACATACTACTTCAAGACACATTGTCCTTTAAATAACCTACCCTTTTTTAAGCCATGTGTGGATCAGAGCAAGTTTGCGTCTATTCCGTGTATAGTATATATCTGTATCTAATACCTTTAAACGAGCAATTTTTGTATATATATGTATAGGCAATGATAAACTGAAAAGTGTGACTCTTCCTGACATCTATTGGCGAGTAGTAATACTATTATTTTTACCGTCACAGCAACACTCAAGCTACTTTACAATAGATGGCGTTGTTAAGCAACACTAAAGCTACTTGACAATAGATGGCGCTGTTAAGAAAACGAGCAAAGCTTGGTCCTACAGGTACTATATATATATATGACGTTAAACATATTCATACATTTGGGTTTCTTGCTATTTAGGAGTAAATTTTTCATGTTGAACCAGTAGACAACTTTCGCCAGACAGCTGTTTACATTATTTAATATAGTTTCGCATTTTTTGAGTTCAAATAAAAGTGATGTGTCATCTACAAACACTATTTCATGACTGTCTTTTTTATATTTAATAACAACATAATATAATAATAATAACTTTGTAAAACAATGAGCACCAAAATTATAGACGCTGGTCTAAAATACTAAGCTAATATAATCAATACTAACGCTGCCAGTCTTCTGGCTACTTTATCACCTGGCAGCAACATCCAGGGCCTTTTTTAATAAGTGTTATAGTTTAGTTATTTATTTATTTTAATTGTTTTTTGTAGTTTAGATAGCATAGTAAAAATATTATGCTCTTCTAAAACAGTTGACTTAAAATACCGTCTTACGTCGAACCCTCTAAAACAATTCCTTTGATATATGAGGTGCTCTGTCATATGCAAATATCATATCCCCTCATTTAAGCGTATCTACAATCTAGCACATCATGTCTCCCATCGTGCGTCTGATTTAAAATTCGCCCCTCCGCAAGCCCGATATGCAAATGGTGGGCGACATTCGAATACAAAAAGCCCGAGTGCGGTGGCAGCGAGTAAATCAATCGATCAACGCCGGATATAGTCGAGGAATACGTCTTCATTGTGTTCATTAACGTCGAGAAGGACCACAGTCTTTCGACCACACCTGCCTCTAGTGTATTTCTGGCATTCTGCAAATACTTTATCATTTCTTCACTCTCGAATTCATTTAGTTGTTTGTTATATTTAAATTAATTGAATCGGCATTTTATGAAATTTTTAAATAATTTTTACTTGATTTATTTTCGTGGAATTTATTTTGAATTATCTACCACCATAGGACATAGATGATATTCTACACCCTCTTAAGCAGCAAAAAAACCATATCAAAATCGGACTAATCGAACAGATATAAGTATAAATGGATTTTGGATTCGAAACAGAGTTTACCTACAGTGATATGTTTCTCACAACTTTTAATATAAAATAAAAAAATAGTGCAAATTGGGGTACCTCATCATAGAGGGTACCTAAGTGAAGCAAATTTAGTTAGGATAACCTTTTTATAGAAAATACCAAAGTATTTATATACTTTTATTATAATTATATATAATTAATTAAAAAATCAGCAAAGGTTTAAAATTTTTAGAGTAAATATGATTCAAAAATAATTTATTTGCTTGTTAATTTTAATTAGCACCCTTGCTTATGAATAAAGTAAAACAGAGCTACATATTTACTAATCTGAAAAATTCAGTACGTATTTAAAGAAGTTTTCACTACCTATCAATGATCGTGCAGAATTCGAATCTGAAGAAGATATCTTGATAGTGATTAAATAAAAAATGGGCAAATTATCGATAAATTAGATAGTTATACACTAAAATTATATAATTTTACTATTTCTTTTTACACATATTATAATGTTAAGGCGCTTATCTTTATAATAGAAATAATTTAATAGTACGCGATTAGAATTATTATTGGAAACATTAAAATTTAAAGACCCTAATTACAATCAAACGTTGTAACCACAAAGGTTTTCTCGCGTCATTTTTTAGACTTTTGTGTAGTAAATTCATGGTGTGAGAACGGTAGTTTAGCGGTTTTTAAATTGGTTGTGGGTTCCGCTTAACGCCAGTGAATGTATCTTACAACGGATAAAACCTCTATTGTTTATCTTGAAAGGGTCAGTTTCATTGGATTATTATTTTTGACGTGACAACGTCTTATAAATTGGTTTGCCGGGTGACACTTCAAGAAACTGCGTTACGCTCCGCTCACGTTATGCGCTCACAATGAGAGCGAGTGAGAGGCACGCGCCCGCCTAAGAGCGAGAGAGACAGACATAAAATCATTGTCACGTAAAACTTTCGCCCGTATACCGACTTTACAGGCAACCAGTTTTTTTTTGTTCATATGTGTTTACTTTTAGGACAATATGGAATGTAAATAAATTTTAATATAGTTTATTTCTGACGCATTTCCGGGAAAAAAAGAACTCTTAGTTTCTCTACAAATCTACATTGTCTGTCAATACGTCTGACTGTTTATGACGTAGAAACTAGAAAAACTTTTGGCTTCATATGGTTTCAATGGAAATGATTTCAAAAACTATTGTTTTACTTATATTTCACTAATCTGAAAAACACAGGGGAAAGAACCTTACGGCGTGTAAAGCAACGGGAAAAACCTGATCTAAATCCACTAATAACTATACATTTTAAGATTGTAAGAATGGAAAAATAAAGAAATAATTATTACCGACTTATATTTATTTATTTTATGTAGGAATCCATATTATGTAGGAAAATATCTGCACCTATCAATTTTCATAAACATTGTGAAATAATCAGGCATTGCGCCCGGTCTTTTGATTTTTAGTTCAAATTAGTTACGTGACTATTTATTACATTAGTTATAACTTGGCATTTTTTTTATTTTATATATTACACTATATTCAATAAAATGAATTATAATGTTATAGATGGTGCCTTGAATATAAATTAAAATATATTTAATTTATGTGTTTCCATAGGTAAGTAGGTAACTATATCGACTAATGACATTTTCTTCTATTGTTAACCTCTTTATTAGTGTGACTGTACATTTTGGATCGAAGCACTAACAAAAGCGGGTAAGCTATAAATGTAGTTAACCATCCATTTTCCCGTTATCGCAAGAACAGGCTGGACACGCAGACTTTACAATATTCACAGAAACAATACGGCTTCTAACACTTTGTCCTGATTTTGAAGAAACGACATTAACTAAGATCTAATAAAGTCTTATTTCGTTAAATAGTGCATGGTACTTGAGTATTTTTTATGAAGTAAAAGCTATTACTATAAGAAACCATGCGCCCTTAACGCAGCATGCTTAGTCACGCTGCCCCCTGAGTTTGCTCGCAATTTCCACCGCGCGCCAAGATTCTAGTGAAAAGCTGCAACTACAAGAAAGGCTTACGTTAAAAAATAATTAATCCAATTTTTATTAAGGTACTTAATCTATTTTATTAGGAGTCAATCATTTAAAAATCATGTAAAAATGGTTTTTTTTTTATACCACTAAGGTGGTAAACAAGCTTACGGTCCGCCTGATGGTAACCGGTCACCGTTGCCTATGGACGCTTGCAACACCAGGGGTATCACTCGCGCGTTGCCGACCCTTCAGAAATCTAATAAATTCTTTCTTGAAGAACTCCATACTGTAGTCCTTAGAGAAAACCTTCGCAAGGAGCTCATTCCACAATTTAAGCGTTCGTGGGAGGAAGTTTCTCTGCAACCGCACTGTACGCGATATCGGTTCTAAAGTGTGAGAATGAATTACCTGCCGATGGCGAGCGGTGCGATGGTAGAAAGTAGCCGTGGGCATTATTTTGAACAACCACTCAGAACGCAACCCATTGTACAAGCGGTAGAACACACAGGGAGGCAAAGCCTCTCCTCAGACTAAAGGGCTCGATACCGCAAGTCAGTTTGGAATCGTAAACAATTCTCATAGCCCGTCGTTGAACGAGTCAAAAGGGCCAAGCTGGCATCCGGGTGCACCCGCCCAGAGATGGCAGCAGTACTCCATATGGGGCCGAACTTGCGACTTGTAAAGTAACATCCTTTGCCCCGACGTGAAGTACTGCTTCGCTCTGTTGAGTACACCAGGTTTTTAGGACGCCAGCTTCACCTCTTCCTGCAGATGATCTCGGAACTAAACATCGCTGAAAATGTCAACACCAAGGGTGGGACCCTTGGAGATGGAGAGGAGAGTGTTCTGGAATTGTGGGACCACAGTGAATTGGGTTTTCTTAGCGGTGAACGCGCAGATTTGTGTCTTTCTGGGGTTGAAGAGGACCAAGTTTATCCGTCCCCAGTCAGAGATCTTAGGCAGTGTGGTCTCAATTTGAGACACAAGTTCTTCGCGGTTTTGTATCCACAACGGAACGAGGGATGTTTGCCGTGTAATAAGCGTCTCCAGTACTGTTATCTGCATAGTAATGCATGTTGTTGATGTCCAACATGTCATTTATATGCAGGAGAAATAGCGTAGGAGACAGCACATAGCCTAGCGGGACACCAGCATTAATGTCCATGCCATCAGAGCAAATACCGTCGACTACGGAACGTGTGCGTCTGCCGGATAAAAAGCTATTGAAAATATGTATTGAACGTTGGGCTAAAAGTATGTACACAGCTACATATGACTGAAAAAATCTATAAAACTAAATTAATGAACTAATTAACTGTATATATGCTATATGCGTGTGTTTATTTAATTCAGTTTATTTGTAAACCTTTATGATTTATATATATAAAAATATTTTCAAAATAAAATAATGTAATTTTTTTACTAAAATGAGCACTTAAGCAGATGACACGTCATTGAATCGAAGGTACGATGCGTGTATTTATAATATATTTATATATATATATATATATATATACATAAATAGATATGTATTTATATCCGTTGTTTGGTACCCATAGTACGAGCTTTGCTTAATTTGAGACCAGATGGCGCTGTCTGCAATGTTCAAAAATATTTATTTGTTTAATAATTTATACTAAATTTGTCGAAAGTTGTAGTACGTACTTTACTCTAGCACATTATTCTTTATGAAGTAAAAACTAAAAAAAACTTACATTGGTTTGTATATCATATTGATTAAGTTTATTAAGTTACCAGAAAGTTCATAACTTACTTCAGTTTTTGTTAGAGTGCTTTAAACATGCGATATGCCGAATGGAATGAGAAATACTTCTATTATTTATTTATTTCTTGTACAAAGAATATCAAGAGGTAGGTTACGTTAGAGATTAGGTTAGAGAGGTACGTTTAAAATAAAAGTGGCGTTATGTTCACCGACATTACGCACATTATAAGTTTAATGTCAATAATCCAACCCAAAAGAATGAGCCAAGATTTGTACAGTGTCTCACATAAAATTTATGTCTTTTTAACTTGGCTGGGTTATGACATTTAAAGCATTGAAGCAGTGAACAGAACGCACCTTAAATAAACGCCGAAAACATTTTTTCAAATATATACATCAAAGTCAACCGTTAGTCGGCAAAACTTGCATTTCACGTAAATCGAATTTGTGTGGATCGCCGGTAAGGGTGACTTCTGGCGGGCTATAATTATTCACGTGTTATGACATCCCATTTGCATATAATCGGTGAGGCAAGCCTCGATGCGTGAGGCAACGCTGGCAACACCGAGACTTCGTAGGCCATTCACACGAACACAACGGCCTATCTTGATTTAAGTCGACCTATGAAAAAGCGGCCACTAATTAAAAAATAAACTACGCCTAAGAATGCTTGTGAATTATTCAAGAAGGAGGCCGGAACTGATTTAACATAGTGAGTACCTATATGTTTACATATACATACCCGTAGGTACCTACTTACGTGGATGTAAGTACTAGACATATAAAATTAAATGCAACATACTTTTTATTGCATTATATATATCTACATAAGAAATTTTTTTTCATTACATTGTTACTTAACTGAAATTAATTTTTGATTTCAGTATTTCTTTAAAAAACAATAATACGTCCAAGTGAATAAAATACCCTTAATGGTCGTTAAAGTTTATGACATTAAAGATCATGTGGTGATCAGTGGCGTCTCCTGCCATCACCGAAAATTGTGACTTAGGATACTAGGAGTTCTTTTTTCAATATTTTTTTTTATATATATAAACAAGCTGCCTGCCTGATGGTAAAAATGGTAAAATCAATAAAAAGTTTTCTTCAAATATCAATTGTAATCACGATATGATCAAAAGTACTAAGGTATAATTTGAAACACATTATTGTAGGTTCCTACAGCTAGGCAAATGCAAAATAACATTACACAAGTTTCGATTAAAGCAATATTAATTAACCCCGAACTATTTTCACAGCGTACAAATAAAAGGTACCGTGGGAGCTACCCATGCGAACAGGTTCATTTGCATGGTGCAGATCGCTTAGCGCATATCTACACATATCGGTCTTTCTGAAACCCATTGTGAGCAGCGTGGACCGCGAAGCGAGCAAATCGTCTTCTCTATTTGCGTAATGGAGTACTGAGGCAAAAAAGTTAAAAAAAAGAAAACTTTAACAATAAATGCAATCGCTACACTTCTCCCAAACGGAATGGTAATAGGAATAGGGCTGAAAACAGCTTTTAATGTAGCTTTAAGTTGCCACTCCCGGAAATTGAACCCAGGAGCTCGAGTCGGCAGTAAAAACAAATTGGTCCAGCAGCAACTACTGCACGAACAACTTTTCTTTGTTTGCCTCGATAACGACGAATTTAAAAACAAAAATGCTATGGATTTGATTCATCGAAACCAATGACTTTTTGGTTTAAAATCCATATTCCATATTACATACGCCATCTTGGATTTAATAAAAAAATCTGATAAAAGATTTTAATTTAACAGCCTCGATAACCCTAATAGGTGTATTTTAGATAGTTTCATCGAAATTGAATATTTTTAAAAGAAACAGAACCGAAAAAACTTTTCATCGATAAAAAACTAACCTCTGATTTAATATAACTGAAAAGTTTATCAGTTTCATTTCGAGTAAAGGGGAATCGATTGAGATGTCGGTAAAGCAAATCGGTCTATTGTTTCTTAAGAGAATACACTTTGCGGCGCCTCGCAGTGGGCTTTCATACAAACGAATTTCTCATTTGTTTTTGACATTTACTGATCAAGCACTGTGAAATTTCTAAGTCATAATCCCAAGCCAAATACCTAGGTCTGTAGTTTTTCCAAAATCTTGTAAAACGTTCCATTAACTATATTTTTTTTTTAAAAACCATTTGTATGAAAAACTAGAATCCTGTATAACTTTTGAACTATAAAAATTTATAGAAAACTGGCCTTCAGACCTAGATATTTATTACTAGAATATGTCTTCAAAATTTTGTGGTGTTAAAAGTAAGTGAAAAAATTCGTTTGTATGAAGTCCGCTGCGAGGCGCCGCGAAGTGTATCTTAAGATATCCGAACTGAAAAGAAAGCTTACAGAAAGCTCACGCGCTTGAACAAAGCAAAATAAATATCTCCAAAATCCGCAAAAATGGGCGCAAAACAGCTTTCTGAAACGATAACATTTTCAGAACAGCTTAGAATTCATTGTGACAATGAATAAAGCTACTGTTATCTTATAAGAAACAATACAGGAAGGAAGTTCTTTTCGATTTTTTGAAATGGGGGTCAAAATCTAAATGTAGGGTTAGAATAGCAAATGAGACGTTATATAACGGGCTTTGTTTAAACATCATTTTTTTTAAAATCTTACAAACAATAGTTTTTGACTGATAACCAAAGAAATTCCAATAATTTCAGACCCATTACCCAACAAACAAAATTTGGTTGTGTAATGATTGAGACAACCGAATCTAAGGTTGGACCGTTTTGGTTGTTTAACAATCATGTTAACGTGTATATGCAGCGAAATAGGTGGAAATTATAAAACTTTCATTCATATAATGATTGCATAGACGTCATGTAACTTAAAAAAAATTGTAAAATTGACATAACCTTTATACGGATGCTTTTATGTGAAAAGCGCAGTTCATAAATCGTGATTCGTGCAATACAATATTTAGAAATTGTCAGTTTTTTTTCGAGCTCGAAAGAATTGAAAGAAAAACTATTTGGACAAAATTTTCCAAAAAAAAAAAAATTAAACTATCTATTAATATTTTTTTTTAATATTTAGGTTTAGAAAATTTCTGCAGTTGTTTAAATTCATCTAATTTTAGCACTCTCTTGCACTAACAATCTAGTTATAAGTATCTGAATTTTCTAAACAAAACATAAACAAACATCCTATCCACTAAAAAAAAAAAACTAAGCGTCATTGTCCTGGAACCTGATTCTTGTGCTCTCGATAAGAGATAATCTCGAATTGCACATGTGTTTAATTGATTTGCTCATGGCTTTTTATTCGTTTCCCTATAACTTCCCATTTCGATTAGATAGAGTTCATCGCCACCGGCAATGTTAGTACCGAATATTTTTTTTTGTGACTGTATTTTTATTTATAGAAAAAAGGGGATTCAAAGCACTCACCCAAAATCAAAACTAATTAGCCGTCAACTAATATTACTAATGCTGACTACTTTTCATGCTATTTTCCGTGCGACATCCCATCTCTACTACTATACCGACCACTCGATGCATGTCGACCGCTAGCGTACGAGATATGCCTAAAAAGAGGTTCTAAGAATACGAAAAACTATTTGCAAACGATACCCGCCATGTTTTTTCGACATATCTAGTTTAAACTAGTCGATCTATTGACTAAAACACTTTTTAAACATATTTCAAATTCGAGATTATCTCTATCAGCACGAGAATCAGGCCCCTGGTCACAAAAAAGCTAAAAGATTTTTGATGCAAGCAGAAACCAGTTTCTTATAATATTTTAGTTTGGTGTTTTACGTTTTGATATCATCCTCCGTGGCCCAAGGGGCGTGGGTTCGATTCCCGCATAAGACAAACATTTATAATTTATTTTGTGATTTTCATGAGACTAGGTGTTATCTATGTATTTACAAAAAAAAGTATAGAGGTGTATATGTATGTCATTATGTCCGTTGTTTGATATCCATAGCACAAGGTTTGCTTAGTCTGGGACCAGATGGCGCTGTGTTAAATGTCCAACAATATTTATATTCATTTATTTATATGTAAAAAATATATACTTTTAGATAATTTACTCCTTAAAAATTCTTTATATTTGAGTACTTGAGAATATTAGAAAAAATAATTCGTGTTGTCAAAATTCTCTTTTGTCGAATTATAAACCTCATATCCCTCTTGTAGCAGTAGTCCGGTTGACCGAACTACTGAAACTTTTAAGTTGCAATAGTTTGGTTGTGACAAAGCACCGAACTATTGACTCCTTTTTAGTAGCAACAGTCCGGTTAGTTAATAATTTAAACAAAATATAATTACAAACTATTTTATGTTAAAAAAAAATCCAGTGATTATGTAACATTTTTTATCCAAATTAACGTTATCTTAAAAAAAACAAATGAATGACAGTTTTTGTTTATCATAAAAACCCTTTTTAGGTAACTTTTCTTGAATTTTTTTTTTATTATTATCAATTTTTAATCATAAGTTAAAAAAAAATATTTTCTTGCGGTAAAGTTAGTCTTAATCGTTAAAACCATATAATATTTTTTATCACACTTGCTTGTAAACAGTGTCATTACGGGCTGGCAAAACCTTAATTGCTCACACGGGCTCTTTTTTCTAAATTTTACTTTACAAAAGTGATAGATTTCATCAAGCTTTCGTTTCGAACGACAGCTGTAAAACTAAATAGGCCCATATCTGGAAAACTTTATATAAAGAAGTGTCAATATATTTTGTTTAAATTATTAACTAACCGGACTGTTCCTACTAAAAAGGTATCAATAGTTCGGTGCTTTGTCACAACATATATATAATACTATATATATAATAATACATTTCGCCTTCATCATATTTTGAACCAAGCTCATAGTTTTCTTAATTTATAGTTATATATAAAAGAAAATATTAATTATACTATGACTTGTATTTTTAAACTTCTTTTGCTGTCCGTACTTTTCATGCATTCATTTCAATCTAAATGCGTCAAGCTGAAGTAGACAATGTTTTGTATGCCAGTATAAACTGTATGTGAAATGACGATTACAAACGGTTGTAAGTAGCCTTTGTTTGATCATAGCTTAGATTAGTTAAGTTATTATCCCAGCATAACTTAATAGAGAGAGGAGGCACGTCAATTAAAGCTGTGTACTTGATTAGGTAAAAAATAATGTTAATATTTTTTTTCATAGCAAAGATGCAGCCAAAGGATTAACCTCGAGCCTTGACTTGAACCTGCAACTCCTTACATTCTGTAAGCTGCAGGTTGAAGCCCTAGCTCGAGGTTAATTTATGACTGCACCTTCGCAATTAAAATATTTATTTACATTAATGATGTATAAGATATGGCATGTATGATATATTTCTTCAGACCTTTAGGGAGTCATACGAAGAAAAATTGAAAGAAATTATGACATTTTAACAGGCATTCTTGCTTTTTCTCAACGTATCTGATCCTGCCATTAATTGGTTCAATTCTTATCTTCGAGGACGCTCGCAATGTCTACGAAACCGTCAATTATTTTCAGATTGGTGTGACTTATCAGCTGGCGTACCTCAGGGTAGTGCTCTTTCTCCTCTTCTATTTTCTGTATTTATTAATTCCATCTTTTCTGTTATTTCCTCACTCTATCATCTTTATGCTGAAGATTTGCAGCTTTACCGACACTGTCACGTCTCTGATATATCTTATGCTGTAAATCTTATAAATAATGATATGCAAAACATATTTAATTGGACTAATTCATTTGGTCAGCTTGTCAATCAATCAAAATCTAAATGTATTATTATTAGCAGTAGATACATGACTTATTTAGTATCTATTCCAATCCCTCCAATAATGTATAATGATAAAGTTGTTTCAATAGTCGACACAGCTAAACATCTTGGGTTTACTATGAACATCAACTTATCTTGTAACGCACATGTAGCTGATTTATCTTAAATAGTCCATTTCACTCTACACTAATGAAGGCGCTTGCAGAACTTTATTCCCATTTCTACTACAATTACACTAACTCAAACTATAATACTTCCTTTTTTAAACGCCGATGTATGGTTACTTGGTGGCCAATGAGGAGCTATTAAACAAACTTGAGCGTCTTTAGAACCTATGTATTCCCTATATATACGGTTAACGTAAATATGACCATATCTCCAATTTCAGAACTAAACTCAAGTGGCTCCCAATCTGAGGGAGAAATCCCAAAGAACACTATTTAAGGAATACTTGAAATATAAAAATTAATTTTATTACCATCGAACGCTATGTCAGTTGTTTTATACCTTCTTATTTTAATAATAATTTATTTTTAATCTAGTATATAATTATGTATTTATGTAATAATTTTATTTGTATTTATATTATTATTAAATTTCATATATTATTAATTTAGTATTATGTAGATAAAACTTTGTCGTACAAGCCCTTGCCAGCTTTTTAAGGGTTCCGTAGTCAACAAGGAACCCTTATAGTTTTGCCATGTCCGTCCGTCCGTCCGTCTGTCGTAGTTCAAAAACTGCTAATACGAGAAAGCTGCAATTTGGCAGAGATATCCACATTGATCAAGCCGATAAAGTGGTAGAATAAAATCTTTGAAAAAATTTTTTTTATGTTACCGCCCCTACACGTGAAGAGAGGTTTTTTTTTCTCGTTTCCCCATCGTATGGGCTATCGTTGGATAGGAATTCCAAAAACATTGGTGGTGTTCAAACATAATTTTTGGATTTAGGGCTCCGTTTGCGAAACATCTAGCTTTAAAGTACTTTTTTGTTAGAGTCAAGTGTCACCCCCCCCCTCTACTAGCAAAAGTGTAGTATTTGGAAATGTAAAAAAAATTCCGGTGGTAGTGCATATAATCAATTTAAAAGGAAAACTATCACGGGTAAGTACATTTTATAGTCGACCAAGTTCTAAAATGTACTTACGTAGTGAAATTTTACTTAAATAAAGTGGTACATCTGTAAAACAGGTATAAACGCTTGAAATATTCACAGAATATTTAGTTATATGTTCACTTGGCCGATTTTTGTAAATTTATTCTTCTCTTTTTGCGGGAACATATCTCTGGCAGAGATACGTACGCCCGTTGTACTATTTTTCTAGAATTATAATATTTTGTAATGTTTCTTTTGTATACTAAACGATTAAAATAAAAATAAATAAATAAATAAAAATAAAGATCATTTCTATGTATGTATTATCTATTGTATTTCTAAATGTATGAAGATTTTGTGTATTTGTAAGATTTATGTACTAGGACTTTATAAGTCACTAGGAGTTGTTTAAATTACATTTAAATAAAACATAAAATGTAATATTGTGTATTTATATCTGCCTAAAGATGTTGGTTATGATAGAAAGATTTATTTCGGAAGGTTAAGTAATGATATTGTAATAAGAGTATGAATATGTTAACTAGATGAGCGATACGTTTATTCAGGTGGTCATTATTACCTATGTTTCTCGTTGGCAACGTAATTAATAGAAGGTCGTTGTGATTCGAGACCAGAGATGGTAATTTATTCAGTCAGCTGTAAACTTTTTTCTGTTCGAAGAAATTACACACAAACAGTATTTCAATTTCTCTTTCCCTCTTTCGTTTTGAGTGATGGAGGTTGATGCTCAGCGTCTACCAATTGGTATTTTTTTTAATTTCTCAGGTACATTAATTATTCACACCACTAGCTTAGTGGAATATGCACCAGCATATGTCGAAAAAAGAGATAAAGGTTAAAGATACAATCTGCACGTGGCTCGGGTGTAGACTATGGCCAAAATAACAATGGCCCAGAGAGGGTAGCCTGAGATCCACCATTAGGGACGTATGAGGCAGCAACGAATTTGCAGAGATAGTAGAATAGGCCCCAGAAGTGCGGTAATAGCGGGGTCTGCCTTATTTTAGTATGGTTCACTATCGTGAACACTGTGTCCAAGATATATCGATGAGTGATATTGCGTGCTGTAGATAGTTGAATAATGTTATAATAATTATTATAACTATTATAACATTATACAAAGTTATAATTGTTTAGGGCATACAACCGAGCAACACTTAGTAGGAACTAGCTATGCAATAGCTGAATTCCCGAACATTTCCCCTTGTTTGGTTAACAAAAAAATACTAAAAAGGGCATAGTCAGAGAAAAAGTGTGTAGTAGGCATTATAAATACCAACTTCCATGCGCTTTTTTAGTGTCAGTTTCAGAGCGCAAAATGTGGCAAAACAAATACATATAGGTATATATTTAGTGCAACAAACTCTTTAAACCCTCTGACCTTGGGTGTTGTGTCGCTAGTGTCGGTATAAGTTTACATTATTTCAATATTGCGACTACTCCTTCGGGTCAGAAAAGTTTGTTGCACTATAAGAGTTTTATTCGTTTAATTATTTGAGTTTTATATGTTTAAAGTACGAGATTGTCTCCAGCACTGGCAACCACGTATAAACTTATTATATGTAGATAGTTCTTCCATCATGAGATCAAGTCTCACATATTTATGGTCAGTTTTTGGATTTTTTCTATATTTGTGATGCAACATGTTGTTTCTTTTTCATGATTTTAGGTCAACGGAAAGTACCCCAATGGTTTTTATTTATTTATGACACAACATGCGACATAAATAACTTTATTTAGGGTATATTTTTATGACATTGATGTAGAAGTTTAATTTCTTTACAAATTTACGTGACCGAAGACTTTAAAGTTTGATATTAATTTTGACGTGATCTCCACGCGTTCTTGAGTAAAAGTGTCTTGACAGACAACATTTTTTAATGTATTATAATACATTAACATTTATAAAATTAACAACAAATTAACATATTTCGGATTTTTTCCTATATTTGTGATGTAAGTCCTTGCTTCGTGTCAAATATCATTATTTTAGGACAACGAGAACTACCCCTAAGGTTTTGATTTATTTGTCAATGCCAAAAAATGCGACAAAAATGGCCTTTTTTTTGCGTTAACTTAAAAGCTTGATTTATTTACAGCTTCAAGGGACCGTAGACCTAACTTAGTATATAATATTAATTTCAAGTCAATACCTTTACGCGTTCTTGAGAAAGAGAGACTTGACAGTCAGGCAGAAAGACATACAGACGGACAACAAAGTGATCTTATAAGGATTCCTTGTTTCCTTTTGAGGTATGGAACCCTAAAAATGAAACAAAGATTTTTATAAGTGGCGGGATTATAGCAAAGTGCCAAACTATTATTTCACATAATGTTTTATTGATTTATTTTGAAGAACGTTAAAAAAAAACTTAAATAATCTACGTTAAAGTCCTATTACTCAATGTTACACTGCATGTTTAATAAATTTGTCTACAATATTTATTATTCTAAATTAACCTATTTTTCTTAATATGTGTTTTATTTTCTCTGCCGTAGATAAACTCTCGTATGCAACTGTACGAAATTAGTAATTTGATACTCGCGCCATGCTATTTTAGCATAATATAATTCATATTAAAATAACCTCCATTTCGCGATAGTAGCATAAATAGCTACATAGGTAAGTTTACAGCTACGATAAAAAAAACATAACCAAGCAAAAACCCTCATCATCAACCATCATCCTTTAGAGTCTCGCCTCAAAACCCCGGTAGAGCAGAATGGCTGCATCATCCAACTGCAGTAGCCATATAAAAAAAACATCAATCATGTCATACTTTGCTGTTGAAATAATCTTTAATACGAACGGACGGAGCCACAGTCAGAGCTAAATAAATCTTTTATCTAAATAAATACCTGTACAAGCTAGTAGGCACTTATCTATCACTAGCTATTGTTAAGAGAGTCTACACCGTTAAATAATAACCTACCAACTCTTAATTAGTGGGTAATAAAATGATCAAAAATGATAATAATGGACCATTCGTCGACTAACACGAATAATGTATCTATGAAACTAAAGACGTGCATAATCTATTTGAAAAATTTATATCAAACGACCTATACTGTTAGTAACTATTATAAATTAAATTAATATTATAAATTAAAAGTTTATTTTAATGTGTTGGTTTGTATCATTTTCATGTAAAATTGGACAAACTGATTAATTTTAATCGGCTGAGCTGTGCACACCTGTGTTGCTATTACCTGTGTCGGTTTTAAGTTTTGTTGCTTAAAGTCTGAGTGTGTTATACGTCATATTTTTCGGTTTTGAGTTTTGATGCTAATAGTTTGAATGTGTTGTTATAAATGTTATATTTGTCGTTTCTGAGTTTTGTTGCTGTTAGTATGAGTGTTTTATAGATTTATATTTTTCAATCTTGAATTTTGATGCTATTAGTATGCGTGTGTTATATATAAATGTTATATTGCTCATACTGAGTTATAAATGTTATAGTTTTTGTTTTGTTGCTGATAGTATGAGTGTGTTATAGATTTACCTATATTTTTCGATCTTGAATTTTAATGCTATTAGTATGCATGTGTTATAAATGTTATATTTTCCGTCCTTAAGCTTTGTTGCTAATACTGCTCATACCGAGTTATAAATGTAATAGCTTTTGTTTTTGAGTTTTGTTGCTATTAGTATAAGTGCGATAGTATGAGTGTGTTATAGCTATGTTATATTTTTCGATTTTTAGTTTTGTTGCTAATATTATGGATGCGTTATAGTATATTTTTCGTTTTTTAGTTTTGTTGCTAATAGTATGAGTGCTTTATAAATGTTATATTTTTCGTTTTTGAGTTTTATTTCTAATAGTAAGTATGAGTGTGTTATAAATGTTATGGTTTTCGTTTTTGAGTTTGGTTGCTATTAGTATAAGAGCGTGTTATATGTTTTGTTCTTAAATTTTAGAATAAGTGTGATATATGTTATATTATTACGTTTTTTAGTTTTGCTGCTAGAAAGATTTAATAATAGATTAAGTAAAGCAGGTCAAATTGAAATCGAATCACATTGGCGCTTGCCAAAGATAGGACCATAAAAAAATTACAAATTTAAAAATCACAAAATGTAAATGTAAGCATCGCCGAGTGCAAAAGTAAGCATAGCAACCTCTTACCTATAAGTAGGTATTATATAGTAAACACACATATAAATTTTGTAGCTACATTGCCATGGACGTTGTATCGACGCTACAACTATCAATTAGAAAAGTATGTAAGTATAACATTGAAATTTAATTCGTTAGTTTTTTGGTAAAATTGGTGTGGTCGTCCGCTACATAAAAACACTCGTATTTACATCCTTCAAAACATCGGCTTACAGCGTCAGTTGGAATGGTTTTTTCTGTTTAATGTATGTAAATAGGAAACAATTAGGCGAGTTAAAACACGGGGTAGGCAGTCTAGGCAAGTGCGCCTCGCTCCCCTTCCGTCCAGACGCCATATGTTAGTGGGCGGGCGGCGCGGCGGTGGTGGCTTGCCTACAGGCGGTTTGCTTATTTAGGTCTAACGAATTTAAGTAAATGTAAAAACTTCTTACAAAAAATAATGCTGATTTTTTTAAATATGATGTTTCAATTCATCAAATAAATAATATATTTACAAAGACAAAAATCATGTTGAAAAATATTTAAAGATGAAATGATATTAAATTCGTTAATGAAATTCGTAACAAGCTGTATATAGGTAGTCGTAGGCTTAAAACACAAGCGTACTGAAACACAAATATTGATTATTAAGTTTGGTGTTTTTTGTGGCGTGTTCTAAATTACCCAAAAAGACTTTAGCGAACCACTAATTAACTAATTTAATATTTGGTATGTGTACTTGAGTTATACAATTAAAAGGCATTTGAATAAAGTAGTTGCTAAATATTTTAAGAAATTTTTTTGTTTGACCGACTACAGGAAATGTGCTGGCACATCCATTGGTATAGGTATTAGGTAGGCCTTATTAGTCCGATCGCAATCCGTTTATTTTCTAAGAGAAAAAGAATAATTAAAATTTGAAGTTTTATGATTTCAAAAGTTTCACTGGTACATAAAGTATAAAATCACGTAAAATGTCCCCGATGCCAAGCTACCCCTGAGAAATGGTGGGGTTAAGTGGTGAAAAATGTTTTTTTTCAATTTTTGGCTAACTGTAACGTCTAATCGAAAGATTTGAGAGAATTACTTAATACTTTTCGACCGTAACCTCCAAATTTTCGAAATATTTGCCAACGACCAATTTTTTATTTTTTTCTTGGTTTTTTTATTTTTCAGGTCTAGAGTGTCTTCTTCAAAAGTTGTAGATTTTTTTTAGTTATTTTTCGATAGGAGGTCACAGTAAGCTAGAAATAAAGAAAACAAACAGTTTTCACCCCTTTTAACCCCATTATTTCTCGGGTAGTGTAGAGTATTTTAACCCTTTTAAAATCATAAAACTTTATTAATCTGGATTCCGATTGGACGATTGGTATGTGAATACAGCGAGCTGAAATACCTTATTCATATAGCAGTTTTATTCATAAGCAATTCATACTTCAGTGAGTACTAATATTATAAAGCGAAAGTGTTTGTGTATGTCTATCTGCTTGTTACCTTTTCACAACTAAACCGTAGAACCGATTTTGATGTAATTTAGCAAAATAATACATAATACATAGGTTACTTAAAAATATCAAGAGTGAGTCGGCAGTTTTACTAATCTTTATTGGCGTAGAAATCCCACACTGATTATGCACTATTTTTTACAAAATCTAAAATGGGCGGAACTTCTGGCAAAAGCTAGTAGTGTATAAAAGCGCGTCCACATACTTATAAATTCTGGTCAAAATCTACCTAGGTATCAAGTTATCGCGAAATCCATAAAATTTTGAGCCCCCTGAAGCTAATTCCTATTCACGAAAAAAAAAAAATGGCTGTTGAACATCAATGAAGTGATTATGCACGAAACCAATGCGTATTTTGAACTGCTGCCAAAATTTCGTTGTATTGAAGGATCTAAAAAGCTAGAGAGACGCTCTATGAAGTGTATTGATTTACAGAGAGACTATGTTGAAAAACCAGCCAAGTGCGAAGCTGGCATAAAGGATCCTGTTGCCATACCAGATCAAGTGCTTTAGCTAGATAGTTCCTCCTCCTAAACATCTGGGTAGCGATCAGTCTGATACACTAGAAAATTAAAGTTTTCAAATTATGAGTAACTTGAACCTTTCAGCCCTACGAACAGATTTTTAAAGTAGATATCCTAACAAGATTTTAAGTGCTTTTTAATTTTTAAGTAGGCTCAGCCCATATTGTCTTTTCTGTACGTTCTTAATAATAATAGACGTACTGATTAAAAAACATACTTACAAATATAGATGACCATTAACAATTATAAAAAAAAAAAAAATTTGAGCCGCAGTACTGAAAAAATTTAGTCCCCCTTTGTAGTTTATGACGTCATGAATTTTGTGTACTGGATTTGAAATTTTTTCTCGGATGGGGTATCAAATTAATGGGCTTGATGAGCCGGGTCTAAAAACATACTTCAGTAGGATACCGGGGTAAAGCCGTATAGCTGAAGATTTAGGGCTGTAAATCTTTATTTTAAAAATACAAATATAACAAAACATAGCTTTTTTTTGATTATTATTCAATCTCATTAGGTACTTAATCACATAATTATTTAATGATAACTACAACATTAATCATTAATAAACAAAACAAACTAAACTTCTGCTTATTCCGGTTTTTCCCCGACCCCTGGACAAAACCGTATACTGTATACAATACTACCCCGGTAATTACAAAAAGGCAATACAACCCATCCACAAATAATCATCAAGGTCCTCTGAGTTGTCGCCTGTACTGCCTTCATGAGCCCAGCCTTTGCAACTTACGCATTGCACCCAACCTTCATCGATACGGCTAGTGGCGTATTCCTCACGGCAATACAGGCAAATGTTTTCATTTGTGGAATTGGGTTTCGAGGTTTTAGATGATTGATTCAAATTAAGTTTAGGCGTTTTGTTGCTTTTACTTAGTTGCTTTTACATAGTTATTAACTCTTCTTTATAGGGAGAGGATGGGATGTATCTTTTTCGGTCCATGCTTAACTTAGGAACTGGCATTATTTCGTCTGAAGACACAGTTGGATAGATCAGTTTAACAGAAGGAGTTAACGGTGTAGCTGTAGTTAATGGCAATCGATAAATTTTTGGCGTAGAAGAAGTTGGTACCGAGTCAACGATTCGCGTAAAAGAGGTGGTTAAAATAGGGTCATCAAGTGTCGCAGTAGAAGTGGATTGTACCAGGGCATCTAATCTGATAGGTGGAATAGCAGAAATAGCTATCGGCATCGAGTCTACCTACGCGCTAGCGGAATCAAAGGTAGGTACCTGCCTGCATCTCCGTAGTTTGAGCTGCAGCAAAATCTGTTTCGTCAAAAACGTTCCAATTTGTCGGAATCTTGTCTGTTTTCGAAAAGCCAGCTGCACCAAAAAGTCTTGATAGCTGATATTGTGTTACGATACGACCAGGGTGGTTTCTAAGCTATATGTGCACTTCGTGAGTATAGTAGGTGCTCATTGGACCTATGCTGCTTACATCTAGGGGTTGTAGTCTGTGCGTGCAGTGGGAAGGAAAGCTTAAAATTAAAACCCCATTATTCGTGATCTTTTTAATCATGGGTAGATTTTTGTATGAATCGAATGACCATTAAGTTAAAGTAAGACTGGGTCTTTGTTTCTAGGCCTCACAAATTATATGAAGTGATTCAGCCACTCAACGAAAATTTCACTCTGTATCCAGTCGCTAGGATGGCAAACTGAAACTGTTCCTGATAGAGCACCGTCTAAAAGTTCTGCCTTCATACGAACGCGTGGAAATATGAGCATAGGAGGAATATAATTTCCAACAGCAGAGACACAAAGGATAGCAGTAGTAAGCTGGCCCCTTTAACCCCAAAACTAGTTATACAAACCGGCTTTCTTCCTCTTAAGGCAATTACTCTGATTTGTTTCTTAGGAACCGTAGTCATACCTGTTTCATCTACGTTATAAATCTTTGTAGGAGGAAATTTATGAACATCTATAAGTTTCTCTAGCAAATTAAAGAATTTATTGACACTTATTATGTTAAAACCCATAGGTTGTGCAACAGACGTCGGTTCAGCTGCACGTAGTGACAATTGTGGGTGTCGTTTCATGAATCCAACTAACCAATCTTCTCTAGCTAATTTAGTAGTTTTGTTGAAGCAAAAGTACGAGAAAATATACACACTTTACCTTAGATAACAAAAGACTTACGTACGTTACAAGTAGATTTCACAATTGTTACTGGAATTTACTTAAGAATAATGTTAAAAGAACCAGATAACAATAAAATAAAATATTTTGTAAACGAGTGTGCTTGCATCGAAAAGTATTTGTTGACAAACAGCTCTGATTGGTTGACACCGTCCAGCCGGCCATTACGCGGGAAATTCAAATTATTGATAGAAATAAACGTACCATAGTGTTTTACCCCAGTATACGGTTTTGTAAGGGTCTCCCCACCTTTCAGCCATATATATTGTATAAAATATACCTCAAATGATAAGTATTATCCTCATATCTAATCTTAAAATAGCAATTTTGAAAATATTTTAATTTTTACAATGCGAGATAGTTTCTTAAAGTTAAGTATTTAATGAGACTTATATGGAACTGTACTATATGTGTTGTTTTCGTTTATTGGTTACCTAGTGAATGGGTTGAAAGGGGTATTCCACTTAACCTCACTGTCCTCTTTTCATGTTCCAGTACTTCCAGTGCGTACGTGGCGATTACATACATCTACTATAAGTTTCAAAAATATTGAGGTTTATGGATAGTATTGAAATTGAAATTAAAGGCATTTGAAGCCCTTTAATTTGATGGACAACACGATAGGTTTCTAAAAAATAATTCAAATCCTATACAAAAAAAATTAATGACGTCATAACTTCACCCCTTAGGGGAATATTTAAAGAAGTGCGGCTATCCATCGATTTGCAGTTTTCAAACAAAATTGGAGTTGGACCCCGAACACTAATGGTACCAAATAATAGTATAGTTTTCCTTCTCAAAACTCATAAAACGTAAAATCAATTTCAAAAGATTTAGTTCGAAAATTTCCTTTTAGAATTACATGTCGCTAAAACTAAACAACGCGATGGCGGCTCACAAACCATGTAAGATCCATTAGACTTTTAAGCTTTAATTAAAATCTTAAATTGCAATTTTTCGTTTTTGACGTACCTAATTAATATTTATAATTAATTGAAATAAGAAATAATATCGTTTTCTTCAAATATAGGTATCCTGCTTTGTTTTCCGAAGAAAATTTCATGCAGTTAAATTTCTGAACGCTACACATTACATTTTAATTGAAATATTAAGAGATTTTAAATTTGCAAACTTTCCAATGATTTCAGCTGATTTAATGTCTACATCTCTTTCGATACTTATCATTGTCGAATTTGTTAGTCTGTCTTGGGTCATAGTTGATCGGAGGTAAGTTTTTATTAATTTGAGTTTTGAGAAAGACCTTTCGCCTTCATCTCCTGTCACCGGAAGAGTCAAATATATGCGTAAAGACCTACATAGGCGTACCTAATTAATTGAAGTAAGAAATAATATAGCTTTCTTCAAATATAGGTATCCTGCTTTGTTTTCTGAAGAAAATTTCATGCAGTTAAATTTCTGAACGCTATACTTCTAAAAAAAACAGATCAAAATAGCGTATCTAAAACTATATTTATCTGCAAAAGATTGCTTTTTTACGTATTTAACGTATGTAACTAACCGTTTTCTAAAAGTTAGTAACAAATATACATAACTATTTCTGTTAGGTACACCATTAGAGTTAAGACAAGTGTCTAATGTCAACCTTATCTTTTTACCTGAGAAGCTTGGTAAAAAAACTAAAGTTAAACATAAGGAGACTGCGCTGTTGCCATATTCAAGTCGTACATTTACTTTGCTTTATTATGTTTTTTTTAATTTTCATAGGTGTTAAGAATTGGCCTCGCGTAGTATCTAAAATATGTCATGCACGTATGTATTGTATAGGTACCTACATTATACACTTTTCTAATTTTCTATCTAACGTGTTAAGACAAGTTTGGGTCTTAATTACAGGTAAGGTGTCATTATGCCTGCAGTAGCTGGAACCTTACAATTCTGCAAAAAAATAAAATAAAAAAATACTGCAACAAATAGGTATGTTCAAAATAAAGCTAACAGTTTACAATTCAGCTTGCATCCATTAAAAATACAATTTTATTTAATTTGCGTAAACTTTACAATAATTACAATTATTTTTAACGAATAGATAACAAATAAAATACATATCAAACCACACCTTTTTACATAGTTTGCACAATGCAATATGCGAACAATTGTATTGACCATAGAAGTTCAGTTAGTAAGTGTACTTCACAGTTATTGCGGAGCAGACAATCGCTTGCGTCCTCCCAATGGGCACGCTTTCACGGGGCGGCACCGGTATAGCTCCGCCCCGGGGCGGAAGTCGCGTTTCGAGTCACTCTACACATCCGTCCTTGCCAACTACTACCATAAACCGTTACCTCTGATACCAACTTGACTCTGATAACTATCGCAACTTATCAATCACTACAAGAAAATTTATATTTTTTTTTGATTAATAGGTAATGGTCGTTATAGGATTAGGTTCAGTGCAAACAACTTCTCTGACCTTCTGAAAAGTTGGTGTTTGGTCGCTAGTGTTGTTGTAAGGTCACACCATTTCAATATGGCGACTGTAGTTTTGATTTTTGACCACCGGGTCGGAAAAGTTTGTCGCACTATAGTACCTATTATTTGTTGGGGCGCCGTTCGATGAACAGCTATGTTTCGTCAATAACTATTTAATCTTTAAAGCTGATTGATTTCGTAAAAAAAGGGTTTATTGTACAAGTTGTAGTTAACGAGAAAATCCCTTTTAAAAAGTTTCGAGTTTTATTTCACGCGAAAGTAATACCTACGTTAAAATACTTGAAATTTGTTTACCGAAAAAATTTCATTACTCAAAAACTTCGCTGGCTAAGCTGAAAAAATATGAATTTTGAAGAAGACAGATTGCAATTCCATTTAGCATCATTTTTATTGAGTAATAAGTATATATATAAAAAAATTAGAATATAAAAATTACTGTAAATATGGCTGTCATATTTTTTTTTTTGCGCTTTTGCGATATTAACAAGCTCATGCAAAATCACCGTGTTTGATGAAAAGTTATAGATATGCAGAATGTAAGATAAGGGGAAGAACAGTATGAAGTACGGGAAAGCTGGTGCAATGCAATGAGCGCAATTCTCATCGAAATGTCTCAAAAAAGGTGCGTTTCTCCGCATTAAGACAGAGTAAGTTAGTTAAGTTAAGAAATTGTAAGTTTCTATATACTGTATACTATCATTATCTAAAATAAGTGACAAACGCGAAAGTTCAATATTTCAACCATCGTAAAATTTGCTATTTCTGTCTTAAATAAAACGGTAGATAAATTGGTGTATATACTTAATATAGAACCATTTCAGTTGCAATCTTCAAGAACATATCCCGTTATATTGACCGTTACAAAGGGCGTGCACAAATTATAGCAGAACATCACACAAACCAACGCAAAGTGCTGGATCTAAACAATTTGCTTCATTACGGTTGATGATACCTATCCTCAAAACCTATCTATCCTTCTTCAAGATCTTTTGTTGTGCAAAGCATTCTACAAGTTACTTATTTTTTGTAAGCGTAGGTATTGTATAAATTGTTGTTTTTTTATATGAGTGTGACTTTCTTTTCAAATCTCAAATCATCTTTGTGAAAAGCGGAATTTAGAAAGATTTGCAAGTATTAGTTTGGCTACTTAAATCCAAAATCACCTTCAACTTTGCACTTAATGATAGAAAGTCGCAGTTTGGTCCTGTAGGGGCGTAATACATAAAAATGGAGACTCAGATACTTCTTGAAAAGGATGTAGAAATGTATATTTACACTGCAATACAGTCGGATGAGCACCTCCACCACTATTCGGTCTTAGCAAAGATTTCAGGTGCCCCATGCTAGGCGCATGAAACCCTGTCCCACAGGGGTATGGTAAACGTTGCGTTGCCGAGATCTCAGAGGCTAATCTGTCGGTTTTAATGAAAATATTTATGCGTTGGATATATCCAATTCTTGAGTAATTTATAGGTTACTTAACATTACGCCACGGCCTTTAGGAGTCGAGCAAAAAGAAAAACGGTGTAATACCACGGACGAGCGATGCGACGGGGATAGCAGCAAAGGATAGGGCAGAACAATATTGGCCGGGTCATCTAGCTAGTGACACATATTTTGTAAAAAACTCAGTCTTTACTGTAAAAGTTAGAGACCATAAAAATTCAGATAGTCGAATACGAGTTCCGACGTGGGACTAACGAAAGCACCGTGGTATAACTGCTGCTACTTTTTCTGCGATTTGGTATTTTTTTTCCAAAGAAAAAAATATTTCCCAGGAAGCGTACAAAATGCCTGCACACAGTTTGCGGAGTCCATGTCCACAGAGTTTTATTGCAAAGGTTTAGATGATCTTTCTATTAAAAAGCAGAACTGTATAGAAAACGAGGGTAGATAATTTGATTATTTAAATATATATGTACTACAAAAAAAAAAAATTTAAATTTTTTCAATTCGAAACGGAAATTTCACATTTTAACCCCTAATATGAACCGCCACCCAGTTCTGTAATGAAATTGAGCAAGTAATGGGAGGTGGGTTGTGTGTGCCACCGCTGCTTAAGCGGCAAAGGTAAATTGCCCGTAGTAGAATTTAATTTTATCAAATCCAAGTATATATAAAAAAAAAACAGATAGATACTACATTATAATTTCAAGGTCCATATTAACAAAAGCATAATGTAATAAACTTTTCTCGATAGAAAATACAAAGTTACCTTAAGTTTTTGCCAATTTTTGACTTATTTTTATAATGGTAAATATAATTTAGATGAAATTTCATCATAATATTGCTTAGTACGCAACGTTGGGCTGTTATTAGTGAATTTAAAAACAAATAATATTATTCGAATTATTTATATTATTTTAATGCTTTTCGCCCAAACTACGTTCATATTTCGCGATGTGTGCAGAATTTGTCTAGCTTTATGCATCTCTTAACTTTGGAGTGAATTTGATGCAATCAATCAACTGTCGCAATTCAATGTATATTAAAAAAGAAACAGGTTGAGTGCGAGTTGGTCCGTTCACCAAGGGTTCCGAAGCCCGACTTGTATTTGACTGGTTTTTATTATTTGCTTTTTTACTATAGATCTTACAGTTTTAAGTACATATGCATGCTGTACATTTTCTTGTATGGAGACCCCCTTTAATTTATACATTCTGTTTTTATTAATTATTATGAAATACCCCATAATAAAATATATTCTGTTTTAATCTTTGGCCTAAAACAAAAGCCTTTCAAAGATTGGATTGTGGGACAGACAAGAAGACAAGCAGACAGGCAGATATTCTAGGATCAGTAATAGGGCTGCAGAATCCTTAAAATCTGGCTATGATATATTGGAGTACAGCTACCAGAAGTTTGATTTATGGATTTTAATACAACCCCTGGTCTGATTTCAGAATGTTCTTCGCCAATCGATAGGTAACAACTTCTCTCTGCAAATGTAAACGCGGGTGTTTAGTCCTAATTGATCCGCGTAGATTTCGCTGCCTACTTCCTCAAAATCTGTCGTGGTTTTTCTTCATTTATATCCAGAAAGAACATCTCTATTTCATTGTTTGGAGTCATTCTTATTCAAAAAGAAATTACTTCAAATTTTTCAGATTTAAGACGCCAAAAGCACAAAATCTGGGTGTCGCTACTTTTTGTAAAATACTCCCTGTCTGCGGTTTAAGGACGTTTTATCAAATCACGTCAAAATATATTTAAGTATAGCTACGCACACATTAAAGGGATATTCTGTTTGTTATGGACCCCATGCGAGTATGACACTCACTTGGCCGGCCTTTCTTTTTAAACTTACCCAAGGACAACCCACGCCATGGAATAATGAGAACTAAGACTTTAGTTCTTAATGTCTCTGAGCTAAGCCGCAGATAGTCCGACATAAGACAGACGGATAGCCATTGCGAAACTATAAGTTTCTTGTTGACTACGGAACCCTAAAAAATCCTTTTAGTTTGTTTTAGTTACTTTTAACAAGGAGCTACATTTTGCGATTCCTTAGCTCCTAAATGTTAAACTGCATGATTTAAAAACCTTAAAAATTTTTATGATAAAAGAGCTTTATAGATAATTTCAATTGAAAATGCTTTACACAAATTCAAAAACAAGTATTTCAGTTATTAAATCTTTTCAATAGTTCTCATTCCACGGAACCATAACTTAATGCGTGTACGCACTTTCCCGATCTTATTACAATCAAGGATAAAAAAACCTATGCAATCCACGTGATCCAAACCGTTTATCTAGGGCGCGTTCGTTCTGTGATGCAGAATCATTATTTTCCGTTTAGCATTGGTATCAAAAATATCAAAATTTTAGTATCATCTGTGACAAACTGTCATGCGTTCGTTTACGATAATTTTGTTACTTTTGTCACTTTTTCCACTGAAAAATGAAACTTCAGACTCATGTCTGGAGGTGGGATTTTTGTGTTAATCTGTCAAACTGCCTATACATATTCATTGTTTATGGTAGTGTGTGTGTTTTTTATCGTAGTTTATGTACGTCAACCGTTCGTTTTGCAAGTTTTGTAACCAAAACTGTTGTTAGAAACGTTTCACAGCTAAACGAACGGTAGGCGTCGGTGGCAAAACTGGCGTTATCAAAGGGTGAAAAGTATCATTCGTGGGAACTCTTAATCCCAGAACGAACGCGCCCTTTCTTCATAAGAACTTCGATCTGGTGCTCATCAAATCATAGGTCTAACTTTAAATTTCAGGCTTCGTTACGATGAGAAGATAAGTTACATCTACATATGTGCAAAATTTTATATATTGGAAATCAGTAAAGCACTCGCTGAGAGAAGGGGAATGGAAGATTCGCATATTGAGTCACTGGTTGCCAAGAAAGCGTCTCTTACTATAAGCTGCGCTTCGATAAATAAAAAATAAATAAAAAACAATAAATGTAAAATATAAATACATGTCTATTTTACACAGTGCTTTGATTTTACACCTTACTTCAAACTACCAAGAGGTCCACAAAAAGCAGAAGGGTTGGTAAGGTAAGTGACTCGTACTTACCTAGTAAGAAAAATACTACATACTGTCAGCTACTAGCAAAATTAAGATTCAGATTCAGAACTTTAGTTTGACGGATTTTGCCCATAACTAGCTTCATTATAATCCGATAGTAAGTGTTGTACGTACTACATACCTAATTACCTACTTTTCTATTGTATTATGTCGTTCGTGTAGCTAATTTGAACTTTTAAGCAGCAATGGATTTTCTATCTTTTGTTTTTTCATGTTCTTATGTAAGTTCATCAAAAAAAAATTTACTCTAAAAAAATACTTTTATTTATTCTAAGCACCTAATTTAAAAAATTAAGTCTCAAATGCCCTAATCAGTGTAAAATCCCAGTTACCATAAATTAGTAGCAATGAAAAGATAGCTAAGCGGGCAAACACTGCACAAGAGTACAATTTAACACCCAGAGGAAAATGAAATGAAAGAACGCCCGAAAGTCAATCGAGTAGAAAGGAAAGGACGCGATGTGAATAAAGAATAGATTAAATGCTTTGTTCTATCAGGTAGATGTCAGATCATGTGTCATATGGTCCATGGCTGCTTGGGTGGTCTGTATCTACTAAATAGCATAAATATTTTGGACTTATTATAATGGAAATGGGTGCTGTCTGTTACCGCTGCATTGTTGCTTTGGGCCACATTTATTTTATTCAGTAGAGTCCAACCCTGTAAACCAAACATTCAGTGGTCATAGCACTGAATATGCGGGTATGGTGGCTGATTTAGGTAGCGGTTCTAACTGACATAATATTATTGAAGCCTAATTTTGGACTTGCTCTAGGTTATAATAAACTATTATTAAAGAGCAGCAACTACCACTCTATATGCGGGCATGGTAGCTGATTTGGGTAGCGTTTCTTACTGAAACAATTTTTTTGACGCCTAATGTTGGACTTGATCTAGGTAAGAATAAACTTTTATTAAAAAGGAGCATCTGCCACTAAATATGCGGGCATGGTAGCTGATTAAGAGGCGGTTCTAATTGAAACAATTGTAATTGCAGCCTAACGTTGGACTTGCTCTAGGTTAAAATATACTATTATTAAAAAGCAGCAATCACAAGAATTTGAATAAAAAGATTTTTATATGTATATCATAAAATAATGATGCCTCAAAAAAATTGGTACTTTTATCCAAAAAATCAAAAATATAGCGGAAAAAGTCCGACTATTTAACCAAATAATAAACAATCAATAAAAACCTGGTCCTTGACAAAATTCTAAATAAAATTTAAGGTATCTACCTAAAACAATATTTTCAAGCTGCTAAACATTTAAAATTTCATAGCTGCCAGACAGACAACCTTATGTAGATTATGTATTTATACTAAATTAAGTATATCAAATTCATATTTTAATAGATAAGTTAAGAATTTGAGCGATCTCAAGACACAAACAAACATGGGCGTTACTGGTAAGGAAATATGTGAATGTGAGTGTTCCGTCGAAGTGAAATTGGGAGCCAGCTGCTCAGCTGTTATCGTAATCCTCCCTCTTCCCTATCCCGTGCTTTATTTACCCCAAATACTGCTTAATCGTTTTCATTTATATAGATTATGTTATCATCGATGAGAATCTACAGAAGCAGTATTTGCTTCAAGTAGGAGCTTATCTTCTAAACTTAATGATAAAGGCATCGATTAAGATTAAAACATTCACAGTACAGATTTTTTCTTTTTAACACGCTTTTATTAGCTTCACCTGTAAATAACTACAAATGTTAACAATTCTTGGAATTCGAATTGAACCAACTTGTCATATGATTTGAAACGGTGCAAATAAATACACCTACCTAATAAAGATAACAATACAATGCTTTCATCAAGTTAATCTGATGATGGAATCAGGATGTGAATAGTCAAACTTTTCAATGGCTTCTAGAAAACCATTTGAGTTAAAAGACTCAAATACATCACACTCGGTGACAAAAGCGTGTTTTTTTTTTTAATTAAACTACGTATTATTATTATTATTTTAAAATACAGCAGTCGTGTTCATTTGTTTAATATTTATTTAAGGTGTCTTTGAAGGTGCATGGATGTAGTCAAGTATGACAAGTATGGAGGATTATTCCATTTATATTCTTATTAGCTTTAATTTGTTGACGTGACAACGTCTTATAAATTGGTTTGCCGGGTGACACTTCAAGAAACTGCGTTACGCTCCGCTCACGTTATGCGCTCACAATGAGAGCGAGTGAGAGGCACGCGGCATGGTTAGCCCGCCTAAGAGCGAGAGAGACAGACATAAAAAGTGAAAGGCACAAGTTGTCACGATTCCGGACGGTTGTCCGACACTAATTTTTTTATTGGAGTGAATCTTAGCATCGTCATGTAAGTGATATCACATATATTTTATTATATCAAAGTAGATCATGTGCATTTTGCTTTGAGGTAAGTCAGCTGATATTAATACAGTGTTTATTTTGCAAAAGAAAGCAGTACGGACAATTAATAAATTGAGACCTCGAATTTCTCTTAGGGAATTATTAAGGGAAATTGATATTTTAACTTTTGCTTGCCAATATATTTTCACTTATATAATGTAAATATGTAAGCAAAAATTTACACTTATTTGCTAAAATCAGTGACCTACACAGTGTTAATACCAGGAATAAGAATAAATTGGTAGTTTTAAAATGTTGTCTTCAAAAAGTACATGATTAAATTCCAGAACATGTAACTTCTTTACCTCCAAATAAATTTAAATAAATTACAAATTTGATAGTACATCAATAATAAAAATGCTTGGAAGAATTAGCACTTAATTAATTTGTATAGGTATTGGTGGATATGTAATATTTTTTAAATTAAAACATTGTATATTATATTATTACCTTGTGTAAGGCTATATTTTATTTTAATTTGAAGTTGAAAAAACATAAAAGATTAACTGCTGTGTTTATTCTTGGTAGTAAATAATTCCGAACCGGTGGTAAGGTTTATTGAAATTATTAATTAAACTAACGATTCAAAAGTGCTGTTTAAAAGTCTTCTTGAATAAAAAAAAGAAGATATACGGTATACTGTCTTTTAATATACTAAAACAGAGTATTCATCATCAGTAGGGCAGATAAACAAGAAGAAGTAGTGACAACGGTAGAAATATTTGAGTTTGGACTTTCAGAAAGGAATCAGCAGGATGATAGCGAGAGAACCGTCTGCAGCAAGTTGGTTTTTATGCTAAATTCCTGTACCTATCTAGATCCCAATTAAACTGATAATACTCAATTGTAAAATCCATTTAAGCACTCCTACTATCCAATAGCAATGTGAACATGTCTCTTACAAGGCGGTGTCAGATAAAAGTACACAGGGTGCTGCGTCGGCGCATAAATAAAAATATTCATTAGCTGACACCCACGCGGTATCTCGACACTAAATCCTGCGTGTATCGGCGCTGTCCGTAGAGGCTGGGTTGACACCACGCAGCCACAGCTCACGATTCGAAATGCGATTGTCGCGTTGAAACAAAGTAAAAAGATCAAGATAACGGAAAATCACTGTTAGTTTTATTTAATTGGTATTTTATTTGAATGGGAAAGTGAAAAATTTGTTTGGTAGCAGATTTAGATTAGGAGGAATTGAATTAGGATTCACACGTTGGCAAATAAATTTTTTCACTAGAATAATATGATAAAACGATTTACCTACTAGGTGTTTTAAATGAGTTGGCACCTGGTCAGGCGCCATTTTGGTGGCCGAAGTCAGTAACTAGGTACTAGTTACTGAGTACCGAGCACACCGTTACAACTTTTTTTTTTTTTTTTTATACCACTAAGGTGGCAAACAGGCTTACGGTCCGCCTGATGGTAAGCGGTCACCGTAGCCTATAAACGCTTGCAACACCAGGGGTATCACTTGCGCGTTGCCGACCCTTTAGAAATCTAATAACTTCTTTCTTGAAGCTTGAACTTACAATGAAGCGCCAATATGGCACCCAACCGAGCGGCAACTCAGTTAAAACACATTTGGAACTAATCGTTTTAGTATCAATAAGTCAATCAGTCAGCCTACAGAAGTCCTATGTTTGACATAAGCCTCTTTTTAATTAACGCCACTTTATCCCGTCTTTTGTCTTTCTAATGCAACCATTTTCAGCTACCTTTTCAGGTCATCAATAATTATAGTAAGTATCCTATCTAAGTTAAAATTATATTCTACTACCACTGAACCATAGATATAAAATAGGTAATGAATTGAGTTGCTGGTGCTATGAACAGGTAGAGCGCTCTCTTTTAATAAACTTACACCTATGATAATTACAGTAGTTTGTTGTCTAGTGCATTGACTCTAAGTTGTAGCAAAATCTAAAAACATGAGACTACAAAACGGTAAAAACGTTACATCCCATACAAAAAAAAAAATGATTTTAAGGCGTCATTATGGATTAATTTACTAAGGAAGTATATAAAAAATATATCTAATAGTAATGTATATGACATTGTGTAATGATTTTTAGTACATTTATATACACAACGTTAGTATTACAGAAATTAGCTTTCTGGCCTATATCGCCCTCTTAAACTAAGAGACAGTGCTATAGGTACATATAATTGCTGCCTAGTGTGACAGCAACTACCACGCGTAAATCTTCGTCAATAAAACGTCGTTTATAAAAAAAAAAACCGGCTAAGTGCGAGTCTGGCTCGCGCACCGTGGGTTCCGTGCAATACTTATAATATGTTGTTGTATATTATTAAAAATATTTTTATTATATGATGTAACTAAAAATTTACAGTTTTCGCAATTTTTCCTTTATCTGTGTTTATTCTTTATCTTAAAGACGTTTTTCGTACCAAATTTTAAGATTCTGAGTTCACGGGAAGTACCCTGTAGGTTTTGATTCCCTTGCGAGTTTCGAAAATTTGCGGCATAAACGGCTGTATCTTTTGATTGCGTTGCCTTAGAAGTTTGATTGTTTCACAGCTCCAAGGCACAGTAGATCTGAGTAATAGTAAAAGAGTTAATATAGATTTTAGCTTGCTACCTCAACGCGTTCCTGAGAAAAAGGGTCTTGACAGACGGACAGACGGACGGACAACAAAGTGATCCGATAAGGGTTCCGTTTTTTCCTTTAGAGGTACGGAACCCTTAAAACTATAATAGTTATCAGAAAACTGGTTTGAGCATAATGAAATATTGTTATTATATTAAATCCTATCAATCTAATAAAATCAATCATTTTGAAAATAATCGCGAATAGCTTTTTGTTTTAAGGATTTAACAAAAAATATGTGCGGATCAAGGTTTTTTCGACAAATAAATGTATCGAATAAAATATCAGAAATCGTGTTTCGATATCCGAGTGATTAAAATTTAAGAGTTCAAGAGTTTCCTGTGTCAAAATATTAAACTCATAAATAACATACACACTGAGATCTAGATCGACAAACATGACCAATTTGACATATACGGACCCTTAAAAAATTATATAATATCTAAAAGAAAGCGCAATCTAGGACGGTGTCTCTTGATCTTTGAAAATTAGGATAACCTGTAGCTCCTCCTAGGTCCCAGAATACTACAGAGACATGTGATACCACTAGTTTGCTATATTTTTTTAGAATTATAAAAAAAACAATTTTATTTAATTTTTATGCTGTTTGGTCTCCAAAAATCACAATATAATCATGGGAAACATTTGAATAATTCTTTCTAAAAATACCTTTTACTATTTTATTAATATTGAAGAAAGGTGTACGTTTTTAAGTTGATACTATAATCTTCTTTTGGATATTGCTCATATTTGAAGTTGTCTTTCACAACCCAATTCCTATTAGATTATGCTGTTACAGTGTAGGTAGTAATCGACACAGCCTGTAGGGCAAAATATGAACTTACATGTGTTTAACCCGTCACGCTTCCAAGGTCCCACAGTGGGACCTAAGCGACTTGTGTCGCGGGGGAATTTTATCAGGACGACTTTTATCAGACAGGCTAATTGTAAGTATTCAGAAGTGAAGCCAATGGCCTGTCCTACGTATTTTTGGGTGGACAATATTTTGTGCGTTTAATATTTTTTTATCAGAAATTGTTTTGGTAATTTGATCCGGCCGCCATTTATATTGCGCCATTTTGAGTTGGATTTAGGATTTTATTAACAGTAGCATAAAGTTCATTTTGACCCCTGGTAATGTGCTATATATAAAAAACTATGTATTTTTTTAGTAAATAAATTTATTATTACTTATTATATTTATCATAAACTTATTCTTATTACTTTTTGTTATACTGTATATATTAGGGAACATACCTAAAAATAAATAAAGAGTCTAAAGTAATAAATAAAAAAATAATTAAAAATTGTTGTTGTGTTGAGATTATTGGATAATTTTTCAAATAAATCAGGGTTTATTTTTACGAAGTCACTATTTTTATAATGTATAACGATGGCATTGTTAATATTTGAATTTTGTTTGAGATATTTCTATACTTGTCATTGCCGTTAGACAACGCTTTTGTGCCTAAAACAAAATATTATACCATACCATAATAGGTTCTACTAATAAATAATAAGCGGTTAAAATTGTTTTTAAGCATTTTCCTACTATCTTTAGACAGTTTGAATAGAGCAAAAGCAAACTTACTAAGCTTATAATATATTTCATGTCTTTTTAGTTTCTTCGAACTAAGGTTGTGGTCAACTAAAAAAGGTAGTTATTTAAAAACGTAGCGCTTACAATTTCGACTTTATTATTAGCATAGCTTATTGCGACTGTAATAAGTCATATCAGTAAAAAAAGGGTTTAATTTTGGTTTTATTATAGATTATTACCAAATTATTATTCTCAAGCCATTACACTATATCGTTAAGGGCATCATTGGTGTTTTGGAATTAGTCATTTCTAAGTTTGGCATTACTAATTTTTGTACTATCATCGGCAAATAATACCAATGAATGCTTTATATGTTCCGGTAAGTCGTTAATGTAAATAAGGAATAACATAGGACCTATTACGCTTCCCTGAAGTATGCCGTATTTATTTTATCTTGGGTTAGATAGCTGTTTTATTTTATTTTTTGTTTTAAGGTATATTCTGCCAGTTTTGGTATACTTTATTCTATACCAAAACTGGCATTCTATTATCAACATATGATTTGATAAATTATTGTACATTTTTACTGGACCTATACATATGTACTTAATTTGGAGAAAAGTGTATAATGATCAAGCGCCGTTGTCATAGTGTAGATTGAGGTTATCACTAACAATTATAATTGATAACAACTGCGAGAGCTTAAAAAGTTGTGCCAAGCTCATAGTTATTTTTTTACTGAATCCCATTCGTTTAGCACATTAAAATATTGTATGTTAAAATATTTGTAAAAAGCCTCGAATATTGCTTTTGCAAATATTTTTGTAAAAGTTTTTCACACAAATCCTTTGTCTGTTACTCAATAACGCTGTAATATAGTATGCAATTGCGGTGAAATTTAGGACAGAGATAGTTGAAGCGACGGAGAAGGCAGGAATAAAACCAAATTCTAATAAAAAAACTTTAGCTGGCTTCTTTAAAATAATCAAGAAGCTGCCATATGATTGCCACACCTTTTATCTTTTTAAATAGCGGTCTTGCTATGACTCATTTTAGGATTATAGGGTAAATGACGGTATTAATACAAAGATTAATTAAATAAGTTAAGTGCGGTGTAGTAGTTTTTTGTTGTTTGTATTTGAAAATTATGTGATGGTACGGAACTGACGTTGCGCGGATCCAATTCGCACTGAATCGATTCTTACAAAACGAAATCCTGGTCGCTATTTTTTAAGATACGTCAAAAATTCTGATTTGAACGAAAATAAGATAATTAATAAGTAGCATAACAGCACTCGTCTAACCTCGTATTTAAAATATATTTAATTAACAGGTGTACCTCACTTCAGTCTACACATACTGAATATAGGTCACTTGCATCGATTAATATAGATATGTAAATTTTATTGTTTACCATCTAAAATCGGTAAGAACCATGACGCGGTTTTTAAATAATTTTTAGCCATTTTTTCTTCTGTTTCACGTGATGTAGTCATTTTGTAGCTTATATTATAAGAAGTGTCGACTTTTTTCACTTACACATTTATAAGTACCAAAATAAAACAATATAGACCTCTCGCTTGCTGCATTTCTGACTTTACAGTCTTAGCTCTTCAATTTCTACGTATTAGTTTTAACTTTCTAAGATTGATTTGAATAACATTTATATCCGCGATAATCCATGCTAATATTATAAATACGAAAGTAACTCTATCTGTCTGTCTGTCTGTTACCTCTTCACGCTTAAACCGCTGTACCTACGGATTAAGATACATTTTGGTCCCGGGAAAGGAAATAGCTACTTGAAATCGTCAAGCGTGAGTCGGTTTTTTTGCAATGATTAAGAAGTTGCCGTTGAAATCCTACAACAATAACCGATTTTACCGAGAGGAACCGCTAGCAAATTAGGCATGGAGATAGTTTTAGTCCCGTGACAGGACAAAGCTACTTGAAAACGTCAAGCGTGAGTCGGTTTTATTTCAATAATTAAGAAGTCGCTGTTGAATTCCTATACCTATAGTATCATATAATTCTTCTTGCATAAATTTATATAGGTACTACTGAAACAACATTATATAAACTGTTAAAACTATTACCTAAAAACTTTCCAAAACGAGGGTGAATGACTTGATTTTTTTTCCTTTTATTAAACATCAGTGAAACATAATTCCTATATAGAAAATAAATGCGAAACGTTTTTAATCCTTAGGTTTGCAACAAAATTTATAGGTGATGATTCGTACATAAAAATTTAAAGAACAAGGATTAATGTTTAATGTTTGCCCAATTATATCTTTCATAAAATTTTCTAGTTCATTATTGCATGATTTAAAGTTATCTATTGCTCATCCTTGTTAATTATAATGGTTCCAAACATATTTGTTTAATTTTGAATATCATGGCAAAGATAGTGGGGCATGTGAAGGTAAGAACTTTGAACTCTAGCAATATTTTCTTCCTGGAACTGAAATAAGGAATTTACGTTATTCTAACTATGAAAAAATTCCCTAATATTTTTTGACGAATTTGCAGTAGTTCTCTAAATTTTGAACATTTACAAATTTCTTACGGTCGGCTTGCCCACCTTAGCCTATAGAGTTGAGTCATTTATGCCCTCTAGGGTGTTATAAATATTAGTGCGTCTTCGAAATTGACTAAAGTGCGGAATTCCTCCATATTCTCTTAATAGTTTTCTTGAATCGTTATTATTGATAGATCTTTATTGTTAGTCTCTAAATATTAAATCAGACCTCTTACATTCAAAGAAATTATAAATTACATCCCTACAGGGCAATCTGGTACCTAGAATCTGGTACCAATTCAGGGACAACTAACCACAAAGCCAATCATGATTGATATAAATTAAAGACCCAGCACAAAGTAAATGTATTGTACAAAAGAACAAGTTGAAAAGCTCTACGCCAGTTGCATTTCGGTTTCTGTTGGGACCTTCTGGCATTTCTCTTTTCCCTATAATTAGAATTAAAAGCCTCGCACTGATACAACTTTTACAATTAGTTGTCGATCAAAAGATCTGAATTCTTGTACTACTGTTATTGTAATTACCGTCCATTTTAGTAATTATCCGTCATTTCAGATTTAATCCCTCTACTCTACTAGGTATAATTTTTATAATGGATTGCAATAACGAAACAGCATATGGTAGGCGATATTGAATATAATCAACATGGATGGATTCAATAAATTTATATGAACCAACTGAATAATAATGAAGGATTTTTAACTGTCTGCATTATCATGTAATGGGAAGTGTAACAAATCATTTTATCACAGTCTGTTTCTTAATGTATGACATTGAAAATAATTATATGATAAAACCTGTATCATCTACGTTATTCACGTTTAAATAGAGTGCGTGATATTACAGTGAAGAATCTACGATTTGAATTAGGTAATTAGAATGAAACATGACCAATATAAAAACTATTAAAACAGATGCTAAGCATGGTTAACTAGAAGCAACTTTAATTAAGAAGTTAGGTGTTACAATATTGTCATCTCTAGTAGCTTTTGCCGTTTCGACGGAGAGGAAAAGAGAGAGGTATAAATTAGCACCTTCACTATACGGTAACGACAAAAGATCACCTGTGCTCACTGCTGTAATTCTATCAAGCACCTGTCCCTTTCGTACGGTTTAAGCTTAAGCTGAACCGAACGAGTGCGAGTAGGAGTAGTTCTTATTACATGATGAACGAAAACGTCGTAACTACAACAGCTGCGATTTAAAATTTTGAACTGTATTTGTAAGGCTGAAATGATTGAATTAGAATATATAAGTAATTGTTTTTAAATCATAGATCTTAGAAAGGTACGAAAGGCTGGAAGAGAATCAACCGGCTATGCCGTAATTTTGACACGTTCGGAAATCGAATTAAGAACGCTAGAGTGAGAGGTATATGGAGGCTTTATGCGGTAGTGGTAGCTTTTGGTTATTGTTTAGCGGTGATTTTTTGAAGCCATGCGAATGGGAGTGGGCGCGCAAGTGGGCGCGCCAGCACGCCAAGCGCGCTCTTCAGTGTTCTGGGTGAGCTTCAAGAGAGCGCGTGCGATCTTAGTGCCCTGTGGTTTTATGCACCAATACTGCACAGTCTTTTATTGAACTGACGTTAGGGTAATCGTGAACTGATATTGAGTGGGTTTTTGGGTGCTGTATGTTCATGTCGCAGGGAGATCGCGATTGGAAGGTGGCGCTACCATGTTGATATCGGCGGGCGGTGGCCCTACGCCTGAGTTTTCCCCTGCTTCGTGCTGCGCTTCCTGGAAAATGGAGCCGGCACCCGCAGCGTCGGCAGCTATCACACAATCACTTAATCTATCACCTAACGGTAAGTTTCTAATGTTTCCGGAACTGGTGGAAAAACAAATTCAAAGTTATTAATACTGCAGACAACGGTACATACCTAATACAAGATCTTAAAGGAAAATTTGAAAGAAAATTAATGCTGTGATTATTTGAAAAACTCATGATTTTATTAATATTTTCGGACTAATAAGAATCTAATTAGGTAGGTAGGCGCCTCTATGAACATGCCTTCAATAACCTGTCAATTGAATACCACTCCTGGAAAATCTTACGCAGAAAATATAATTTTACGATATTGTGGTTTAGGTTTAAAGGTTACTTTATGATCGATTTTTTATTAACAGTTGGTGCTAATTTTATAACTTAAACAAACTTTAATTTAATATGTTCAAGCTAAATTTTACAAAATGTTTTCTTTATCTCATTGTTTTTTTTATTTATGTTAAATTTTCAAAATTTAATTAAATTCAAATTATTTTAACTCACTTCTGAGTGTCATATCGAGCCAAAAAATTCCTACCTGCCTACCTTCACATATGTAAACCTATGACAATGGAATATCATGGTACTATTTAACTAGTCTGATGATGTAGACGGAAGGTGGATAGATCGTCTCCGTTTTGGCGAGTTCGGGCTCGTTAAAATCGTCTCAATAAGTACAAAATCTGAGTACCACCAATCCACAGTACTTTATGAGACTGTGTAGAGTAAATAAACGGAGGTTTTGTATTGTTTAGATATGTAATACTTGCATAGTATGATGTTTGCTAACACCTGATGGTAAGCGGTCACCGTGGAGAACCCCATACTGTGGTCCTTAGAGCAAACCTTGGCAGGGAGCTCATTCCACAACCCAAGCGTTCGACGGAGGAAGTTTCTCTGAAACCGCACTGTAGTATACCATACTTAATATCAATTTTGCTCTGTACTGTAGAGGTTACCATTCCTCGGGAGGAAATAGAAAGACTAGCGAACGTTTTAGCGCAGTATTCGACAATACAATCAGAGCAATGACGGTGTGTTCCTTTCTGCAAACTTTTGTAGACGTACTATGAACTCTATTTCTAAATTTTATTTTATATTATAATTCATTGTGTGCAGCGGTTTCATTTTACTGGACGCGAACGATGTACGCGGTATAAGTACTTACATAGTCGTATAACCTACTATGTTGTAGTTAGATAGGTCCATGGCTCAAGTAGATTGTGAAATGTAAACAAGAAGCCTGTTGGAAGTTCACTTTTTTAGGCGCAGAAAATTAAAATATGATTAACATTAGCTAGTTGGGGTCTCAACTCTAGTTATATTTTACTTCTAATGAAATAAAAAAATTTTGAATTTTAATTTAAGCAGATAATCTAACAACTAAAGACTATGAAAATAATAAACTGTCTGACAGCAACTAGCGCCCAAGCAAATTCTCTCTGCGTGTCCTGATACCGAAAATATTTTGAAAAAAATATTTGTCATTACGGTATAAATTACTTAAGAAGTATATAACAAATATATCTCAAAGTAATGTATATGACATTTTGTAATGAATTTTTACAACGTTAGTATTACAGAAATTAGCTTTCTATTCTATTTCTATGTTCCACGCAGGGCAGCGTAAGATTTATTTTTCCTTTTTTCATGTCGCGTTTTCAAGGCGGTGTAATTTTATTGTTGATTTTATTTGTTTTTAAATTTTAAGTCGGTCATCGGACACAAATATGTCAGTCATAGAGAGTACCCCTATTATTAAAAAAAAACCCGGCCAAGTGCGAGTCTGGCTCGCGCACCGAGGGTTCCGTGCAAACTTATAAATTGTTGTTGTATATTATCTGATGCAACTAAAAATTTACGGTTTTCGCAATTTTTCCTTTATCTGTGCTATAAGACGTTGTTTCGTACCAAATTTCAAGATTCTGAATTCACAGAAGTACCCTGTAGGTTTGTTTTGATTCCCTTGCTAGTTTCGAAAATTTTGAAGCAATTTGCGGCATAAACGGCTGTATCTTTAGACTGCGTTGGCTTAGAAGTTTGATTTTTTCACAGCTCTAAGAGACAGAAGACTTGAGTATTTGTATTAATTTTAGCTTGATACCTCCACGCGTTCCTGAGAAAAAAGGTCTTGACAGACGGACGGACAGACAACAAAGTGATCCTATAAGGGTTCGTGTTTTTTTCCTTTCGAGGTAAGGACCCTAAAAGTATATTTTTTTCAAAGAAAGGAGTGATTAGAGTTTTAAAGGGTCACCGATGCCCGAATAATGTATGGATAAGCGGAGACCGTTCAACATCAAGAGGGCCGTCAGCTTCTTTGGCACCTTACTGGTATAAAACAGGCTCAAAATTAAATAAAATACGTTCTGGGTTAGGATTGCGCTGTTAATCCGACGACGTTCATTTTTCTAGTGACTGGTACCTAAACACTTAACAGAAAAAGATTTTGATGAAACTAACACTTTTCCCTAAGTTGTACGGTATCTAAATCAATAATAAAAAATATTTTAAGATAAATACGTACATTTATACATTCACTTATGAAATTTGGCACACAAGCCAATATTGTGAAATTATTACAATATTAGGTACATATCTACATACGGATCCTCCTCCTCCTTTTTTGAAGTTGGTTAAAATACAATTAATTGCTACTAGCTAGCTTACTAGCTTCTTGTTATCTTTATTAGCCAATACAAGTTATGTAGAAAAATAAATAAAGATTATTAGAATTATTAGTAGGACAAAATAAAAAAAATTATTTGATTTAAGTAATATTTTGTTCTGTTTTTCACACATCATCATTGTTTACTCACGACCCTTAAAGTATTTCGGGTTAATTATGTAGAACCTTGTGGTTTTTTTTTTAATTCATAAATGAAGTTTATTTGCATTTACCTACTTTACTAGGTACAGGAGAACCTAACTACCAAAACAAGAGCAAATAGAAACGAAAGCGATCATAAAAACGTCATAAACCTATCAAATAAAAAGACATTTTTAAGTAAATTCACCGAATAATCTGCACCCAGTCTATTTGGCTGGAAAGCATTTTATCCACAAACAATGTAGAAGTGGCATGATGCTCTGATAGTGTTTTGCGATTTGTGTAAGGCTTTTGACTGTGTTCAACATGAAAATCTCATCTGAAAGCTACAATACTATTGGTATTAGACGCAAAGTTTATGACCTGAGTAGCAGCGTGTAGAAAACAGATATCAACTGTGAATGATTTCCGGGAGTCATCATGATAAGAAGATCATGGGAGTCCCTCAGGGCTTAATTCTTGGTCCTTTTCTATTTCGTATTTAAATTATTGATCTCCATTATGTAAAAAACCATGACTTTGTATTATTTGCTGACGCCACCTCTTCACTATACTTTAAAGTTTAGAGATAGCACTCATGTTTTAATAAATTTAATAGTTATAATTTAATACTTAAGTAATTAGAAAAAAAATAATTGTAAAAGTTATTTTTCCCAAATCCAGATCTGTATTAATATCACATATAACAGTCTTTCTCGGCTTAATAGTGAACTCCAAACTTTAATGGGATCCTCATATTAATAGCCTAGTAACAAATCTTAGCACCACAATGTAGGCGATTAAGGAAATTAGACAGTTGACCAAGGTTGAAACTGCAAAAATAGTACATGTATTTTAGCATTTTTAATTGTTTGATGACAAAATATGGTGTCTTATTGTGGGTACAATATTTGTGTAAAAAAAACGTAGGATTGCCCTAAGAGTTAGGGAAAGAAACAAATGTGGCAAAGGATACTACAAAATAAATACAAAAAAATAAAAAACACAGTAAGCAAATATTTTGTAATATTTGTCAATAATATTTTTAAAGTGAAGATAATAATACGTAGGGCGAATAAGAACTAAAAATTATCAAGGAAATCAAAAAGATAATGTCAGTCGCAAATTTTTTGCTTTACAATTTTACATTCTTGAAATTTTTCTCTAAAATATATAGTTTCGTTTTGAAGTAAAATGTAAATAAAAAAAATATACGCATATGCTCAACTCCCCCTTTCAAGTAGCAAGTTAAAATTTATATCGGGCAACTGAAAAACTACAATTTCAGATATTTTATTGGAATCCAGTTACTCGTTTTCTCCTATTGCCATTGGACTATCTATAAGAGTTCTGATGATTCAAAATTGTTTATGAAAACCTTTTTAATATAACCTATTAGACTTTTTAATGTTTTCTTTACCAAATAAAATATTTGTTGTAGGATGAGAAAAAAAAGATTAAAAAATTATCTTACATAATTTAAAGCAAAGTTTTTTTTTAAATATTTTGAATTATAACACGTATAACCGATATAAAGGATAGTGTGATTATCTAAAAACATTGTGAACCAATTTCATTAATAACAATTTTCGCTGTAATGTTCAACCTCAGAAATTAATAACTTGCAAAATATAGACCTGAGAGAAAGAGTTAAAAAACCTTAAATGCGTTTTAAAAGTTTTTGTAATAATATCTCATACAATAAGGGCGCAAAAAATTAAGTTGAGTTTGAAGGGTAGACACAGTAAATTTTCTTAATTTCATTGTGAGACTGTATGTATGTCGCAGGCAAATCGTATAATTCGCCTTTATACAATATGCCTAGGCAAATCGTAAAGTATGGAAACGAAAGGAACAGAAATCGCACTGTATAAGTCATGTCTGTTACGTTAGGTTCAGTTTCTCTTTTGTAAACGTAGATGCGGAGCGTTCCTGCCAAGCTTCATATAATAATCGGTTCTGTTATATTATAATTTCTATTCCATACTTTACGATCTGCCTAAGCATATTGTAAAACGGCGAATTATACCAATTTGCCTGCAACATGTATATCATCAAAATCAATGCAAAGATGGCGTCATTATAACATACACTCCTGCTGTGACATACAGGCGAACAGACAACCGGACGAACTGACGGCAGGACATATCACCAAACGACCAACTTTAAGATTTTTACAAGTCAATCTTTTAAGAAAAATGCACAAGTAAGTTTCGGTACCTATAGTAAGTGCCGTTGTAGTATCTATCAATGAATTAGTCACCCAGAATTTTGACACTTTGTATCTTGTGTTTTTTAATTAATTAAAACAATTAATTAGTGAAGATACCTTGAATCTAGGCATATTATCTTATTCCTTTAATGTTCGTTTACCTATCTACAACGGAAACGAATCCTGTTAATTACGCAAAAGTGTAGATAGGCAAAGCAGATTGACCATTTAGCTAAAATTTTGTTATAATTAAGGAAACACACGTATAAATACTTTTTAAATTGATAACACGAAAAGCTAAATTTTGTTTTTGCCATTTCCGATGTAAAAAGCTATTTTTTTTTAATTTTGATGAATCGATGTTAATTATCATTTCCGCTGTGAAAATTCGAGTCGAATTTTGTTATACTGTAGAATATTATCGCACATAATATGATGAAAATCGCCATAAGAAGTATCACATCAGGAATTTACCTACATTTTCTACTCTTAAAACATAATTAGGTTTCTGAAGTTACTTGCTCGAAGTTAATGATTGATGATTGTTTTTCCCTACTCTGACCATATTGGGTTTTGCCCATAGTCACCACGCTGGGCAGACGGGTTGGTGACCGCAGTTAATTCAGACTACTACCCAATGTTACTGCTGCTCAACATCAATCTGTATTTGGGGTTAAGAAATAAGCCCCCTTTTACGTCTAAGTCACCTTTTACGACATCCCAGGAAGAAAGGGAGTGGTCAAATTCAGTTCTGCCGGAACCACACGGCCAAAGGTGGCTGGATGCGGAAGGCAGAGGTCCGGGAGCAATGGCGCGCCATAGAGAAGGCTTATGTCCAGCAGTGGACCAATATGAGCTGATATGATGATGATGAATAAATGTTTAAATCATTATTACACTTATTTTATTGGTTTTAAATATTCAATGTATTCACCTATAATATATGATTTTAATACATTTTGATAAGTGTCAATCAATTTATTAATGTCCCTTTTGTAAATTTGTACTTTTTTAATAAAATTTTATAAGTTAAAGCTAAAGTAAAACCATTTTAATCTAATTAGGATTTTACTAACACTTTTAAATCGCCAAAGTTATTAAATACTATATTTTTTTATTTGAAAGAAAGAAGAAGTTAGTTGGCACAAGGCCGCTGAAAGCTTGCAGCCTTTGTTTATGGCGTAACCTAGGTAAATACTAAGTCAGAGTCCACCCAACAGGATGAGCTATTGCGATCGTCGCAAAAAATGCATCATAAATCAATGGTTATAATGTGGTTAAAAAGTCCTTAATTTTAAGGAAAAGTTTTAAGCTTGTATGTGTTTCTTGTGTTTCCCCTTAAATTTTAACTTTATATATTTTTTAGATTATCCGCCAATATAACACATATTCTGTGGAAAATTTCAGGCTTCTACATATTTCGATCAAGAAGATAAAGACCTTTAATGATAGGACAGGCAGACAGAGAAGGCTTAGTAATAGGGCTCCGGCTCGGATGGCACCTTTTGGTTACGAAACCCTAATAAGTCACTAATTTAGTAGTAAAATATAACCACTTTGCCAGTCTTTCACGAACTTTAAAAATAACGTCATAATTAGAGAGAAGAAAAAGTACCTTAATATTAAGTCCCTATAGAAAAACAGCTTTCAGAGCCAACAGGTCAAAGTTTTACCCGTTAACCAATGACTATCTTCCTACGAAGATTTGTGGACCTAACTACATCTACATGAAGGCAACCTAATGAAGGTCTTGGAAATATAAAGGTTGATGGCCACTATATCACTTCCTTCACCTTATACTAGGCCCCGGAAAGACACTGATAGAACATTAGTTGACCATTCTGAGACCACAATGACGACCATGAACGATGGACAGCGGATTTCCACAACTAACATAGGTAACTAACCAATGACGTAGTAGCACAAAACGACACACACTACACTACACTACAACTAGCTTGATTATATTAAAAAGCGGTCAAGTGCGAGATGGAGTTGTGCACCGAGGGTACGGTACTTAATAGGATTCCTTAAAGTTTTTTTTAGTACCCATAAACTGTTGATTTTGTAAGTTTGTGTTCCTACGCCCAATATTAAGAGATTCACCATATGATTTTAAGACCAAAGACTAGATTTTCCTGTAATCTATATAGGTATAAAACTATTTTCTTAATTTTTAGGGTTCCGTTCCTCAAAAGGAAAAAAGGAACCCTTATAGGGTCGCTTTGTTGTCCGTCTGTCTGTCTGTTTGTCAAGACCCCTTTTTTCAGGAACGCATAAAGGTATCATGTTGAAACTAATATCAAATACTAAGGTCTATGGTCCTTTGAAGCATCTAAGTATACTCAGAAAAATACGGCGGAAATACGGCCATTTTTGTCGCATATTTTGGCATTCACTAACAAATCAAAACCTATGGGGTACTTCCCGTTGTGTTAGAATTATGAAATTTGACATGAAGCGAGGTCTTACATCACAGGTATAGGGAAAAATCCGAAATTCGTTAATTTGTAAATATAACATTTCGAAAAAAAAGTTTGTCTACCTATCAAGGCCCTTCTACTTAATAATGAGTAAAGTTATCAAATTGTCATTAATATCAAATACAAAGGTCGATTCTTAAAGCTATAAAAAAATCAATCTTCTATGACTATGAATAAATAATACGGCCATTTTTGACGCATATTCAGGTATTCACAAATAAATCAAAACCAATAGAGTACTTTCCGTTGTCCTAGAATCATGGATTTTTTCATAAAAGCAAGGCAAAATATAGGAAAAAATCCGAAATTTGTTAATTTGTAGTTATAACACTTTAATAATAAAGAACGCGTGGAGTTATAGTTAATATCAATATCAAATACAAAGGTCTACGGTCCATTAAAGCTGTAAAAAAATCAATCTTCTATGTCAACGCAATAAAAAAATACGGCCATTTTTGACGCATATTTTGGTATTAAGTTATACACAAATAAATCAAAACCGATGGGGTACTTCCCGGTGTCCTAGAATCATGAAATTTGACATAAAACAAGGTCTACATCACAAATATAGGAAGAAATCCGAATATCGTTACTTTTTAGTTATAACACATTTAAAAAAAGTTTGTCAGTCTGTCTATCAAGACCCTTCTACTCAAAAACGCGTGGACCTCCACGTTGTATTAATATTAAAAAGTAAAGTCTACGGGCACTTAATGTTGTAAAAAAACCAAGCTTCTAAGTCAATGTAAAAAAAACCCAAAATACGGTGTTTTTTATCGCATAGATAGATAGATAGTATTCTTCATTGCACACCAAAAATTTACTTAAAACTATTACATTATTTTGGAAAGCACACAATAAGGCGGCCTAATCGCTTAAGAGCGATCTCTGCCAGGCAACCTTTGGGTAGAGGAAACTTTGATCTTAAAAATAAGCAGTATAAGGTAGGTGATGCAATATCAATGAAAAATTAGAATAAAAACAAAATATTGGTATATGTTAATATATACCTACATATATAAATATAAATAGATATACATAGACATACACATATACTTACATAACATAGATACATATTTTATATAATGTTTATAACATAAATAGTATACATACATATATATATATATATTATGGTGAAGGATAGAATTGATTTTTTATTTGCTTTTGAAAAATTTGTAAAGATTGAGCCTTCTTAATGGACAAAGGCAGAGCATTCCAAAGTTTGATAGCTTGTACTGTAAATGAATTATTGTAAAAATTAGTGTAGTGCGCTGGTGTTTTCAGAAGAAGATTGGTCGATGGTCGGGGATTGGGATTGGAGTAACCTACAAATTGGAAACGCTCTTTAAAATATGTTGGGGTTGACGGATTGAATAAAATGCTATACAGAAGAGAAAGAATATAAATATTCCGGCGAATACGAATTGGAGGCCACTTGAGTTGTTGTCGAAAACTAGAGACATGACCATATTTATGGAGTCCAATTATAAAACGTATACATAAATTCTGGAGACACTCAAGTTTATTTAGTTGGTCCTCCGTGAGAAAATAGCTGGCGTCAGCATAGTCGAGAATAGGATGAAGTAATGATTGTGCCAGCGCAATTTTAGTCCATATTGGAAGAAAATTACGTTATCGCCTCAGTGAACTAACAGAAGCGTATAGTTTTCATCTCAACTCTTGTAGGTGTGGCACCCAAGAAAAAGTACGGTCTATAATGATGCCAAGGTGTTTCTCATTTTCGCTGTAAGGGATAATTACACGATCAAGTTCAATCGGAGGTAGTTTTGTGAAATCGATTCTCGTTATTAACTTTGGACTTCCAATAATTATTACCTGTGTTTTCGATGGATTTATTTTAAGACCGTGTAATTTACTCCATTCTGTGACATTAGCTAAGTTAGCATTTATTGTATTGATAGCTTTGTGACGTAAATAAATCAAAACCTATGAGCTACTTCCCGTTGACCTAGGAGACTTGATCTCATTATGGAAGATCCTATCTGCATAAAATAAGTTTATACGGAACCCTCGCTGCGCGAGTCAGGCGCGCACTGTGCCGGTTTGTTCTTCAAATTTTTGTCTCAGTAATTTTGTGTACCTTACGCCCAGCCCAAGGCACCTACCTACGCCCAATAATAAGAGATTCAACTCACAATTTTAAGACCATAGACTAGGTTTTCCTGTAATTTATATTTATAGAACTATTTTCTTTATTTTTTTCAAAATTTAAGTGTCAGTAGTTTCGTAGACAAGGGGAACTGCTTAGTTTTTATCTATTTTCTTAAGTAATTTTAAAATTATTCATTTCAAAATGGTGTATCCACACAAAATGTCCTTTCATTTGTCACGCAATATAATTTAAAACTTTTTTTTTATTTTCCCCATTTTTCGCCCAAAACTTTATTAAAAAATCATTTGTTAACGTTACACATCCGTCACAGAAAACTATGAGTACCCAATTTCAGTTTAAGCAAACCAGTCCAGTAGGTTCGGAGCAAATTGGCTGTGACAGACGAACAAACAGCCAAACGAGTGATTCTATAAGGGATTTGGCGTTTTTAGGGTTCCGTACCCAGAGTGTACCTACAGAGTCCTACGCGGTCTATCTGTTCGTCTGTCTCAGTCCGCCCTACCATTAAAAGGCTCTATATTTTAGACCGAAATAGGCAGAAGCCTGAATTTTGTAAAGAGTATGAGTTATAAAAAGGGGATTATCTAACAAATAATAAATAATTAAAAAATTAAAATTTAAGGGGGTAATTTATACAAGAAACACATTTTCGTTGTTTTGGCTATATCGTAAAAACAGTAATACATACAAACTTGAAACTTGTAGTAAAAAATAGTGCGACATCTAAAGTATAGTTTTACTCTACTCTATTCTTACTTTACTCTTAATAACACAGTTGCTTTATCGTGAAAACAGTAACACATACTAGCTTCAATCTTGCAGCTATAGTGTGAGTGAGCTGTAAAGTATAATAACAACAAATAAGAATGTTACAGCGCCATCTAGCTTATTTTTAAAATAAATAGTAACATATTTCTTTGTTGAGAACGATATTCAAAGTAAAGCAACGTCGGGCCTGGTCAGTACTTGGATCGTTGGCCGCTTAGCGGCACACTTTTTTGTTTGTGTTTGTAAATAACGTAAATGGCACGGAACACTCGGTACGCGAGTCCAACTCGCACTTGTGCGGTTTTAGTTTTAGTATAAAACGTGAAAAACAATAAAAAGTAGCAAATAATAGATGTGCCGTACGTGCTATACGGTTTAAGATCTTTATTTTCATTTTCTCATAAAGAATTACTTATTCATTTGCATAGAAAATAAGTTTCCGATAATAAGGTACATCGTTTACAAATAAAAACTTATAAAAAAATACTCTACACATCATCCTAAATTTAGTGGAAACTCACGTTCAAATATAAAAAGTTTGGAGAAAAGGAGAGATTCAGGTAATGCTTGTGAAAACATTTTGCAGGTATAATTGTTTTATGTTTATCGTTAATTAGCGTTATTCATGTAAGTAAATTTGTGCACTGTAGGTTTTATATGTTATTTATTATTAGTGAACGGTGAACACAGCTGTCGTGATGAGTGAGCAAAAAGCACTACCTATCACAGGACATTGTTTGCATTGTATCGGTGATCAAACTAATTAATCGGTAGATCGGTTTCTAGATTGCCCAGTAGCGTTTCCGGTGAAGGTTGCTCAATATTCAAGCTACCACGATTTATGTATGATAAACTATTCTAAACGTTTTGTTTAACGATCGTAAGGCAAATGAGTAGGCATATATTAATGTTTTTACTGAGTCTCCAAAAAACAGCGTTGTTGTGACATTTAAGTATGGAAAAATAATGATTGTAAACTTATGTTTTACACAATTGAATCAGATGTTATGAAATACTTAGATTATATAGACGTATAGGTAATTAGTCATTTATATTTTAAATTATAATTATACAAATTAGTGACATTGATTTAGTGATCAATTTTACACTTATGCGTCATTATTTATATGTTCATGTACAGTATTAAATAAAATATAAAAATATGCTAATTTAATTAAATTGGGTAAAGTATAGTTAGATATTTCAAATAAAATGTTATAGATTGCCTCAGGTGTTGGAAGTTCCACTGCAGAAGCACAGTCCACTCATTATTAAAAGAGGCTTAGGCCACAGTCCGCTCAGTTGTCAGAGTTTTAAAACCGGCCGACTGACTTTGTTATGACAACACAAAAATATTGAATGTGACTAAGTATTAAACAACCTAATATATACAACCTAATTTCATTGATTGTACATCTATCTTTCTTTAATACGTATTTGGTAACACTTACAATCGGGGGCCCTACTCATGACAACTGTTTTTATATTATCGTTTATATAGTTTGAACAAACATTTGATCAGGTGCTTTTAATAAACTAATTAACATTTTAATGGTGATCACGCATTATCATCCAGCTGTATTGTAAAGTAAGACGATGTTACTTAATCGGTAGGCAAGTGCAATAGTCGGCTTCAACACTCACATTCTTACAATGTTTGTGAATTTGAACGCACTTGTTCATACGTAATAGAAAACGTTTGACGTAGGCGAGAAATGCCGACATTCTTTTATATTCTTATATAAGTGGGAGCACAAACATGGGAGACTCAAGTCTAGTGTATTCTGGTGGTCATTTTTTTTTATACCACTAAAGTGGCAAACAAGCTTACGGCCTGCCTGACGGTAAGCGTTCACCGTAGCCTATGGACGCTTGCAACACCAGGGGTATCACTTGCGCGTTGCACCGTTCTAAGATGTTTAGTCGTAAATCGAAAGCATCAAACCCATCGCACACGGAGCTGTAATATAATAATTAGCAAGTCAATAGTGAACTTTAAATTAACACTCACGCAGCTATAAACATATATTAGTTTTGTATGGATATATTTAAAAAAAATTCTGTCTGTAGCAAATAAAAAGTTTATTAATTGTAAGGATGAAAGGTTTTCTTCTATTCGCAAAATGGTATGATGGTTAGGTTCACTCATTTCATATTTTTGGAGTTTAGTCATATCCATTCTTTCGATTTTTTGTATGTCATAGCTTTCATCTTCTTTGTGTAAAGATGATTTGTTACAAAAAGGTTTTAAAGAAATAGCCGTGCCATAGATTTTTGTAATGAAATCTAGAAAAATAATTAATTGTAGAACTGAGGGAAGAAAAAATATTTTATGCGCATTCCATTCTCAGGGATGTCACAGGAGAGGTCAGAAGAGGAAATGCTTTTAAGGTTTTTTAAGTAATATTTTCTCTAAGTTGTTCGAGCTTATTGGCTTCTAAAGTTGAACATTTTGTGGCTCTTTATAATAATATTATAATTTAAACAATAAATAAAATTATTTAAACAACTAGGTCCTGATTGAATTTTTTAGATCCGCAATAATTCTTGTTCTAACAGTAACAAAACGCACTTGGCAGGTTTTTACAAGCTACTTTAAATTAATTGGTTGTACCCATTCCCCATTCGAGGAATGGGCAAAAGTATGTTGGTAAGTCAATTTGCCTACTTGGTCACTATTATGCTTAGTAGACGTTCCAATCTAAAGAAGGTCAAAAAACTTTTGTCACTTTTTTTCCATATTTTAGCATATTTATACGCTTTTGAAAGGTTTATTGTGCACTTTTAATAAAATCGATTAGGTACAAACACTATGCATATGGATTGTCTTAAAATATTGTGTAAGTGCCAACTATTGTAAATTGAAAGCGAGTTGGTGTATTTATTCAAATAAATTTAACAAAACATCAACTTAAATGTTTGCACAAAGACATTATGTTAGGTATTACGTAAAAAATAAAATATTTTATACGTATACGTTTTTAGGGTTCCAATCCTCAAAAGAAAAAAGTAATCCTTATGGAATCACTTTGTTATCCGTCCGTCTGTCTGAATTGAAAAATGAAATTCAACACGAAGCAAGCTGCAAGCATCACAAATATAGAAAAAATAAGGAATTCGTTAATTTGTAGCTAAAACTTAAAAAAAAAGTTTGTCTATCTGCGACAAGATCCTTTTACTTAAGAACGCGTGAAGGTATCAAGTGGAAATTAATATCAAATACTAACTCTACAGTTACCTAAAGTTATCAAAAAATCAAGCTACAAAGTCAATGCAATAACAAAATATGCCCAAGATTCGGTAATTTTGTCACATATTCTGACACAAATAAATCATAACCTATGGGGTTCTTCCCCTTGACCTAGATTCATGAAATTTGGCAAGAAGCCAGATATTACATCACAAATATAGGAAAAAGCCTAAATACTGATAATTAAGGCTATATAATAACTCATAACTATCTACATATGATAAGTTTGTACAGAACCCTCGGCGCGTGACCCAGACTAGCATTTCGTCGGGTTTTTTTTAAGGTGAAATTTGGCACACAGTTAAAAAATATTTCACTGGACGAGTTATCTTTATGATAGATTGATTGATATGATAGATTAAATTATATTATAAGACAAATTAAATTATATATTATAAGACAGATTAAATTATAAGACAAATTTTAACTAAATTTAGGTAAATTAGTTATTAGCTAAAATAGAAATTGCCTGATTGCAAACTGAATATGAAACTTTTTGCATTAATAAAATACATAGATTAACATATTAAAAAAAACATTTAGCAATTACGGCCAAATTTTCATCTTAAATTCTGTTCCTATATGATCTTTAAATGAATTTCAAAGATTTTGTTCTCAATCATTTTGCACTTGAAAATTTGACGTATTTAGTTTTTATCAATATGCAAACAAGCAAATGCAACAAAAAAAACATTAATGATTTAATATATTGATTGAAACTTAAGAGAATACGATTCGCGGCGTCTCTAGCGCGTTCCATACAAATGAATTTCCCACTAATTTTTGACACCCTCAAATCAAATACTATGAACATTTGAAGACGTGCTCTAAGATTAAGTTTGCAGTGTGCCAGTTTTCTATTAAAGTATTGCAGGATACTAATTTTTTATACAAATGATCTTGAAATAAATTAAAAGTTAATTAAAACTTTTTTAGGATTTTGGAAAACTACAGACATAAATATTCGGCTTGAGCTCATGCCCTCAAAACTTCACAAGTAGGAAATTCGTTTGTATGAAAAACGCTGCCAGGCGCTGCGAATTGCATACTCTTAAATTGCTAATTTACGTTGGAAAATAGAATATGGAAACTACAAGGTACTAACCTTACCCATGACTTTGTTTTGCGTACATTTTAGATTTTAATAGCACTCAAATAATATATTTCGCCTTTAGCTCACGTACCTTCTTCCCTCAGGTAAGAAAAAGTGTCATTTTGTACTGGGTACGAACGTTATTTTTTATACTACCTTAAATTTTAATAAAGTGTTTAAAAAAATTTAGATATTTATTAGAAAAATAATTAAATACTGCAATTTATTAGAATGAAAAACCATGCGACGCGGCGCGGCATATATAGGTCAGCATCATTCCGCCAGGTCATCGGCCGCCCGCTGGCGACGTTCTATTTGCTCTGTCCGTATGTAAGTTGTCCGTTCAAAATTTGCAAACCTTTTCGACCCTTTGTTGGTATCGGATAAGGTTGAAATTTCGCATACACCTTTAGTTCTGGTAACAATATAATGTGCATTACTCAAGATTGTAATAATTTCAATATGGCCACCGCTCCAAGATGGCGAATTACATATTTTTTCTCAAACCCCTTAATATAGGTATCAAATGAAAGGGATTGAATAATAGAAAAGTATAAAGTTAGTAACAACACACTAAATTAAATATGGCCGCTGCTCCAAGATGGCCGATTACATATTTTTTCTCAACCCCTTTAATATGGGTATCAAATGAAAGGGCTTGAGTGGTAGAAAGTTAATATGATCACCTTAAATTTAAAATGGCCGCCACTCCAAGGCAGCGGATTACATTCTGTTTTGTTCTGTGTAACCCCCTTATTTGGCTTCTACCGTTCACATGATGCAGGGTAACACCGTAGATTTTCCCGTAAGGACCGAAACTCTTTGTGGCCGGTCAAGCATACGTAACACTGAGCAGAGTGTGCGCATTAGGTGGTCTTATGATCAATGAATTAGATTGCAATAAAATATCAGGGCAAACACCATGTAACACCCCCGCACTAGCTGAAATGAATAGAATGAGAAATATTACTGAACACGTGAACAATCAAAACGAATAATTCAATTAAAATAAAAAACAAACAAATACTAATATATATAAAAACTACATAACATCAGTGGTAAAAAAGTAATGTAAATGATGTAAATAATGTAAATATAGTAAATAGTGTAAATAATGTTAATAAGGTAAATAATTTCTATGTATATAAAAAATGGCAAAAAAAAGATGTTGAGACTAAAAAGTTAAAAATAAAATTAAATGAAAAAGCATTTTTAAAAACAAGCTTTATTATATAAAAATTAACGAGAACTAAAAAGAAAAAAATAAATTTAAGTAACATTTTTCATACACAGGGTATATCGTTGAACTTCGCTCACATGCTCTATATATCATTCTGAACAATGTTTGTAAGACGACTTTTCCAATATGCGTTAATTTTTTCCACTTCCCATACATATTGACCAAACAGCTGATACATTTTGTAAGTAAAGTAAAAAAAATTAATGTCTGTGTTAGAATAACCCCTATTTTAGTATTTCGTCAAAATGATATAGGCGTACGTAGAAAGGTAGGTTATATTTTTAAAATGTTAAATATATATAAATTTTAAAAGCTTGATGCACTGATATTGTGTGGTACACCTGTAAACGAATAGCGTACATCTATGCCTCAAGCTTTAAAAATTTATATATTTTAATTAAATAAAAAAAATATATATATTCTTCTACGGCAGTACTTCTACTAAAAATACAACAGTCCACATCGAGTACGAAATGCAAATTCATACGGTATTTTGAAATTTACCTTTCGAATTTCGCACTGGGGTGTTAAAAAATCAATTTTCAAAACTTTTTCTATTTCCAATAAAAAGTTCCATTACATGCTCGAGATAACAAACTTTTTTGACCCAGTGGTCAAAAATCAAAGCTACATTCACCGTTTGAACCTACACGACACTAGCGACCATAAACCCGGCCAGAAAAGTTTATTGAACTATAGTTTCGAAAATCGAGCTTTCGGGACCCCGGTGCGAAATATTTTGTACTCACAGGTCTACTGGTTTATATTTCATTTCGTACTCGGACCGGCCTCGAAGATATACTTACTTTAGTTAAAATAAGTACATTGCAACAAACTTTTCTGACACAGTGGTCAAAAATGAAATCAACAGTTGACATATTAAAATAGTGCGAACTTACACGACACTAGCGACTATACAGCGGGTCAGAAACGTTTGTTGCACTGTAAGTGTCATTTTAAGCGACGAAATCTTTTATTTCTTTGTCTGTCTTCGACTTGTATTTCTTTTATTACACCGGTATTAAAATGGTATGCTTACTATTGAAATCCTGTCTCTAACGCGTTTTAGTCAAATATATTGCAAACATTAACTGCCGTGGACGTGTGATAAACAATAAGGCTAGCCGCTTACCGCCGGATTCTTAATCGCCTGATCTAGGAATCGGTGAGCTATGACTGATTTCTGTATTTATTATATGTGGCTATACGTATCGCCCAAATATATTTATCAGCTACTGCTAATATCTAGATCAAACTTTGTCAGCACACTTAATTGGCCAAATAACATAAATAAAATCGGGCGATGAGCGGCTCCAGGTTACAAGTAGGCATCTAACTTTTATTTATTGGTATTTTCCCTCCGAAAGGGTAAAAGAGATCTTTGTTCTCGCTTTACGGGTAATATTTTTTGATCTTTCGTCATTGCAAACAAACATCCTATCATCTCGTCATTTCGTTGATCAACCTACATACAACCAATAAAATAGAAAAAAAAATAGAAAATGACCTAATAATAACTGAACCACTATATTTAACAAAAATAAAAATTAAAGTACACTCAGCGGCTTAATAGTAAAGATACTAAAATACTTATAAAAAAAATAAAAATCGGCCAAGTGCGAGTCGGACTCGCGCACGAAGGGTTCGGTATCATTATCTATAAAAATGGCAAAAAAATCACGTTTGTTTTATAGGAGCCCCCTTAAATATTTGTTTTATTTTAATTTGATTATTTATTTTTAAAGTGACTATATAACTAAATATTCTGTACATATTTTAAGCGTCCACCTGTTACCGTTATCAATATCGACCAAAATCGAGCAAAAAAAATCACGTTTATTGTATGGGAGCCCCCTTAAATATTTACTTTATTCCATTTTTTATTATTTGTTGTTATAGCGGCAACAGAAATACATCTTCTCTGAAAATTTCAACTGTCTACCTATCACGGTTCATGAGCTACAGCCTGGTGACATACGGACGGACGGGAGGACAGCGGAGCCTTAGTAATAGGGTTCCGCTAATTACCCTTCGGGTACGGAACCCTAAAAATCTAGTCTCGTTAAATTAGAAATTCACTTCTTCATACAGATTAAAAATATAAGTAAATTTAATGCTCTCTTAAATCAATTCTCCATTTAAATTGTATTCGATTTTTAAAACGATAAAAAATATTACCAACAAAAAATGCTTTTACTCACAAAATTGAAATGAATAGATGTTAAATGGGCATGCCGAGATGTTGAAAAGTAGTCTCTAAACTGTCACGAACACTAATCATTTCTTCTAAGTAGGTAATCAAAAAATCTAGTTTTTGAATACTATCTACTTAGCGTACCTATTTCAGAAACTTTTAATAATAGACACTCGTCCGAAATGAATCTTACAGTTGATTGAAATTCGTAAATCATATTTCTGTGGCATTGCTTTCTTGATATAAGAACTATAATTTAGAAGATTTCGTATTTAGAAAATGATTTTGTGCTTATGCAAAGCTAGATGAAAAGGACTAGAGTTTTAATTCACTGTAGAATGAATCATTTGATTCATTCTTCTTTTGCATATTTTGTTTGATCTTTGATTAAATGTCAGAAAAATCTCTAGAGAGATCAGAACATGTCTTGGCCGTTGTTTGTTTCAGTCGAGAAAAAAGGCTAAGGTCATAGTCGACCGCGGGAATTGACAGACTTTGTCGAGCTATTGGCTACAACCAACCGCTCTAAATATATGTGCCACTAGGCAGTCAGCCATTTTATCCCGACGTTGCTTTGCTTCGTATATCGTTACTATTCGTCACCGATAGGCGAATGTTACCTCCCCTCCTGCCGCTGACTCACGCACGCTCACGTTGGTCGAAGGGACGACCCCAAGAGCGACAACCCAAGCCAAAGCTCCCCCCGCGGGGAACCCTTGAGCGTTGGGCGCTATATGGGCTAAGACTTCTTCAGAGTCTCGCCCCAAAAGCCCGGTGGAGCAGTAATGGCTGTATTAGCCTACTGCATAGTCAGACAGAAAAAAAAACGAATGTAACTAGACTAAGAGCTTCAGACCATGAGTGGACTTATGTAGAGTGTGTTTTATTTTGTATGAAAAATCCCCCGTTTGATACTTTTTACACTTTTGTAACGCTTGTTTTGCCAGCGACGCCTATGGTTCGTGTAGTTTTAAAAAGTCACTAACAAAATTATTGATTGCAAAATGAACAGTTAACGTACACACACTAAGATGATAGTTCCGCACGACAGTCCGGCAACAAATATAAACCATTGAACTAACTGTTACTTTGGAAACAAGCCTAAGGGAAGAAGAAGTGACAAGAACTTTCCCGGGTGTACATCTATTACCATTAAAATGACGCAGAAGCGAAGCCACCAAATACACAACACCTATCTCTACCTACATACATGTATATGAACACCTCCGAGCGCGATTAGTTTTCAGTAACAAAAAAAAATCGTTTCATGTGACATATTGTACCAAACAAGGTTTTATGCAATAGAAAAAGCTTAAACAATTAAAATAAACAGACAAAGAGCATGAGGTTAGCCATAACACGAACTCTGTATTCGCAAATTCGTTATTTAAGAAAGAAGAGAAGAGACATCTATTATCAACGACACTAAGACCTTGTGACCTAAGAGATTGAGTCAAGATAGACGAAGAACGTGTGGTAAAGTCATACCTACATAATTTTAAGTCCACACGATCGATGTCGCGGACAAACTCTATATTTCAAGTATTTTTACAAAATCTCAAAAAGTGATCCTAAATACAATGAAAAACAAGTATCAAGTGAAACCTATCGTTGACAATGCTGAGACCTTGAGAACGAGTCTTTGAGTAAAAGAAACAGATGAAGAACAACAAACAGCCATAACACGCACAAAGTTGCGAGCTCAGCTTTTATTTTGTATAGGAAACTCTTTATTACGGAAAATTAAATAGATTCTACAAACATACAATAATTAAGACAGGTAAGTAGCAACATCTATCATCGGCAATACTGACAAGTTAAAACCTCAAATGAGTCAAAATTGATTAGAACAGACAAAAGAAGTAGAAGACATGAAGTAGGGGAAGTCATAAACTCACGGCCACAGACTGTAAGTTCATACTTAAGTACATGAACGACATGAAACAAAGTAATACAACAAGTAGCCAAGTGTGAAAATATTTATTGATGCTAGTTTCCGTTGCAAAGTTACCTTGCCATGCAGGCTCAAATCGACTATTGCACTAAAATCTTTGCAAATCGTCCACATTGAATATGCAATGAATGTTCATGGAACAAGAAGTTCTTTATCTACAGAATTAATAACCAGGATTACACATTTATTGCCGCATAATAATTAAAACATATTAATCTGTGTCCCAAAAAAATCGAGACTGAAAATTAAAATCTCTGATCTTACCAAAATTAAATGTAACTGACGAAAAATTGCTTATAGATAGGGATTTCAAATTAATTACATCAGTTCGGCATGAATTCTAAAATTAAGTAGATAAAGTTCCTAATCGCACGAATTTTACTAAGTAGATAAGTAATTATATTTATAGGTAAAGAAGAGATCAAAGATTTACGATTTCTTTATTTGTGAATATGGGTACATAAAACATTTTAAGATATTTATTTTGACTTAAATTAAACTAAAATTACAGGAATTAAGTAAAGTGGTCAATAAGCGACTAATTTGCGTAATTGTTATCAATTTCCAAAATGATTCCAGCCTACGTTTTGAATAATATTGGTATGATACCAAAGTGTAAGACAGTTACAATACGGACGCACATTTGATCTTATATTGAAATTTACACGAAAGGTAGTAATTTTCCGGCCGCATGATGACACTAATAACTCAAGACTCTTGGAACAACAATATTTTTTGCATAATTTCTTCACATTTGGATGCACTTGCAATATTATGCGCGTTTTCCGACTCATAAATTCTGCAAGTTAAAACGTACTCGAAGAGGAAGTTTACCAAATAAAGACAAGTAAAAATCAAACTAGTTTACTTAATAATTTACTATCACCGTTAAAAATAAACCCGATAGCTTTTGTATCTCTATCACTTTTATGCTTGCTTAGGCAGGTATGCATATTACTGTCATCAGTTAAATTTAGGAGGTTGTCTTATGTAAATATTTAATTTACACATCATTTATCATGGAAAGTGACCACGGTAATTACTGTGAGACTACTTATTGATATTTGCATATGTAATTAATTAAAAAGATAAACTTACAATTGAAAACGAGTAGGTAGTCGATGGCAGAGTCAATTTTAAAATCGAACAAACTAACAAGCTAAAATTAAGTTATAAAGGGTAAAAAGCTAGCGGTTATAAATAAATAAGAGTCGCGACCGTCGTGCGCCAGAGTCAACGCCAGTCAATACATTCTAATCAGTGATTTATTGCCCCTAATCCTCGGTTAAGCACAAATAAGCTATCTTGTCGACTTAATGTTGAATCAGCTCAGGCGTGAAACTCCCGCACAACACTAAGTGGTCCTTCCAGTTTCCACTCGAAATATTTTAATAAGGCCTCACTGCTCACGCACCCAAATAAAAACATATCTACATTAACACACTCTCACATACACGCAAATGATTACTTTTAACCTCGACTCGTTCAAGATCACTTTATTTATAATAGTAGCGACACTAAGAATCTACATTTTTGCTCTAAACGGTGTTAATTTATTGACCGTGGGCAGATAATATCACTTTTTTCTTCCATTATTAAAACGATTACACGAGAAATTATACGTCGATGTCCATTCTTGAATATCCAATCCAGTTTTATCTTACCTTCCAATGTCATCCTTAACATCTTAACACTAGGAATTATTATTGTTTGCTTTAAACTTTGTCAGCTCAATAACTCTTCCCTTAAAGAAATTGTCTTGTGGACTTGCTGATAAAAAGTGTTAAGTTATAGACAAGTTATGCCACTTGCATTAATTTTGATGCTCAAGCTGATAAACAAATTATTGTATATTAACTTAATAGCTTTGTTTTTTTATTTAGTACTCGACGATACTAAAAAGCATGCTGCTAATGTAAATTGACACGTTTGTTTATTCTAAAACAAATTTCGCTTCGAAGCATTTTTTCATATACCATAATTTGCATCTCATTTAATATTCAGGAATTAGAAGGCTTATGCGTCGGTGACTTCCATTATTGTATAGGGTATCCAATAATATGTCTTCAGTGGCTTTGTTGGTTCTCTTTTGTTGTTAACTTTGATAATAATTATAGGTAAAGCTTGTGCCTTTGATGTTATGTAATGACGTGTTATGCCAATTGCCCTATACTAGAGCTAAACAATCTTTTCGTTGTCTGTCGAAGGTATCGTGATAGAGCAATTATGAAGCAGCGTTTGTCGTCACAAGTCGGGTGCTATCCAGCCAGTCATATATTTTGTCGCGGCGCCATGGCTGTCTGGACGTTGTCGGATTTATCAAATGACTTGCTGTATGAATAAAATTAATGCTTAGGCTGTCCGTATACTATAAGTAATAGAATATAATATTACCTTTCACAATTTGTTACTATAAATTAAACCTAGACACAGCATGTCTAAACTGATATACTGATAGTCCTGTCGTAAAATAAAGGTCAAACCGTACTTTGGGTAGGCAACAATTTTTATTCTTGTAAGAGTGGTGAATTAGAATTTATTGATAATCTCGACCACAACAAATGTTACAAAAGAATATGTATAGATTTTTGTAAAAAAATATTTTTTGTATAAACTGAAAGGGCGATGACCTATTTACATATGGTTACATAGCATAGCCTAAATATAAATTCCGTTCATTACAGTCGGTCATTCCGACAACGTCTAGAAATTCATGGCGCCGCGACCAAACGTATGACTTATCGGCAGCCGGACTCCTCCCGAATAGCCACATGTGAAGACATAGGTTAGTCGGGAACGTTTAGAACCGCACCTCACGGTTGCTCTGTCTATACGCCTTATACGTTTACATCGTCAATTTGACAGGTTAAGTTAATATTTTACTTATCAGCCTCATACGTTCCCACTGCTGCGGCACGGCCTACCCTCAACGAGGGTGATTTGGGCCATAGTCCACACGGAGGCCTAGTGCGGATTGTTGGCTTTTTATACGTCCATTTTGCCACTTCACCGGCTTCACCGAAAAGCCTGTGGTGTTTGTATTTATATTTAGAGTCAGCCAGTTTTTATTTAGAGTAGTTTAATACAAATTTAATTGTGCTATTTAGTCCTTCTATCAAATATTCCTTGAAATTTGAAATTAAGAGGTTCAGAAGTTGGAGATCATAGTTGTTGTTGAGTTGATGTTGAGTTGAGAGTTCCGATGACTCGGAACCTAAATAATTAAAAAAAAAAACGAGTTGCACTCCGGGAGTGCCGGCAGAAGTGAAAACCTTTACACACGATTCGCGCTTAACACTCAAATATGTCACAAGACATGTCTTTGACATTGTCAAGAAATAATAATGTTTGTTTATTTACTTTTTTGACGTAGTATATTTGACATCGCAGTCTGTCATAGAATTAAAATTCCATATCCAACCTCCCTGTACTACTCATAATCGCGAATACTAAAAATAAAAATTATAATAGGCGTGGCATTACGGTTTCCGACTTACGAATTTCCACGATTAGGACACGTGACCTGACGCGAGTTTATCATTTTTTACCCATACCAAAAAAGTGCACAACGCCGCTAAAGAAGTTTTCACTTCAAAAAATTGTATTTATAATATTTTAACAATAAACAGAAGTTTTTTTTAATTGTTGTTTTTTGTTTTGTCTTCTAATAATAAAGATAAAATTTGCAAGGTTAGTATTATATATGTATTACTAAAACCTTATATTTACTAAAAATTAATATATATTTAGTGTCACATAAAATATATACACACATAACTAATTAATTGATAAAAAAAACTTAAATAACTATTCCTCTAATAAACAACTACTCCAAAATGAAACAAAGCATATACGAGACTATCGCTATCCTTTTCATTTTCAAGAACAAATAGCATGCGCACTCTCTTTCTTTAAATGCACGGATTTCAAACAGCTACTATACTGTGTCCTCTTTTATCGCATGGGATGGCCGGTTGGGACCTCTCAGTCGCACATATTCAGTCGCAGCAATATTTCACTTCATTTCAGCAAATTCGACAACCGGAATTCGGGACTGATTTTTAGCAGGCAACCCTATACCACCATGTTCATAATAAAATAATCTTTATTTTCATTTAATTTTAATTCAATAATCAGACCGGTGCAAAATGCTAGTATCTATTTACCTGTTTATACCTGGCTATCTGAGAGTTGTGACCGGAAAAAAATAAAGATGACTATTTGCAGATGACACTTCTCTTTTATATAAAGTTGACAGAAATAAAACTAATTTTGACGACGTAAGTAGTGCGCTTTCTCAGGTTCTTCAGTGGTTTACGGCAAATAACTTACTTCTTAATGCGAAAAAGACTAAGTGTTTAAAACGGAGAAGAAATAGAACTATTAGACTCAACAGTGTTTTTAGGTATTACATTAGACAATAGGCTGCAGTGGAACCCTCACATTTCAGTTCTTGCAGGGAAACTCAGTTCAGCTGCCTATGCAGTTAGGAAAGTTAGGCAGCTTACTAATGTTGACACTACTCGCTTGGTCTACTTTAGCTATTTCCATTCCGTCATGTCTTATGGCATTTTTCTTTGGGGTAAGGCAGCTGATATTTATACCGTCTTTATTTTGCAAAAGAGAGCAGTACGGTCAATCTATAAATTAGGCCCTCGAATTTCTCTTAGGGAACTATTTAGGGAAATTAATATTTTAACTGTTCCTTGCCAATATATCTTCGCTTGTATAATGTATGTACGCAAAACTTGACACTTATTTGCTAAAAATAGTGACCTACACAGTGTTAATACAAGGAATAAGGATAAATTGGTAGTTTCAAAATGTCGTCTTCAGAAGGTACGCTATGTAAAATATAACATGGACAAATGGACAGACATGACGAATTCATAAGGGTTCAGTTTATTGCCCTAAAAAATAAGTACCTAATACAATATAGTATTATTTTTCTCTTCTTTTACATGATATTTGTAACCGAATTAAATATTGGTATAGATACGTGATAATTTTAAAATTAAAAAATTGTATTAAATATGCTGTGAGAATATTTTTTCGTTTAGCATTTTAGACTAACAAATCGCGCTTTATCCTTAATTGCCTACGAATATATTAAAAAATTACGATGTGCATAGCATGGAATTTTAATATGTTAGTCATAGAAACCTTTTAAAAGATATGATCTACTTTTAGAATAAAATATTTTATTTCAACGGTTGACACAGCGACGAAATCGAAAACTAGCAATAAAATTCACCCGGGAACTAACATTAAACTTCATCAGTTCATTAATTTAAAAAGTTTTATTACCCATAAACTTCTAGCATGGATCATTACAGTCAAAATTTTCTCATGATCTATATAAATATATGGATCACATAAATTCACTATCTAAAAAATAAAGTGATTTAATAAATTTTTTTATTAAATACATATTTAGCAACACATTTTTGGATAAGTTCTGTTCTCTTTTTTGGAGTTAAATTTTATGATGAATTTGAAAAAAAAACCTTCCTTTATCAATAGATTACTAATTAAATTTCAGTAACTACACTAAAAATGTATTATTTTATCAATAGAAATGTAAGACGTATTTTATAATTTATTTGATTATGAGTTGATATCATAACCACAAACATGCAATGAAATATAAAAACCGGCCAATTGCGAGTCGGACTCGCGCACGAAAGGTTCCGTACCATTATCTATAAAAACGGCAAAAATCACGTTTTTTGTATAGGAGCCCCCTAAAATATTTGTTTTAATTTAATCGAATTATTTATTTTGAAAGTGAATATACAACTAAATATTCTGTAAATATTTCAAGCGTCTACTTGTTGCCGTTATCAATATCGAGCAAAAACTAGCCAAAACATCACGTTTGTTGTATGGGAGCCCCCTTAAATATTTATTTTATTCTGTCTTTTAGTATTTATTGTTATAGTGGCAACAGAAATATATCATCTGTGAAAATATCAATTCTCTAACTATACGGTTCATGAGATGCAACTTAGTTACAGACGGACAGACGTACAGCGAAGTCTTAGTAATAGGGTGCGAGTTTGGCTCGCACACCGAGGGTTCCGTACAAACTTATTATATGTAGATAGTTCTTCCATCATGAGATCAAGTCTCACCGGTTTATGCCTTAATTATCAGGTTTTGGATCTTTTCCTATATTTGTGATGTAACATAATGTTGTGTGTGTGTTCTACCGCTTGTTCAATGGGATGTGTTTTGAGTAATTGTTCGAAATTAGGCCCACGGCTACTTTCTACCATTGCACCACTTGCCATAGGCAGGGAATTTTTTCTCACACTTTAGAACCGACATGGTCGCGTACAGTACGGTTTCAGAGAAACTCCGTCCCGTGAACGCTTGGGGTCGGCAACGCGTGAGTGATACCCCTGGTTTTGCAAGCGTCCATAGGCTACGGTGACCATCAGGCGGACCGTAAGCGTGTTTGCCACCTTAGTGGTATAAAAAAAAATCTTGCCTCTTGCCAAATTTCATGATTCTTATCAACAGGAAGTACCACATAGGTTTTGATTTATTTGTGTCGCAATATGCGACAAAAATGACCGTATTTTGGGCAAATTTTTTTATTGCATTGACTTAGTAACTTGATTTTTGTACAACTTTAGGTGACCATAGACTTTGGTAATTGATTTTTATTTCAACCTGATAACTCGACGCGTTCTTGAGTAAAAGGGTCTTGAAAGACAGACAGACAAACATATGTTTTAATGTGTTATAATGACAAATAAACGAATTTTGGATTTTTCCCTATATTTGTATTGTTTTTTTTTGCCTTGAGTAAAATTTCATAATTCTAGGATAATCGGAAGCACCCCATAGGTTAGTTTTTTATTTGTAAATGCCAAAATATGGGACAAAAATAGCCGTATTTTTTTATAGCGTTGACTTAAAAGCTTTTTTTACAGCTTCAAGGGACCATAGCCCTTAGTATTCGATATTAATTTTAACTTGATGAACCTTCACGCATCCCTGAGAAAAAGTGTCTTGACAGACTGACAGACAGACGGACAACAAAGTGATTCTATATTTTCCTTTTGAGGTACGGAAGATTATAATAAGTATAAATGTACAAATCTAACTACAACTATAAATATTTTATTGGTTTGTTACGTAGAAAATAATTTGTAATTATTTCTTTGTCTATAAGGAAATTTCATACATTTTTATGTTTATTATACATAATAATTTTAATTTTAATAATTTTTACATTATATAAAAAGAAAATATATACATAGGTAAGCTTATCACTATTCAGAGATTTATACAGCAGACGTTTATCTATAAACCCTATAAATGAGAGACTAGTCTGTTCAGGGGCACATCGACGTAAACAATATATATTTAATTTTAGTTAATATACATATAAAATAAAATCTATTTAATGTACATTAGGAATATAAGAATAATAAATATGTAAATATTATAGTAACTTTCTAAATATGTACATATTTATTAATATATAAAAGAGTATCTATAATATAATAATATATATATGTGGATATATATATCTAAAATTTGATACAAATAACCGAAACCGCAAATTAAAATTCTTTAATTTGTACAAAAAGCGTTTCTGCTTCGTTTTTAATTAGCCTGGAATATTAATACATATATAACATTTAATATATAATTAACTTGGATCTGAGGCCGTTATGAATCGACCATGATGCTTATCTTTGCTAAGATCTATGCAAAAATGTCACTTAGAATGACATATCTGTTTTGTTACTAATAATTTTAGTAGTTTCATTTATTTTAGAATTTAAATTAGGTACTTTTTTGAAGATAGACAAGATATGAATTAAAATATCGTTAATAAAGAAGTCAAGCATGTCGAAAATCAATTAAGGCCTTATTTTTAATTTCAACTAAGCAATTTTTAAGAACTTATCATGTAGGTGTATTCTTGATACTAATATATGATATCTATCTATCAATTTAAAAGAATAACTTGTTGTGACTTTATAAAAAAGGTACCAAAAATTTAGTCTTGTAATAGGTCACAACTCGATTGTACCTATTGCACTAAATATAAGAAGGTATATTAGTGGACGTGGTACAACGCAAATTTGACTTGAAAACTGCAAATCCATGTAGATCATAGCCGTTTGGTACAAAAGTACTTTAGTTCAAAATAATTTTTCAGTTCAATTTTTTGAATTTTTTTCAGAAAAATATGTTGGATATCAAATAAAAGGGCTTTATGAGCCAGATCTAAAAATATACTATACTATTACCTTTCGGCCAACTTGTTTTATAAGTATTTTAAGGTTTGAGGAACTACCTCGCATCGAAAAATTAAAAATTAAAAAAAAAATATTAATAAAAAAAAAACAAAATTGATAAATCTTTGCTTTGCATCGATTTGCGGTTTTTTTTCGCAAACACCTACCTTCTACTATATGTTATTAGTTGTTTAGCAATTTTTGTTACTAAAATGTTTAGTTGATTATTAAATGTTAAGGCTGGATTGCACCAACTAACTTTGACGTTAACCAGCCGTAAAAAATGGGTGACTGTATGAAAATTTACATAATCAGCTTTTTTTAAACTTAACCGGCCCGTCAAAGTTCAGCAAGCCACTAGTTGGGTAACTTTAGAAATAGCAGACGATAGGAATTTCCATACAATCTCCCATTTTTGGCGACTGGTTAACGTCAGAGTTAGTTAGTGCAACCAAGCCGAAACGTTTTAAATAAACCCATAAATGATAAAAATCAACTAAAAATGTTAGTAACAACAATAACTAAACAACTAAAATATTACGGATATATTTCGCCTATTTAGGGTCTTCAGTCATACCAAAAACAAAAAAATTGATTTGTCTGTTGTTATTAGCCTGCAACAACTCATATCCTTAAAAGTAAGTATATAAACATCACAAGTAATTGCTTCACACTTTTCTTTATGTAAGACAGTGATTTTCTTTTTGAGTAATATGTAGTAGATACCATAAACCTTGCTTGCCTTGAAACTTAAATCTTTTGTATGAAATGTTTTTACTTCTGCGTCTAAGTACTTGGGTTATGTTTTCGGACTTATCTGTATACATTTATTTAGTTACTATAAAAAAAGAGATGTGTTTATTTGAAATTTCTATAACTAAACATTGAATATTGCATTATCTTAGGGTTCTGAGCTATATTTAAAGTTTATAGTCTCGAGCTCTTAGGAAATCTCAATATTTTTACCGGACAGACAATAAACCATAAAGCGAGTTGATCAAAACGTGGTTATAACTAATAGTACAAACGTACAAAAGTCTTAATCCTGTTGGTTCCCAAACAAAATGCGTAAATATCTCCAGAATTTTACGTAAGACATTGATATAAAAAGTGAAGATATTTTTGAAAATGAGTAAAAAACCCAAATGTTTAGAAGTAACTTAGTAAAGAATAAAATCACCTTGGACATGCCTCCGGAACAAAAAGCTATTTCCACTTGAAGACGCTGTTGGCCCGATCCTTACGAACAGATAAACCTATATCAGAATACTATGACCTAAAATCAGAAGTCAAAGCAAATAGTTATTTGTTATGCAAGACGGAAAAGTGGTTTTTGGCGTGAGTGCAATATTGAATACCGAGCAAGCGAAGGATGCAAAGATTAAACCCCCGAGCGAAGCGAGTGGTTCCAAAATAGAATCCTGAGGAAAGCATGAGATTCTAAGGCACGAAACCCAAAAATAATTCCAGCCCTGCAAAACACACTATTTTTAATCTCACTTCAGCGAGCAAAATATATATCTACAAGATACAAGAAAAACAATTATTAACAATAAATGTTTAATCCTTTTGCGCGCAAGCGGTTAAGTAGGCTTTTCCACCCAGATTATAAACGACAAAGAGAGCCTTCCCGAGCCAGTGAGATGAAAAACTATATTACCGTTAATACAGTCATAATAGGTTCAAAGTTTTTGGGTCTTATTAATATATTTTTAAATATTGTAAAACTTAGCGCTTACCTTATACCTACATAGTTTTATTCAATTCTTATATGTAATCTTCACTCTGTGCTAACAGTAAGTTTCTGTAGATATATCAACGTTTTATGTTAAACAATTAAACTGTGGAATACTCACCCAGCTTCTGGGTTTGATTTATGATTATGTCATTATATGGGGCTTTCAATAAAATGGGACTTTAAAGTTATAAATTAAATAATAATATGTATTTGTTTACGGTGTATTATGCTTATGGTTCCAAAACGGCACTGAATATGATTTTTTCAGGTCATTGACCATAGCAATTTAGTGCCAATGTCTAAATTTAGTATAAGTAATAAAAACTGTATCTCTCTTAAATATCCAAAATAAGTATAATTGACTACATACGATTGTACTTTTAGTTCCACATACATTATTTTTTTTTATCTAGGCGTAAGTAATGGCTTTTAACTGGTCAAACTAGTGGCCACTCAACTGTCAGAGTTTAATTAAAAGTTTTTTTCTACCACTAAGATGGCAAACAAGCTTCCTGATGGTGGCCTGATGGTAAGCGGTCACCGCGGCCTATGGACGCTTGCAACACCTGGAGCATTACTCGCGCGTTGTCGCCCCTTCAAACATCTAATAACTTCTTCCTTGAGCTCATTACACAACCTAAGCATTCGCGGGAAGAAGTTTTTCTGAAACCGCACTGTACGTTACCTTTTAGATTCTAAGATGTGACGATGAATTCCTTGCCGATGTGCCCTCAGATCACACCCCATTATACAAACGGTAGAACTTGCACAGGGAGGCAAAGTCTCTCCTCAGACTTGAGGGTTATGAGGTACCTACAAGTGCATGTAGAATTTGCAATCCAAATGTAATTGTTAGTTAAATAAACACTGCATTAAAATGAATAGAGCAATATTTCCATAAAACGGAAGTACCTTGCTGGTTTTGAGTAGCGAGTTAGTCAATATCTCTGGAACTTGACATACGCACACTTTCTTTTTCGGTAAATTCAAAAACCGGTAATTTGGCTGCCTTTTTAAAATTACATATTTTCTGGTGTGCTTTAATGGGAAATAGTCAGGTAACGCAAATTTAACAATTTACAATGACTTGCGATGATTTTTGAAAAAAAGTGTCTGACAGACAGTAATTTTTCTTATTAAGGCTTCTTATAAAAACTGTCTGAATTTTTGCTTTTTTCAAAGTCGAATGAAGGATTTATTTCTATTTTTAGTGCCGGTATCGCCCACGTCAGCTGGAGGGGGAGGTACTGGTGGAGGACCTGGAAATCCCCTATACCCTGGCGCAAATTCACATCCGCTGTCGTCTCTATTGTCTCAACAAAGGCTGCTGGAACTGTCTCGGTTCGGTCTTCGCCACTATGATATTGCGCACCATGTACTGTCTCAGCAAGGGGCAGTCACTAAACTACTTGGTAAGTGACCTTCATAAACAGGATTCAGATCATATTCAGATTCAGAAACAGTGTAACTGAGCCATAAACAGAACTATTGACTCTTTCATGGCACATTTGGTAGAGGGCCTACGTGCTGTGTAGATCGCGTGGGTTCGATTACCGCACAGGACAAATATTTATGTAAACATTTGAATATCAATGGATGAACACTTGAGTTTGTCTTGAGTCTGCATGTTTTTTTTTGTATGTAGTACATGTATTTAAAAAAGGATATTTAATTGTATCAGTCATTTGGTGCCGATAATACAAGCTTTGCTTGGTTTGAGACCAGATGGATATTGAAAAATCTATCGAAATAAAACCCAATGAACATATTACTACATGTAAAAAATGCATCAAATCAGTCGTAAGTAAATAATAGAGTTTATCAAAAGTTACAGTTTTACACTTACAATATTAATTAATAAAGTACAGTAACATTTATAAATCATAAATATTATAATCGGGATCACATATTGGAATTTTATAGGTATTTATTTGTTTTCTACTTAATTATGTTATATTTTTAATAATTATTATAAATTTTTCTTTGATCTGTTCGTTGCATTTCAATCCTTCTATCGATATCGTTATAAAAATAATGATGAACATTTGTTTCGTATTAACTATAATAATGAAACGTGACTCAATGAAAGTTTTAATCTAAAATTATTTTAAAACATCACTGAATTATTAATTTAAATCAAATTGACTCCGATCAGCTACGGTGCTCTTTACCAATATCAATCAAATATCAAAATTGCGAAAACTGATGTAGGTACGTTTTTATAGGCGCAAACTCTTCTTAAGTGTTGACATCACAGAACACTCATTTTTAACTTTAACCGAAGTCTGGCCGCTTCATAATATGTGACGTGTTTTGTGGCTATTAATAACTACATAAACATGACGTGTGTATACGAGTGAATGTGTGCGTTTTATGCCAGCGGTCACAGGATTGTAACATTCGTAACAGAGGATTAGCGGAGTAAATGCTAAGGAGCGGCAGAGAATGACCGCATGATAGTGTATGAAGCTTGATTACGTAATCTTTAACCTATTTTTTTTTTTATACTTAAGTATGTTTTCTAAACATAATGCATATCTGTGAAATTTTCTAATTTATCACTTAAAAATACACTGATGTAAAATATTTAATGGTTTACAAGTCTACGGCCTGCCTGATGTTAGGCGGTCGCCGTAGCCTGTGAACGCTGGCAATATCGAGGACATTACTTGCGCGTCGCTGACCCTTTAAAATCAAATTACTCCGTACTTGAAGAATCACAAACTACTTATAGTCCCTAGACAAAGCCTTGGCAAGAAGGTCATTTAGTAGAAGGAAGTTTCTCCTAAACCGCACTGTACATGACGATTCTAAGGTTCTAAGGTGTGAGGATGAATTCTCTGCCGACGTCGAGCGGTGTGGTAGAAAGCGGGGCTTCATTTCAAACAATTCCACAGAGCACATCCCATTATACAGGCAGTAGAAAACACACGGGGAACATAGAACAAAACATAAATATCACATATAAGTCTTTAGAAATACAATTTTGTCGCGCTAAGACCTGGGCAAAGACACCGATGTACGACAGGGGCAACTGTCCACGGGCTAATTTAATTCATTATTAATATGCATACTTTACATAGCAGTTCTGAAAATACTATTTGTTTTTTATTTTTATTTTTTTTTATTTTTATGGACTTTTGCTGGGCCCCAGTTATTTATACGAATGGCATTTAAAAAGAAAGCAAATAATACTAATATAGTGACTGCATATATCAATAATAGTACCTGGAGGGCCGAGCGTTGCTCGTTTTTTTTTAAACAACGCCATCTATTGTATATATATATATATATATACATTTATGCAAGAATTGCTCGTTTAAAGGTATAAGATAGATATAAAAAAATGATTGGTCTAATGCCAAATTCCAGGGAGGAAACAGGGGAATACGTTTATATGGGGAAAAGCAGCCTGACATTTCCTCTTGACATGTATACTATTATAATTAAAAATGAAACGCATTACCAGAATAGGAAAATCAGAAGGACATGATATACTTAGCTATGTTAAAACATCAACATATTATAAAAGGTATGGTTGTAACATTTATATTTTCTCCCTCAGTTATCATAGATAATTATTAAAATAAAATGTTTAAATTAATTTCTTTTTCATTAACAATCATTCTTTATTGTTCAATACATTGTAGGCGCGTGTAATAAAATTTCCAGTCGACCTTTTTGTAATTATTTGTTGTTTTACTTTAGGGTTCCGCCCTAAAAACACATAATCTGTAATTTCAGCCTTTCAGCTATTAGGCGATTACCGGTTCAAAAGGAGTAGTCCTTTGAAAATCAGACAGACATACTAACAGAGAGATAGCGTTGGCTTAGTAGTAGAAAGGTCTTGTTGGTACGGAGCCTAAAAAATAAGGGATTCTGGCTTGCAATTGACAATCATTTATATTGGGCAAAATTTCCTTTGATGCAGTTAGGTTTTCCCACCGAAACGAAATGTCACTGCGCTTTATCCGATTTTTAATCGGCTGGTCAAACTGTCAGCTGACTAAAAATCAGACGACTTTGGGCTTGGTTTTAACGAAAATATTTTCGTTAAATCACTACTAAATAAAAAATATTACATATCACCAAGAAAATAATCTTGTAATTCTTTAAATATTTTCTTTAAAAGGTACGTACATAGTTCCCTTATAATTCGGAGTACAGTCAGTTACAGAACATACATTAATACAAATATAACTAATTTCGCACCGCTTGCCCTCGGCAGGGAATTCATCCTCACACCATGGATCCTAAATCGTCACGTATACAGTGCTGTTTCAGCAAAACTTCCTCACGCGAACGCTTAGGTTGAGGAATGAGCTCCCTACCAAGGTTTTCAAGATTTTGGAAGGGTCGGCAACGCGCGTATGATGCTCACAGGTATTGCAAGCGTCTATAGGCTTCGGTGACCGCTTATCATCAGGCGGACCGTAAGACTGTTTGCTACTTTAGAGGTAAAAAAAAAAAAAATTATACCTTAAAACGAGCAATTCTTGTATACATGTATATATATATATAGATATATAATCTAAATCTCAGAAACGGCTTCAACGATTTTCATGAAATTTTTGTATGCAGGGGCTTTCGGGCGTGATGAATCGATCTAGCTAGGTTTTATTTTTAGAAAACGTCGTTTTATACTTGTCTTCAGGCAATGATAAACTGAAAAATATGACTCTTCCTGACATATATGGGCGAGTAGTAATACTATTATTTTTACCGACATAGCAACACTAAAGCTACTTGACAAAAGATGGCGTTGTTAAGCAACACTAAAGCTACTTGACAATAGATGGCAATGTTAAAAAAAAATCAAAGCTCGGTATTATATCTGATCTGACCACCGGTATATCAAACATATCTTATTGACAAGGGTTAGGTTCTATAGGTACTTATTCAAAAAAGATAGTTATGCTCTATGTCAATAAATAACTAGTTAATTAGCTAAATGGTCAAAAGATAAATAAATTAGAAATTTAGCTGACTTTCAAGTAAGTTAGTAGTAAGTAGCAACTTATATTTACAGAATCTAAAAAAAGTTAATTTAAAGCTTCTAAAAATAATACTTTGTAATTTATTAGCGGTAAATATTTTTAAATTTGAGTGTTAACTCGTGTTAAATATGTATAATACTTTTTTCACCTTACGTTCTGGAGTTTGTATCCTGGTGTTTTGTCCATATTTTTTTTAAGAAACTTCGATTTCGATAAAACTAAGTACTGTTGGGTTTTCGATCATTCTTATTTCAAATCTTTTATCATTTAATAAAGAAGATGGCGAATCCAATATGGCATCCATTTTCTTTCAAAAATTATTTGATTTTAGTTTACCAAGTTCGATTGTGTATTCGAAGGTAATGAATTCAATTTTTCATCAGTGTTTTTAAATTTAAAATGGCGCGCATTTATGTCGCCAAAATTCTTCGATATCAAGACACAAGAGAAGTTAATAATGCGTTGCTGCTGAAGAAATTTTTCTCACTTTTGATTACATATAAGAAGCCTGTTACTATTAAAAATACTACTTTATTGAAATTTTGTGTAATTACTTTAAGTAGCTATAAAGCTATGGGTATCCTTTAAAGATAATTCGATAAAGCCAATTTTTGCCTACTGGATATCGCCAGCACTACAATTAATACGTGTATCATTTATTAAGCACTCCTCGAACACTACAGCGATGTATTGATTTATTCGACCGTTCGTTACAGAATCGGCCCGCGGTCCGTTACTGCCCGCAACTAAGTTATATGCGATAATTACTTCGCCGCCCGCCTAGCACGATCAATACTTAGATAGCAACTTACGAACGCAAGCTCCGCGTAGTTGGCCGAAAACGATACGATCTTCTCACCAGTAGCTTAATTACTTTTTAGAGGTCCGTTTAGAAGCTGTGAAATGATTACTCATCTTCTATTGTAATGACTTTTTTGTTCCAATATATCCGATTTTACAGAAAAAAATAAATAGTACGAAGTCTTTCCTGGTTTTTAGACACGATACTTAATACTTACTTCTTATACTGCAAATGCTAACACATGTTAGTATGGAGTTCTTCAGTTATTGGCTTTTGAAATAAATAATAAGTAAATATATTTGGACATTACACACAGCGCCGTTTGGCTCCAAAGTAAGCAAAGCTTGGGTTATGGGTACCAGACAACGCATACAAATACATAAATATTACTTTTTTTTTTGTAAATACATACATATCGATACATAAATATACCTAAACTCAATACAAACACAAATGTTTATATTACGACATAAATGTTTGTCCAGTGCGGGAATCGAACCCATACCTTCCGCATAGCAGTTGGCCACACTACCAACTAGGCTGCGAGAGAGGGATTTTGAAAGGGTCGCAACGCGCGAGTCATGGCTCTATGGTATTGCAAGCGTCCATAGGTAACAGTCATAGCTTAGATCACGCAGGTTATAGTTTATGCCAACTTAGTAATATAAAAAAAACATTATAAAACAAGTTCAAAAAGTTGTTCAGTGATTGTGCAAATAGAGGTTATAAGTTTCAATTATAATTAGATTTTTTTTTATCACCGCAGTAGTAAGAGTACTGTTTTCCTACGGCTTATGTCATACATTACATTTCTTAATTTTTTCCAAATAACAGAAAATATGATAGGTATTTAAAATTATGTTGACTAAGTCAATATATTAAATACTAGTTTAAGTTTATGCACTGTTAACGTAAAAACAGTCACCACAAAAATAACCCTTGGGAACCCTTGGTCGGGATACAAATATAGCCTTAAAAATCCTTCTAGCTATCCCTGCGACAGAACTCTACCCAGAGGGTGCCAACGAAGCCCTGTTGCTAAGCCTACGCTGTCCGTCTGTTTGTCTGTCTGTCCGACTAATAGATGCTAATTCTTTAGACCAAAGAAGCCGGTAATATTCACAGAATATGTATTATTATGGCATATTAGATAAAAAATAATAATAAGTATAGAAAGAAAAAAAAAATAAGAGGGGCTTCTCTACACAAGAAACACGTGTTCTTTGTTTGAGATTTATCGTTAAATTTTAGTTATACATAAAAGCTTCAAAACTGAAGTGATTATAGTGTGAGTTTTAAAGTATATCAACAAATAATAAAAGCCGACCAAGTGTGAAACGGGCTCAAGCCATTACCATCTTAAATTACCATATCAGTGCCATCTAGCGTAAAAAGTCTAAATTATTAAGTGAAACAGATGCATTAGAAACGATATTCAAAGTTTTATTAATCATATTCAAATTCAAGATTTACAATTTAATTAAACACCAACAAAATCAAAATCTGAACGAAACTCCTAAAAAGAGCTTTGACAAGTTCCTATTTGAATAACTATACTTTAAATTGAAGCCTACCAAAGCTATAGAAGATACATATATTTATTCATATATCTCATTGCCAACTCAACAATTTGTCCAAAGAAACGGAACCGTAGCCCGTTATTAGCTCAGTTGTAATAATACGGTCGCAGTTAAAATCTCAATAGCTATTACTCAAACGATAAGGCATCGGCAAAGCCTGCCGCGACGAAAGGTGCCATTGACGAAAGCTTAGATCCTAATCGATTCATAAAACTTGCATCGTGTTAATTATACGCCACTGAGGATGCTCTGAAGTTTTTCCAGTACTGAGTTACATCTTGCTGGGAGCATGGTACTGATATAATTATTCTTAAGAGTAACTGTTAAATTTTATTGTTTTTTTTTGGCAACAGATGGTGCTGATGTTTTTCTTCTTTTTTAGGGTTGCGCAGTCACATAATGTATGTAGTCTGGTAGTTTCGCCATGTTGGTATGTTAGTCCATGCACCCAGTGTGTTCCACAGCCATTTTGTAATTTGGTACAACTATGTATAGGTATAGAGATATTATACCCGCTTTAAAAATATGTTACAAAATTTTGAAAATAACCTTAACTGTATGAAAAATAAGAATGAAAAAATAAACACTTATTATTTCGCCAAATGGGGATTGTTGAATAGGCATGTGTGGTTTTGTAGTGACAGTCTTTTATTTTTCATTAATCATGCCACGTTTCTTAAATTTGGTACCAACCAAAGTGGCCATTTTCGGTTTGTGTCGGTCTGGTTATAATTTTGAACGTTTGTATCGGTCTAGTTATAATTTTGAACATACTGTCATAAAAATTAAAAAAAAAAAACCGCATTACTAGTTCATAGACTAAAATTGCTAAGTAGCACACACACACACACAAGTACAGTAAGAAATTCGAGTAGGTAGCTCAAATTAAGATTTTTTTGTGGACTTTATCAGCGATACCACTAATGACTATGGAATATGCATTGCCCAACAATGGCAACATGCTCTTGGCCGGTTTATTAATCTATTTAATTATTGGTTTTATTTTATCGCTCAACTTATAAGAATTTAAGTGCCGATTTTGCATTTGCAAAGTGAAATAAGGTGTTAATGACAATTAGTTAGTTATTTTTTTATTTCTATGAATCCCAACATGAAAAAAATTGGTCAAGTGCTAGTTGGACTCGCGCACCGTAGATTCGTACCATCACATAACTCATAACACAAACAAGAATAAAAATTGCTGCCAGGCGATCACCCGCTAATGAATAACTACAACTTCGCATAGCGTTTCCAATACACAAATGTTGCTAGGCCAGGAGTTCCTTTAAAACTGAACCTACATTTATTAACTAGCGCCATCTTGTTAACTTTAAATCCTATACCTCAAATAAACAAAACCATCGCTTCAAGAGAACATGATGTACCCCGACTATTTTCACTAGATGGCGCTTGTATAAATTACTTATAATTGTTATGGCACAAGGCCGTTTTCATACTAGCTTATGCTAGCGTAGTCTTTGCGTTATCCAAGCGCAACCTCCACAAACTTCAGACCCTCCAAAACCGCTTTCTCAGAGCGGCCTCCGGAGCCTCCTGGTACGTCCGCAATGCGGACCTACACAGAGATTTCGAACCCCCCATGATTCCCCAATATTTCAAAGACCTGGCAGTCCGCTTTTCCGAGCGTACACAAAATCACCCGAACCGACTAATTGTGCAATCCACAACGTATCATCCCCCGATCGACCTCGGCATGGTCGTAAAACTATAGTTAGGCGGCCTCGGCACGTACTAACGGCCCCAGATGACGATCTCGCTATCCGGATAGCGAGATTAGTCTCAACGACCTCCCCGAATAGGGCCTCCCTCCAAACACGACGGTGACGTCCCCAAAAATTTAGCACTGCAACCTGTTACAATTTAAAATCTAGAGCTCCTAAAAAGTCGAACAAATAGACAATGTAAGCTTAGTAGTAAGGTCTCTTTAGCACCCTTTGGGTACGAAACACTAAAAAGAAATTCACACACAACTATGTCATCCATACTTTATTATTATCGCAACGGAGTATCCAATAGAGCTGAAATTTGGCTCAGAGAAAGTTAAAGAGATGGAAAAGGTCGTGTGTTTGGTACTTTTTATCCCCGAAAATGCAAAAGTTACCGCAATTGTATCTATTATATTATATCTATGGCCGAATTCCACGTAAATGATCTACAGGTATAGCAAACTTTCTTACTATAATCAAGAATTTGTCGTAGGAATCCCACGTCGATAATCGAATTTAGAGCAGGCGAAGCAGCGGGCAGAAGCTAGTTTATTATATATCTAACGAAAAATTATATACCACACTTTTAAAACAAGAAGTGAGCATAAAATTAATGTCAAAGTTTTTTTTGTAAACCGTCCTTCATAATTTGCTGGCAAATTAACGTGAAAGAAAAGGAAAGTACACAATTAACATGTTTTAATTTCATGTTGGATGCATCGTGAAGCGTGAACCGTTGTTGAATGCGTTCTGGGGACATTGTGCTTGCATTGTGCACTTCAATGAATTAGATCACAGAAGTCTAATTACGACACAAGCGCGCTTTATATTTGCTCAGCCCTCGGTAACTAGTAGTTAGAAATCACCGATGCGTTTGTGACCGGTATTTTTCTTTCACATAGGTTTCAATGGAATTAAATTAAAATCTACAAAGTTGCATTTCCATAATCTTAACTACTTCCTATTCTTGAGTATGCTGATGCTTGCTATATTAATCTAACCAAGCAGCAATTAAATAAACTTGAGGGACTTCAAAATATCTGTATTCGATTTATATTTGGATTACTCTCTCTCTCTTTTTCCATATTCTCTCACTTCTTTATAATGCACTGTTCAACCTAACATTCTTCCATTCAAAACCCAAAATTTATTTCTTCATTTCCACTTACACTTCGACAAGTTTACTTTTTAAACCACCGGCATATAACTACAACTCTGTTCAAGCTATACTGCTATGAAATTCCCTCTTACTAAGAAAGAAAGAAAGAAAAACATTTATTTGACACTCAAACAATTACATATGTAACATAAATATATAAATAAGAATACATTGATAATCGAGTGCCAAAAAGGTCTCTTACTCAGTTTAAGCTGCAGCCGAAGCCTCAGCACTGATATTCTGTAAGAGCCTTTTTGGTTGTCACTAAACCAGAGTGACCGCAAACAGAAGTAAACTAAACTAAAATTGCTGTTATTAAGAAACCGGCCAAGTGCGAGTCTGGCTCGCGCCGAGGGTACTCTACACATTTATGGGCGATCTACCGTTTGGGCACCTCTGGTAAAGACCTTAGTATTTGATTTTAATTTTAATTTCATACCTTCACGCGTTCCTGAGAAAAAAGATCTGGACAGACAGACAGACGGATAACAAAGTGATCCTATGGGTATTCCTTTTTTACTTCGATGTACGGAACCCTAAAAACATGTTAAGGAACATTTTGATTGTAATACACCTGGCTTAATTTTGACTTACAATTCAGTAATCAGCCACCCCGAAAACCCCCCAGAATTTCACCAGAATTGAATACGTTTTTTGTCTTATGGCCGATTTTTTGGAATTTGAAACCTTGAGTTCACTGAGCGTTTTCTGGAAGGAAAAGCTTATGGACTAATCCCAAAACTATACTTTCAACCTATTAAATTACATATCAACTCATTAAGTAAGTATGTAGTTACCACCCGATGTCCAGGTAAGTTATTGTTATGGCTAAAGACCTATTTATAGTAAACATCACAATTTTTCTGACTTCAAGCGCACATGACTCCGCATGGACTTTAAAAAAAGATAACATGTTAATCTTAATTTTTGACCTTAAATGCTAAATAACAGTTTTTATAATTTAAGCTTAATAGCTTCGGAAATGTTTCTATACACACTTTCAACCCCCATTTTTCCCATGTTTTTGTAAAATCCTTTCTTAATGCTTGCCTACGTTATAACTGGATCCTTGTTGCATTGGAAGTCTCTAGTCCCAGTAGTTCGGGATGTGCGTTGATATATTAGTTAGTCAGTTAGTTAGTCAGTCAGTAAGTCAGTTTACTCCTTTTTATATATACAGGTTGAATTGGCAGTAGTAGGCCTAGGGACTATCACACGAGTCGCTTACTAATTAGCTATGTTAATAAATAAAAATATTACTTTGCGTTACACTTGTATACTGTACGAAGGTACATGTGAAACTTTAAAAACACAAGCACAATTCATCTATTTAGCTAATTTATTACATATATATTGTATTTATATTTTAATATCGTGATTTTTAAATAAAAGCAGTTGAATTTTAAGTGCACTTTGTATTTAATAGATATATACTATAAAAGTAATAAAACCTATAGGTTTGTTAAGATAACAGATAAAAATGAAAACCAGTTTTAGACTAATAGCTATTTTCACTTTTATATTGCTTTAAGACATGGTCAAATATTTTTGTTTTGCATTTAAAAGGTTATAAATACATACTTTATATGTGATTTTAATAGCCCTTCATTTACATCCATATAATATATTCTTTATGCTTCTAAAACCTACCGTAGTGTCACAAAAAAATACGCACCCAGATTTTTTATGATTCGAATTCAAATCAATCTAGAATATTTATCTAATAATTTTATAACTTTAAATTAATCAAAATATAAGTATCTATATATATATTCCGTTAATCAAGTCGGCTCTGTGGCTCAGTGGGTAATGACTTGACTGCTGAATCGTGGTGCGTGGGTTCGATTTCCGCACAAAACAAACATTTATTATTTGTGTTTTTCTAGAGACTGGGTGTATTCTTTGTATAATATGTTTGTATTTACAAAAAAGTATATATAATATGTTTGTATCCGTATCCGTAGCACAAGCTTTGCTTAGTTTGGGTCCAGACGGCGCTGTGTGTAATGTCTAAAAATATTTTTTTTTCATTCGATTTTTATTACCTATAAGCATAATTTCAACTTAAGTATTGTTTATCTATAACTAAAAAACAAGACTCAAGTTAAAATTGTATTAAGAACCTTTTTCCAGTTTTTATAAATTTCATTTATAAAAAGATTCATTTTTTTCATTTTATTTCAATTCAAGGAAATCTAAGTTGTTGCGATTGGAAAATACATTATGTGCTAGCTATATATGAGTAAGATAACAGATACGGCGTGGTGTCAATCAATTTTAGCCCCGTGGTGATTTCGTAGAGTCACGTGTACTGTTCCCACGGAAGCCTAACCTACGATCCGCCTAGGGCCATCATGTCTAACCACTTATGTACTTCACATACATTACCTACATAACCTTAGCTTAAAAGTTATTATCCAGCCTAAACAATTTCTAAGTTGACGGCATGAAAATGGGAACGCATAAATAACGCTACATGGCCGACTTTGATTATTAAATTATCGGTTACGGTACGTAGGTAACTGATGGACAAATTGCGTTTCCTAGAGTATAATATATAATATTATAATGTTTATATTGGTAATACATAAGTTTATATAGAACAGGAGCTTGTGGCCTATTGCACTTTATATATATATATATATATATATATATTACTAAGGTGGCAAACAAGCTTACGGTCCGCATGATGGTAAGCGGTCACCGCACACTAGGAACACCTAGGGCATCACTCGCACGGCCTTTAAACATCTAATAACTTCTTTCTTGAAGAACCCCATACAGTAGTCATCAGAGAAAACCTTGGCAGGGAGCTCATTCCACAACCCCAGTGTACGCAGGACAGGTAGTAACCTAAATATAGTAGACCGCCTTTTTTTGAGCCCCTCCGTATTTCAGAAGACACGTTGGTCCTGGCTGATGTCATATAAAAGTAGTTGTCAAGTCAAATCAGAGGCCTTATATGGGCGGATTCAGAATTCTCACAGTCGAGTGGCCAGCACCTCGACAATGTCCGCCAACAGTTAATATGCACGAGACCGGCGTGGTAAACTAAAGCCTAAGCCTCCTTCTCAAAGGGGGGGCATGTTGCCCTGCAGGGGGGCGTATATAAACTTAGACTTAAAAGATATCTCAATTCAGGTATACCTAATAAACAGTAGTAGGTATGTTACACCTTATCAATCTCGTAGAAGTTTTATTGGTTTCTAAATGATTATAAATCTATTCATTAAAAAGCTTTCAATGATTGGCAAGTTCGTTTGATAGTATAATAATGTATCGTTCCTGACGATCTACATGTGATCAACATATCTTAAAATCTACTTTAATATCAATAAATGTAACGATAATATCCTCTGTTAATTTTAATGGCGATACAATCTGGTTAACAAGTCATTACAATTGTGGTCTTTTAATTAAATATTCATGAGGACCCAGGTCTATATCCTGAAGTGATGTTTAGTTTTGCCAATTGTCGCGTTATCGGGCCATAAAAACTATAGTTTTTATTGAAAAAGGAAATAAACACTCCTTTATTAAACATTCAAAAGTTTTATATATAAGAGTAGGTAGTCAACTAAGAAAAGTAATAAAGTATTTACGTTTCAGTTTGGGATTTAGATGGTATTCTATTACGAAACCCTATAGGTACACATATATGAAGACATTAAAACTTCATATTGTGAGAACCAATGGTAATTACGTTAAAATATTAATTGAATAATCATATTCCAGAAATAAACAAGTATGGGACATTAATAACGTTTAGTCGACCTAAAAACAGCTTTTCCTATTTATTTAAGTACTAGGTTGTTTAGTGGTTCTTTAATGACTCATATAGGTAGGTACATATAATGTACTGTACCTAATGTTATTATTTTTTTTTATTATTTTAAGTTTTGTGCAAATTCCGTATTTTGATAATTGAAGATTTTTTCTTACATAATTTTCTGTATATTTTAAGATTTCTATTTTAATTAATCAAAATAATTTTGTAAATTTATTAGCATTTCAAATAAGTTCAAATACCTTATATATCTATTAAAATACAATACCATCAAATGGGTAGGTACTTAGACATCCGCTTTGTTTAATTACACCGTTAAAAACAGAACTATAATCGATAGTTGATTTGAAATCAACGCAAATGACACTTAAGGTAAACTTAAAGGGCAAAAATAGGCGTAAAAATATATAATTTGACTAGCTTCTGCCCGCAACTTCGTCGGTTTGGATTTTTGAAAAAACAGGACAGCATTTGACTATATCATATTTTTCATTCTAGGGGACACTGTTCCAAAATTGAAGAAACAAGTCAATCTTAATTGAGCTTCAAAATTGACGGTTTTCCATACACACTTTTTTTCTATTTTAGGGTTTTTTTTTTAAATCCTTTTTTCTTCGCTTTCTAATAACAGAAACTTTTGTGCATAATTTCAAGTCTGTAGACCCAGTTGTTGGGGCTGTGTGTCAATATGTTAATATATATATATATATATATATATATATATATTTATTTTTATCTTAATTTCATTTATAGTATTAGGTGTCGACATATCATTAGTTGTATTATTTTTGAAAGTTGCATGTGTTATTTTAAAATAATAAAAAAACATAACGGATTAGTAGGATCTTATACATTTTAATATTCGTTTGTACTTGCTTTATGTCCTGACGCACCTACGAAGAAAATTAAAAAGATGGGGGGCTATTTAGCATAGGGTATATTTTATTCCGATAAAACCGAAATCACGGGCATCATTCAATTTTGGATTTATTTATTGGTATACTAAAATAATTTTTCCATTTTATTTTTGTTTGTGGTAACTTAAATATCTTTATCTTCATGCAAAATCTTTTATCTTTATTTTTCAAGATCATTTAGTATTTTCTACAGATTAATGTGTTCGATATATCAGATTTAAGTATTTTGAATCTCCGTCTATATAGGTAGGTATGCTTAATGTGTTGGGATATAACATAACTAGCTAATAATATTTCCTGAAATATTTTCAGATTTGTGAACTTTGCAGCGGTAGACAAACATAAAACCTTTTCTGTTTATAATAAATTTAAAAACAGCGCCATCTGGTACCAAACTAAACAAAGCTTGTAGGTACTAAGTATGTATACCAGGCAAGGGATACAAATACTTACATACTTTTTTTGTAAATACATATGTAAATGTCATACAAAAAAAAAACAAGCAGACCCATGATAAAAAATACAAATGTACATCATATAAATGTTTTTCCAGTGCGGGAATCGAATCCACGCCCCTCTGTGTAGCAGAAAGGTCATTACCCACTGAGCCACAGACCCGCCATAATATTAATAATAATAGTATGATTATTATTTGGCAAAAGTAATATTAAAGAGTGATGTATACCTACGTCTAACAATTGTAATGTGATTCAAATTCCATTTGTAAAATAATATCTGACTAAAAAAGCAAAGGAAGCAAATTCATGGAGCGGGTAATTTTACATTGAACCCATCATTTTATTTCGATGTAAATTCGGTACGAAGGTAATGATATCTCCTCAAGTAGATTGTCTGCGGATCGCCGCTGCGTGTAATGAAGCCGTATTTAGGCTTTGGTCCTATAATCAAAATTGAATTACCACGGTTGACATTCTTGCTTTACAAACAACGCTTTTTCTTTTTATGCTCCAATTGTCATAGGACAATTGTCTTTTTAATGGGTTTATCCGTCAATTTTATGATATTTCTGGATTAGAACGTAGAAGTCTGACAATCACAGCCGATAATGACAGGGTACTTAAGTGTTATCATTTATATGTCATGTATTAGAATCCGTTTCTTAGTAATTTTGCTGCAATATAAATGCAAGTCGATACCTATGAAGGAAATGGTTTGATTTGAAAAGGAATATATAAAATAAATTGTAGTCAAAATATAACGAAATAAAAAGACGCCTAACTTAATCGACGAACTATTTCAAAATGCTGTGTTTTTTTATACATATTTGAAAATATATATTATATATGAAATAAAATGTAAATATTCAATGTAATAAAATATGAGAATAATAAGCATAAGAAATACATATGCCTAATTTTGGAAGGTGCGTTCGTTTGCTTTAAAAAGGATATTGTTTAATTAACATGTGTTGATTTAAATATAACTAGCCCAACTAATGAACACGTTTTTGATAACGAATTGGTTTTATCAAAAATTAAAATTTGAGTCAATGATGTATTTTTTATTTGCTTATAAAAAAAAAGATTTAATAGTTATTGTTTTATTTAACTTATAATAATATCAGAATTCTCATACAAATTTCCATCCTCAATTTTAACCCTAGCGGATGAATACCGTAGACTTCAGAAAAAAAAATGGTTTTACCTACAAAAATATCGGAATTCTCGAATCTATTTTCTCGGATTTTCCAAAAACGGTGAAATAAGTGAATCTGAATTTTCAACCTAAAACCGTGAATGTATTACTTGCCTACATTTTTCTGTTCAGTCGATGGTGGGCAAGGGGTTTAAATTTCACTTGACGTCCCAAGTAGCGGAGGTTCGAACCCCGAGGTCGGCATTAGTACCAATGAGTCTTTTCTTAAATTCTCAAGTACACTGATTAATTTTTTCACACCACTGGCTTTTCGGTGAAGGAAAATATCGTGAAGAAACCTCCATACGTCAAGAAAAAAAAATGACGTATGAAAGTCCACAATCCGCACTGGGCCCGCGTGTGGACTATGGCCCTATCACCCTCGCTTATGAGGGTAGGCCGTGCCCGGGGTCGTATGAAGGCTGGCAAGTATTTTTCTATCGAATTCCAGAGTCCATAGACCGAAACGGTTCTCAATAAGGTCCCTGTCCTATAGAATGTGCAATAGGCTCACGAAATTGGCTTCACTTTAAAAAGAGACAAAGTTAACCTGTGGTTATCTTTGCTCATAGACAAGACACCACACGAATTATCCTTATGATTTAAATTGGGTTTATAAAAACGGATTGCCACGCTATTACTTCGTTTTAGCTTAGGGGTTATTTTTGACTTTTTTTTCTTTTTAGTCGGCTCCTAAGGTTCGTAGCGTGATGTTAAATAGCTTTTATAATTTTTTAAAATTACGTCTTGAGCACAAAAAAAAACAAAACAAAAATATTTTTCGAATAAAACAAAGATACTAACAATAAACTTTGTTTTGTGGTTGGGGTTTAAGTAATATGTCTTATTATATATATTTATTATATATTAATACTATTCATACTAAGAAATTTTACTCGAACCCTATTAAAAAGAATAAACAAAACATTATATACTCTAATGTGTTGTTTCTTACCAAGGAAAGGCTCGTACAATCTGTGCTAAAAATGGTTTAGGTCCTAGTAGCTTTTTGGTATATTTTTTAAAAATTAATTGGCTGTGAGGGATACCCACTGTCCTCACAATAGACAAGGAAATAAAGGACTGATAGATTTAAGTTGAGACTAATACCCCTATTTCTTCAAAAACGCCCAACATCACGCGGGCTATATGCTTGCTTACCACCTTAGACGTATGATATAATATTGATTAAATAAAAAATAGAATAGTTATTGAAACTGATTTGATTTAGAAATTAAGCAAAACGGTCTAACGGTAGTCTTTAATTTTTTTTTACTTAGTAATAGGTAGGTTAGAGTTAGAATTTTATATTTTTTTAAACTGAACGACCATCAATCACTAAATCAGGCGTCGCGTCGTTAGCACACGCGTTGCACTAACCACCCGGGTCCACTTTACCACTAAAGATTTTGATCTATTAGGTGCATGACTTGGCAGTAGTACGTCGAACCGGTGTGAAGTTAGCGGCCTAAGTTAGCGGCCTTTTATAATCCGACCAAATTAAAAAGTAAAGGATTTTAATGAAATAATTTACTGAATTAAACGGATATAACAATAAAGTGACCAAAATAATGAGAAACCGGTTAAAAATTAAACAAATATATATATAATTTAAATAATAAAAAATTAAAGTAAAAGAAAATTTAACAATGTGATACTTATCGGCCTAAAAGGTCATCATTAAAATGCGGTAACAATTAGTGACGCATATCAAATTGAGCCTCTTTAAACCAGAAACCATATCAAGTTTTCAAATTACACCTATCTCGGGGTTAAGTGTGAGAAAAATGGTTAGCGGCCTAAAAATTATTTTCTTTCAAAATTTCAAACACACCGTAAATCTGTTAGTTGAGGAAAAAGTTACAATCAAAGGCTGTTGAAACAAGCATTTTGTATTGTTCTTATTAATAAATATTACTACATGTGTAACACCTCTTCAATTTAAATAATAAAAAATTAAAAGTTGAAGAAAATTTCACAATGTGATACTCATTGGCATAAAAAATCATCATGAAAATGCGGTAACACTTAGTGACGCATATCAAATTGAGCCTCTTTAAACCAGAAACCATACCAAGTTTTCAAATCACACCTATCTCGGGGTTAACTGTGAGAAAAATGGTTAGCGGCCTAAAAATTATTTTCTTTCAAAATTTCAAACACACAGTAAATCTGTTGGTTAAGGAAAAAGTAACAATCAAAGGCTGTTAAAACAAGCATTTTGTATTGTTCTTATTAATAAATATTACTACATGTGTAACACCTCTTCAATTTAAATAATAAAAAATTAAAAGTTTAAGAAAATTTCACAATGTGATACTTATTGGCATAAAAAGTCATCATGAAAATGCGGTAACACTTAGTGACGCATATCAAATTGAGCCTCTTTAAACCAGAAACCATATCAAGTTTCCAAATCACACCTATCTAGGGGTTAACTGTGAGAAAAATGGTTAGCGGCCTTAAAATTATTTTCTTTCAAAATTTCAAACACACAGTAAATCTGATGGTTAAGGAAAAAGTAACAATCAAAGGCTGTTAAAACAAGCATTTTGTATTGTTCTTATTAATAAATATTACTACATGTGTAACACCTCTTCAATTTAAATAATAAAAAATTAAAAGTTGAAGAAAATTTCACAATGTGATACTTATTGGCATAAAAAGTCATCATGAAAATGCGGTAACACTTAGTGACGCATATCAAATTGAGCCTCTTTAAACCAGAAACCATACCAAGTTTTCAAATCACACCTATCTCGGGGTTAACTGTGAGAAAAATGGTTAGCGGCCTAAAAATTATTTTCTTTCAAAATTTCAAACACACAGTAAATCTGTTGGTTAAGGAAAAAGTAACAATCAAAGGCTGTGGATACAAGCATTTTGTATTGTTCTTATTAATAAATATTACTACATGTGTAATACCTCTTCTATTTAAATAATAAAAAATTAAAAGTTGAAGAAAATTTCACAATGTGATACTTATTGGCCTAAAGGGTTATCATGAAAATGCGGTAACACTTAGTGACGCATATCAAATTGAGCCTCTTTAAACCAGAAACCATACCAAGTTTTCAAATCACACCTATCTCGGGGTTAACTGTGAGAAAAATGGTTAGCGGCCTAAAAATTATTTTCTTTCAAAATTTCAAACACACAGTAAATTTGTTGGTTAAGGAAAAAGTAACAATCAAAGGCTGTTAAAACAAGCATTTCGTATTGTTCTTATTAATAAATATTACTACATGTGTAACACCTCTTCAATTTAAATAATAAAAAATTAAAAGTTGAAGAAAATTTCACAATGTGATACTTATTGGCATAAAAAGTCATCATGAAAATGCGGTAACACTTAGTGACGTACATCAAATTGAGCCTCTTTAAACCAGAAACCATACTAAGTTTTTCTTTCAAAATTTTAAACACACCGTAAATCTGTTAGTTGAGGAAAAAGTAACAATCAAAGGCTATTAAAACAAGCATTTTGTATTGTTCTTATTAATAAATATTACTACATGTGTAACACCTCTTCTATTTAAATAATAAAAAATTAAAAGTTGAAGAAAATTTCACAATGTGATACTCATTGGCATAAAAAGTCATCATGAAAATGCGGTAACACTTAGTGACGCATATCAAATTGAGCCGCTTTAAACCAGAAACCATATCAAGTTTCCAAATCACACCTATCTCGGGGTTAACGGTGAGAAAAATGGTTAGCGGCCTAAAAATTATTTTCTTTCAAAATTTCAAACACACAGTAAATCTGATGGTTAATGAAAAAGTAACAATCAAAGGCTGTTAAAACAAGCATTTTGTATTGTTCTTATTTATAAATATTACTACATGTGTAACACCTCTTCAATTTAAATAATAAAAAATTAAAAGTTGAAGAAAATTTCACAATGTGATACTCATTGGCATAAAAAGTCATCATGAAAATGCGGTAACACTTAGTGACGCATATTAAATTGAGCCTCTTTGAACCAGAAACCATACCAAGTTTTTAAATCACACCTATCTCGGGGTTAACTGTGAGAAAAATGGTTAGCGGCCTAAAAATTATTTTCTTTCAAAATTTCAAACACACCGCAAATCTGTTGGTTAAGGAAAAAGTAACAATCAAAGGCTGTTAAAACAAGCATTTTGTATTGTTCTTATTAATAAATATTACTACATGTGTAACACCTCTTCAATTTAAATAATAAAAAATTAAAAGTTGAAGAAAATTTCACAATGTGATACTCATTGGCATAAAAAGTCATCATGAAAATGCGGTAACACTTAGTGACGCATATCAAATTGAGCCGCTTTAAACCAGAAACCATATCAAGTTTCCAAATCACACCTATCTCGGGGTTAACTGTGAGAAAAATGGTTAGCGGCCTAAAAATTATTTTCTTTCAAAATTTCAAACACACAGTAAATCTGATGGTTAAGGAAAAAGTAACAATCAAAGGCTGTTAAAACAAGCATTTTGTATTGTTCTTATTTATAAATATTACTACATGTGTGACACCTCTTCAATTTAAATAATAAAAAATTAAAAGTTGAAGAAAATTTCATAATGTGATACTCATTGGCATAAAAAGTCATCATGAAAATGCGGTAACACTTAGTGACGCATATCAAATTGAGCCTCTTTAAACCAGAAACCATATCAAGTTTCCAAATCACACCTATCTCGGGGTTAACTGTGAGAAAAATGGTTAGCGGCCTAAAAATTATTTTCTTTCAAAATTTCAAACACACAGTAAATCTGATGGTTAAGGAAAAAGTAACAATCAAAGGCTGTTAAAACAAGCATTTTGTATTGTTCTTATTAATAAATATTACTACATGTGTAACACCTCTTCAATTTAAATAATAAAAAATTAAAAGTTGAAAAAAATTTCACAATGTGATACTTATTGGCATAAAAATTCATCATGAAAATGCGGTAACACTAAGTAACGCATATCAAATTGAGCCGCTTTAAACCAGAAACCATATCAAGTTTCCAAATCACACCTATCTCGGGGTTAACTGTGAGAAAAATGGTTAGCGGCCTTAAAATTATTTTCTTTCAAAATTTCAAACACACAGTAAATCTGATGGTTAAGGAAAAAGTAACAATCAAAGGCTGTTAAAACAAGCATTTTGTATTGTTCTTATTAATAAATATTACTACATGTGTAACACCTCTTCAATTTAAATAATAAAAAATTAAAAGTTGAAGAAAATTTCACAATGTGATACTTATTGGCATAAAAAGTCATCATGAAAATGCGGTAACACTTAGTCACGCATATCAAATTGAGCCTCTTTAAACCAGAAACCATACCAAGTTTTCAAATCACACCTATCTCGGGGTTAACTGTGAGAAAAATGGTTAGCGGCCTAAAAATTATTTTCTTTCAAAATTTCAAACACACCGCAAATCTGTTGGTTAAGGAAAAAGTAACAATCAAAGGCTGTTAAAACAAGCATTTTGTATTGTTCTTATTTATAAATATTACTACATGTGTAACACCTCTTCAATTTAAATAATAAAAAATTAAAAGTTGAAGAAAATTTCACAATGTGATACTTATTGGCATAAAAAGTCATCATGAAAATGCGGTAACACTTAGTGACGCATATCAAATTGAGCCTCTTTGAACCAGAAACCATACCAAGTTTTTAAATCACACCTATCTCGGGGTTAACTGTGAGAAAAATGGTTAGCGGCCTAAAAATTATTTTCTTTCAAAATTTCAAACACACCGTAAATCTGATGGTTAATGAAAAAGTAACAATCAAAGGCTGTTAAAACAAGCATTTTGAATTGTTCTTATTTATAAATATTACTACATGTGTAACACCTCTTCAATTTAAATAATAAAAAATTAAAAGTTGAAGAAAATTTCACAATGTGATACTTATTGGCATAAAAAGTCATTATGAAAATGCGGTAACACTTAGTGACGCATATCAAATTGAGCCTCTTTGAACCAGAAACCATACCAAGTTTTTAAATCACACCTATCTCGGGGTTAACTGTGAGAAAAATGGTTAGCGGCCTAAAAATTATTTTCTTTCAAAATTTCAAACACACCGTAAATCTGATGGTTAATGAAAAAGTAACAATCAAAGGCTGTTAAAACAAGCATTTTGTATTGTTCTTATTAATAAATATTACTACATGTGTAACACCTCTTCTATTTAAATAATAAAAAATTAAAAGTTGAAGAAAATTTCACAATGTGATACTCATTGGCATAAAAAGTCATCATGAAAATGCGGTAACACTTAGTGACGCATATCAAATTGAGCCGCTTTAAACCAGAAACCATATCAAGTTTCCAAATCACACCTATCTCGGGGTTAACTGTGAGAAAAATGGTTAGCGGCCTAAAAATTATTTTCTTTCAAAATTTCAAACACACAGTAAATCTGATGGTTAAGGAAAAAGTAACAATCAAAGGCTGTTAAAACAAGCATTTTGTATTGTTCTTATTTATAAATATTACTACATGTGTAACACCTCTTCAATTTAAATAATAAAAAATTAAAAGTTGAAGAAAATTTCATAATGTGATACTCATTGGCATAAAAAGTCATCATGAAAATGCGGTAACACTTAGTGACGCATATGAAATTGAGCCTCTTTGAACCAGAAACCATACCAAGTTTTTAAATCACACCTATCTCGGGGTTAACTGTGAGAAAAATGGTTAGCGGCCTAAAAATTATTTTCTTTCAAAATTTCAAACACACCGTAAATCTGTTGGTTAAGGAAAAAGTAACAATCAAAGGCTGTTAATTTTCTTTTACTTTAATATTTTATATTTTAAATTATATATATATTTGTTTAATTTTTTACCGGTTTCTCATTATTTTGGTCACTTTATTGTTATATCCGTTTAATTCAGTAAATTATTTCATTAAAATCCTTTACTTTTTAATTTGGTCGGATTATAAAAGGCCGCTAACTTAGGCCGCTAACTTCACACCGGTGTACGTCGAACACTACTGGTAGTAAGCTCCAGCCATACCTACACAAAGAGGCACTTTTTAATACAAATTTAATTAACTGGGCTCCAAGCTTTTTGTGTCGCTTACACTATTCTTGCCCCTCTTTATAGAAGCACCGTATAATGCTTTAAAGTGTCTGTAAACGACTTTGTGTCAAAATATATTAACCGCCATTTCGTCAGTTTATTGTGCACTTAATACTCACACTTTCTTTGACTTGATTGTTATGATTGATTGTATATCATTTACAATGTTATTGTAAACCTAATAATAAATAAAAAGTCAACAGAATACATACTCCTTATTACGTACTATTATTTTGCCCACAACTACGTGAAGAAATAGCGACTTGCAAAAAGACAAAGCGACATACAAAATTTTTTTATGTGTTATAACTACAAATTGACGAATATCGGATTTTTCCCTATTTGTGTCAAATTTCATGATTGTAGGACAGCAGAAAGTACCCCATAGGTTTTGATTTATTGACATTTATGAAACCATGGAAATACACATTCAAATTTTAAACCTAAGAGCAGCGCTACCTACCTGGTCCAATTGTAATGGTAAACCATCGATATACCCATATAAGATTTCAACCCAATCGGTTCAGCCGTTTAGAAGTTATGTGAAAAAGATAAGTACGGATGGATAATTCTTACTACCCGTTTTCCCGCGGTAAAAATAAGCCTATGTTCATCAGGGATAATGTCGGCTTCTAATGGTAAAAAAAAATTTCAAATCGGTCCAGTAGTTTCGGAGCCTATTCAATACAAACAAAGAAACAATCGAATCTTTCGTCTTTATAATATTAGTATAGAAGAATGCCTAAATATGCGAAAAAAATGGCCGTATTTTTTTATTGCGCTGACTTAGAAGCTTGAAGGGTCTTGACAGACAGACAGACGGACGGACAACGAAGTGAACCTATAAGGGTTCCTTCTTTCCTTTTGTGGTACAGAATCTTGGTAGCCTATGTTATCTCTCCAAAAATATATGTGCTAAAATTAAATATTTTGGACTAAGTCTAGCTTCCTTAAAACAGCTTAAAATCCATAACACAGTCTTGTCCAACGTCAATAACTGAGCAGCTACTTCATGATTGAAGGGTAAATTGCAGGAGGCCGGCACACTGATAATTTTGCAATAATTAAATTGGCTAGGAACGTAATCGCATGACCGGAGCCAATTACTGGCCGTTGCCTAGGCAGAGGCGGATCGTGTGCTGTGGTACTTGTTATACTGAAATTGTTGGTTAATATATATTATTTACGTGAAACGCATGAGTGTGCGTCCAACGCGCTCTTGTTGCGCATCACCATCGCAACTAGAATAAATATGCGTTGCAAAAGAAATAAGTAGGTACTATTGTTCGAGAATGTGCGGTTAGGGCGGGTGCATACACGCGACAAGTCAAATGTTTTTAGGACCAAATCACACACCATTCGCTTGCTTGTACCAACCCTTAACTGAGACCAAATTGTGTGCTCTCATAGGCTTATAATAATTTTTGGCTTTTAAAGTTTTCTCAACCTGATTTCCGCAAAAATACATATATTTAAAAAAAAGACGTGTGTGAATGTGTTAAATAGCTCTCGGCGGAGGGAAGGCCATGCCCAACAGTGGGGATGTATGAGGCCAATAAGGTAACGACATATTTATAGATAATAAGTAATTTTGTAGTCCCATTTATATTTACTATGTTAATCAAAAACGAAACATATCAGAAGTCATTTTAAGCAAAGTGTTTTTAATGAATAAACCTATATCATTTTAAAATATGTGTTTGAAATAAGTCAAATTATTCACTTAATGTATGACAAACAGTCCAGCGTGGTTATTTCCTATTTCATGGGGAATCAGAATCAGTTTCAAGCCCAACACCAGCCGTTTTCATTGCCGCACGGGTGGGTATTCAACGCTATACAATACATAAGCACGCGGCAATGGAAACGTACTGGTGTTGGATTTACCCAACCGACTAACAAAATCACGCAGCCGATGTAAGCACGACATAGCATTGTATATTATGTAAGTACATATATTACCTGTTTAGATAAAAAAAAAACTATTTACAGTTTGTCAGGAATTATCGGAGGGGGATTGGGGCATTTTATTCTACCTCTGCTCTTTTATTTTACCACTTAACCACTTCTTACTCTAACGCTGGTGATATGCCTACGACTTATGGGCAGGGTTGCCATACGTCAGGATTTGTCCTGACATGTCAGGATTTTTTAAGCTTTTGTCAGGATTGTGGCCGTATTTCGAAATTTCAGGATATCTACAGTTTTTATTAAAAAGATATAAAAAAAGATCTTTTGGCACATAAACGTAAATTACACAGGTGGTGAGGGTGTCGTTTGGTACGTCTTTGTCGCATCTGCCTATTTAAAAACTATAATTACCTTGTTTATTACTATTGAAACAAAATGTTAGGACTTCTTTATAGGAATCAGACTTTTTGCCAGGACTTTTAAATGTTCCGCATGTCCTTATGGGCCATATAATGGCTATCCATATACGTATAATTCAATTTTAGTCCAGATAAACTTGGGCTCACCACCTGTCATGCAAGTTTAAAGTGGTTGGTGAAAAGATGCTGTTCCCTACATTATGACCAGCTACCACTTACCCCGCCCTTTAGGTATTTAAACCGTAAATGCAATTATATACATACATATACAAATACAAGAAAATTATACATTTCTTTTATTTTCCAAATCACTATTATAAATTACTTAAAATAGCAATTCAGACAATTCTGAGAATGAAAATTGTTATACCAAAACAGGCATAGGCTGAACCTTAGGCGTCAACGTTAAAGACAACTTTTTGCGCAAGTGACCATTTTAAGCAGTAAACTTTAATTTTATCAAGACATAAAGACCCGTATGAATACATCGTGAATGGCGTTATAAAAATGTGAATATGAATGATGCAATGAATAATTCAGTGTGGTATCTGTATGGAAGACAGGAGATGCTCACGCGCTGGGTAAAAACGCTAAGCTGGCAGCAGCGGCCTACCCTTGTAACATGTGAACATTCACAGTCAAGTTCTCGGGATTCTTACTCATTCGCACCTTATTGAGCTACTGAAGTGTAAGTGAGATAGAAGAAGCGTGAAAGTTTTCACAATGTTAGCTTGTTACAGGGAGAATAAAGCATCGTCGGATGGGTTTTTACGTAATTGTTCGCGAGCACGCACTCATCCATTATCTAACTGATTTAGGAATTGTGGAATTTAACATTTTTTGTTAAGTTCTCAAAAGTTGTTTTAATTAATTGATATATGTGCATAGCTGTATTCTACGTGTATTGGTCGCAAAAGGTTTTAATGGCTATAAAACTTGAATAAACTTATTTTTAATACTTAAAATTTTCTACCAAATCTGTTATACCTTAGCCCTTTTTATTTAATAACAGAGGCAGTGAATTGAGTTTGTATTAAATAATACAACAAAATTATTAATTTTAATAATTATAAATAAGAACCAATGCTAAGTTAGTAAATTTACCTTTGCTTAATATAAATTTAAGTACAGATGTAACAAAGAATTTTATAATTTAAGTGCTATTTAATAACAAGTAGGTAGACAATTAATTTAATTTTATCTTCCACTCGCTCCAAATTCTGTTAAAGGTTTCCGACTCACACTCGACATTTTTAAAGTAGCACGTGTCCTTTTACGAGGTGTAAGCTGTTAACTTGCCAAATTTTATCGAGATCGGTTCAGCGGTTTAGCCGTGAAAGATAACAAACAGCATTTTGCATTTGTAATAATAGTATAGATTTAAAGAGAAAAAGTTTGTTTCTTGTTTTTTAGCTGAAGAATGGCTAAATAGATTAATTTGACAACTTATAGGTACACGCACTTTATATTTTCCAAACTGTTAAAGGTTTAATGTATGTAAAATGCGCGTAATATATCTAGTTTTTAATAGGCCTGTGATCAATATAAAATCATTATTAATAATATATACAAAACGTTTCTTTACCGGCAAATATTAACGGACGTATTACAAAAATTACGTAAGTGGAGCAGCATGCATCAACTAGTGTCGAAAAAAACAATTTAATTAACAGGATTTAAATGTAATAACTTTGCAAGTGTTAGGTTTTAAGATTAGTCACAATAACAATACAATAATTAAATTGTTATTACTTTGATGTACCTTCCGAAGTACCTTCTGCAGAATAATTCACATTAAATACCTATGTTTTTCTTTAATGTAACTACACGCGATTTATATTTTCCAGACTATTAAATGTTAAATATTTCGCAAGTAAAATAGCGTGTCATAGCTAGTTATCAATATACATAAAATCGTTTTTAAAAATAAATACAAAGCGTTTCTTCAGCGGCAAATAAATGTACTACAAAAATTACGTAAGCGGAGCAGCATGCTTGCGCTAGTGTTGAAAAAACAATTTAATTAAAAGGATTGAAATGTAATAACTTTGCAAGTGTTATTACGATTAGTCACAATAACAATACAATAATTACGATGTTATTACTTTGATGTGCCTTTTAGAGTACCTACTGCAGAATAATGCATATTTAAATACCTATATTTTCTTTAATGAACCTATCAGTATACTAGCTAATGCCCCGGCGACTCCCTTTGGAAACTTCCCGGACTTTAGAAAAAAAAGATTGACGAAATTATAATAATTTTTAGCTATTCGCTTCGTGAACTGTATACACAATCTAAAAAAAAAATCGGCCAAGTGCGAGTCGGCCTCGCGCACTGAGGGTTCCGTACAATTATCTATAAAAACGGCAAAAAATCACGTTTGTTGTATGGGAGCTCCCTTAAATATTTATTTTATTCTGTTTTGTAGTATTTGTTATAGCGGCAACAGAAATACATCTTATGTGAAAATTTCAACTGTCTAACTATCATGGTGCATAAGATACAGCCTGGTGACAGACGGACGGACTGACGGACAGCCGAGTCTTAGTAATAGGGTTCCGCTAATTACCCTTTTGGTACGGCACCCTAAAAAGTAGATTATGTTTGTATTCCTCTTTCTCAAATATCCCTTTGCAAATCCAAAGTTATTAGATATTCTGAAGGGTCGACAACGCGCGAGTGATGCTTCTGGTGTTCCAAGCGTCCTTAGGCCACGGTGACCACTTACTATCAGGCGGACCGTTTGCTTGTTTGCCACCTTAGTGGAATAAAAAATCAAATTTCAACGTGAAGAAAGGTAGAATAAACACCCTTTTTCATTTACATAGTACGATTAGAAACGATTACCACCTATAACTATGTGGTTATTGTTAACAATTTTTTTACGAAAGCCAAATATTGAACAAATTTAAAAATTTAAATTTTCTATACTATATGTCCATATAACGACAATAATAGATATATAGATAGTAAACATAAGTTGATTTTAAAGGTAGGTTAGAAGACATGCGGTAACACCCTGCATTATGGCGTCAAGAAGCTTTGCTAAAACCCATTATACCTCACCGCAATAACATCTGTAAATTCATCAACCAAAATACGTCAACCAAAAATCTTAAACAATATTTCTATCTTTTATCTATTGATATTTATTTAATTGTATATAAGCACAGATATGGCATATATTACGCCAAAATATTTGCTTTGATTGTTTTTTTTATGTACGGTGACGATACCGCTTCACTTCCTTTGACCACAATATTTCCTAAGGAACTCATGATAGCTCTATGAAGTCAAAGGGACATTGAAGTGAATTTAATCATTTATAATATTTACTTTTTGTTCCGTGAAGCTATCCTTACTAGTTTATTGAATATCTTCGTTTATGTAAGTGGCTAGTTAGTTTCGCTCTTCAATATACTTAGTATGGTAGGTACATAATGGCAGATTCGCATAAAATATTTTACAAATTATTTCCATAACTCATTTATTTTATATGAAACTACTGATTAAGTATATGAAGGTAAATTACACATGGATATTAAATACAGATACTAATTAAACTCTTTACTTTGTACCTTTGCTTACTAGAAGTCATTAAATTAACGTTAATTTGATCTTCGAATATCATACCTTACTCAGTAGCAGTAAGCAAGTAAGATGTTTTGAAAAACCGCTCAAAAATGTAGTATTACAAATTCAAGTCTCGATGCGTTATGTAGTTAACTTCAATGAGCCTATAATTAGGACTAATTGTAATACACCATTGTTATTCTTTACCACCGAGCCCGATTATAGCTCTCAGGATTATTGGCGATCACAATGAGTTTTATTACAAAGGAATAGGAGTTATAATTAATCATTTATCTGTATCGACAAAAAACGGTCTGGTGACATGACAAGCAGTCACGTGTAACAATCAATGAAATTATCTCAATGAGAATCGTGTAGATAGTTTTATTTTAAACTTAAGGATGTTTCGTTTTTGTTGTTATGCCCTTTTATATAAAAATCTGCAGGTGTTGTTGTTTATATAATAAAAACTTTATTGAGTGCTTTTTTGCAAGATAACTGGTCTTTGTTACTAACAATAAGATCAATAAAAAACTTGTTACTTAGATTGTTTTCACTGGTCATTTTTTATAAAATCTACTATTCTCGACTGACAGACTGTTTGACTGATCAACGCTAAACCTATATGCTCTTAAGCAACTTTTAGTTGCTTGATTTTCCAACTATTGGTTGCAAGTGTGGCCAGAACTATAGCAACAATCGCGATAGTCCTTAGCAGCTTAGTGGATGACAACCCGGAATCAGTTGCAATTCAGTCACGCTAGTGTTGCTAAAAGTAGCCCGTTGCAGCTTAGTAGCTGACAGTCGCGAATCAGTTGCAATTCAGTTGCACTAATTGTCGTGTTTTTGCGATTTGGCAACTGTAAGCCGCAAGTGTGGCCAAAAAAATCTTAAGGAGCATCTGACAACCAAATCTTACCACCGGTGAACGATTGGGACAAACAAATCCCACTTCACCACTGGTGATAAATTAGGAGCTTGTTTATTCTTATCCACCACTAGTGGTGAAGTAGGAAGTATTAAGTTCACTGTTGGCGAAATTCTACCTATTTTACCACCAATGGTAAAATAGGATGTAATCACGAACTCAGTTCGTATTATCTCCGGATCATCTTAATCACTGGTGGTTAACTTACAAAAAGGGTTCGCTTTAACTATTTGCTGTCTATCGTTTAGTGTTAGACGCCATCCAATCCAGATTGTATTGTTATACTTCTAAGTCTTTTTTTTTCGTTTTTTGTTTTTTTTTCTTATTTATCTTTTTTTTAAAGAAACACTTTAGAAAGAAGATAAAGTTAGGAAATTCGAGTGCCAATTAAAACCGGTTTTGAGATTTGGTGGTGAGATAGTCCTATGAGGTCAAATAGTCACAGTCGCAAATAACGTTTGTAGCAGCTTAGGACTATTTCTTTAGTTTTATCTTATGGGCACCTGCTCCTCTGGTTTTCCTAATTTTACTAAGTAGATTCTACCACCTCTTCGAGGTCTTTGGTCCATAATATATTGGGTAAATGCCTCAACAGCCATCGGTATTGCCATTTGATGGTTTCTGACCCGCTGCCACTTCATCTCTCGGACAGTCCGTGAAGTGGATTTGACTTTTGAGAAAGACAAGATTGGTTCAGTGTTATTGACAAATTTCGAACCACAAGTTCCATCGATACCTTTTTAATTTGTTAACAAACAAACACAACAACATTACCCATATTTTTTATGTCACCTAACCATCTCCGTAATTGAAATGAGAGTAATGGTTTCATTCTTTTCTAGGTACCCTTCGGCCACCGGGTTTGATTGGCGGCAGTAAGCCCAAAGTTGCAACTCCGGCTGTAGTATCTAAAATCGAACAATACAAGAGAGAAAACCCAACTATATTTGCGTGGGAAATTCGTGAAAGGCTCATATCAGAAGGTAAGCAGATTTTTTTTAACATGCATTAGTAGGTAAGTTTCTTAGGTAGATATCCAATTTAAATTTTTTTATAATTTTGGTCACTAGGCCTAAATAAAAAAAAATTGCCTGTTCGTAGTGTATCTTTTCTTCTCCGCCTTCTTTTTTGCTATATCTGTTCCGCTCTTCTTTACGAATGTAAGTTCTGGACTATCAAGGAAGATCTCAGCAAATGTATTGAAGTATTTGGTATGTGGGCTTGCAAACGTAAGTTGCCATCAGTTTGACACAAAAGGTCACCAATGGAAGTACAGAAACCCGAACTACTGTAGGCCTTCATAATGAGGAAAGTGGCATAACTGGGTCACGTTATGACATGCTCAAGACGAGCTCCTGCAAGTCATCATAATGCACAAGATTTACGGGTCGGCCGCAGAAAGCAAGTTGCCGTTGTGCAACCAGGACTGGTTGTACAACATCGGTGAATGCACAGGAATCACGAGTGCCACCCAGCTGTTTCGCCTCGGAAGATACCATGGCAACTATGCAAAGCTGTCTGCCAACCTCCTCTCGTTTCATAAAGCACCACAAAAATGAGAAATGTGTATGAGCATACAGAATAATGAAAAGTTTACTCAAATGCCTTAATAACAGTCTTATTCCCTGTTCATTATCGCATGTGAAAATATACATATGTCCTGTACACATACATACATATATCTTGTTATAGGCTGCGGTAGCCTTAAATTTTTTTTTTTTTAAATCGAATACCATATAAAAAATAGGTAGGTACTTAAAATAAGATATTCGTGAATAATATTATGAATCACAAAAGTAGGTATAATTATCATGTTAATGATCTTTTACTTTGGCTAACCGGAAGATCAATGGCCATATGAATCCTGTTAAATTATATCATAAGATTTTTGAGTTAGGATATGTACTAATATGTACCTACCTACAATCATTTACTTATTTACAGCCGCCTAACGTATTCAGGAGCTACATAACATGCTGTTTTAGACAATATTACTTTACAACAGCAGTTAAATGTCCTTCTTTGACTTTTTGAAGTATCCAAAAAAATTTACTTTAGTAGGACCTTTCGACTTAGAGAATATGAGAATATTTGACGATCCAAAACTCACAAATGGTTTGAACCGTTAAGTCTGAGGTAAGACTTTGCCTTCCAATGTGTATAATACCGCTTGTACAATGGGTTGACTTCGAAGTAATGTTAGAAATTATGCCCATGGTTACTTTCGCTCGTCAACGGGAGATTCATCGTTACACCTAGAACCTAAATGGTTAGGAATTAAGCGGTTTCAAAGGTGCTTCCTTTCACGAAAGCTTAGGCTGTGGAAGTAACTACCTGCTGAGGTTTTCCCTAATGACCAGAGTACAGTTCGATAAGTCAGTAATAGGGTAAAATATTACATAAACAAACATGAATCTACGTTTTTGTTGGTTACTTACATTAGGTATTCTCGTATAGATTAAAGATTTTCAACATACAAATATGTTATAAATAACTAAATCAATGTCATTATTACTACGATACACAATAAAAAAAAAAATTGTATAATATATATACTGGCTGAAGTGGTAGTGTTATTTATTACAATAATTTTGTTATTGTCGAAATTTAAGTAGTTCTGAGCAGCGTTCGCAGAGCTTTCGGTCAGAAGCTAAATGTTTCTCGCGTTGCGTATCCCATGGACGCCTGCAGCCATCACGACCGACGACACTCTAACGAGTTGCATTTGTTTCCAACCACACCGACTGACATGCATCAGGTATTGTTATATGAAAACAACGTGCGTTCTTTGATAAACATTCCAATTTATTATATAGGCCCGAAATTATAGCCATCTTATTGTGGTGAATATAAAAGTAATAGATATACAAATACTACGTTGAGTATTAAGCAACAACCAGTTTAACATAGCTAATATTTTTAATGGGTTATTTATTTGTTTGAGTATAACATACTAGTATTTCCTTACCTTAAAACTTAAGAGGATAGACTTCGCGGCGCCTCGCAGCGGGTTTCATACAAACGAAATTTTAAATATTGGAAACTAACTATTTCCCGCGGGCTTCACTACTAAACTCAAGTCAAACCCTGGTGCTCCATTATCACGTGGTGTTAATGATCGGTATGCCCGCATAAAATGTATTCCTAACATAATTGCTCATAAAGCTGCTTTTACTGTACCGTTTGTAGCTTCATGATAGCGTCCATTACGTACTTGTGCGCTAATGACAATAAGAATTAACAAGTACAAATTTTTAGCAAGTAGTAGATCTTACCTCTCGAGACCCGTGAAAGTACTTCCATACATTTTTTCTCGAATTCTAGAGTTAGGCATACTCGAGACTGTTCCTAATAACCTCTCAGGTCGTTTACCTACTTGGTAGTAGCCCGTCCCAGCTGCGTCTTTCAACCAGTGATCGCCCCTGAGAACCTTTTGACCCCTAGATCATCTAATTATTAGTAAAAAAGGTCTTGAAATAATGACTCGTGGTCTTAAATGAACTCATAATAATATTCGTTGTTTATTGATGCATGTGCTTTCAGATTATTGGTCGATTCTGTAAATGTATAAAAGACAGTAACAAAAACAAGGATTATGTGATAGAATGTAAGAGGTGCCCATTATAAAATAGATGTTGGTCGCGTAATACCGGTGTCGCCCAGTAGCACTCGACTCAGGTTACAAAACTTCGGTAGCGTGCACGCATTCACCGAGGAACGTTCATGGGATCATTGCATACCCATTACCGGCCGAGTTTTCCGTTCACATATATTTTTATATTTTAATATTTTTTCCCGTTAATTAAATCTATATTATACTAGCTAGCTAGACAGATAGACAGAAATTATAAATCTCGAATTTATAATATTACTTACTACTTATATATACTTACAACAGTATGAACACTCATTACAACAACAATAACAAAATAACTTAGTCGGAATTTCAATTACTTTCATTTACTTATTTCTATCCATGATAAATTAAAAACCTGCCTTCTTATTCTATTCCAAATTTAAGTATCAAATTTACAAAATAGTAAGATACCTAACAGTTTTTATGTTGATTTGATTTCGTGTCAGTGTCTATGTCGCAGCCATCTGGTTAAATTAGCCAGTTAATTAAACGCCTTGGCAGATCGTCAAGTATGAAAAAAATTTACAGAAATTGCACTGTATAAGTCATCTAAAATCTTAAATTTACAAAATAGTATAGGATACCTGACAGTTTCTATGTTGCTTTGATTTCGTGTCAGTGTCTATGTCGCAGCCATCTGGTTAAATTAGACAGTTAATTGAACGCCTAGGCAGATCGTCAAGTATGGAAAAGACAGGAACATAAATTGCACTGTATAAGTCATCTACGTTAGGTTAGGTTCAGTTTCGCCTGTGTCAACGTAGATGCGGAGCGAGCAAAGCAAGCGGTGCGTTCCAGTAAAGTTTCATATAATAAACTATTTAGTATAATTTCTTTTCCATACTTAACGATAACGGCGCCCAATTAACTAGGTTATTTAACCAGATGGCTGTGACATCTATTCCTTTATTTTCACTCTACTACTCTACTCAACATAATGTTATTATTCGTAGGCACGTACATAAACATCCAAACACAACATTTTGTAGATCCAATTAAGGTATTTGACTATTTGAGTCATGATCTTCAGTATTTAGTGTCAAGTATGTAGTTTCGGTGGGTCAGTAAGTAAAGCCAACCAAGTGCAACCCCGAATGTGGTCTAATAGTTACCATAATGGCTGCCGCTGGCTTATGAACGGATAAACGTAACCCGAGATGATGTTTTGTAGATAGGAGTACATGAGGCAAGTTGGCCCACGTTAAAGCAATATAAAATAAAGTATTTATAAAGTAACCTGCCTATATATGACGTGTAATAATATTATTATAGCTTCTTCGTATGGGAAACTTGAGTTTTGTTTTTATTAGATACTAGCTCATTACCGCTACTTCTCCCGCGTAGAGATTTGAATAAAAAAAGCGTTTAACAGTTTATGGTTCGATCTACAAAAATATCGGAATTCTCATACAAATTTACAGTTCCTGTTTTGCCCAAATAACCAACTAGCCTAGTTTTAGCTGTAGGAGTTTCATTCAAAATTCCAACTAATACTTCGTTTCCATTAAGGAAGGATTTTCGTAAAATCCTTTCTTAGTGCTCGCCTACATTATAACAGAAATCTCTGTACAAAATGTCTAGTCTCAAGAGTCAAGACTTATTAGGCTATTATTTGCGCTTATCTAACAGTTAGTCATTTAGTTTACTTTGGATATGTATACAGATTTACCGTTATAAAAACAACAAAAAAATCGGCTTAGTGACGTACCATTATCTATAAAAACGGCAAAAAAATCACATTAGTTGTATGGGATAAATTAATCCCTTAAATATTTGTTTTATTTTAGTTTGAATATTTATTTCTAAGGTGAATATACATATAACTAAATGTTCTGTGAATATTTTAAGCGTCTAACTGTTACCGTTAATATAAATAAATAAAAAAATTAAATATGAATATTAAATTCCCCTTAAATATTTATTTTATTCTGTTTTTTAATATGTGTTGTTGGCAACATAAATACATCTGTGAAAATTTCAACTGTGTAACTATCACGGTTCATGAGATACAGTCTGGTAACAAACGGACGGACGGACAGTGGAGTCTTAGTAATAGAGTCCCATTTGTTACCCTTTGGGTACGGAACCCTAAAAAAGTACTTTTAATTTTAGGGAAAAAGGACCAATAGCATTTCTAAATTGCTAAATAAATGTGGCTTATATATGTATGTTTGATAGTCAGAAAATAGACATCCAATAATTATTATTACCAAAGGAATAAAGATAACAAAAAAATTATTGTAACAGTTTTGGCGTCTGGCGGTATAATATTTTTTTTAACTAAATTTAAATCAAATTGATTAATACAAATATATTTTTTTTCGACACCAAGCACTTTTTTTCAAAAATTCTGCTTCAAATTATTTATCCAACAAAAGGTATTTTTATCATCCACAAAAACAATTCTAATCGATACCTACTAAAATTTCACACGCCAATAAAACCAAGCAATACCAAGAGCAAATTCATAATAATAGATTCAATGATTGCAGTAACCCAGTAGTAGAACCATCGGAGCTCGCAATGGGCGTCTTTAGCTTGGAGGCCAACGAGCCAATTGCGATAATTGCACCAGCGACACCTCTTGTGCCCATGCGTGACGTTAAACACCACTAAAACGAATAAAAAACGGCTTAAATATTCAAATAAGCAACAGATCATCTTCATTCTTAAGATTAAAGCAATAAGACAGATAATTCAGTTACACTTATATATAACACGTTACAAAAGCGTTCCACTTCAAAAGGCTGTGTTTCTGTATTTTCTCTATTGAACAGTGTACAGAGGCCCTACCTGTGAGCATGCGATCGGGGCTGTGGAACAGGTTTAGATTACAACTTCACTTATACCTTGGGACATCTTGGTGGACCGGAATAGGGTACGATAACATAGTCGATGGGAAATTGTGTTAAGCTCGACTTGCTAAATCGTTTTGCAATCATTAAATCCAAAGGCAAGCAAAGTCATTTTAAGCCGTAATGCAAATAAAAACTGTATTCTAAAGTCTTTCTTACAATGTCGTTTGAAGTTTATTTTATTGTAAGTTGATGTCTTCTTTGGTGTATGTTCTATAATACACACAAAACTTACATATAAGCTATGATGATTTTAATGTTTGACAATCATTGATGTTGAGCCCTCAATGTAGACTTCCGTGTCAACATCCCATCTATTATAATCTATTGTTACCATATGAGTGATTGATTTGAAGCCTTATCAGGATATCAAATAGAAGCTAATTTATGGAATTATCCAAATATTAATATCAATGAATATTGATCAAACAATTATGATTGTATACCTTTTTTTCTTCCAATCAATTTAACATTAACAAAGACATATACGTAGTAATTGCTTAGTTAGAACAAGTGTGTTCAATCTATCTTTATACATCATACTAATATTAGTAATGTAAAAGTTTGTATGTCTGGATGGATGTTTGTTACTCAATCACGCTTCAACCACTGGACGGATCGGGATAAAACTTGGCATATATATAGGTTAGGTCCTGGAATAGCATATAGGCTACTTTTTATCCCTAAAAATTCAAAAGTTTCTGCGGGAATAACTATAACAGAGTTAAACGAACTATTGCTGCACCTATAGCATGCTCATTGGTACAACTAATTAATTAATTAATTGGAGTTTATCAAGGAGTTCCACGCCGATAACCGAAATTAGGGCGGGCGGAGCCGCTGGCAAAGTCTAGTATACTATAAAAGAAGAAACTGACTGATTCAATGACATGTCAACGTACATGTGTCCACAACCTTATGTGACGCAAAGCTCCACTAAAAAAGGATTTTGCAACATTTAGTCCCTATAAGGGTAATATAGGGGTTGGAAGTTTGTATAGAAATCTATCATATTTAAAGCTAAATGCATGAACATTGTTACTTACTACTTTTAAAGGTTGAAAATTAAGAAAGATGTGTTTTATCGTTTTAAAAAAATCATTCCCAAGGGGCAAAAAAGTGGATGAAAAATTGTATGAGAATTAAAAGCGTTTTCAAAAGTCAACGTGAACAAAGTCGCGGGAATATGCTTTACTATGCTGAATGCCTGCAAGATTTTAGTAGTATGTCCTTTTTTAAACTCAACTGTATTTATATCTCTGTTTTTACTCACGTAGGTGCACCCTATTTTTCTTATTTGTCTTCATTTTTTAACTCGAAATCAAGTAAAGTATGATTTAAGCTTATATAAAAAGGCCATAATCTCACTGTTTTCATCTGATTGTGCCTTTTTTGCCTTTTTTATATTTTGAGCCTAAATAGTAATCATATAGTTTTCTTGATTTTTACATTACAAAACAAGACAAGTAAGAAAAAATAGGGCGTGAAAACCTAAGATAAACACTAATTATATAAGCAAAATAGCAAATATTTTGTGTACCATTAGGTTTTTCAGACTCTTTTCACTAACACCGCACCACTCCGAATTGTAAGCAAAAGTTGATTTTAAACACAAGTAATTTGCAATACATATATTATTTTTATAACCAAGGGTGAGATCAGTAAATGTTCACTGAATGCTAAAAATGTATTTTTACAAAATTTCTGTTCATATCTGCGCAGTTGTCTGACATTATCGTCATTTGTTGAAATGTGTTTAAAATAATTGCTCGAGCGTGGTGTCCAGCGCACCCATGCTCCCGTTGTGTGCGAAAATTGCACGCGATCCGACATTGCCTTGGTTGTTTTGCGTAACAGCGCACATATTTGTCATAAATACTATATTATTTTAATATTTTATGTTTAAAGCTTAAAAATAAAGAGTATTCATAGTTAGATTTTGCACGTGGTTCACGCTCTAAATTCGTTAATCGGATTATAGAACAAAAACCGACTCACACTTAACGTTTTCAAGTAGCCTCCTCCTTCCGCAGGACTCCAACTATCTCCATACCAAATTTCATCTTAATCTAGACTATCTAGATCGGTTTCTGATCTATAATCCGATTAACGTGCAGTTTAAGCGTGAAGAGGTAACATAGAGATAGAGTGACTTTCGTTTTTATAATATTCATACGGATTTAAGCTATTGATAAAAATACATTTTATTTAACATGTGTAAATACACACGGTAAAAAAGAATTAGTTGAGCCAAGAGAATATCGTTTCATATATGCACCAACGAATATTTGCTTCATCCAAGATATTATTTCTCTTAAATATTTAAAATGATATGAAGTTAACACAAGATCAAATTTCTTTGAACCAGTAAATAAAACTCTATCAGTTTGAAACATTATTTAATTCATTGAAGAAAATAATGCTTCTTTATTTGAAACACTTAGTTTTCTTGGGCGTAGAACTTCGTGTGTTATTGCACGGAAATTACTAGTTCACACAAGAGAACAGTGCTCTTAACTTGACTACGGCAGCTCTTAAATTAATAACATTATATTTTAGTTTAAAACAAAAAATGTTTCGGTCCAAAATTACATAGTTATCCGTCAAGATTAAATAAAGTATTTTTAAAGAGCCCTACGCCTTTTTCCTGGAGGCTTGGGCCATATAGAGTCAGGCTACCGCACTGATTTAGTGTGGTCTTGGCTGACGTTTTTCGAGATAGTTGCCCTATGTCTTGACTGACGTTTTTCGAGCTAGTTGCCCTACTATACTAGCAGGGGGCACAGGCCTCTTTTCTGGAGGCTTGGGTCATATAGAGTCAGTCTATGCACTGCCTTTGTGTGACTTGGCGGACGTTTGTCGAGTTTATTAGCTATTTTCGCCTTTAGCTGATTATACAGTGTTATGTTTAATCATAATTGTTATGACTACCGATCCTTCTTAAACATGGAAGAAAGAAAAGTGTGCCGCTAAGCGGTCACCCATCCAAGTACTGACCACGGTCGACGTTGCTTAACTTCGCTTATCGTTTCAGATAGACGAATGCGACTGGGCCACGAACTTTTCAATTCTCAGATAATAATTAACTGTAGGTTTCTTGCATGAACTGATACTAATTTGACGAACAAAACCCTACAATAAACAATTATTTAAAATTAAAATCCAACACGAAAGTCTATGAAGGACAGTGATGAGGTTCGTTCAGTTTTAAAAATACAGGTATTAACTTAAAAGAAAAGAAAATTCGTTCAAAGCGATACTAGCTGATTAATTTCAACGAAAATGTTTAATATTTTAAAGCAGAAATATTATTTGTTTCGACTAAAACAAGACTTTCAGCTTAAAATATCAGATTTTGAGTCAAGAATCTAACAAATTCTGTTAAAATTATTATTTTCTCTAATTCAAAACAATATTATCTTAACTGAATATTTCACTGGCTTTGATTTAAGATACAATTATTTTAATCGAAAGATATAGTTTTTAATAAGTAACGTGGCAGATTTAAGAAAACCATGATTTTAGCGCAAAATAAATTATATCAAAGCAAAATTATTTTTTGTTTTAAACTAAGAAAAATAAAATGTTGCATATAAAAATGTATTTATTTCATACAAGAACATTAACTGTCTTAGGGTAATTAATTTAAGTTTGGTTGATCTAAAACGAACATTTATTTGGTTAAAAAAAAATTTGTTCATACGAAAAGAAGTTTATCAATTTCGATTGATAAAATGAAATTTTTCCTGGGAAATAATATTGCCTTCTGTGAACAAAATATGTCCAAAATAGTTGGATTTCTCGACTGAATGCAAATTATTTTGGTGGAATAGAACTTGGAAACTCTTTTTTTTCCGTGCAGGTACTGTTTAATTTATTGATTTTCTATCTGATTCTTATTTTTAAATCGATTCTGGTTTTAGTTTTTACAAATTGGAACAGTTAGAAGATCAAGTAAGTTACAATTAAGTTAAGTCTTTTGTAACATAAGACTTGACACCTATTATCCTTCATTTATCAATTGCATGTTTATATTACTGATTAATCTGGTCCTACACCATGGTTGCCATCAAGTGATTTATGCAGATAACACTTCGGAATTTTGTCTATTCCATCTGGCGCGTCGGCTCCGCGATACAGTGACCCGGATGGCCTGATGTTATTGCTACTTTAACTTATTTATAACTTTATAGATAAAAACTTTTTAACAAAAAAACAACTGGCATCAAGAAGTTGCTCTAAAAAGGTAAAAATAATTACTTATTTCCAAAAATCTGATCTGAATTACAGTTTGAAGTTGGTTTCATGCAAGTGAGTCATAAACTGTAATTAGGGTAAGGGATGGTTTTTAGGGTTCCGTACCCAAAGGGTACGAACGGGACTACTTCGCTGTCCGTCTGTATCTCATGAATCGTGACAGTTAGACAGTTGAAAATTTCATAAATGATGTATTTATGTTGCCGCTATAGCAACAAATACTAAAAAAACAGAATAAAATAAATATTTAAGGGGCTCCCATACAACAAACGTGATTTTTTGCCTCGTTTTTGGTCGATATTGATAACGGCAATAGGCAGACGCTTGAGATATTTACAGAATATTTAATTATATATTTACTTTAAAAATAAATAATAAGATTAAAATAAAACTAATATTCAAGAGGGGCTGCCATACAACAAACGTGTTTTTTTTTTTTGCTGTTTTTATAGATAATGGTACGGAACCCTTAGTGCGCAACTGCGACTCGCTCTTGGCCGGTTTGTTTTGTTAAAAAGTATTAATTTTGAGTGACAAATTGCTTTTTTTTCTCGTACATTAAAAACTTCCATACTCGTAACAAAATTTTATACAATCATCAACATAAAAGTCGTTTCACTGGTTATAAATTAACACCAATTATGTTTTTTGATGTTTCAAATTCACGACATTGATATGAGACCACTTTGGGAGTATACCATTTTAAATAAAACAAGAATTTTGCAAATCCGTATATATGTGACAGAGTTATGAGTTATAAGCATACATAAAAAAAAATAAAAACATCCGAATCGATAACCTCCTACTTTTTAAAGTCGGTTAAAAATAGTTTTTTTCTTATTGCTGAATGTTAAATTCCTACTAAAACAAGAAGCAAAAACCATAGTTGATATAGACCTATGTAACAGAGTAACATGCATAGAAAATATTCTATGTAGTTAGTAACTCACTAAGTAAGTACTACCAATAACACATTTAACCATCAAGCAGTCGCGCGAAGTCAAATCGACCGCGGTTAAAATTTTCGGTTATAAGTTCACAAATTCTCATCATTCATGTTTGCTATTTCTAGTAGCCTCTCATAAGTTCAAAGTAAACTCAAAACAGTAGATTCCCTTCTCTGTGCGCTTTCTGTAATCCCAAATATATTTTTTGTTGTGTATGCTGCGTAGGTTTTGCAGAGTGAACGCGCCTCTGAAGTCGAAAAACATTGGCCCGATGCAATTCGTTGAAGTGCTTTATGATACGGATTTATGAAGTTTTTATACCAAAATGTTTAATTATATCTAAAGCTAATGTTTAAGTGCATTAATATTTAAATATTTTAATGATTGGTTTTTAAAATACTTAAAGATCTTGACGTAGTCTTTAAGGGCCCTCTTACAGCCCACTAGCGCCGCCATTAGATATCCCCATTTTTTTCTTCGTAGAAAACGAATTCCTAAAATTTCTCTTATAAAGAGATTCTGCTTTTCTGCTTAAATCAATCACTTTAAGCAGAAATGCCAACTACAACTCAAAGATATTATTAAGCAACTCGTTTTAGAAATTTGTTTTCTACGAAGAGAAAATTGAGGATATCTCATGGCGACGCTAGGTAGCTGCTATATGCCCTTCCTTAAGGTTACGCGCGAGCCCTGCCGTTTCAAATGACCACGCGCCCGCTTGAGGGTTAAAGAGCTTTTTTTTTTTCATTTATTGCCTAACAACCTTATAAACGTGCTGATATGACTACGGCACGTTCGCAGTTAAGTAATAGAATTTTAATCAAATTTGTAACAAAGTGTTCGAGCTCACAATACGAACGCGTGCCCGATTCACGGCGTGCTTATGAAACGGTTCAAATTGATTAAATTTCATAACCATTATTATACATCTGGTCAAGTCAGATAATAACGGTGCTTTCGAAATCGGTAGGCGCTTTTTATAATTGAAATCAATTGTAGTTAGAAATACATGTGGTAGGTACTTACGTATTTTATTTCAAGATTTATTATTGACGCATACGAATACCTTAATTAATATATACTTGATATACTTACTTATGTTACCAGCCTTCGTAAGTCCTCACTGAGTGGCACCGGCCTAATCCTGACCTTACCTTGGATCAAGCAATTTGGGCCATACTTCTTTACCCGGGCTATGTTTTCCTTCCCTGAAAATAATTATTTAAAAATAGATTCATTGAGGGTCCAAACGTCCACCCTCCAGAACGCGATTGACTAGGCCACAACCGAATTCATACCATATTTTACTTATAGAATTTGAGTACTAAATCTTATAATCATACCAATATCTGGTTGCTTCTAATGAAACCGACCAAGTGCGAGTCGGACTCGCGCACCGAGGGTTCCATACCACCACAGAATACACGAGCCCGACTTACGCTTGACCGGTTTTAATCATTTGTTATTAAAACCGTGACGTTTAAGATGTGCTATAGACCTTACACCATAATATGGTAATATATATGTCGCAGCCATCTGGTTAAATTAGCCGGTTAATTGGGTGCCTAGGCAGATCGTTAAGTATGAAAAAGAAATTATCATATTACTGAACAGATTATATTATATGAAACTTGACTGAAACGCTCCGCATCTACATTGAAACAAGAGAAACTGAACCCAACCCAACATACATAACTTAAACAGTGCGATTTCTGTTTTTTTTTTTTCATACTTGACGATCTGCCTAGGCGTCCAATTAACTGGTTTATTTAATCAAATGGTTGCGACATACACACTACAAAATAATTTAAGTTTAAAGCTTGTATGTAGTACCGTTTTTACGATAAAGCAAAAACAACGAAAACTCGTTTCTTGTACGGGGACACCGCTTAATTTTTTATTTTTGTGATTTTTATTATATCTAACTACATCGGTCTTAAACATAAAGCCCTTTAAAGGTTGGACGAACAGACAGACAGTGTAGGCTTAGACTAGTACCTTTGACTTCCTTTGGCTACGGAACCCTAAAAATAAGGTTGCCACATCAATTCATACAGTGTGTGTAATAAACTAACTCGGTACCATACCCTTAGTAAAGGTACGTAGTAGGTACGGAACCTGTCACTGTTGTTGTTGTCTTTGGTCTTCTCTTTTTTTATATACTCTTACGTGTACTTACTTCTTATATTACTTTTACGTGTAAAATTTTTTAATTGTTGTACGATATTACGCAGAAATACAAGCGGATATCAACTATGAATTTGATCGTTGGAATAATAAGACTTGTCCTAATTTAGGCTTCTAAGGCTGGGTTGCACCAACTAACTTTGACGTTAACCAGCCGTCAAAAATGGTAGATTGTATGAAAATTTTCATAGGCACCTTTTGTTTAACCTTAACCGGACCGTCAAACTCAGTTGGTGCAACCCAGCCTTAAAGTTTTGTTAACAGGATTTTCAAGCTCTTCCGAACGCTTCTGACATTGACTTGACAACTGTTATTATATAAAAACAGGTGGGATCAATGACATGGAAAGCTGCATGAAGCACGAACGGCCTTCGGTTAATATATACATTATTTTATGTTATACTTATAACAGTTGTAACAATAGCTCAGAACCATTTTATGACTAAGCGCCTATAGGTTAGTGAAATTAACAAACTAGGCGACTTGTCATTTTAACAAAAACTTTTTTTGTTTTCTGTAATAATACGAGTAGAATCTGCTGTCGTAATGAAGAAGAAAAAAATCTTCAAAAAAAAAACACATAATAAAATAAAATCTCCCAAAAGCAGAACCACTTTTGCGGGTAGCGCCTAGGTAAGTGAAATTTACAAACTAGGTGACTAGTCATTTTAACAAAAACGTCTTTTATATGCGGTCAAAATACGAGTAGAATCTAGTATCGTTCGAAAGAATAAAAAATAACAAAAAAACACTAAATAATATTAAAATTTTGCAATAGCTGTACAAATTTTGAGGGTAGCGGAAAGTGAAATTAACAAACCAGACGACTAGTCAACAAAAATATTTTTCATTCGTAGTCAAAATAAGATTAGAATCTGGTATCGTAAAAAAAATAAAACAGATTCTTAAAAAAATTAAAAAAACACTGAATAAAATTAAAATCTCCGAAAAGCTGTACCACTTTTGCGGGTAGCATATAAAGCTTTCGAGGGTGCAGTTATCAAAACAGACCGGCTCATGAGAGCCGTCTAAATTTTAATAAGGTGCCCACTACCGCCTTTGTTAAAGATGATTAAGCAGTTTTGGACAATAGCTTGCGCAACTTATCGCCTAAATCGATATCGATTTACGAGGCGTTACGGACTGCTCTAGCTACTGACCATATTTTGATTAATAGCATTCTTGGGCTAAGGTGTATAATGTGTTGTGGTGAGTTTTAAATTATTAACTGGCGCCAATTAATTAGCAAAACGGATGACGTTATATTAGTATTGTTGAAGTAGAAAATATTTTGATAAGGTTTACTCTCATTATATTTTAACATAAGTATATGATTCTCAGTTTTTTGGTGTCTACAGCTCTGTAATACTAAAATAATATCAGTATTCACAACCAAATCGGATACATTTCAATTATATTTGTTTTTATAAACATAATTTTCTCTAAATACTGTTTTTTTTGTTTTCAAAATAATATTCTTTCTTCCTCTATGTCAATGAATGAACTTAATAAATCTTCTAACCTTCTGAGACAGGTTAATAAACATAACTGCAACACTAAAATATTTTTCATCACTTGCAAGTATTCTATAAAAAATCTGTTTTCATTGTGTGGTCATTGCTGGATTCCTTCGGGTCGGCCTTCAAATTATACTAATTCAGCAAAGTGGCTGACTGCTAAGCAGAGGGTGTAGTTTTAATTCCCGCATTGGACATACATTTATGTGATAAACATTTGTGTTTGTCTTGAGTCTGGTTGTATTTATGTATATGTAAAAAAAAAAATTTACGAAAAAATTATTTATATTTATTAAGAACTAGTAGTACCTATGTATTATTTATTATGTATTAGATTGTAAGTTATTAGATAATCTTTAATTCAACTAAACATGATTAATCATAACCATATTAACTTAACAAACCTTTTTTTTCATTAAGAAAGTCCGAACTTTAACGCAGTCCACAGACTAAATATTAATAAAGAAAGAAAAGACCTTTATATTTTTTTTGTTAATGCTAACAAGATTCTTTTTCGTTCGTTTACATTGTATAGACGTGAAACTAAATCAAAGTGATCTCCACGCAGCTTCCAATAAACCGATACATTTATTGATTTGTTACAGTATTAAATTGGTTCCCAGGAGGGCATTTTAACAACACTAGTTTGAATACTTGTATTTCTGGTCAGGGCGTGATTTAGTAAGTAATATGCTTATAAGTGCTCTGTACCTACTCACGAAGAACCTTTATAATTTAGATAAATTAAGTAATTTCTTTGTCTTTGAATCAAATACATAGTATATATTATTATACATTTACATATACATGGAAAACTTTAAAATAATTTTAAAAAAGGCTAAATCCGGTCAATGTGACGACTTAAATTTGGGAAAATAAGTACTCCGTACTCTTTGCCATTTAAACCGATTAAGTACTCAAAAGCTTACTTTGAGAACGGATGAATGGGTTAAGCAAAATGTCTTTAAAATCCTCTAAGAATTTAGGTGGTTTATCTAAATCAATCCTTTCCAATGATGTGGACTTTCGAACTTATATCCCATATTATCTGGAGCACAAATTTATGATCACAATCTACTGGGTACTTTCGTTTACTAACTCGACTACCTATTACATGTAATTACCTTTCATGTATTTTTCTATGTTAAGTTAGTTACCTACATTACTGTAATTTATTAATTTTGTTGATTGTTGCCGTTTATAAGTGAAGTTAAAAATGTGTATTTTGGCTTTTCAACCAAAAGATGTGAAACTAAATTTCCTGTTAAGGTGAATTCGATTTTTTTCAAAGATTTTTAATGCAAACTGAGTAAAACTGAATATCTTTAACTAGAAACTTTTGGTAACTGCAAACTCGTTACTACGTATCGCTAATTAGTGTATGCGCAAATTCATTTATGAAATGCAAGTGACCTAATAAATAAACAGAGTTTTAATTTAATTACTTAAAATTTATGGCTTCAACAAAAGCACTGTTTATTTAATAATTCATTTATATATATTATGTCTAGTATTTATTTTTTTTTACATGAAAGAAATAATGGTGATACCTTTATTTTGAGAAGTGTAATGCTCAAAGTTTTACGAGGAGATACGCTGACAAGAAAAAATAACTAAATTACTTAGACACTTATGATAGCTCTGTAAAGTAGTAGGAACAATAAAGCGTATTTAATCACTTTTTTAATTATTTTTGTGTGTAAAATATAACAAGTTTTAATATAATTTTTAATACTTTAAAGCTAGCTTTACTAGTTTATGAAATATCGTCCTTAATGTACGTAACTCGTTAATTTTGCTTGTCGGTATTTTGAGTGTGACGCAGTTTGTATGAAAACAATTTACGCGGGATTCAGGCCTATAACAGCTAACTAGCGTCATTAGATAATATTTTTTCGTCTTACTACATGGAAATTATAACACTTTTATAAGCTAATGACATGGCCTTAAGGGACCAATAGCAGTAAACTAGCGCCGCCGTTCTTATTTTCTCTTCGAGGAAATCGAAAAACAAAAATCATAATGTTGCAAATATAAAACTTGTCAGTATCCATTTTTAGAACGTTTTGTATTGTTTGTAGAATATAAAATATCTGTGAATTTTTAGTAGGATTTTTTTCTAAAAACGGCTACTTTAAGCAAAAATGCATACTAAAACACACAGATATAATATAATAGAAAACGTTCTCAAAATAGCTTATAAATAGTTTTATATTTTCGACATTCGAACTCTTAAAATTTGCTTAAAATAGTTTATAAATAGTTTTATATTTTCAACATTTGAACTCTTAAAATTTGCTTTCTTCAAAGAGAAAATGAGAAATATCTATAAGTGGCGCTTGTTTGCTGCTATATGCCCCTTAACTAGCTCTTTAGGAACCGACCTAACCTCCTTAGTCTACCTACTTTTCATTGCTAATTGAAATTGGTGCGTAAAGTGCGCATTCGGTTCTGCACTACAGCTAGTACCGGTGGTTGGTTGGCCCCCTGCCAGCCCGAACACCTTTTTACTTGAGGTACGCCGCGGGAGCCAGTTGATTGCCTCCGATCTCATCGTTTTATGTTCCTCATAAAGCCAACAATAATTCATTTAGACGACGTGACGCCACTCACTCGTTAACCGGTTCAACTTTGAGTGAAGACGTGGTTTTGGAACATTAGAATCAATATTGTTCGGACGGCTTTGAGAAGCAGGATAAATTATTAGGTTTTGGACACATTAACGATATCTTTAAGGGAAACCTGCTGATATATTTGTAAGTACTGTAGTTACAGGGGGAATTAATTAATGATTTGATTTAATTAACACATGAATTAATGGTGAATAAATATCTTGGGAAACGGGACTGGTATAAAAACCGTAATTATCTCTGTCCCGAATTTGTGTTCAAAGATGCAAAATTTAATTTTATAGGTTATTTTACAGTTACTCAATTTACAAAAAATGCATTTGGTTAAGGATAATTCAACCAACATTAAACTAAACCAGTTTGTTTTCAAACAAACTGCAATACATTTAATATCTTTACTAAGTATAAATATTAAGCAATAAAACCTTGTAATTTTTGTTAATCAAAGTCGCAAAATGGAAATTTATTGATCCATAAGATGCTAGTTTCTTTTAAAATAACGAAAGACTTTATTAAATGTATAAAAGCAAGTATAAGAAAGTTTTTTTATTTATTTTTTTGGGTTTTAGTAAAGATAATTTAAGTTTTTTAAATTAATTTATTATGTTATTGAAATTATTAATAAAAATATTCTTATTGTTTTTTTACAAGAAGAAAAGTTATTAAATTATACAGTGGGATTCAATAAATTAATATATTCTTTGCGACAAAAACAATTATATTTATAATTTTTAAAAAATGTGACCAATTATTTTTTTATTTACTTTATCCTGAAATGAGCACAGATCATGTGTAAGTCAATAAAAAATCAAAGAAAATTGTCGCGAGTCACTATACTCCAATATCCGTCCCAACCCGTAATGGGACTCACCAAATCTATCGACAATCCACAGTAAGTAAAACAAACAAATTCATTCCAAACCATTAGGCACGAGATCCGAGTGTTAATGTCTCAATTTAGAAACGGGCGTAAATCTTCAAAGGCGTGACAATTACTGTTACTTCCCAGCAATACAAACAAAAAGGTTTTCCGTCAATTATCGATAAATTAACCCGATTAAGCAGTCTACAGTCGTCGGCGCCGGATGGTGTTATCTTTGAACATGTCACGCTTTTAAGGCTCCTAACACTCCGACGCTTAAAAATCAACATTCTCAAAGCAATTTGCTCTTTATTGGTATTTTACTGGAAAGTTATCCAAAGAGCAGCACCTTACCTGCAAATTATCGTGTTTTGTAACATAAGCTTGAAAAGTTTAATTAAGTTTTATATATATAAAACCGGTAAAGAACGTGTCAGGACATGCTTAGTGTAAGGTTCCGCAGCTGTTAAATACTTGTTTGAGTACGACTCTAAGCCTGACTTAGTCAGCTATATCTCGAAAACTACTTGGTTGTAAAAAGTCAAGTTATTTTATAAATACTTGGTAACTTTAGTACATGTGCTGCCAGCATTCTTCTGTTTTTTTATTCATATTTCCGATAATGAGTTAAAAAACTGTACCGATCAAGAGATTACCTATCTTGAACTTGAATTTGAACTTGAACTTATTTTGTACGCCGTCGTAAAAGTTACAAATAAAAAGAAATGATGATATAAGTGTAATTCTAAACATATTAATAACCTATTAGTATAGGTACATGTGCTTATGTAAAAGAATGAAAAACTTTTGAATTATTTCACATTAATTTTACTGATCTACTATAAGGGTTTACTGTTTGACTACGGAAAAAAGGCTTTTTCTTTTAATTTTAACCAAAAGAATAAAACTGTACCGAAAAATAAACCTTCTATGACATTACAAATTACAGTAGGCAAGGCAGGTTTTTCCCCAACTACCTATAAATCAACTATTACGCAAATATATAAATATCTTCAATATTAAACCACACTTCTCCATTAATTGTAATTAGGATTCGAATATAAAACAAAACAAAAAAAAGTATCTCAAAAGCCAAGATGATCTTCCGACAGGACGATGGACGAGTAGCCGGGTACAACAAACTCCTATTGAAAACGTCGAAAGCTTTAATAGAAGCATTGTGACTAATCATGATTAAACGACTTTAGACAAATTGCATGACCGTGACTAGGCATGTAAGTCCCGACTCGATCTTAAATCATTAAAAGAACAATTATAGATATCGAATTCTCAACCCGCAACCTGTTGACTGATAATAATCGTTTTCTAAACAAATAGCTAAACCGAACATCGTCACTCGATTGTGAGATCGCCGATTATAATTAAATAGTAATTGATATGACCATCCAAATTAATGTACTATGCAACAGAAGCTAAAATGAGAACATTCATTGTACTACTGAGGTCAAGAAATATTACAATCATGGACGGACAAATAGTAAAAAAAAAACAATTTACTTTCAAAATATTCTTATTATTTTCTATGTAGGTAACTCCCGCAACAAATCGATTACACTGCGCTAAAGTATCTTCGAGAATGGCAAGTAGAACCGAATAGCTTATTTAAGATCAAATCGTTTGATAACAAGTATTGTTACTAAACAAAAACCAATTTAGCTGGTTCAGTTAAAGTTCATACAGTTTTTTGTCATTTAAAAGAAAAGTTAGAACGAACCAGATTAAGAAGAGCGTCGCGTCTCTGTGCTCCCACAAAACGTTAACAGATTTTTAACGGTTCGTTTTCTTTTTACAAAACGTTGGTCCCAACATAATTAAAGAGGCCGTTTGGTAAGTGATGACTGGTCACCATTACACGTATTCTAAGCCATATCAAACTTTTGACGTTGTGTCTGGTGGAGAAGGTTTTCGTTTCAAGGTACCGATTAAGAAGCATTCAGATGTGTAGAACCTTTTTGTGATTTAGACGTGCTAACAACAAAACAACAATGAACGTAGTCCCGCAAGTGATCATTAACATTATACTGTACAAGGCTTTGTGTTTTGAGTAAATTATAACACGTCTCTTTGTGTGTTATACGATGCGCGAACGTAACGTTAAAGATTTGTAGATCGTAACGTAACACAATGGATCTTCATTAATAACAGTGACCATATTAAATGTATCCCCAATAACCGTGTTGGTTTCAAGCACCAATCAATTATTTTAATCCTCATTATGTCTCGAACATATTGTTTTTCATTTTGTGTAGGATAGACACTTGACAGGGTGTTTTGTTTTTGTAATTAAACACGTAATTTTCTGTAACAAGTCATGTGTTAAAACGTCAAATCGTCTCTGCGTCTGGACGTAAAGAGTCTGCAATTATTTGAAACATGTGCCTGTTGATTATTAGTATAATTTGATATGGCTAAAACCACAAGAGTTACATTACGTCCGGCACCTTAATAAATAAATATGAAGTCAGATTTGTCAGCTGTTTTTACTTATTTATGACAGTCAAACATATGTATTATTATATTTGTATTTACCTCTAGATATATAAGGGAACAAGCTTTTTTTTATTTGACTATTTTAACTTCTATAGCAGCACTAATACCAATAGTTCACTTCCTAGCCAGCTGTGAAAATAAAAAGGGTCGCAAAAGGTCTCTTGTCTCTTTCTAAGTAACAAACAAAATGGCGGATGTTGATACTAAGAGAAAACAATCCGCAGGTTCGCTTTGTCACTTTTTAAAGTTTGGCCAATTTTTGAGGCTATTGCGCAGTCCATAGGACAGATTACAGTATATTCCGCCTTTATTTCTTTTTAAATCCAGCCGTTGGTTGTGGCATTGCGTTCGTGCTAACTGGCCAGTTCAATGTTTGTTAATAGGGATTGTCCCCTTTGTTCATTTCAATTAGATAGATTGGAAAACAGGACAACAGGCCATACGAAGGTAATAGTATAGAATTTTCTCTATCCAGAAAAGTTTTTTTAGCGTTCCGTACCCAAAGGGTACAAATGGGACCCTTATACTAAGACTTCGCTGTCCGTCTTTTTGAATTGTCATAGTGAGACAGTTGAAATTTTCACAAATGATGTATTTCTGTTGGCGCTATAACAAAAATTACTAAAAAATTGAATAAAATGTACGAGGATACAACAAATCTGATTTTTCTGGTCGTTTTTGCTTGATATTGATAACGGCGAAAGGTAGAGGTTTGAAATGTTTACAGAATATTTGGTTACATATTCACTTTAAAAATCCGATTTAAGAATCCGACTCGCACTTGACCGGTTTTTTTAATCATTTTAATTTATTAGCAATCAAGAATCGATGTCCTTCACGGTTTTTGTTTCTTATATCATTTAAACTTTTCCTGGCGTTTTTGAGTAAAGGATTTCTATAATCGTTTAAATTATAATGTACTTATTTAATGCTGTTTTTAATGTCTTTAACGCCAAAAGTAAATGAAGCCAGGACCTTATTTTGTGTCTTATTTCAAAACTATATAGAGAGAATACTATTAATATTTACCAGCTACTAACACGTAAAAGCATAATAAAATCAAATGGAGTAGTACACTAAGGCAATTTATTAATTTATGTAAATATTTTTTTATGCAAAGATGTTTGTGTCACAGTTATCAATTTTGCATAAACGATTTTCAAATATTCAATGATGATAATAGCGATAATCACATAATTTAAATTGAATTATAATACATAGTCCATTATGAAACAGTTATCTTTTTAAATTAAGATATCTTCTGCCGCATTATGTTATCTGTGTCGTAATATAAATAATTTTGACAAAAACTTTTAAATAACATTTTTTTAATTAAGTACAACAATGGATGTCGATTTACTATTTATCAATTAGATACCCCATAACGAATTTTTATAAGAGCTACTGTTATGACACGACTAAGTCGACGTAAGCGAGTGTTATTTTAAAAAAAAAACATTAAAATATATACTGAATATATATATATCCTTGGAGGTCTTCTAAAAATATTGATATTTTTTACTTTATCGTATTAGCTTATATATTGGTCCACCGCTTGACATAAGTCTCCTCTACGGCAAGCTATGTCTTCCAGCCACCACGTCTATGCCTGCCTCCATTTGAAGGTAATCGGTCCACTCGGCTGGAGTGCGTCTTACGCTTCGCTTTCCCATACGCGACCGTCACTCTAGGACACGTTTGCTCCGGCAAACTCTAGCACATTGACATTTTTTTTTAGCAGTAACACATTTTCCTGCTTTAGCGGCAACATATTGATTAATGCGTGCAGGACATCGCGTGTTTGAGCAGCCTTGCGAGAGCCATCCAGCCAATGCTATTTTCAGGAAATACTCAGGTTAAATGCCATAATTGAATCATAGACTGGCCGCATATAATTATGGAATGTGTTGCTCAGCTACTGAACTGCAAGTTATTTAGTTCTCATTTCGTTTGTGAATGAAGCAATTTAATATTGATCAATTTTCCATACCCAATATGCAAAATATTGTATATTTTTTTTAAATTCACTCGCGTGTTGCCAACCTTCCTAAATATTAATCACTCTCTTTTTAAAAGAAGCCAATACTATAATTCCTAGGATATAGGTATACCTTGACGGGGAAATCATTCCCTACCTCTTCAATCGCGCTATTATTCAGTATTATTGTAATGTGTGAGGATGAATTGTTGCCTGTGGCGAGTGGTAATGGTTGTGAACTACCTACTTATCTAGCCGATTTTTTATTATACTACCAAGGTGTCAAATAAAGTAATCGTACGCATGATCTAAAGCGGTCACTGTTGCCTACACAAGGAATATAACTTACGCTTTCCCACCCTTTAAAGAATCTTATCACTACCATCTTGAAGAAAACCATACTGTAGTCCCTAGAGAAACCCTTGACATGAGGCTCATTACATGACCTAAGGATTCGTAAGAGGAAGCACCTTTGAAACTGTAGAATGGGTAGGTTCTAAATTGTGAGGAGGGATTGATAATCCCTGCTCATGGCGAGCGGTACGATGTTAGATTTTATGCGGATTAGTTGAAAATATACTGATTTTAACACAAATGGACACACTGTATCTGTATATTTTACATTCGCAGGTGTATGTACGAATGCTACAGCTCCAAGCGTATCTTCAATCAACAGGATACTAAGAAACAGAGCAGCTGAGCGTGCTGCAGCTGAGTTTGCGAGAGCTGCAGGTTATGGCCTTTATGCGGCTCCGCCACCATATGGCGCGTTTCCCTGGGCAGGGGGTGGATCTGTCTGGGGTCCTGGATCGCTGCCGTTGCCACCAGGTGTACCAGCTTCAACGGGAGGCATGCCACATCCGGATGCGATGCAGTCAGGATTTCTGTCATCTGCACGTGGACTAATCGGTAGGTGGACTTTAGGCTTAGAGTATTAATGATTGACCAAATATATGCTGTGGCTTTGATTAATAAGAAATTACATTAATATATTTTTATCCTATTGCACGCCTCATAAGCGGAGCGGTGCTCTACTCTCGACATGTCAAAAAACCCAGTCTTTCGAAACTTAAATGACGTTTTTTTTTTAATATAACACTAACAGGTTAATATGAGTACACTAATATGAAGTTAAATAATCTGTCTAGCACATATGGTACATTTTATAAACAATTAATTTGTTTAATATAATAAATAATAACATTAAAACTAATCATTCTTGGACGTCCGTGAGTCTGTGTTTATGTGACCATGTATGTGGCACTGAAATTGGTCGAAAAATTCATCTTACCGGAATACTTTTGTTTTTAATATATAAAGTATTACACTGTGCTGATTCCTAGTTAATATTAGCGTTCTAATTACTGTCGTTTAATTATAATTTATAAAAAACTAATATACCACTGTATACTGTATATCTATATATATATATATTTTTTATTTTTATTTTATAGTATATTTTTTCCTCACCTTATTTGTTATTTTATTTTAAAAAACTCGAGTTTTTGTTTTAGAATTTTTTTTTTAAATGTGAATGACCGATGTGAGGCGTGCACTTTTGGATTTTCCAAATTTTTTCAACATAGACGGGAACAATATAACTGATCATAAATGAGACTCATATTAGCCACTGCTGGCTTTTATTCGTCTTCTCAGATCCTTGGATTTTAAAACGGACGAGTATAAGACGCTTTACCAGCTCTTACTACGCCACACCGTCTTGGTCTTTCTTTGTGCAATGTATGAACTTCTAGCTTTTGCCAGCGGTTCCGCCTGCCCTAAATTTGGTTATCGGTGTGGGATTCTTACGGCAGCTTCTTGATTATCCTAAAAAAGTTTGTTATGGCTAGCTGCAGTTATAGTTCATTCAAGTAGAATGAATATCTCTGTGGAAAATTTCATTATACTCCGTTGCAGCGAGATTAACTAACAAACGTTATGGTTATTCCTGCGGTAACTTTTACATTTTTTTGAGATAAAAAGTAAATAGTGTGCTATTCCAGACTCGTTCTGGCGTGATTAAGTAACAAACAACCACCACCTGGCTTATTTATAATATATTGGTATGTATAGATTAACTGTGTACTTACCTAAACTTTTAAAATATTATGTTGATGGTATATATACTGTCAAAAATTATGATGACCTATGAAATCAAAATACTCACTTTTATTACATAAAATCTTGTATATGTAAAATATCGTGGAATGTGACACTATTTTTGTTACAATAGATGTGGATGGCGACGACTCGGGATCTTTAGACGGGGAGCAGCCAAAATTTAGACGAAACCGCACAACATTCAGTCCTGACCAGCTGGAAGAATTAGAGAAAGAATTCGAAAAGTCACATTATCCTTGCGTATCAACGAGGGAAAGGCTCGCTTCGAAGACCTCTCTATCAGAAGCCAGAGTGCAGGTATTCAAAAACATACAATCAACAATATCTTGCTCTCTAAACTTGATCTATTAATAGAAAAATCGAGCTTTAGCACATTACCTAATATAACTATATAAAACCAAGCTATTTGCATTAATGAATATTATTCAAACACAGAGAACAGATTACTAATGAAGTTTATTTACCGTTACTGACAGGTTTGGTTTTCCAACAGACGAGCCAAATGGAGGCGCCACCAGCGCATGAACCTTCTCAAACGCGGTGGAGGCTCGCCCGCGCACCGCCTGCCCCACTCCCCATCCCGATCGCGTTCTCGTTCTTTGTCTCCCGCCAGAGTTCCCTACCAAACCCCTCAAATGGGTGGCGAAAACAGTGCTTTCAAAGCGCTTACACATCAAGAAAGCAACGCCCTAAAATCTTTGTCTCATCCAGCACACTTTGATACAAATGCTTTCAAGGCATTGTCTCAGCAGGCGCAATATGAAGGGAGCGCTTTTAAGCCACATCCAGCTTTAGAAAACAGTGCGTTTAAAGCTCTTGTACCACATTCAGCTGCTGCAGCACTGTTAGCTGCACAGTCTATACAATTAGCCCGTGGTTATGATTCCCATTCCGACTCTGATGAAGAGATCAATGTTCATGATGAAAGCGACAATGAAGAAGAACGACAAAGAAACAGAACTACTACTTCCAGATCTCCAAGTCCTGGGCGACAAAGATCTTCTATAGCTCATGAATTGCCCTTAAAGCTTACCAAACACGATCGCTGATAGGAATATTATCCACTTAGATATGTATAGAATTAAGTGTTGACTCTTTTGTTGTTCTCTTTGTAGTGCGAAATAAAACTTCTATTTCATCCAGTTTTGTAAAATTTTGTACATTTTAGATACTATTTAGAAAATTACAGATGTTGAAGGGTAAAGGGGAGTTTTTTTTTTGAATGCACAAATGTTTTGCAAACATAATTATGTGTATTATTCTTGTTATTCCGTTTTCGAAGTTAGTGACTATTTTTAATTTTTCATGACACTGTAAAGGATCTCACTTTTATTATATTTTGGTATGTAAATGTTATCAAGATTCTAAACTTGATATTTTGTACCTAATCTTCTATTTTTCTCTGCATTGAAAACGAAATTGAAAGTTTAAAATCGTATTTTAGTTTTACGCCGTAATTATTTTTCAAGAACATGTTTAAATATACAAAACTTAAGTTCCTACCGTAAAATTGGCCTACAATTAAGGGTCTGTGCAGACGAGGGACTTTTGTCCCCGGAGTACTTTTTGTACGAAAAGTAATGTTGACTAAAAGTATCGCGTATTCGTTGGCGTTGTGCCTTGCAGTGATGTATTCTGACGGACAAAAAAGTACCCCTCGTCTGCGCATGCCTTAAAACAAAGCGAACATAACATTAATATTTCTATTATAATATTAGTAAGGACTGCTACCAAAGTATTATTTTGAAATAGTTGCAGTTGCGGTGTCAGGAAAACGAAAGTTCCTATTGCCAACATTCCTATGATTGCACAACCGAAAAATAATCTTTTGAGCATATTTTAGAAAATAATGTATGTGAAATAATAGTATTATTATGTAAAAATGTTAATATTATAAATAATCCTAACTTTGTAAACATTCCTGATGGTCAGTGGCACAAACTTTTCTGAACTTCTGACGTTGGGTGTTTGGTTGCTAGTGTCGTTGTAGGCTCACACTATTTTAATAAGGCGACTGTAGTTTTGAGTTTTCTCCACCGGGTCAGAAAAGTTTGTTTCACTATACATCAATTTAGTAATAAACACTAGTGTATAAATGAATATCAGCTGTAAGATTGTTTTGTAAATATTGTTGAAGTATTTCTCGCACTGTATTTATTATCTAGATGAATTTAAATTTATTGTAATATTGCTGTATTAGATGACAAGAGTATGAAATTAAATATGGTTTCAATATTGATTCTGCTTATTTATTATTTGGTATTTATCAGCCGATGTATGCGATGACAATTCTGATATTTTAAATGGTCTATTTTCATATTACAAGGACCCGAATCAAGCATATCGTCCTATCCAGGGCAATTACAGTTATCAAAACTACTTTAGTATTTACAAAAACTAAATAAGTTACCTATTCAATCACTAGATTTTTCCCGCGGCTCCACCCGTGCTGAAATTAGGTACTAACATAAGAATCCTTTCGGCAACTCATTGGTATGTAGGTATTATAGTAAGAAAGTTAGCGTATAATTTGGATTCTGCAGGATTTATATTCTGGGATGAATATATTTGTCCTTCTTCATCTCTTCAACTTCCTCTTTGCCAAATTTCAGTTCAATTGGATGTACCGTTGCAAGGTAGGACCAACAAAGAAACAAAATGTGGGTCTGACAATAAAAACAGCAAGAGTACCTTCTCTTAGTTTGACTTGGTATCGAAGAATTTTAGTACAAAAATGGGTGCCATAATTAGATTTACCATTTTGAATTTTCAAACGCTGTTAAAACATTAATTTAAGAAACATCGAGTATCTAATAGAACTTGTTTTATCGAAATCGAATGATTAGAAAAAAATCGACGCGTTCATGGTGGATCCGCCATCCTGCACTTTTGAAAATTCATCGAAGATTGGTCTAATCTCGCAACTTGAAAACCCTTGAACGACCTTGTTCAACTTGAAACAGAACTTAGTTTTATCTTAATCGATTTTTCCGAGTGGATGTCGTATTCCGCCAATATTTGAATTCAGGACCATCAAAAACCCAACAGAAATTGAAGCATTGTTGAAATAAATATGTGTAATGAATCAATTGAAATGTCGTTAAATCATCAATTAAATTTTAACATATGATCCTGATAAAGACATAAACAGAGACAGTTATTTATTTTACATCACACAAAAATCATATGTACAAAAATATATACAAATCAACACACATTCACATATCACAATTAATATTTAGGGTTCCGTACCTCACAAGAAAAACGGAACCCTTATAGGATCACTTCATTTTTAATTTTTTTACATACCACAAAGGCGACAAACAAGCTTCACACATCTCACATCGCACTATCACACTAAAAATATATCTGTTTTTAGGGTTCCGTACCCAAAGGCTAATTAGTGGGACCCTATTACTAAGACTCCGCTGTCCATCCGTCCGTCCGTCCGTCTGTCACCAGGCTGTATCTTATGAACCGTGATAGTTAGACAGTTGAAATTTTCACAGAAGATGTATTTCTGTTTATCTATAACAACAATTACTAAAAAACAGACTAAAATAAATTTTTAAGGGGGCTCCCATACAATAAACGTAATTTGTTTGTTCGTTTTTGCTCCTTGTTGATAACGGCCACAGGTAGACAAGTTTTAGACCAAAAACGTTACCTTTTTCTTTACACCCTTTGCTTTAAGACATTTAACTGGATACGTCTTACTTCATACATCTGAGGTAGCAGATGAATCCGCAGCGGTCAAATTTTGGAATTAAATCGAAGGCATGACAAACTATGGCTCTATACAGGAAACTTTTCAGTTTGAGCACGATGCAGCGACTTTTTCTCCAGCGCCAGATGTTGTATAAAGAAAAAGCAAGTCGTACCTACACGTACGTACATACAATATAGCTCCGATATTAGGAATGATTTTGCACGGTATTTAAGAGGATACACTTCGCGGCGCCTCGCAGCGGGCTTCATACAAACGAATTTCTCATTTGCTTTTGACATTTACTGATCAATCACTGTGAAATTTCTTAGTCATTATCCCAAGCCGAATATCTAGGTCTGTGGTTTTTCCAAAATCTTGTAAAACCTTCTATTAACTAGAAATCTTTTTAAATCCATTTGTATGAAAAACTAGAATCCTGTATAACTTTTGAACTATACAATTTTAAAGAAAACTGGCACACTGCAGACCTAGATATTTATTACTAGAACATGTCTTCAAAATTTCGTGGTGTTTGATCAACAAGTGTCCAAAATAAGTGAGAAATTCGATTGTATTAAGCACGCTGCGAGGCGCCGCGAAGTGTATTCGGATTCGAGAGTTTTCGAACATCCCTTTTTGGCATACTATAAATAGAATATTAACGTCAAAAATTAAAAAAAATAGAACATTCTATCTAGGAACTGACAATTAGAAAGAATATTTTTTTTCGAAAGAAAAAAATATTACAAAGACGACATTAATTTCGGTTCTAGAACATATACATACGTATGTAATGGTAATAATCTGTTTATATACCATAACGATAAAACCAATATACGAATAAAAAGGATTTTTTATTTATAAGAAATTGATAAAAATTGATAGATAATTTTGGTTCTAGCAAGGTTTTAACTTGTGATACTAGAGCGTTGCGGTGTGAAAGAAAGTGTGGTGACAATAATTGAGAAAGGTATGTTAAGGTGGTTTGGACATGTTGAAAGAATGAACGAAAATAGATGCACGAAACAGATTTATGAATCTGAAGCAATTGCTAGGGTCGGTAGAGGTAGACCTCGGCAAACGTATGTAGATCAAATTGAGTACGTTCTCAGAAAAGGCCAGGTCGGAACCGTAGGAAATGTATGAAAGCATTGATGCGTATAGATGAGGCAAGAGAGGTATGCCAGGATTGTAGCAAGTGGCTGTCTTTGGTCTCTGCCTACCCCTCTGGGAAACAGGCGTGATGTTATGTATGTATGTATGTAAGGTTTTACCAATCAAAAAACAGAGAAATTTATGAAAAATTGTATTATTTTAATTTATCTTTATAATACATTATACATAAGCATATTATGTATCTTTCCATACGATCTCTTAAGAGGGCAATATAGGCCAGATTTTAACGTTTTCACCGTTTTGTAGTCACATTTTTTTAGGTTTTGCTACAAATTATAGTCAATGCACTAGATAACAAGCTATTCTAATTATTTTACCCACTTTAATTACAATAAAATGCAATACATGCTTTAAAAATTTGCACAAGTGTTGAAACAATGGTCACTTCTAGTTTTTTTATTGCTAAATACAATAAATGAAAATTTCTCATTTAGGTAATGCACTAGATAAAAGCAAGTTTTATAACATATATTTTTTCAATCCTTTAGGTGCTATATTTCAGCCATAAAATTTGCACAAAAACGGCGTACTTACGCGGTCCAGCTTATACGGCAGTCGAGGCTGACCAACGCTAAGTGACACTTTTTTAAATGGAAAAAATCAATACTTGTAGTTAGTATTTTAGTTTTAAAATTTTACCCTATATAGAAGCACATATACCTAATGTCTTGTCCAACCAAAAACGCGATAGCATTAATTTGCCTCGATAGAAAAAAATCTGTAAAAGACCTCTAATTTTTTTTGTTTTTAACTACTATTCTTTAACGTATAACTGTAAAATTAATATAAGTGGCTAGCTTACTAGATAGTCCAGGGCTGTTTCTACTGAAATCTAAAAAATCGAGTTAGTTTTCGAGTAAATACCTAAAAACCGATTTGACACTCAAGTACACTTATACTGAAAAGCGCTGTGGTCTTTTGTCTCGCTCAAGTGCACATGATATTAGATAGCTGTGTTTCAAACTGTCATATACGGTAGGCGGGTAGATCCTAAAATTGAGTCAGAATACCGGGTCTTAAGTAACAATTGAAAATTTATATTCGACTATTCAATAAACATCAAACAAACTCAAAAACTACACTTACCATACATTTAATTTCATTGGAATCCAGTTACACCTTTTTCCCTGATGCAGGTGGAATAAAATGAATAAATGCGTAAATATGCGTGCCACAGTATATATATGTTTGAAGCTAGTTCAAGCGTCAACTTAAGGCGCAGGTACTACCTAGTTTTAATTTAATTAAAAAAAAAGATATTATTTACTACCTCTCTGTACAAAACACGCGTTTCTGCTAAAAACGACCACTTTTAACAAAAACGCTATCTACAATTTATAGGTATAATCTAGAAACGATGTATGGCGTTCTAAACATAGCTTGTCACTAATTCTAAATAATTGGTTTGTAACTCTTTAACGTGTTTTTTACAAAGAGGAAATAAAGAACATCTTTTAGCGGTGCCTGTTAGGTAGTGTCTGCGCCTTAAGACATAAAATCTATACCATAAGATCTGCTAATGAGACTTTGTTCTCAAATTCAATCTTTTTGCTAACTTCGATTAACTTTCTCTGCGACGACGTGATTGTCGATATCCGGGAAGGACCCAGTCTGGATTTTATTTAATAACAATGGATAAAAAACGATAATTGTCTCGCATGATTCGATTGTAAAAGAGTTAAAAAAGGTGAATTTAGTGGCACGGAAGGATATTACAGGTTAAATGTATAATTACGCAACGAGAACCTCTTTCTGTAATAAATCTTTAAGAATATGGAACCGCGTTATACAACATATATAGTTATAAATTGTTTCTTATAGTAAGTAGTAATGACATTTTTATCTATCTCTTGAGTTTAAAGCTTTATGCCATTGTAAATCATTTAAGCAATAATAAAAAAATTATAAATTCTGAATGTGCTGATTTGTTGATTAGATATATATGAGTAAACTAATTGACTGTTCTATCAACGCACAGGTAACCTATCGATGTTTCGAATTTTTTTTATCCGAATTTCATTTGTCCGAAAACGGTTCACAGAATTTTTGTCATCCAGATATTTTGTTTTATATAAAATTTACAATGCCACATATTCATTTAACCACAATATCATTTGTCAGAAATTTTATAACCAGAGTTACAATATCTAATTTTAAAATTTGTCAACTTCATCATTTACCATCTCATCATAAACTCGATGATACGACAAGTCAAAGTAATGTTTTCCATAATTTTTGTTTTCTGTTCTACCCCCAAAGTTTAACCTTTATGTATGATTTTTTGGTAAATTAGGAATTCGGAAGACATTCGAGAACGCACCGATGACACTAGACACAAGATTTATAGTTTAGTTACCTAACCTATAAATCTCACCATTACTACTTACAAAACGAGTAGACGCCGGGTAAGCTTCGCTCCTGCCTTAGCCTTCGTGGTTATTTTTTTTATTTCTACCCAGTAATCTTGATAGGGCACCCCAACAAAATGCTTAAATGATAGTGGGGCGTTGATATATCAGTCGATCAATGGTATACGATAAACGCTATTTCGATTATATGTGTAACTTACCTACACTCTTCTTTGTTTGTGGATGTTTGTCTTATCAATATTGATTTTCAGGATACTGATATTATGAATTTATGTTTTTGTTGTAAAATAAACTATTTGGCAAACATTCATTCGGAAACTCAATGAGTTGGATTTTGAATTAATAACGAATTAAAAAAAAAAGGGTTGAAAAATTCTGGAAAATGAAATTATAGTAAACGAAACTTCGGACAAACAATAATATAGGAAATGAAAAAAAACATTTCGTTTTCGGGATTTTAATATTCGGAATTGAATTCTTCTAGGTTATAATAGGTAACCCAACACACAGCCCAAAGTACTGGGTCTAGAGTCTTGAAATTTTGCATTAAGGTTTTTGTTATTACGTAGCCGAGCACCACGAGAGTATCAATCAAAATTCATCCCCTAAGGGGGTAAAATAGGGGTTGAAAGTTTGTATGGAAATCTGAAATGTTTGAAGCTAAATCAGTGTTGACAGCAAACTTTTTGCAAGCCCACTAGATGTAGGACCTAAAACCACCAGATTTTTTAGCGTAAAACCACTAAAAAAAACCCTAAATTATGAATTTTTATGGTAATTTTTAAAAACTATTTTTTTTATAAAAAATAAAGGAATATTGAGTCAATATTCAATGATAGGAAATTTTTTAAAAACAAGAAAATTATTTGAAGCCCGAAGCATCTTGAACCTACGATTCCAAAACTTTTACGTGTACTCTGGTACATTTTCATAATATAAAAATAACAAGTAAACATAGTTTTTACAACAAGCAGATAACGAAACCTGATTAAGTAACCCAACAAAGTTTCGTTTGTCTATCTATTAGCTTGGCATACGCCCCGTATATACTGGACTGTCACCCTATTTGAGAACCTCGTCCCGTTTTGCTATTTTGTCCCGTTTTATGATAGAATACGCGTATGCAGCAACAAGACTGTCGCAAATCGTCAATTCAGCGAGGTTTCCTTTTTTTAGAAAACGTCGTTTTATCCGTGTTTTCAGGCAATGATAAACTGAAAAATATGACACTTTCTGACATGTATTTACGAGTAGTAATACTGTTATTTTTACATTTTTGCAACACTTGACAAAAGATGGTGTTGTTAAAAAAAAACGACCAAAGTTCGGTCTTCCAGGTACTGTGATTAAAATTAGTATTTTAGTTGAAATTCACTTGAATTTAATCTTATCACGGTATGCGTAAATAAAAAAAAAACTCTTTACCAATTCGACCCTTAAGAATGTTTTCTGCAGCGAGATCCATACAAACGCAGTATGATTCTATTTTTCGTAGCTGTTTTATCGGTTTTATTGAAATTTTATAGATATGAGCCAGAAATAAATATCTTAGTCTACAGTGTGCCTGTTTTTCAATTAGTGTTTCATGTGTGAAACATCTATATAACATAGGGTTTTCATACAAATGTTCTCTGATATGTTCTTATATGATATTTAAAGCTACTAGGTCAATTCCGTAGGATAATTTTGGCAAACCTCAAACATAGATGTTCAAATTAAAATCATATCTACAAAATTTCATTGTGGTTTATTAAGCGTGAGCTTCCACGAAAACAATTTTCTTAAATTAAAATTACTTACTACGGGTTTTCTTATGAAATTAACCCTCTGGGTGGCTTTTTTATTTATTCACAAATTAAGGGAATACAATAAATTCTTATAATTTGGTACATGCGGACAAAATTCTGACTTTCATGCATTCATTTCCTCTCCTATTATATGTTACCACCGATAGGTAAGTGAGTCGAATCACTAAGAGACTCTAACCCGCTATCGCCCTAGACGAATGGTTTCGGAAATGGAGAATCGAGGTGAATCCCGACAAAAGCCCGTTCTCTGTACCTCTGGCCGCCCTCCGCAGCCATCTCCCATCTCACTCTTCGGTCGTGCCATTCCCTGGCAAAACAAGACCAAATATCTCGGTGTGACCCTGAATAGGCGTTTGAACTTCCGCGATCACACCAAAATAGTTAGAGACCGAGCCGCTTTTGTCCTCGGTCATCTTTATCCCATGATAGGCAAGTACAGTAAGACGTCGCTTAGAAATAAGCTGAATCTTTACAAAACTTTCATCCGCCCCATACTAGCTTATGCTAGCATAGTCTTTGCGTTATCCAAGCGCAATCTCCATAAACTTCAGACCCCCCAAAAAACGCTTTCTCAGAGCGGCCTCCGGAGCCTCTTGGTGCGTCCGCAATGTTAACCTACACAGAGATTTCGAACTCCCCACGATTCCCCAATATTTCAAAGAAGAATGCTCCTCCAGAGTCTCGCCCCAAAAAGCCCGGTGAAGCAGTAATGGCTGCAACAGCCAACTGCATTGTCAGATAAGAAAAAAAAAAAAATTATAATGACAACTATTCTCCGTTTACTATATTTTTTTTCGTGTCTCATTCACTGGTGCTACTTTAATAACGTAAGCGACATCGAGTGGTGTCATCTAGTTGGGCCGCTCTCGGTTTCTCGGGTGCCCTGGGCGCCTCAAACGACATACAAAATTTATTGTTATTGGCTTGGGTGCACTACACGCATCTACACTTCGCGGCTATCACGACGTACGGCTTTATCGGTCCGGTGCACTATTCTATAAACGAAATGACTTTATTCCCTTTTGCTTTTTTTATTGCCTTTCAATAAATTTGTTATGTTTTTGATTTGTTTAATGGCTGGTAACTTGGTTATTGTTGATAAGCTAAGTGAAAATAGATTAGCGGGTCAGTGATCAAATTAGTAGACAGTATACATCATACAATAGTCACTAAAACTCTACTACAATAGTGTTTATTTTAACTAGGTATGGAAAATAACAAAGTATGAATATTTCTGCCAATTATGGATTCGTTTAGTTTTTTGACAGTCACTTAAATTCATATTTTATGATACCAGCTGTAGAGATCAATGTAGGGGATTTATAGCACGTGTTCCTAAATTCGAAACAGCATACTGGCCAGTACGGTGTGACGTGATATTTCGGAACAGTTCAGCAGTATGACGTTAAATAATGACGTCACACCGTACTGGCCAGTATGCTGGTACACGTGCATAATATCAGGTGTAAGCGACATGTGTCGCAAATGATATCTTTTTTTCTAGAAACTTTTTTGCGAACATTCTGGACTTTAAATCATATTTAATACCTTAATGATTCGACATAGTTCTAGTAGTCTTTTTGTTCATTCACGATGTACTTAGGTATGACAAGCAGATTTACTTTATTGGTAGGCACTGGGACAACAGGGACAGAAATGGACATAGGATAGATATTAGTTTTCGATTAAAAGTTCCTTTAGGAATCCCACAGCGATAACCAAATTTTAAGAAATTAATATCTTAGAGATCGAGTTTGTCAAGAATATAATTATAATAGTTATTATTCTACTATTACTTTTAAGAAGAAGGAGAAGAAGAAACACATTCATTTTACTAATAAACATACACTACAAGATACGAGATACATTTATATATATATAAATAATAGAGCTCATAAAAATTTCTAAAATGTACATTCTATCAGAAGTGTTCTATATACATTTATACACCAAATAGGTATATATCCTCCTTACAACGAGCAAAGCAATGCTTTTCAGTGAGACTCTAAAAAAAAGAAGAGAGACTCAGTCACTACCAAAGAGCAAAAACAAATGAGTACCTAGTCATATTATAATTCTAAAGTCCCCGTCACGAGAAGCTATAGGTATAAATATTAAATATCGGAGTGTTCTTAAATATCTGTATTCCTTCACACCAGTCACATCATATGAGGATATTTCACGATTCAAATGGTGCGCCCGTTATGCTGCATAAAAATAAAAAATCATAATTGGCATATTTAGTATATGCAACTTTGTTTTTAGTAGCTTTATTGACTTATTTATATTTTCGTTCCAATACAAATTGTATATCTACTTCTTAGTTTAACAAAGTTTGTATAATTCTTTTAAATAGTGGAGTTTCTTGGCTGCTCATTTCAGCGGAAAATAAAATTTAAACAGTATTGACAAGTGTTCTTTGAAACTTACTTGAATAAATATTGTTTGATAAATAGAGGCTTAATCGAGCTTTGCTCGTGAATTTATGATACCTAATTCCAAACAGCATCTTTATCAGTCAGTCGAGCTTTCCCAGAGTCGGTGATACTTTTCAATCGGTTCATCGTCCCAGAAATCCCCATAAGCCAAGCCATCGAAATCATTAAGGGGCATATAGCAGATAACTAGCATATCTAATGACGGCGCTAGTGGGCTGTAAGAGGGCCCTTAAAATCGTTTTTTTGGTTCGCGATTACATACATATAAAATACATACAAACACTGCTTTCATATTATAAAATTTAACAACTAAAGTATTTCGTTGTTACAATTTTTCATATTCATTACGTTTGCTCGGCGCGGCGGGTATCTACACATGATATCATTCGCAAACAAAATTTTATTCTCATGCAAATTGAGTGAGCAATCATAACATAAATTCTGTATCATAATCCAATCCGAGGCACTTTATTACGAAGGTCAATAAAGTAATGTTGCAGATCTTTCCAGATCGTAACACTTTTATGGATATTTTCTGTCTTCCCAGAGTTAAGCAGCATCGTCCTTTTACATCCGAGACGCATATTAAAAAGCTCTTTTTGCAATCAAATAACAAGTACCTACTAACTCAAATGGTTAAAAAACACTGTTTATATTATTAGGGTTCCGTAGCTAAATGACAAAAACGGAACCCTTAAAATGTCGTCATGTTCGTTTGTCCATATGTGTTCACACTCTGAAGAAATTTTACAGGTATGCCTTTTGTGAAGCGCCACACAGTTCAGGAATAAATAAAAAAAAAAGAAAGCACTCCATTTATATCTAATAAGGAATGTTGACCTCCCATTCCCCCTAATGACATCTTTAACTGTTTAACGGTCTGTATCTATAGGTATATGCGCTTCCCTGGTTGCCTCTAGAGAACCTTTCTGCCCCATCAGCTTTCTCGGTTCGAAGAGTGATTTGGCATACCCTTTGCCTCTTCAGCTTGCTAACTGTTTAAGATTTGTAGTAGGTATTTATTATGGTATGTTAATATGATTTACAGCGAAAAGTTAAAGTAAACTTGCATGTTATATTACGATATAAACGATTTAGGTACAATTTACAGCAAAAAGTTAAAACTATTAACAATTAACAGCGAAAAGTTAAAATAAACTTGTACTTTGCATTAAACGTCAGTTAAATTATTAAAAAATATCAAACGGAAATTATAAATAATCTTGTACGTTGTAATAAACTCCAGTTGAATTTATTAACAATTAACAGCGAAAATATTAAATGAACTTGTACGTTGTATATTAATTTCGGTTAAATTAATAACAATTCACAGCAAAAAAATTAAATCAACTTATAAGTTGCAATAAAAGTCAGTAAACTTATTAATAATTAACAGCGGAAAGTTGAAATAAACTTGTACGTTACATTAAATGATGATTCAAACGATTAACGGCGAAAAGTTATAAACTTTTACGTTGTAGAAAACAACAAAATAGTTAATGATAACCCTGCAAGTACAAAACCTGTAAAAGGTACTTTAACACACTTGGGCAATGTGACAAACGAATAAAAAGAAAAAGCAAAAGAAGAAACGAGATGTATCGTAGGTTCCCATAAAACCATGAGCAGATTGAAATAATGTAAGCACATTAGGTTATCGGTCAAATTATCTGGTTGTGTGCTACAATATTTATTTGTTTCTCACTCAAGACGGGTCCCAGTGATTGTGGGCAGAGTGTCCTCTCCCAATTAGGTGGTTATTGACGTTTTACTGCTATCGAGTCGATCTCGAAACGGTGTGCCGTATTCATAGTCAAGGAAAATTATCATGTTAAATTAAGAACAACGATTTGTGAAAGTTTTAGGACGGTTAGTTTTTAAAAGTACTTTAAAAACATTATTTTTAAACAAATTTAAGTTTGATAAAATAGATTAACGTAATAAAGAGAAAGTCTTATAATTACAGATCATCAAACGTAAATAAAAAAATGATAAATATTAATATTTTCGACATGTAGAACATAACACACCAATATAGCGTTATCATTGCATTATCATGTATTTAATTATTATGTGCGTTTTAATTATAAGTTAAGCCAATAAGGTACTTTAATGTGATCTCATTACGTTTGCATTACGTTATCAAACATAAATTTGAATAATATATAAAATATCTACATTTTTTGTTAATTTTATTCTTATCTTATTTCTTTAAGCAAATCAGTCAAATTACGAGCATTGTGACAAGCAGAGACAATTACCTCAAGCCTTATGATTACAATATAATTATGTTTTATTTTAAAATTATATTGTCCCTATATTATTATATTATTAAATTATCCTGATCTTAAAGGACATAAAGATTTTCCATGCTATAGATACGAACTTACACTGTGACTGGGCCTAAAGTCGATATTTATCCCAAAAAGGGAAGCTGTTAATAGAGTCATTCAACGTTACCGGTGGAATTATCTACAAAGAGAGAAGTCGGGCTGAAGCCGGTCGGAAATATAAATTTATTTGGTGGTAGACACTGCGACACGGGCGCTCGAGCCTCTATCGGACCGCGTAATCTTGAACATTGGCGTTAAAGAATTTAAATTATACACTGATACAAATGAACGGGCAACTCCACCTTATTTATTGCCTTAATCCAAATTATATCTACTAGGCTTTTTAGATTTTGATAACAATGTCACGTGATCTTCTCCAATAATGTAGATCCCCAGTCCAATTATTAAAATATTATAAGCTTAGATGTTATAGCTCTTAGAATAGCACTAAGCCTTCCATTAATTGCATGTATCGTTCGACTGTATTAGGTTTTAAACTTTTTACCAATTATCTTTTTAGTTGTAGGTGTATTGATGTTTTTTAGAGTTTCGTAAATCAAGACATAAATTAACAGGGAAATTTGTGTTAAACCAGTATAATTCTAATGTTTGGTTCATTCAAATTGTAAATTAGTAACAAAACTAAGTAAATTGTTTAGTTTAATTCTTTTGTATTTAATTTATATTTTAGCCAAATTACTTGGTGATTATAGAATATTAACTAAAAACTAGAAGGTTCTGTTTGGTTGTGATTTTATTGTAAGGTCTTCCTTCCAATATCAATACATTATACCGACGCGTAACTCAAATCCATAGTCATTCGAGCGCTTGTTATTTCAAAATCAGGCAACCTTTATATCAAGAATGGCGCATGCATTTTATCAAGTAGACAGACGGACGACATTGTTGGAGGCACAGAAAGCCACTGGCCGCAAGCAGCTTAAAACTGGCCATTGTGGACACATGAGAAGGCAATAACAGAAGACATTTAGTTATAGGCCGGACAGGCATAATAATATAACGTTCTTAAATATATAAAAAAAAAAAATACCCACTAGACTATGCCGGCGGCTCCGCCCGCTCTGAATTCGGTTATCGACGTGGAACTCCTTAATTATATCTTAATTATACTAATGAAGTTTGCTAGAGCAAGCTATAGCTACATGTTTTGTTCTTAAAACTCTGTTACAGTTATTCTCGCGGGAACTTTTGAATTTTTGAGGATAAAAAGTAGCCTATATGCTATTCCAGGACCTAACCAATATTTATGTCAAATTTCATCCCGATACGTCCAGTGGTTAAAGCGTGATTGAGTAACAAAAATCCATCCAGATATAAAAACTTTCACATTTATAATATTAGTAGGATACGTTTTCTTAAAATTTGTTTCACGACAATGCATTTGAGGGAATGTCCGAAGCAAAAGCTAAGAAACAAAATTTATTACAACTTTCCTTACCGTACGTATACCTAATTTAACTATGTTACTATAGACCAGAATAGATTCAAAGTAAAATGGCTAAGACGCTTAGACAGCCTGCCTGACACATAGATATGACAAAAATATAAAGTTTTCTAGGATCGCGATCGCGTAGAATTTCTGAATAAGAAGAAGTGTCTCCAATTCTTTCGAATTCTTAATTTTTTTTCTTTTTGTTTGTTTTTTATTATTTTTTAGCAAAACTGGCATTCTAACACATACACACATCAAAAGAAGTTTTCGTTCACTTAGAAAAACTGAAAGAATACCTTTTTGGGGTTCCGTATCTGAAGGGTAATTAGGAACCCTATTACTAAAGCTCCGCTGTCCGTCCGTCCGTCCGTCTGTAACCAGGCTGTATCTCATGAACCGTGATAGTTAGTTGAAATTTTCACAGAAGACGTATTTCTGTTGCCGCTATAACAACATAAAATAACAAAATAAAATAAAATAAATATTTAAGGGGGCTCCCATACAACAATTTATAATAATTAATTTTAATAATAATTGTAATAATTTTTTTGGCTCGATTTTGCTTGATATTGATATCAGCAAGAGGTGGACGCTTCGCGCGTCCGGTTATTAAGTTAATGATGTGCTTTATACGCCTAAACCCCGTAATGGGACCTTGCGCGTGCGAGGGGTTAAAATATGCACAGAATATTTAGTTATATAGTCACTTTAAAAATCAATAATTAAATTAAAATAAAACAAATATTTAAGGGGGGCTCCCATAAAACAAACGTGATTTTTTTGCCATTTTTATAGATAATGGTACGGAACCCTTCGTGCGCGAGTCCGACTCGCACTTGGCCAATTTTTTTTTTTTTTTATCTTTAAGCATTTGTTCCTTGTTTAAAAATATGCCATTAAAATTAAAAATCGTAAAACTTTCCTTGTTTTTGGTACGGTACGTAAAAAAAAGGGAACTTTGTTTAAATGATTTTTAGGGGTTCCGTACCTCAAAAAGAAAATAAAATATATATTCAATTTACGCAGTCCGTTTGTATGTCTGTCAAGACCTTTTTTCTCAGAAATGCGTGAAGGTATCAAGTTGAAATGATTACCAAACACTAAGGTCTGTGGTCACTTGAAAATCAAGCTGCTACGCCACACAATAAAAAATACGGCCATTTTTGTAGCTTATTTTGACATTCACAAATAACACAAATAAATGAAAACCTTGGTATACTTCCCGGTATCCTAGAATCAAAAAAAAATCACACAAAGCAAGATCTTACATCACAAATATAGGAAAAAATCTGACATTTGTTAATTTATTGTTATGACACATAAAAAAACCTCTGACAAGACCCTTTTACTCAAGAACGCGTAAAGGTATCAAGTTGAAATTAATATCAAACACTAAAGTCTGCGGTCACTTAAAGTTGAAAAAAACCAAGCTTCTAATTCAATGCAATAAAATAATATATATTGTTTTTGTTGCATATTGTGACACAAATAAATCGAAATCTATGGGGTACTTCCCGTTGACCTAGAATCATGAAATTTGGCAAAAAGCAATGCCATGTAGCGCACATAAAGTAAAAAATCTGAAAACCGTAAATTTGTTACATCACATAAAAATATTACTCTTGCGATCGTAAACTTATTTGCATTTGGTAAACTAACCGCGACCTATGTCGATGTATTGGGACAACAGTAGTCCAATGGTCAAGTTAAGTTTGTGCAGACTCGCACTAGACCAGTTCTTTGTATATTTTATCATAACCATAAAATATCTTAAGTTTTCCAAGTGAACGCAACCTTTTTTTAGATGTGTGTATATTGTGAAAGTTTTAGCCGATCATCTTTAGACGTTAGACGGACAGACGGTCTGGCTTAGTAATAGCAGGAAAAATACGGTCCTCTTGGCATACCATGAGGACGGAACACAAGCAATATAAAATAGAAGAAATATTAAGTATAATATTTTTTGCTTGCTTGCCTCAGCTATAATAAGCCCCACTGTACTCTGCAGGTGCAAAGGTCTCTCCTTTTTTTTTTAGGTTTTAGGGTTCCGTACCTCGAAAGAAAAACTTCACTTTGTTGTCCGTCCGTCCGTCTGTCAAGACCTTTTTTCTCAGGAACGCGTGGAGGTATCTGTTGAATTTTTAATATTATAATTTTGCAAAAAAACATTAGCCATGATTGATCTAAATTAAATCGATCAAAATGTAAATTGATTGTAAGCGGTAACCTTTAAATTTGCATGCTGCCATACTATCCCCTCTTCTGTTTTTATTTTTCTTCATTAGTTCGTTTCTTGTCAAACATTCATTTCAGTCATCGTCGTTGTAAAGTGTAGTCGCTTCCAAGTGCTAAAAAAAAAACGGGTTGCACTCCGGGAGTGCCGGCAGAAGTGAAAACATACTCGCTATTTACTTCCCATCACTTCTTATCCATATTTATTTATTAAAAATAATAACTTTTGTTTATTTTTTTGACGTTTTATATTTGACAGCTCAATCTGTCATAGAATTTAAATCCCATACCCAACCTCCCTGTACTACTCATAATCGCCATATACTAAAAATAAACTAACCTAATGTAAAAAAAGGGGTGTTGTGTCCTGACGCGAGTTTAACAGTTTTTACCCATCACAAAAAAAGTGCACAACACCGCTAAAGAAGTTTTCACTTCAAAAATAAAATATAATAACAAATTTAAATATTATTTCATTCTTTTATTTCTGGCCCTTCACCTCCTACAGTATCAAGCTAAAATTTATATCAAATACTCAGGTCTACTGTCCCTTAGAGCTGTGAAAAAATCAAACTTTTAAGCCAACGCAATCAAGAGATACAGCCGTTTTTGCCGCTAATTTCCGCAAAATTTTCGAAACTCGCAAGGGAATCAAAACCCACAGGGTACTTCCCATGAACTCAAAATCTTGAAATTTGGTACGAAGTTAGATCTTATAGTACGGATAAAGGGAAAATTGCGAAAACCGTAAATTTTTAGTTACATCATATACTTAAAATATTTTTAATAATATCCGACAACATATAATAAGTTTACACGGAACACTCAGTGCGCAAGCCTGTTTTTTTTTTAATTAAAAGCTGTCACAGTGGGCTACAAATACAATAAAATGGTAAAGAAAACGATTTGCGACAGTTGGTATAGATCTGTATACTTATATGACGAAATACGACTGTGTAGTGATCGTTTATAGTAATCTTCATCAATAAAAACTATAACATTAATCAATGATCCACAGGACGTAATTCCAATTAGTAATATTTCAATTCTTCTTGCCGGGTACTAATAAACTGGCAAAGCTAATTCCGCATCGATTGAGCCTGAAGACACCATTAGTCTTGCTACTACAGTCATTGCGAGTAAAAATACATGTAAGAAATAGGTACAAGGTATATTTGTATATGTAGGCACTCATGCAATTAAATGCTTGCAACTATCACATTAATGACAGAGCAAAGAATACCAGCAGAACTTATTGCAAAAAGTTTCAAGCACGGTAGACTCCGAAATCCGAATGAAAAATGTATGCCAGAAGTCTTCTCTCTCGAGACCTGTGAAAGTATTTACATACATTTTACTCCCTAAATTAAGAGTACTTGATGCTTTTCGCAATAAGTTTTGACTTATTTACAGTAGCTGTTCAAGGATATAGAATGACATTCATTAAAAGTTTTATTGAACTGTATTAGATAGCGCTACTTTTACTTTAAATAACAGTAATAAAATAAGTTCAATAAAAAAATAACACCGCCTTCAGAACCCCACTAAAAATAAAATTGCAAGTAAATCCTTTTTTACAGTTTTCGTCCTTTCGAATACGAATACCAAAAATTTGCAATTTTCACAACCCAAGCCTACGCGCGAGGAAGTTTCTCTGAAACCGCACTGTACGCGACCATTTCAGTTTTAAATGATGAATCCCCTGCCAGTGGCGAGCTATGCGGTGGTAGAAAGTAGCAGTGGGCATCATTTCGAACAATTCCATAAAACATATCTCATTATACAAGTCTTTGAAGACACAAAGGGAGACGGGCTCAATACGGCAAGTGAGTTTAGGATGGTCAACAATTTTCCATCGTTAAAGGCCCAGCTGCTATCCTGAACTTGGGTCACTGATTAAAGGTGCTGCTACATACTTAATATAACTTTTAAAGTCAAAGTCCGGCTCCGTTGTTAGACCGTGCTCTTAGTGCTTAAAAATGCGTCTGCTAGGAGCTCTGCTTCATTTTCATAGGTACATTTATTGTGTAAAGCCAAATGAGCAAGTAAAACATAAAACTCACACTTAATCAGCACTCAGGTCCTTAGAAAGCTGCTGAACCTAATGCCAGTAAGTGTATTTTAATATACCCTATTTTAAGGGTTCGGTAGTCAACAAGGAACCCTTAAAGTTTCGCCATGTTCGTCCTTCTAGCGGTGTGTCCACCTGTCTGTCCGCGGCTTAGCTCAAAGATCATTAGAACTAGAATGCTGTAATTTATTCATTTATTTTTATTAATTAGGCCGGCAAAGTGTTAAAATATAATTAGAAAAAATATATTTTAGGGTGCCTACCTGCCTTCCCTACACGGAAAGAGGGGATAATTTTTTTTCTCGCATACCCAATAGTGTGCGATGTCGTTGGATAGCTCGATATATTGCGGGTGTGCGAAAACCATTTCGGATAAGTAAAAATGTCGTATAAATTCCATCAAAAGGTATTTAGATGAAGGTACTTGTATAAAACAAGTATTATTTATAAGTTTATGGACCATGTAACATTCCAGAATAATAAAATTATAACATTCTGAATATGACACTTATTCAATTCATAACAATATTAACGTTCTAATTCAGGCCGGAAATCAAACTTATAATATAGTTGCTTTATCGTAAAAACAGTTACACATATAATCTTGGAGTGATCATAGTGTGTGTAAGCTCTAAAGTATAACAACATATAATAGAAACCGGCCAAGTGTGAGACAGGTCGAGCCATTTACTATCTTAAGTAACCGTTACTGCGCCATCTAGTAATTATTAAGCGAATATGTTACTTGTTTGATGGAAACAATATTCAAAGTTATGCAACGTCGGGGTTTGGTCAGTAATTGGATGAGTGACCGCTTAGCGGCGCACTTGTTTTTGTTTGTGTTTGTAAATTACATAAATGGTGTTAGGTACGGATCCCTCGGTGCGCGAGTCCGACTCGCACTTGGCCGGATTTTTCTCACTTAATTAAATTTTTGCTCAAAATCAAGAAAACTATGATCATAGCTAGGTCATGGCAATAAAAATGGCAAAATGCACAATAAGACAAAACCGGAGAGATTGAACTAAACTACTAACCTAGTGGCCTTCTTTATTTGAGCCTCAATCATATTTTTTTTGGTTTTTTGAATTAACTTAATAAGACAAGTAAGATTAAATAGGGTGTACGACTCCTAATAGAAAATAGGCTTCCCCAAACTGCCACGCAAATTCAAATTGTCTAAATGCAATACGAATAAACAGACAAACGGATATGAAGAAACTATTGGGATTATTTTTCTATTATTAAATGCCTATGGAACCTTAAATAATGACTTAAAACATATTTTACTTAATTTAAGTAAATAAAACATTAAACGGTCTTTATTTTTAACTAAGTATTATTATATTTGAATACCATTTTAAACATAAAAACAATTAAAATATTTAAGTCAAGCAATCACTTTTCATGATATCAAATCTCATTTTTCGTTTTTCTTCTAAAGTTTTTTTTAGGTCATCAATCTCTTTGGGAGTGTTAGTCATTTTGTTGAGATTTAACTTTTTGTTCTGTTTCTTTAAAATAGCTCGCTCTGCCATAAATGTTTTTATATTATCCTTTGCGGCTTCTAGCTCTAATTTGATGCTTGTGTTTTGTTTGCGGATATTTTCTCTTTTGCTATCCAGTTCTTCTTTTAGTTTTATTTTCATCGTATTTATTCTTTCATGTAGTTCAGCTAATGACATTTCACACAAGGATCCTATCCCCGACGTGTCAGTCAAGTCAATTATTTTTGGAATTTTTGCTTTCTTTGCTATCATGGCTAGTATTTTAATTTCTTTTATCATGTTTATTTTAAATTCTAGTTCTTCTTGCTTTATTTTAAGGGAATTAGCTAACCTTATTTCGGATTCTTTTTTCATGGCTTCAACGGCCTCTTTTCTTTTCAAAACACAATCATTCTTAACTTGAATCGCATTAACTTCTGCTATTGAAAGTCGTTCAAATTGTTTTCTATTTTTCTCAATTTCATTTTTCTTCCACTTCTCTATTTCTTCATACCATGTTTCTTTTTCTTTTAAAAAATCCTCATATTTGCCTTTATTAAAATCACGATGTTTTTTCTTTGCCAATATAGCCTCCTCGTAAGAGATCTGACCCAACAAATGTTTTTTTTCTACCTCGATCAATCTTTCCCTTTCTCTCTCCTGACGCTCGTATTGCTCTAATTCTTGGACCTTTGATGTATTTTTACAGTTTTTTATTACATCTAGAAGCCACTGTACCTCTTCTTCTTCTGTTAATTGTATTCTTTTATTAGTTCTTTTTATAGTAGCTACAGTCTCTTTAACGACAGGAATGTTACTTTTGGGTTTGAAGTCAAATTTTGGCTTTGGAAAAGGTTTTGTACAAATTTCATTTGCCTCTTTAATGCTTAAAATCTTTTTATAATAATCTTCTGATTTTTCTTGTGCATAGGGAAAATTATTATTCTTAACATTTTTCAATAAATGTAAAGCTTTCTGCTTGTTCTTTTCATACATGCGTTTAAGTCTTTTATCAATAGCACTTTTTGTAAGCATCTTTCTATTTTTGTCGTGTACCATAGAATTAGAGGGAGCTAATGGTAACGAAGGTTCACTTACATTTTTAACTTTACCTTTGCTACGATTAAGAACGTTTGGATGTTGAGGTATTACAGGTGCCTTTTTTTTACGTCTCTCAATCTTTTTCTCATATTCAGCGTATTTATAAGCCATTTCACTTATATAAGGTTGCCATTCAAAAAGAGGACAGATTATTTTTTCAGATATGAAATTTATATCATATCTTAACTGTGCCACTTGTGATATAAAACACAAAACTTCATTGTTACTCAGAAAGTTTGTAAACACCTTTAATAAAGGTCTACTCAAATTAAAAATACATTTGTAAAGTATATCCATAGTTTTTGAGTGAATCTGAAAAGTTACAGCGTGTAAGATAATTTCGAAGTAATCTCGTTCCTCCTCTGATAGTTCTTGAGATACATTCGAAGACATATCTCTGAGGAATGCTTCATGTTTTTGTATACTCAAAAAAGTTTCTGCTGTCCAGGACAGCTTCGTGTCATCTGTACCTTCTGGATACTTTTCAATATAGTTTTTTATATATTCGTATGGAGATATATCATCAGTCACTCTATAGTTACATATAATATCTCTTATTACTTTCACGTTAGCAGACGTATAGAAGTAAACCATTTTAAGTAATATCTAAAATATTGAAACAGGTTGAAAACATGACACAGAGTGTAAAATTGACAAATAATTTTCGTTAACATTTTAATTTTTATATAAATTTACCTGCCAATGATTCTTGGATATAAAATCTACATAGAATGAATCTGTCTGAATTTTTATTTCTGCACAACCCATTGAATAAAGATCGCATATGTTCGAATCGAATCGTCGAATGACTATAGCCGTATTTTTAATTAGACGATATCAACTGACGTTTATTTTGTTTTCAGTTTTTGATGAAACAGTACTAGCTAGTGTCAGTTGGCTTCGTCTAATTAAAAATACGACTATAGCACTCTAACAAAATAAAAATACATAATATTAGAAATTATTAACTTTAATTTTTCCGCTACTTGTCTATGTTAAGACCTTCCTTCGTGAAAATATTGTAGGTCAGAAAAAAGTAGAAACCTATACATTTTAATCATTAAAAATTCAAAATCCACACTGGTCACTTAAATACCCGCGCTCATATCTGCGTAGAGAAGTAGTATTGATTAGCGAAGAAAATTCTGAAATTAGACCAGGAGGTGTACAGAATTCATAAAACAAATTCTTTGCAGCTGTAGTCTAAACAATGGCGTAGTGAGATTTTAAGGGTTCCATAACCGAATGGCGGCAATGGTTACTAAGCTTACTCTGTATTACTCTCTATCGACTTGTTAGATTGACAGACATGTATTATCGGACAACCAGACTAAAAAAAATTATACAGAATATGATTTATTTTGGGGAATTCCTCATAAATAAACCAAATAAAAAAAAAATTAAGGGTTTATTTACAAGAAACAAGGTTTTGTGTAAAATATAGTATAACTTCTATTTTAGAATAACAAATAATAAAAACGGGGCAAATGAGAGTCGGTATTGTGTATTATCTCGTGGTATAGAACCCTCGCCGGTGCGAGAGTCTAACCCGGTATTTTATTGCAATTAACAATTAATTAGTTGTTAATTATGGCTATCGCATGACTGATAATTAAAACATGTTAACTGAAACAATTGAAAATAAATTAATCCTTAATTGCGACTGTTTATATGCGACTTAAAAATTCAGATAGTCGAACAGCCACTAATTTGCTAACGCACTTGTCACTCTCAATCACTCGGAGAAAGGAGGCTTAGGTCTCCTTTCTTTAAGTAGAGGCCTGTGCCCCAGTAGTAGAGATAAACAACCGAAAGTAAATGCTACAATCTCAGCTTCCCATATTAGATTTCTGTCACTCATCCGCCGTCAAATGAAGGGTATTTAATTAGGTAGCCAGTCTGTTTTCGCCGGCCCTGTCATTAATCAATCATTCAGACTAGTGGCTATTATTCGACACCTCGGGCGTACAAGCGGCGCGGCAGTTCAGATATTCACAAAATGCAAGTCACATGAGGCCTCTTAAAATATAATAATCGTGTTAAACGCAATCATAAAAGCCATAAACGGAAAAGGAGGACTTTTAATAGGTTCCCGTCTTGTTAACGTTTGTCTATTGTTAGTTTGTAAGTAGCTGTCGTGTGGATTGATTGTCATGGATTCTTTTCTGCTATCAATGTGGAATTAACATTTTTTCTGTAATAGGTATGGAAATAATTTTGTTAAATTATATGTTTTATGAGCAAAGGAAAATCAGACAATTCTTTTGTATACATTTTGATTGTTTTAGGATTTGTCACAAACCAATTCAGAGGCTTTTATATATGTTTGACTTGAGAACTCTGACATCGAGTGGCCATGTTCATTAGCTCAACAACATCCGTCTATCGGCCCAATGCGAATATTTGTAACTTAACCACGCCTAACTACTGAATAAACTTTAATGATATTTTAACAAACAATTTCTTTGTTTACTATTAAATTTTTTACTGTACAATACAATACATTTTAGCACATAATCAAAACAAAACTTATATGTACAAAGGCTAGCTTATCCCTTAAAACAGCAATCCTAAGTGTGTAAGAGATAATACACATAGAAAAGTAGTATTTTAATTAATCAGTGTAATTACCTATATGTAAGTTACCGCTACTTTGTATGATTTGACAAAACCTAAATTATTGTAATCATTGAACCATTAGAAATTTTTAACGTACCTTTTCTAACGAAGGAATCGGTGGCTTATTGATCAAAAGATAATAATATAGTTAGTCTCAATTAAAGAGCCTGGTTTGAACAACACAAATCAATTTCAATACTTGTAATATGAGCTGTCAGTTCATGTCAAATTACAATCCCTAATTAACAACGGGACCCGTCTTTCTCACGTTTTACAATTGACTACTAAAAAGATATACGATGAGATCGAGTACAATTGTTACTTTAAGTTAGGAAATCTGGCATTCAAATTTTATAAGTTAATAGAAATATTGACTTTTTTTCTCAGAGCAAAGCAAAGAAATGAAGAAGGTAGTAGTCCTTTGTGGCAAGCAAGAATATGTTGTCCAAAATGTGCACGTTTTTTTCATAATACCTGAACTAGTTTTACAAAATTCTGATATTCGCATGTAAAGTCAAGAAGGAGTAACTCAAGAAGATCCTTTAGTAATGCCATTGTTTGCTATTTTACTGCAAAAAATCAGTGACACTGTACAATGCTGGTATGAAGATAATTCTTCGGCATAAGGACATATGAAGGTTTGAGACTTTGGTGGGATCAATGAAACATATGCGGTCGTGATTCAAGCTATTTTCCTGAAGAAAGAAAATAAACTTTGACTGTAAATGAGTCTAATGTTTCTTTGGCACGGCATGCATTTCGTGATACCTGTGTCAATGTAATGTATTAGATGCAACATGTTTTCTTGGTGGGTTCATTGGAATTGGAAAAGGAAAATTATGTGTCTGAAAAAGTCGCTGGATGAGAAAATTTAGTTGAAAAACTTAGAAAATTCTCCAAAAACAGCTTATACTGCATTAACAGAAGCAGATCAATTTCAATGGTAATTTTTTACAACGAGTGATTAATGGTACTGAAGCGGTTTTTATTCCATTGAACAAAATGATAGACATTATCCTGAGCTCTTGGGTGGTGTAACGACCGAGGAGTACGCAATATTATTGTCATTACCTGTCAATAAAGGTGGTTTGGCCATAACAAATCCTTCAGTGATGATTGTGGTAAGAGTTAATGCTATCTTCACTCCAATTGTGATATCAGTTGATAGGATTTTCTGCTCTTTTTATTACAAAGTCCTCAATGTGCGTTTGTGGGAAAAGAAAGAAATAGAGGAATGAACTTTTAGGATTAGTAGATGGAGCAAAAATTTAAATTGCTTATATATTTTTTTGGGTTGTTTATCTTAATTTCCTTCTAATGTGTGATTACTTTTATAATAAATATATTTTGACCTTTAAAGGTATTATGTAAACTATTAAAGTTGAGTTTGTGATGAAATTTTTATTTTTTTATACCACTAAGGTGGCAAACATTTAGGTTTTAAAGTGTGAAAATAATGTAAATCCTTAAAAAATACGCAACTGTTTAAAACATGGTCAACATAGCTACATGCCAATTCCGAAAAACACCATATATACATAAATATATACATAATATATATATATATATATATATATATATATATATGAGAACTGTCAAAAACACATTAACTATTCATTGCAAGTGTTTTGACGTATAGCGTACGAACAGCTATTTAGTTAAACGTGTTTGCAGATCGGAAACAATTAGCAAGGTGAAATATAACAACAGCGATTTTCCTTCGCAATCATTGCAGATACACCTTGTTTCCGCAGGTGGTGTCGAACACAATACTCATCTTTCATCACAATGAGGTGGTATCACTTGCATAATTAATTAGTTAAGAAATTCGACGTAAGTACTCCCAAAATAAAATAAGACAGACACCCACAATTGTAGCGAAATTTAAAATTTCTGTACTTACCTACCACTTGCTCAGTTTGGTAGAAAACAAGGAAGTAATGAGTCTACCGAACCCGGTACAGTTAAGGTAATAGGCTGTATCTACCCTTTACACTTACTATTTTTGCAACCTATTTACCATAAAGAAGATGCGAAGTGACATCATAGGAGTAACTAATACCTCATATCTCCTCTCATATGTTGAGAATCAATGAATAAAACTGACTAGGTACTAAACCTTACTTAAACATTGAGGTTAGGGCTATGTTATGTTAGAGTGACGGCCGCTTAGCCTTTAGGATTTGTGAATTATTTTGAAGTCGCGGTTAAATGCAGATATAATAAAGAAGACGATATTATGTAAGTTACTGGACTGGGTCTGGCGATCGGGTCTGGCACCGCGGTCTTCTATCGAAGTTGCCATCTTACGGAGTGCCCGAGGGTTTGTGCAAATGGGTGGCTAGCTTTTTGTCCGGCAGACGCATACGAACTGTAGTTGACGGTAGTTGCTCTGATAGCATGGACATTAATGCTGGTGTCCCGCAAGGCTCTGTGCTGTCTCCTACGCTGTTTCTACTGCATATCAATGACATGTTGGACATCAACAACATACATTGCTATGCAGATGACAGTACTGGAGACACTTTTTACACGGGTCGTGCAAACATCCCTCGTTCCGTTGTGGAGGAAAACCGCGGAGAACTTGTGTCTCAAATCGAGACCACACTGTCCCAGGTCTCTGACTGGGGACGGGTAAACTTGGTCCGATTCAACCCTACAAAGACACAAGTGTGCGCGTTCACCGCTAAGAAAACTCCATTCACTGTGGTCCCACAATTCCAGAACACTCCCCTCTCCATCTCCAAGAGTATTGGGATCCTTGGTGTCGACATCTCCAGCGATGTTCAGTTCCGAGATCATTTACAAGATAAGGTAAAGCTGGCGTCCAAAAAACTTGGTGTACTCAACAGAGCGAAGCAGTACTTCACGTCGGGGCAAAGGTTGTTACTTTACAAGTCGCAAGTTCGGCCCCATATGGAGTACTGCTGCCATCTCTGGGCAGGTGCACCCGGATACCAGCTTGACCCTTTTGACTCGGTTCAACGACGGGCTGTGAGAATTGTCGACGATCCCAAACTCACTTGCGGTATCGAGCCCTTAAGTCTGAGGAGAGACTTTGCCTCACTGTGTGTGTTCTACCGCTTGTACAATGGGTTGTGTTCTGAGGAATTGTTCGAAATGATGCCCACGGCTACTTTCTACCATCGCACCGCTCGCCATCGGCAGGGAATTCATTCTCACACTTTAGAACCTAAATGGTCGCGTACAGTGCGGTTTCAGAGAAACTTCCTCCCGCGAACGCTTAAGTTGTGGAATGAGCTCCCTGCCAAGGTTTTCTGCAAGGACTACAGTATGGAGTTCTTCAAGAAAGAAGTTATTAGATTTCTGAAGGGTCGGCAACGCGCAAGTGATACCCCTGGTGTTGCAAGCGTCCATAGGCTACGGTGAGCGCTTACCATCGGGCGGGCCGTAGGCTTGTTTGCCACCTTAGTGGTATAAAAAAAAAAAAAAAAAAAAAAAACTGGTTTTTATTATTTGTTGTATTACTATAGGGCTACGATGACCGCTTACTATTAGGTGGACCGCAAGCTTGTTTGCCACCATAGTGGCGATTTTTCTCTGCAGATTGAGTGCGGCTGTGCAGTTGCAAATGACCCTCACCGCCTTTTTATTGTTTTTTTTTTAGGGTTCCGTGCCCAAAGGGTAATTAGCGGAACCCTAATACTAAGACTCCTCTGTCCCTCCATCTATCACCAGGCTGTATCTTATGAACCGTGATAATTAGATAGTTGCAATTTTCACAAAAGATGTAGGTATATCTGTTCCCGCTATAACAATAAATACTAAAAAACAGAAAAAGAAAAAATATTTAAGAGGGCTCCCATACAACAATTGTAATTTTTTTGCTCGTTTATGCTTGATATTGATAACGGCAACAGGTAGACCCTTAAAATATTCAGAGAATATTTAGTTATATAGTCACTTTGAAAATAAATAATTAAATAAAATAAAACAAATATTTGATTATTTGGGTGGTTCTATACAACAAACGTGATTTTTTTGCCGTTTTTATCGAAAATGGTACAGAACCCTTCGTGCGCGCGTCCGACTCGCACTTGGCCGATTATTTGTTTCTGTAATTAATGATAGTTATTTATAATTAAGTATTATGTTATACATCATTACGGGTAGGCACACATAAAAATGGTAATGTGAACGACCAGAGACATAACAATATACTTTCTACGACGATGCTTATTAAACTATAAAAAATATTAAAAAAAAAAAACCAAATAAGATCCTGACTTAAGGATGAAACGCATATCCCATATTAAAAATACACAGTTAATAAAATATGATCACATGCTTTTACAAAACACATTCAGCAAAGATATTTTGTTACAATGAAAAGTCAATGACTATTACTAACAATAAGCCAATTCAGAAGGAACGAAAGCTTATTACCATGGCCCACCTCAGGAGATGATTAATCAATCAATCTTTAAATTACGAAACCAGTTACAAAGGATCTATGAAAATATTTATGAGTGTTTATGTGTGCTCGCTACTATGTAGCAGAATCATTATTTTCTATTTAATGGACAACACGTAATTAGAAGCCACTGTCTAGGTACCAATATTAACTTTATTATCTAGCTAAATTTATATTTGAAGTTTATTAGTGATTAAAATTCAAAAGTTAGAGGTTCAAAACTAAAATTAAAGATAAAAATATAGACAAAACTGTGAAGAACCTACGTATAATTTCAACGCCATAAGATGTTATTGCGAATATTTTACAGAAAGATAATGTTTTTGATAGTTTTCGGTAAAATGCCTGAGTTTTTATTTGTGCATGTCTAATTCTGACATACTGACACATATATTATCCATTCTTTTGCTAATATAAAAAAGCTAAATAATTTGTTTTTGTTTTTTTTTTTGTTTGAACGCGCTTATCTAACTACAACTAGGACTGGACTCCAAAAAAGGAAGAGGTTCTCAATTCGTCGAAATCTTTTTTAACATTAAAGGCTATTTGAAGCTACAGCGCAAAAGCAACGAAAAGGGTAGAAAACGTCTACCAGCTAGTGTATGTACATTTAGTGGATGAATGATTTATTTTGTGTAAGTAAGAAAGTGGGTGAGTGAGTGAGTGAGTGAGTGAGTATTATACCCTTGATGAATGAAAGGCAAACCATATATTGGTCAAGTTCAACTCAAAAATAGTAACTTATATTTGTAAAGAAATTTATTATGTATACGATGGCAAAAGTTTGCCAAAACAATCGGGCCAAATCTTAGAAAAAAGTTTATGACATTTTCCGCGGTAACGAGTCTAAGCGTTTCGCCAAACTAAGATATAAGTACAGTATTATATTTACACATGAATCTGGAGAAATGATATGCAATAATGCGAAACCTAGTCTCCACATCGAAGAAAAACCTTTTCCGTGTCAGTGAATAGATTAGATTAGATGAATAGATTTAAAAGTTACAGATATTTTTCTTCGTTACCTGCACTTATTCAATAAATAAAACATTGTAGGTAAAAACCCGAGTATTTTCTGTGGTTTGATGACCACGAATGTTATTTATTTGTTTAGTAATTTATTTAAGGTTAGTTACTGTTTTATTGAGAGCATTAAATCAAGTTCCAATAAGGCAGCCATTCATGTTTATTTTTACGAAGTTTCTGCTTGGTATGTCCAATAAATTATTATCCTGGGTCAGTTTTATCACGGGTAACATTTACCAAACGTTAATAGACGTGCCTTTATCAATACTATTGATATGCTTTTATTAATATATTATATTTATTAATAAATAATAATAATAACTTTGCAATTCCGCTGTGTACTTCTCTAGCATATTTAAAAGAATTAGCGTTGTTTTTATTACACAATGTTTTTTTTACTTTGTGCCTGATATTGTTTACTATAGACAGTAAAAGTAGTTACGTCAATTTGGGTGTTCCTTATTTACTTCAATCGGTGAATTTACTTCCTGATTTTTTAATAGAAAAAGGCCCTCCCCCCATTTTAACACCTTGAAGTTTACTTAAAAACATTTTTTTAGGAAGGAAAATTGGAAGTTCTGAATGCAAACTAAGTATTAGGGTTCGCCGAGCAAAGATTTATCCAAATCCATACTTTATGTATTTGTGAAAGACTGTTTGTTATTGCGAACAATTGAGTTTATTTATTAATACGGAGTTAAAGGGAAGGATAAGGACAAACGTAGTATTTTTTTGGGAGTTCCCACGGGAATAGATTGTTTCAGGAATGATATCGCGCGGCACTAAAAATACCTTTGCGTTGCAACGGAGCAAAACGGAGCAAAAAAAGGATTTTTGACAATACTAACTTCCGCGGGTGAATGCTAATATTTATTGTAAAACTTACGGGAAGTCACGCAAACAAGTAATGTTATAAATCTGTACATAAATAAGAAATGCTTATAGAGTTCCGTACCTCAAGAGAGAGAAACGAAACCCTATGTGGGATTACTCAGTTGTTTGTCTTTCTGTATGTCACAGGAATTTATTGAAAAACCATTTGACAAAGAAAAATCTATTATAAATACGTCTATAGACGACGAGTGAAGCATTTTGATAGAAGCAAGGTTGTAAACATAACTTGTACATTATGGAATGTAATATTTTGTTCATTTCGAAGCTTATCCCTACTAGCCTTTTTGTTTTCACAAAGTGCTCAAACTTGCTTGGTTTTATTGATTGACAAGCGCAGACTTCGATTAAATTCTCGCGACTCGGCACGCAGGCATTAGCTTTACACAGACTAAAAATAATTATATATCTCCCACCTTACCTTTGTTTTTTAGCAATAAACTTTAAATAACAAAGGGTAATGGCCATCAAGTTGACAGGAAAGCTAATTCTAGTTATATCACTAAGAACAACATAAAAAAGAGTAACTTAACGCCTTTACTTGCAATTTAATGTAAATATTCTGTAAATGACATTGATATGGTCTTAATAGGACTCGTTTTTCAACTACAACGTATATTAATTTTGGTAATTTATTAAGTCGGAATGCTGATAAAGCTGGCTTCCTAGTATGGGTATAAATCTTTTTGTTTTTTTTTTGTTGAACCCAAAAAAATGTGTGATCGTGACGAATCATTCACGTGTAATTGGGTTCAGCAGCTTCGTGCAACATATGAGTTCTATTTTAAAAAGGTTTTATGAGGAACATAAATGCTTTACTGTGATTTATATATTCTCTACATTTATATAGATACATGTAAATCTTTAGTAACTGTAAAGGTAGCAACTGGTCTTTTTTGTATTAATTTCAAACATTTGTGTAGTAAAATATTCGAAATATTGCTTTAATTTATTTTTCAAAAAATACACATGCCTAAATATATTAGTAACTACAAATTTTTAATTTGATTTAAATACATATGAAATTAGACATACTGATTTTTCTTTGTCTAACACACATAAACAATACCTAGTAAATTTATGTATCTTCCTAAGCTTTTCCTAAAGGTTTTTAGGAGACTCAATTTTTTCGTAAAGATATTAAGAACAAATATCTGCTACTAAAATTATGAATTTTGAATCTCAAATTGTTTTAGTATTACTTAAGTAATACATTTCAATATTTTAAAATTTATTCTGAACTAATTTCTATTTGAATTGGCTATAATGTAATAAAATATTTTATAATTATCGGCAAAAAATTATCCTAGCTACACTGATGATCAATAATAACCAATCACTTACCTTCATAAACGACGATATTTCAGAAACTAGTAAATATAGCTTCATGGAACAAAAAGTAAGGTGATTAAATACGCTTCAATGTTCCTTTGACTTCATAGACCTATCGTAAGTTGTTTAGGAAATATTCGTCGGTGACTTGTTATTTTTTATGGTTTAGGAATTTTATTTTCTCAAAAGAATTTATAAAAATCACTTATAGAGAAAACACAAGTTTAAATATTAACAAAAAATTTAGCCGGAGATCATAGAGCTGTCAAAAACACTTAAATATTTGATGTTTCATAGATAGTGGTTGTTTTCTTTTTTTTTTTTCTCTGAACTGACTATGCAGTTGGCTGTTGCAGCCATTACTGCTTCACCGGGCTTTTTTGGGCGAGTCTCTGAAGGAGCTTTAGCCCGTATAGCACCCAACGCTCAAGGGCTCCCCGCGGGGGAAGCCTCGGCTTAGGTTGTCGCTTTCGGGGGCGTGCCTTCGGACGGCGTGAGTCTTGAACCCGTAGGTGAGTCTCCGCCAGGATAGGGTGCTGTTGCGATTAAGTGCGGGCGAGAAGCGCCCCGGCATTCTTTGATACCTCGTGTAACCGTTCGGGCGCCGACGAACCCGGGGACGTCGGCGTCGTGTGAGGGGGAGTCCCTATTCGGGGAGGTCGTAGAGACTTATCTCGCTATCCGGACAGCGAGATCGTCGTCTGGGGCCGTTAGTACGTGCCGAGGCCCCCTATCGATAGTTTTACGACCATGCTGAGGTCGGTCGGGGGATGATACGTTGTGGATTGCACAATTAGTCGATTCGGGTGAAAATAGTGGTTGGTACAAACTATTGATATGTAGTATTGTTCTTGGTAAATCATAGGTGGAAAATCTATTATATGCAGATTATGTTTTCTTGTGTAATTCAATGCCCATACAATTATTTTAAACTTTTGTACGTAGGTATTTGGTTTAAATCTTGAATGATACTCCGATTAAAACTAATTAGGTTTTACTTTGGATTGCATATAACAAGGAAAATATATTTAGTGATAAAAGAAAAAATCTTAAAAGGTTATTTGTGATTTTTTATTAAGTACCTAATTTAAAAGTGATTGTAAAGAATCTACACAGTGTTTCCCCCTAACGATTCAGCGGCTGTGTCTGAAGTAGCCGTTCGGACACGTGCTAATGTATCTTTAACACCAAGAATCACTTTATTTTAATTTCTTTGCACAATTAGAGAAGGTGTGATTATCACCGTTCAAAGATTGGCAACACTTAAAACGACTATCCAAATATTAAATACATTTTATTACGCATATCCATTTACAAAGACAGTTCTAATATCAATAAAATGCCTTAATAATAACATTTTTGTATCTTTATAAGTAAAATTTTTAACCGTATGAACATTAAGGTGAAACCAATTTGGATTTTTTCCATTCAAACTCAAATACCTACATTACATATCTACAACTATAAACATTTTTCTACTTTAAATGCCTCTTTATATATCACTTCTAGCAACTTATAAAGTCATAGTACATCAATCTTATAAACACACAAAATCTATGTAGAAATAAGAAATACAATATAAATATATACATACATAGAAATAATCTCCCCATGTTTATGAGTCCCTGAAGGTTAGGTCTTAGAAGAAAATATATTATACCTGCCATATCCATGGCTATATTATCAATATAAATAAATACTTTCATAGCAAAGATGCAGTCAAAAGATTAACTTCGAGCCAGGAATTGAACCTTCGACGCTTACACTCCGTGTAAGTGCTTTACCACTGAGCTACCAAGGCACAAGTCTGACTGATGAAAATCCTAACTACATCTTTGCTCTGGAAATACAATCGTAACCAGCGTTAAATACAACTCATAGTGACTTATAAAGTCGTAGTACATCAATCTTATATATAAACCTGCCAAGGTTTTCTCTGAGGACTACAGCATGGGGTTCTTAAAAAAAGAAGTTATTAGATTTCTGAAGGGTCGGCAACGCGCGAGTGATGCCCCTGGTGTTGCGAGCGCCCATAGGCTACTGTGACCGCTTACCATCAGGCGGACCGTAGGTTTGTTTGCCACGCTAGTGGTATTAAAAAAATATATTATATGTACGTGCTTAGATACAGGGACCCCATATGCAGCGTCCTCTTTCTATTGCGCTATCACATTTACTAACTCCATTATACTTGCGCGTTCTATTCTAGTTTATGGCAAAAATATAGGTATGTATATTGCAATAAACTTTTCAGCTTTTCAACTTTGGTTTGGTCGCTAGTATTGTCGTAAGTTTACACCATTTCAATATGGTGACTGTAGTTTTGATTTTTGCCAGAAGGGTCAGAACAATTAGTTGATAAGATACGCTCTTCGGTTTCGTTTGATAAACGTTCGTATATCATAGTCGATGAGAACGTAGTTCTTCAATTGCAATATTAAATGACAAAACTCACAATTACTTATATTTAAGTAGTATCAATATCTAATCGGTTATTTTTGGAGTCGGTGCCAAACATAGACATAGAGAACTGCGCATTTCATTAGCAAGATGTAAAAAAAAATTGTCGCAAAAGTGTGACAGAGACGAAGTAAAACTGTGGTGTCTCTTGCGTCTTTCTAACTTGTTTTAATAAACATCAACAAATGAAACGGCGGACGTTGATAGAAAGAGGAAAGAGACTACATGTTCGCTTTATCTCTTTCTAAAGTGCGGTCAATTTTGTGAGGCTATTGCGCAGTCCATAGGACAGATTACAGAACTCGAAGTCTGTGGCTGGCACCACAAGGCAAAAAAAAACAAAGAAACAAATTTAATATATGAATACAAGCGATAGATTATATTCAATCCTCAGATAACTTGAGATAAATAAAAACCCTGGTGGAGTCAGTGCTAGCTTGCTAAGGCAAAAAAACAAGAAAATACCCTATAATACTTACCTATTAATTAATAGATACCTATTTTTAAGAGACCCATATACCTTAATCAAATTACTGTATTATAAACTTTCTGCCGCTGGCACCGACTCTAAAAATAACAGATTAGATATTGATACTACTTAATATAAGTAATTGTGTGTTTTGTCATTTAATGTTTTTTCCTTTGATACAATAAAAAAAGTTATTTTTAACTTTTTAGTTTAAGTTTGTTAAGATTTGAAGACGGTTTCAATTTTTTTTGTAATAATTTCTTTATTGTAAATATACTTCATATTTTTAGGTTTTTCATATTGTTACAGTTACTTGCTTTCTGCATAAGTACTCAAAAGAACTAGCTTATTTAATAGACAGTCCACACCATTTTTAGTTTGTATAGAAACAAAACCTACCAAGTGCGAACCTGGTGTGCGTACCAAGCGTTCCGTACTGACTACTATGTAGATATTTCGTCCATCATAAGATCAAGTTTCACAGGTTTATGCCTTAATTATAAGTATTTGGATTTTTTCTTTATTTGTGTTGTAACATCTTACTTCGTGTCAAATTTCATGATTCTAGGACAACGGGAAGTACCCCATAGGTTTTGATTTATTTTTAAATGCCAAAATATGCGACAAAATGGCCGTATTGATTTTGAATTGAATTTAGACCATAGTATTTGATATTAATTTCGACTTCACACATTCACGCATTCCTAAGAATAACGGTCTTAACACACAGACAGACGAACAACAAAGTTATCCTTAAGTGGATTCCATTTTTTGATTTTAAGGTACGGAACTCTAAAAAATGGCGTCAGATTCACCTTAAAAGTCAAAGTGTGTAGGTAACAGTTTTTTTTCTAACCTAAATAAATCAGTGGAAAGCTGTTACACGCTTGTTGTTATATAAAGCATAACTACGATGCAAGCTGAAGACAAAGGCGAAGACAGAGCCTAACGAAAATTGCTATTCAAAATTTTCTGACTGAGTTCCACTTCAAGTGAGGTTCATTAAAGCATAAAATTACATTGTCTCATCGACATTGTCGGGTGCCAATGAACTGCATTTTGACATAAAATCGCTTTGGATGTTATAAATCCATTTCATTGCCTTAATAAAAGATGAGTAAGGCATTTGATAGTACTAGAGCACTCATTTTCTTTTGTTTAACAATCTTTATAAGGCCATTGTTGCCTATAACGCTGTGCTACCTATGGAAAACCATAACATAAAGAAGTTTAACCATCTTGCGGTTACGTTACACAAAAAGGACAATGGCCATTTTGGACTAAGAAATACTGATGACCGAGCCTTGGATGTACTAGTACCATATCATAGCAAAGAATAATTGTGATTATCGAGCACTATCACATTTTTTTTTTAAAAGTTAAGAGAAATTATTTTGATTCTAAGAAGGAATAACATTTTAACATAAATATATAAAATACCAGTTTAAATATTTGTTGACTCTGCTATAATATTTTTCTGATGGGTAGATGGTTATTTACCCCATCTAACTAGCGCCGCTAATTGATAATTATGTTTTCCTCTTTGTACAAAGTAAATTTTAAAAATGTGCATCCACAGAAATATGTTAACAGTTATAAGCTATTTTTAGAATGTATTTTCATGTTTCTGGGATAAAACTGCGAGTTGTAGATAACATATCAAAACTTTTTATCCTTAAACCAGTTCTTACCAAACGTTGATAAAGTAGTTTATTACTGGTTACATTCGCTTTGCACAAAGAGGAAAATAAATATTAATAAGAGTAATTCTTAAAATGCGTATTCAAATATTTACATTAACGGAGACAAATCTTGCATTCTCTAAACTCTCCTTTATTCAACTTTTTTCGTTATTTCTTGGCTAGTTTTGTTTTATTTCTAAATGTACACAAAATATAATATGATTCATAACAATACTTGACTTGAAGCTAGTCCAATCATTTATGGAGAATGATCATTGTTATTTCTATAACAAAACTTAAACGAAATATGGAAAGGTGTTAATTTAGAAACCATTCATCACGTTTTAAGAACTAATTTGAATAGCAAGCTTTTAAGATGAAAACACAAAACCATGTATTAAATTTGACTTACACAAAGAAAGCAACGGCGTTAAGTCCCAAAAAGTACCAATTGACCTAAGAATATTAAGTACTTAAATCTGAGGTAAATGTTAAATCGCTAACAAGATAAAAATTTTAACGTTTTGTGTTTGAACATATCCATTGTACTCAGATACACATTCTCCTGCATTTACCATTGTCAATCAAAGCAGGTTAACTCCATAATTTGTGGTTAAAATAATAACTTAGCTTTGTTAGTTCCAACAAAGACTCGGGAGATATGTAAATTCGTGAAAGGATCGACCACAAAAAATCCAGGGCCACGTTTTTAACAGGTGCACTTCTGATTTCTAATAGCTGGATTGAAATTATCTCGTAATTATTAAATTGAATCTTATATTTACAATTCATGAATGGAACAACTTTCACTTTTTTTTAAGGAGACACTGATGATTTGTTGTTTTGCGTTGAATATCCAAAGAATGGCATGAGACCCTTATAAAATTCTAAAGCCCACGTTGTCTGTCTAGGTCTGCTGACCATCCTTTAAAAGATTGAAGACGCTTGAAATTTTCACAGAATATGTGTTTTGATGGGTGATTATCTAACAAATAATAAAAAAAAACGTTATTATGTTCTTTCTTTTAAACGGTAATTTATACAAGCTTCAAACTGAAATCGATTATGGTGTGAGTAATACCTGTCAAGTGCGAAACTGACTCCCACTTAGCCTGTTCTTTTTATTGTTTAAATATAAAGTAAATAATACAGCAGCTGATTTGCGTGTCCATTTTCGATACAAGTGATGATTACAAGAGAAATATAATATTGTACTTTATCAACAGCTCCTGAGATGCGCGGCGTGGGCGCCATCTAGACCGAGCGTTGAGGATTTATGGGCCATCTCGCCACTTTGCGCCTGCGCTCTGGGTTCTTGTAAGAGTTATGTCTTATTACAATTTTACTGCTGATATTGTAGCTAATATCTATATCGTTTACTGCATCTTTTAGGTTATGGTCATACTCAAGTATCCATTACTAGCCGTACACATTTCTGTCATGACATATTATTATTTTTATGTTTGAACGTGTATTTAAGCTAAAATTAAGAAATATTAAAAAAAGTTCAAAAAATTGATTCAGCGGTTAAAAAGTTAACGTTGACCCTTTACTACAATTTAATGTAATGTAGTGCCAATGATATCTTCATGTCAACGGTGAATTGTAAGTTGGTACCTACCTATTAAATAATAAATTTGATTTCTGATGCGACGTACTTTTCTGACCCGGTGTTTGTTCACTAATATCATAAATTCACACCATTTCATCTGTAATTTTGGGACCACTGGGTCAGAAAAAATTGTTACACTGTACAAAGTTGGCATATACATACACTAGCTTTTCGCCCGCGGCTTCGCTCGCATAGACTATAGAATTTGCTCAGTTCTTTAATCAACCTACTGCTAAGTTTACAATCCTTCAATCTATTAGTTTGAATTTCAAAGTGCCCACAAAGCCTACAATGAAATTATGAGTTATATGAGCATAAGACAATCAATACGAAATTAATCACGCTCTTAGAGGTTAATTTAGAAAAATTCCTTTCGTATCTATATAAATCACTTCCTATGAAATCTTCCATAACTGTTTTCCGCCACGTTTGAAAAAGTTGCTAAACGCTTGAGCCTCCATTGCAGTTAAAATTGCTACGCATCTACGCAGGGCTCACACCTAAACTCGTAAACTAAAAAAACTACCTTAATCGCTTCTGAACACCTCCTCCTTTTTTTGAAGTCGGTTAAAAAACCTCAAAACACATTTTGCATTTATTGTGTTAAACAGCATGTATACGAAATTTAAGTAAATTTAACGATATTTTTTTTATTTTCAACACAAAATTACTCCTCGGTTTTCACTTACGTATTGAATTTTCATTAAGTGTGTTGATAATCATATAAGAACGTGATATTCCAAGTAAATAAACAATACGTCTAACAAATTTTACTATTCCATTTCTTTCTTTTCTTTGAATTTTCACTCGGAATTTTTACTACTTCATTAAGTGAAAGAGCATGTTTGAAAGTATGTATAAAAAATATTTACATAACAATCTCTCGTTCCTCCTTTCTCCTCTAGAAAAACACCGAAATGCTATTATTTCCTGCACAAATTTTGCTATGCCCTTTTTCTTAATGGGAATCCATTTTTAGAAACCCTAAAATACAAATTTTTCACGGCAATCCTCTCCTACTGGGTTGAATTTTGAAAACATCAATAATACAAACGATCTCACTTCCTTTATGCTCTTAGGGGTTGAATTTTGAAAAACACCTAAATACATGTTTTATTTAGTGTGTATGAGCAATAATGCTAAGTTTTAAGTAAATTTAAGCATACAAATGTTATTTTACTTACAATCTTAAATTTCAAGAGTGCCAGAAATACATGTTTATAGATTTTGTTGTAGAATATTTACATAAATAAAATATTTCACTAAAAAAAATATTAGCTGAATTAAAAAAAATCGCCAAAATGCGTGATTTACATATTTTTGTGTTGGGAAGTATTGAAACCTAGAATCGTGTAAAATTTTACAATAAGAATAATATTTTCCAATACCATGCAAAATTTTTAAATTTAAAAATAAAGAAATATGGATCTCATTTTTCGTGTTAAAGAGTTAGCATCAATGCTAATCTTTAAACAAATTAGTTATTCTTTTCCATACAAAATTTTAAATTCAAAATTCTGCCCCTAAGAGGTTTATTTTATTTTCTGTATTTGAAATTTGAAAATTAAGAAATATTGATCTCATTTATAGTTAAAGAGCATCAATGAGGTCCTCAAAGGGCGAATTAAAATAAAAACAACGTAAGTGTTTAAATTAAATTGTTTTTAATTTATATAGAGAGCATTGATAGAAAGTTTCTTGTAGATTAAAGTATAAAAATACAATTTCCTAATTGCACACCTACAAAATTTGCTATCCCGTTTTCCCTACTGAGGCTTAGGTAATTTTAAACATCCCAATTACTCCTTTTTCAGTAACTGTTAAAAAAATGTCTATCAAATAATAAATAAACAAAAATTATAGTTAATTGAGCAAAGGAATATGATATCGCATATTTTATTACGCTGTTTAAAAAAAAATCAAAAATTGTGTTAAAAAGCATAAATAGCAAGTTTAAAGCTAATTTGACTACAATTTTTCCCATACATACTTTGCCACCCCTTTTTACCCACTTTGTGGTTGATTTTCGCAAAATCCGTTATTAAAAGACGCCTTCAATAACTCATCCTCTAAATTTCAAATTTCTATCGTTCGGGCGTTCATGAGTCAGTCAGGAAATTATCTTTTATATATATTTATCTATATATAGATAGTGGCAAGTTTGTCTCCTATTGTTATTTTTGTTTGTATTTGTAGTTATATATAATAGGGGTTCAAATATGAAATTGCCGTTTTAGCCGCACTGGCCACGTAGTGATTGTATTCTCTTTGATTAAACCTGCATAGTTTCAGATTCTAGAGAAGTCAGGGAAAAAGATAACATTTGATGTTCGACTTTCAATTGTTTTTACACTCAGCTTTTAACGTGAAGATAGATACAGTGAAAATCAGAGTAATATTCTAATACGAGTTACGATGCCGTACTAACGCAGCAGAAACTGCCTGTAATGACAATGCTGTGTTTGAAGAGGATACGGCTAACAAACGCATAGTGCGTTATTGGTTTAACCGCTTTCGTAGTGATAACTTCGATATAAAGAATGAACCACGGGGAAGACTAGTCACTAAGGTTATTTACCTTAATATGACCTACAATGAATTGAAGGTGGTGGTTAAAGCCAATCCATGACAGACTACCAAAGATTTAGCGGCATGGTTTGACGTTAGCATACCCACCTTTGATTCATTTGCAGCAAATCCCATTACTGCTCCACGACAAATCCAGACCTCGTAAAACAGTTTTGATACTACAAGAACTGCAGTTAGAATCCATCCGTTATGCTTCATACTCGCCGGACCTTTCGACAACCGACTACCACCTTTTTCCAGAGACAAGGTCCACAGTGTTTTATATAGTTTTAATTTCGGATGAAACTTTTACGAAAACGAAGTGAGGTCGGTTAAAACAACACCTCACCATATAATAAAAAATTAAACGCGTGTGCGTATATACAACAAAACTACACCTTGCCTTGTCAATCGAGCTATTGCAGCGAGGTGTAGTTAACCGGCCTCATTTTTCGTAGAAGTTCCAGCTGAACTTTTTTATTTGATTTGAGGTTTCAATCGGAAAGTTTTAAATGATCTTTCTATTACGTGGCAAAAATGTATAGACAACAAAGGTAGGTACTTTGATTAAATAAATATATTTCATCACACACAAATGATTTAATTTTTCATTACGAAACAACGAAAGTTCTTCACCTTAATTTCCGATGCTCTGGTGATGACAAGCAAAACATTTGATATTTGATGTTGTGACAAAAGCTATATGAAGGTAATAACTATAAATATTGCGACATTTTAATAAGGTTCTTCAGGTGATTAATCAAAGATTTTGAACTCTGTGTTTCAATGCTGTTACAAGCATAATTAATGCATCAAGGCAGGCGTAGTGCGTTTTATGGTTGGAACGAAGAAATTGGGTAAACTCATCTTACTCTCCTCTTCCCTTTCATTTCGATTCTTTTCATCAGTTTCCAACTATGTTTTTGACATGGATTTTACTTTCCCACAGCTTTGGAGTTATTTATTTGCCGATAGTAGCCGGCAAGAAAACTTGAAGAATCGGTGTCGGTCTCGTGTCCGAGGGTGCCGGTTCCCCTGGGGGAGACATCAGGATTTTAAAAGTACTGTTGTCTCCCCTAAGCTGGGGATACATTGGAACTTGCTTTCTAATAATATTTTAGGGACTCTTATCCCCCCTGTCATATTCATATTTTGACAGACTTCAATATATTTTCATAAAGACATTTATTTGACAAAAAACCTATCATCTAAAAACTTTCTGAGGTTTAAATTACTAGGACAACAAGAAAGTCTAAGGAAAAAAATATTAACAAGAAGCTAATTTAGAAGCCTAAGGAGGTTTTCTCGTTGGTCTATCTAATATGTCCAACTGGTTGCACAAACGCGATTTTTTTCCCCGTTGTTGTCCAAGTAATTTAAACCTCAGAAAGTTCTAAGACAATGGGTATTTTGTCATATTAATTTCTTTATGAAAGGCATTGAAGTCTGTAAAAATATGAGTTTCTAAAATATTATTAAAAATGATTAAAAAGCAAGTTCCGATGTCCGAGACAACAGTACTTTTAAAATCCTGTTGGCTCCCTGGGAACTGGCAGTGGGAATACGAGACCGACACCGAAGAATCACCTTACAAACACCTGATCTCCTGTATCGAAAACGAATACCAAACATATCATCACACTTATGGTGACTTTCCTGAAATCCTAAAACACTATGTAATCAGAATTTTATAAATAAAGGTCTGGATACCAGTTCTCTTGGTTTTACTTTAACTCCAAAAGCGATGGGATTCTTTTAAAAACTTTCATCCCTCATTTCATCTGCAGTGATTAATTAGTTGCCTATAGAAGTAGTTGAAAAGTAAGGTAGCTTACAGATGTTAATGATACTGCTTGCTTGGTCTACTTTATTTGCATTTATGTATGGCATTTTGCTTTGAAGTAGGGCAGCTGTTATTGATGGGCAAATTGGTCAATCTATAAATTGAGAGCTTTCTCTCCCTGCCAAGGTTTTCTCTAAGGAATACCGTATGGGGTTCTTTAAAAAAGAAGTTATAAGGTACAACGCGCGAGTAATGCCTCAGGTAATGCAAGTGGCCAAAGGCTGCGGTGACCGCTTATCATCGGTCGGACCGTTAGCTTTTTTGCCACCTTAGTGGTATAAAAAAATCTCGTAGGAAACTACATCGGGACTTTGATATTGTAACTGTTCCTTTCCAATATACTTGTATTTACACTTGCATGTTATTTTTTTTTTTTTTTTTTATACCACTAAGGTGGCAAACAAGCTTACGGTCCGCCTGATGGTAAGCGGTCACCGTAGCCTATCGACGCTTAGATCACCAGGGATATCACAATTAATGGTTAACTATTTTTAACCGACTTCAAAAAAGGAAGAAAGTTCTTAATTCGTCGGAATCTTTTTTTTTTATGTATGTTCCCCGATTACTCGAAGACGCCTGGACCGATTCGAGAAATTCTTTATTTATTCAAAATGGTATACTTACCAGGTGGTACCAACCCATATGTTTTGAAGACTGTATAAAATCTTGTTACGAGTATGGATGTTTTTAGTGTACGAGAAAAAAAAGCAATTCGTCACTCAAAAGTAAAAAATAAAAAAGTTTTAACAAAAATAAAAAACAACCGGCTTCAAAAAGTCGATAAAAGGGTAAAAATAATAACGTATTTCCAAAAAGTTGATCTGAATTACAGTTTGAAGTTGGAAATAAGTAAGTATTTTTACTCTTTTAGTACATATTTTTAAAGCCGGTTAAAATTGTTTTTTGTCTAAACGGTTTTATATTATTATTTATTAACTATTATTTTACTATTGACATTTCAAAAGATACTTAGAGTTTGATTTTTCATTTTAGTTCATTTATTTAATTCCTATAAACACTTTTTCTTATTTAAACTCTTACAGCGATCATAGACCATTAAAGAGCTTAATCTTAATGGTTTTTAGGGTTCCGTACCTCAAAAGGAAAAAACGGAACCCTTATAGGACCACTTTGTTGTCCGTCTGTCTTTCCGTCTGTCAAGATCCTTTTTCTCAGAAACGCGTAGAGGTATCAAGCTAAAATTTATATCAAATACTCAGGTCTACTGTCCCTTGGAGCTGTGAAAAAATCAAACGCAATCAAAAGATACAGCGTTTATGCCGCTAATTTCCGCAAATTTTCGAAATTTGCAAGGGAATCAAAACCTACAGGGTACTTCCCGTGAACTCAGAATCTTGAAATTTGGTACAAAGCAACGTCTTATAGTACAGATAAAGGAAAAATTGTGAAAACCGTAAATTTTTACAGATACAACCGTTTATGCAGCAAATTTACGCAAATTTTCGAAACTCGCAAGGGAATCAAAACCTATAGGGTACTTCCCGTGAACTCATAATCTTGAAATTTGGTACGAAGCAACGTCTTATAGTACAGATAGAGGAAAAAGAACCGTAAAGTTTTAGATACATCATGTAATAAAAATATTTATAATAATATACAACAACATATAATAAGTTTGCACGGAACCCTCGGTGCGCGAGCCAGACTCGCATTTAGCCGGTTTTTTTTAATGGTTTTGCCAGAAGAACTGACAAAGGCGGAGTATCTTAAGGGGGTATTGTCCCCGGTCTTATATTTACTAGTAGAGAGTTCATACTGGGAGGAGGGTCCAAAAAACGGGTTGAACTCCGGGAGTGCCGGCAGAAGTGAAAACATACTAGCTTTTTACTTCCCATCACTTTTTATACATATTTATTTATTATACATATTTATGTTTGTTTATTTACTTTTTTGACGTAGTATATTTGATATCTCAATTTGTCATAGAATTAAAGTCCCATATCCAACCTCCCTGTACTACTCATAATCGCCATATACTAAAATATGGCGTCGCATTATTGTTTCCGTCTTACAAATTTTCGATCAGCCTGCGCGAGTTATTATTATTTACCCATACCAAAAAAAGTGCACAACGCCGCTAAAGAAGTTTTCACTTCAATTACGGAAATTTGCGTGACGTATTAATTGGATGGTATAATTATGAAGCTGCTTAAGTCTATACCACTGATCAGCTTAACGGCTCACCACGTGAGTGAGACCCATGTGGTTTGGTGAAAAGAGATTGTCCCGCAAATTATTATGATGTGGCTGTGTTTCACTGGTTTTTTTTCAATGGTTTCTTCTGGGAAAAAAACGTAAAGTTACATATACATGCATATAAAAATTTCAGCCATACATAAGACACTTACCTTATTTTATAAAGTCTCCTATACCCAAAGGTTGTCTGGAAGAGATCGCTCATTAGCGATAAGACCGCCAATTTGTTATTACTTTTATTGTTTAATAGTTTTGTTTTCTATATGCGCAATAAAGTATATTATTATTATTATGTCCTTTTTTCTTAGCTTTTGCTGGTATTTCCCAGGAACGGGTTATTACCAAGTATCCTGGTAACATTATGGTTACGCTATGTGCTCAAAATCTGTGAGTGTGGTAGCATTAATAAATTGTCGGGTGAGAGAACAGGTATCTATTATTACTGATTTCTGCATTTGTATATAAATGTCATGTCTTAAATTTAGTAAATTCAGGCCGTGAAAGAGGTGTTTAGGTATTAATCCCGTGGCGGAGATAATGATAGGTATTATTTTTATTGTTCCTTGATGCCACATTTGTTTAATTTCTTCTGCCAAGGGTATATATTTGTGTATTTTCTCATCATATTTTTTATTAATATTTTTGTTGTTAGGTATAGCAATGTCTATTAAATGTGTTACTTTTGTGTTTTTATATGTGATGGTTAGGTCCGGTCTATTATTACTGATTGTTCTGTCTGTTACAATGTCGCGATCCCAATATAGTTTAACGTCGTTATTTTCCAAAACCTTTTTAGGGTTATATTTATAGTACGGTGTGAATGTATCTATAAGTTTGTATTTTATTGCAAGATGTTGGTGTATTTGCTTAGCAACGTTATTATGTCGTTGTACATATTCTTTTTTTGCTAATATTTCACAACCTGCTGTGATATGGTCAATTGTTTCTGTTATTTTATGGCATAATCTACACTTGTCATCTTTAGTTTGATCCTTGATAATATATTTTGCATAATTTTTCGTTTTGATGATCTGGTCCTGTATTGCCAACATAAATCCTTCTGTTTCTGAGAATAAATTACCCTTTGTAAGCCATGCACATGAAGCTTCACTATCAATGTGGTCTTGGTGCAGTTGAAAGGGATATTTACCGTGTAGTGCTTTTTGTTTCCATGTTTCTATCTTAGTCAAGTCCTCAATTAGTTTTAGTTTAGGTTCAAAATTTATATTATTTAGTTGTAGGGGTGTTCCCACTGTTGATAATTTTGTGATTGCTTTGTGAATTGGGTTTTCCTTGGCTTTTGTCAACATGTATGTACGTAAATTATCTATTTGTCCATAGTGTAAGTTTTTTATATCTGTAAAACCTCTGCCTCCTAGTTTGCGTTTCAAAGTGAATCTTTCAGTGGATGAGTGTATGTGATGTATATTATGTTTATTGCTGGTTGTTCTTGTTATAATGTTGAGTTTATCCAGGTCTGTATCTGTCCACTTAATTATTCCAAAAGAATAAGTTAGCACAGGTACAGCGAAAGCATTAATTGCTTTAGTTTTATTTCTAGCTGAAAGTTGTGTTTTAAGTATTTTGTTTAATCTTTGTTTGTATTTAGTGGTAAGTTCCTCTTTTACCTGAGTGTGGTCTATTGCAGTGCTTTGTAAATATCCCAAATATTTATATGTTTCTGTTTTTTCCATGCTGTCTATGAATGTATTTTCGTAACTCAAATTATAAGGTTGTGTATCGTTATGCTTACCTCGTACTATACTATTAATTTTACATTTTTCTATTCCAAAATTCATTTTTATATCGTTACTGAATGTTTCTGTCAATTTCAATAAATAATCAAGTTGTAGTCTGTTAGATGCGTATAATTTAATATCATCCATGTACAATAGGTGCGTGATTTTTGTGTTGTCTTCTTTATTTATAACATATCCGTATTTAGTGTCTTTAAGTATTCTAGATAAAGGATTCATAGCTAGACAGAACCATAAGGGACTCAGTGAATCACCCTGAAATATACCACGTGCAATTTTTATCGGTTGCGATATAAGGTTTAAGTTATCTGTTTTAATTTGAAGACATGTATTCCATTTTTTCATTGTTTATCGTAAAAAGTTTATCAGAACTGTGTCAATTTTGTATGTTTTTAAAATTTTAAGTAGCCATGAATGTGGGACACTATCATATGCCTTTTGATAATCTACATATGCGTAGTACAGATTTCTGTGTTTTTTTCTTGCATTGTTATGTACCTCTGTATCTATTACAAGTTGTTCCTGGCACCCTCTGGAGCCTGCTCTACATCCAGTTTGTTCCTCTGCTATAATTTTATTTCGAGTTATATGTGTGTTTATTTTATGTGTGATAATGGATGTAAGTAATTTATAAATTGTGGGCAGACATGTTATAGGACGATACTTGGAAGGATTTAATGTATCTGTATCTTTAGGTTGTAAATATGTAATACCTTGTGTAAGAAAAGCAGGGATATTTTGAGGATTTATGACTAGTGTATTTAGAATTATTGCTAGATGTTGATGTGTAGATACAAAGTATTTAATCCAATAGTTATGTTTTTTATCTACCCCAGGTGCTTTCCAATTTAAAGTTCTTTTTATTGCTTGCTCAATATCTTCCTTTTCTATTATAATTTCTGGCATGGGCTCTATTTGTTGTATCTCTTCTTCTTCTATTTCATTCCATGATGTGTGACTATTATGTAATATAGGCGTCGACCACTTTTCTTCCCAATATTTTTGTACTATACTAATGTCAGGTAAATTTTCTATTTTTTTTTCTGTGTTTAAATTTTTGTAAAACAATTTTTGATTTGAGTTAAATAACCTATTGTCTTTGTGTCTTTGGTTGCACTTTTTATATCTTCTTAGTCTTTTTGATAGCGCTTGCAATGTTTGTGTTTTCTTGTCTAGGGATTCATTTATTTTATCGTTGTTTTTATATGTGTCCTGTATTATTTTTCGTTTTTTTTCTGTTAAGTTACCGTTGTTATATTGAGTTAGTTTTCCGATTTCTTTTCTTAAGATCGAGATTTTAGTTTCTATACGTCTCTCCCAAGCTGGTTTTTGATATTTAGGTTTTATTTCATCTGTACACTTATTATTTTTAGTATTGTTAATTACTATAGTAGTAGTAACTGCAGCACAGTATATTAGTTCATGCAGTTCTATTAATGAAGGCTCCTTATTTTCTTGTAATTCTTTTTGTATCAGACAATTAATGATATCTATAACTTTAGCAGTGTTTTTAGAAAAATGTAATTTTGGTATATTCGGTCTTAATGTTGGGTCGGTATCTTTAAACTTTTGAAGTATTTCTCTGAACACGTTTTCTGTATTTACGTATAAATCCCTAAATTGGTTGTCTTCAAAATTCATAGGATTTCTACTGGCAGAAGAGTTTCGGTGTCGGCGTTCTTGGTTGTTTTGTAATGGTATTATATTAAAGTTATTTTGTGTAACAGATGTGGGACTATGTAAATTTATTTGTTCTAAAGATTGTTCATTATTCCTTGTAATACCGTTTGGGTTATTGTATAAAGTTGTTTCTATTTCTTTTCTTATATTTTCTCTTTCTATTATTGGTATCCTATTATTTCTATGGATTACTCTTATCTGGTCTGCTAATCTTTGTTCTGTCAGAAATTGAAGATCTGGATATATATTAATAAATTTGTGGTAAAGTGCTGGTCTGTATCCTGTAAGATTTGTCTCTAAACTAGTCACTTGATAATAGCAACGGAGAAGTTGTTTGTTGATTTCGTCATTCCATTTCATCCGTTGTCTATTTCGGCCTCCTAGTGTGGTTGCAGGCATAATTTCCTGCAAAACAGGACAAGTAGGTATTGTATTAACTAGTGCTGTATTGTCCAGTAATTCAGCGGTAGTATTTTGATTGGCCGTCGCCCGCTGACGTAACGAGCGGCCACTGACGGACCGCATGCTGCCCCGTCCAGCGTCAGCTCCAGACGTGCCCTGACGACCCCCAGGTAGCGACATTATACGTATATCATTATTAGGCTCCATTTCATAGTTTGGGTTACCATCGCCATGTTAGCCATGCCAGTTAATATATATCATGTGTCCGCCCCCCACGTGAGTCAGGTGTTCGACTCGGACGTATGGTTGGATTTGAGGGGGCTTTTTATTATTATTATTATTATTATTATTAGTATTATTAGTATTATTATTATTATTATTATTATTATTATTATTATTATTATTATTATTATTATTATTATTATTATTATTATTATTATTATTATTATTATTATTATTATTATTATTATTATTATTATTATTATTATTATTATTATTATTATTATTATTATTTTTATTATTATTATTACCTACTTTTATTTATTTATGTTCCAATAATAAAATTGTAGAAGGTTAAGAAATGTAATTTTTAAAAAAAAATATATAAAAAAATGTACGGAACACATTTCTTCTTTTATGAATACTACCTTGAACACATTTCTTATTCTATGAATTCTAATTAAAATTATTAAAATAAGTGTAGACAGGTAGATAGTAAACCGATTTATTGACACTAAAGCTGGTTTTTTTCCAAAAACTTAAATCGTTTTGAGACTACTAAAGCTGCATTCTAGGCAAAGAACCAACAAGCAGTTTTCATTATCCAGTTAGCATGTCTACGTGTCGTGTCCGTGAAATAAATCTTGTCTGGATTCATTGGATATATTTCATCACGTAATTTATCATGTATCACTGATTGCTTTGTATTGTTATTTGAATTGCGTAAAACGGTAGCCTCTTTGCGCTTTCGCCTCGGAATTGAGTTAAGCTGATTGCAAGTTTTATGCACTGCATCCGTGTTTGTAACTGTTATTTTGATATGAATTTATTATTTTTTTATATAACTTTTAACCTTAACTGTACCTTTCATAAAATAACGGTAAGAAAGTATTTGAACTGGTATGTAGCGTACTTAATTTTGTGGGCAAGAAAATTTTTTATGTGTTTCAAGTTATTATGGTTTAAGTTTTTGATAAATTGGAACAACCTTTATGCATACTGTAGGAATCACAACGAAACATAAACCCACGAAATCTATTATGTACTAATACACGGCACTATTATGTACTACACGGTACTATTGTGTACTACATTTATATCCTACTCGGTATTATTATTTACTACATTCTACTATTACGAGTATGTACTACATAGTACTATTATGTACAACATGGTACTATTATGTACAACATGGTACTATTATGTACTACATGGTCCTATTATGTACTGCATGGTACTATTATGTACTACATGGTATTATTGCATATCAATTTATGGGCTGGTGTACTTAGTAACTGGCTGGTAAAGCCCCTCCCGCTTATGGCACACGACGTAGTGACTAGTTTTTCATCTGTGACGTGACGTTTGTTTATAGTGTCTTGATGTCTCAATGCTAATGTCACTCAAATTTGTGTCGTTCTCTATTCGACAAGCTGACCTCCCTTTGTCTGAGATATTCCCACCGAGTTCGGTGCGCGGTCGGTTGTCTTGTCCCAGTGACGAGAGACGATTGATGGATGATTACGTCTTCATCCCGGAGTCGTCCCGGGTCGCCGGGCGCGGCACGGCCGTGGCGCACCGAACCCGCTCACTTCGCGACATCCGCACCCTATATTATAGTGAAAACACAAATTCTTGATACTTGATTAGATTTAACGATTTTGTACTTTTTTTAATTTAATTAAATATGTGTCTCGCGACATGTGTTTGTTCCATTTGATCTATATGTGGCAATTTTAAACTTAAATAATCTACGGGCACAAATAAAATTTTGGTGAGAAATAATCGCATGAAAATTCTTTCATTGTTTATATTCATAAACAATTAATGGTGAATTTATGACTGGTTAGATAATAGTCAACCTGTCAGTTTATAATGTAAATAAATAGTAGTTTGTTAACCGAATGAAACAGGTCGTCACCTAAATTAAATAATCTATTTTTTATTTCGAATATGAGGAAAGTAAACACAAGCCAAATATGATAAAGAAATATTATAAATTTGTCATGATCTTCCTAAATTAATTTACAAGTGGTTTTTCGGTAGTATTAAACCACATCATATCCGGTATAACTAGGTATCTTAAATAACATCACAAACCAAAATCTTTAACCAAGTTAGAAATAAATATACCTAGTACTAATCGAATTATGGCTATATAGTTGTATAACTTTGCCCAATGTGACTAAATTTTTCCAAGGGCTGACATTTACTACTTCTCACCCACTTTTTTTAAATAATATATGGTCTACTTTCAAAGTATGATAGATGAATACAAATTTTCTACATTGTTTTCTTTAATAAAAAACTAAGTTAAAACCATAAAATAATACCTTCGCTTACCAAGTAGGTAAGCGACGACTAAATAGTACATTGTGCACTAAGGGGTGTAAGTGACTGATTACCGACGAGGGTGTAGTTCGAAGCGGAGCTGAGGGCCTTAAAACATACGAGGTACAAAACGTACATCCCTAGTAATACATAGTACTTTACACTACGCCTTCGAGGAAAATAAAAATCAATAAATTAAAATATAAAAATAATTTTATTCACGCTTTGCACTTGACTAAAGGTACGTGCGAACCAATCTACCTTTAATATTCCGTTTGAAAAAGTGGCCAGTAATATTTTAAGAAGACTAAAAATTCTGTTGTCTATAAATAATAAGTTACTTTTTAAAATTGAAACTGGTTCGCTTTTATAATCACAGATGGCACTGTACCAAATAAAAAGAAGCTATTGAGTTTTTTCGTTAGCTTTTAAATAGGAAGTGCTTTTCGTTTCCTTCCCTTCAAAGCTCAAGCGCCTTCAGCGCTCGCGTCCGCGATCACAGATTATAGAAATATATACAGAATACGTCGCCGCCGGCGGCGACGGAACATTAGACAGCTTAGTTTTAACACACACACACACACTCGAGCGCGCGGGTATACTAGGTTCACTAATATACCCGGGCGCTTCGACTAGTTAGATTTAAATAATAATAGGCGAGTGCTGAAGAGTTTCTTGCCGTTTCTTCTCTTCAGAACGCCTTTGCTATTTTCCGAAACGGCGGTAAAAAATTTAGTTAGATACAAATTTTAGTTTCTAAGAGCGGTTGCCCAAGCCGAGGTTCGTGTCTAGGACACCCTTGCGCAAACCGCCCCAACTTTTCGCTGAAGAGTGCAAGCAGCACCGCAGCAAAAGTTAGTCCGCGTGTAGTTGTAAAGGCCATCTGCGGCCAACAACAGTAGCCAGTAGTTAGAAAAAAAAAAAAAAAAAGAAAAAAAAAAAAAATTCCTTCCCTTTAAACCAGCGTTGCCAGAGGGTTACTTTTGTCACCTTTTGGGTAACTTTTGAGACCTGGAGGTTACCCAACTTAAAAAGTAACTTTTGGGTTACTTTTTGAAACAAAATCAAAGGTAAATTTCGACACGTATTAATTTGAGTTTCGAATCTGAGAGCGTGTAACGCGCTTATTTGTTGCTTATATGATCATATAATAATATTGATTCCATTGCATACATACCTAAATTATTAATATTATAAAATTTAAATCTTAATACAGATTTCCTTATTGAAATTCCTTTGTTAAAAATATGTCGTTTTAGGACGTGTATAGATTAATAATATAATGTGTATATAAAAAAACAAAGGGTTACTTTTTACAGGAAAAGGTAACTTTTTCTTCACTTTGTGGTAACTTTTGAGCATAGTCCGCTGGCAACACTGCTTTTGAGTATAGTCCGCGGGCAACACTGCCTTAAACGGGCAAGAAAGTTATAGTCTCTGCAAAGACGTACCTTCAACCCTATTTTTGATTATGCATGATGGTTCTATCCGTGTATGTGTAGTGTAAAACAACTTTGAATATATGTATATCCGAAAATAATGTAACCAACAAGCGAGATATATCTCTAATTTAAATTGAACTAGCATTAAAATTGTAGTGACTAAAATACAGAAAAAGTCAAGTTAAAGAATAACTTTTGATTCGATGAACCATCTCTTCAGTCAGATACAAGTCGACGAAATTCGCCAGACTTCTGCTGTTTTGAGAGTGTAAATACTCGTCACTGTGAAGTATTGAAAACAAGGTTAGTCAATACAAAGATTAATGAAATTCTACAAAAACAAAAGATTATAAATGCGACTTGTATTCAGTCTCCGAACACTGGGTAATGAATGCTTTGGAAAATTCTATCAACTGTATTAATATTTGCGCACATATTTAAGACTGATGTTTATTTCGATTTTCGCTAGATTGGTGGTTTCCGGTTTCTGTCCTACAAAATGACTTATATGTTCATTATATAGATACGAATACATTGAAGTTCAACTGTCGGAAAAATATGTTTAAACTCTATATTGGCGTGTTCGATTTGGGATAAAGAGTTTTAATAATGCCAGTTTAGCCACCGACACCTGTGGCTCGTGTAGCTTTGAAATGTAACTAACAAAATTTTTGGTTACAAAACGAACGGTTGACATACACGCGCTACCATAAACAGTGAATATGTATAGGCAGTTTAACAGATTAAGATTAACACCAAAATCCCACCTCCAGACATGGGTCTAAAGTGTCATTTTTCGGTAGAAAAATTACCAAAAATATCGTAAACGAACGCTTTACAGTTTGTTACAAATGACACAAATATTTTGATATTTTTGATACCAATGCTAAACGAATGGATGAAAGGTGACAAAATTAATGAAAAACGAACGCACCCTTTGCGTCGTCTTACGTAAATTTATGACTCATTTGAAAACAATCAAAACCGTTTGAGCGAGTTATATACCCTTTTAGTTCTACCTGTATCGTTACAGGTTGTTTCTACTTCTTTAAGAAAAAACTCTTTTTAATGTAAATCAGAAGGAACCGACAAAGCAAATTGTCAAAAATAAACAGTGATACCTACGTTTAGTTTTTTGTTCAATTGTATAAAAACTTTTCTCATCAGTTATGGGTCAAATTTACCCAATCAATCTAAGCTACAATGTCTTTTATAGATTTTTTGTCGTGTAACCCTATTTTATTATTCGATTGAAACTGAGAGCTTTGATTTTAATCCATGAGGTGTTGTTTATCATTGATCAGTTTATAATCCTTGTATCAATCAGGTGAAAAAATATCTAAACTTAACCAGTTTATTTTGGATAAAAAATATCATCTTTAAGTGTCCACCAAAACAGACAGCTACCTATTTATTTGCAATTATATACAGCACTAGCCTGACCTGGCAGACACAGATGTTTTGCTGCCCTTTCCTTTGCTGCCACCCCCCGTCGCATCGCTCCCCGTCTATTTCTTCATTTTCGCTTAGGCTCGTAGCGTGCCGTTAAATAGCCTTTAGCTTTTAGCCTTTTTTAAAAATCAATATATTAAATTCGATTTTTTTTTTAATCCTACTGTTAGTTCCAGAGATTTGTGCGTTTAAACAAAAAATAAAAAATTAAAAATTTGGCGTTATTATATTACTAAGTATAATTTTTGTCGTTCATCTTTGTAATCTCGACAAAATCCATACTTCAGATCCACACCTAAACCTTCAATGGTATTGAAACGTGAGCTCTGAATTGTTTTTGGGGCTCTTAGTTTCTAAGCGAGTAGTTTTATTCTTTGACTAGTTTTAAATTTAATAATATATAGTAAGTTAGACCTTAACTGAAAATTATATTCAGATTTATAGCTTATTTATAGCAACTTAGGGCAAGCATATATGTAACTGTATGTACTGAACTGAATTGTAATACACACGTAGGTTCTGTAGTAATTTTAATTATAATAAATTAAATAACTTGCCGTGTTTTTACGTACACAAAGTTCCTAGTTCAGTTTTGTAACGGAAACTAAACTTCTACAATAGTAGGTAATACCGTTTAATACTTATTACAAAATCTAACTACAGGAACACTTGGTGTGAAATTCGTGAACTAATAGTCGTGATATTTATTAATCTATTCTGTCAATTTGCTGGTGTTGGAAAAACCTATGTTTTAATTGTAACGTGGGCTTATTAAAATTAATAAAACACGTAGCAGGTAGTATATGTTAGTAGATCGATTAACGAAAGTAACTCGTTTGAATGTATTTGTGTTGTGTATAAAAGATAAAAAACCGGCCAAGTGCGAGTCTGGCTCGCGCACCGAGGGTTCCGTGCAGACTTATTATATGTTGCTGTATATTATTAAAAATATTTTTATTAAATGATGTAACTAAATATTTACGGTTTTCGCAATTTTTCCTTTATCTGTACAGCACAGGTACGATAAGTTGCTTCGTACCAAATTTCAAGATTCTGAGTTCACGGGAAGTACCCTGTAGGTTTTTTGATTCAATTTAGTTACCAACACCTACCTAAAATTCTTTGGTCTTTGCTTATATCTAAGTATAAACAAACAAAGTGACCTACCTTAACTATGCATAGTTGACTTTCAAACATTATTTTTCACAAATAAGACACTGAGTTAAATATCAACTGCTAATTAAGTTAATAATTGAATCCTAGTTAATTAATTCCATTCATTTTTAAATCAATCTTCGGCAACCCTAAAAAAGGATAAAAATACTTGAGTGCGTTAGTCCAAATATTGATTTAACCCTATCAGCTACGGAAGCAGGTGTGCGACGCACGCGCCTTCCACTTTGAATCAAAAGAGTTTCAACTATGAAATTAAATGATAATCACGACTTTTTTTATCATATTTATATGAGGAGTTAAGTAACTAACTACAATTTGGTTAAAGAAGTCAGATGTTCCCAACTGTTCAACTTTTAATAAAATCAGGAAGTTTTAAAGTAAGAAAGTTGTTTTGATAAACTTTTTCAGGATAACTAAACATTTGACTTTTTTAGATACATGAAAGTTATGTTGCTTGACAAAATAAAACATTTTAAAAATAAGAACAAAAGTAGGCCGTACCTGTTTATGCGATTCAGTTATGTCGTTGGCAAAATAAAATAATTTAATACGTACAAAATTATACCGTATAACTATCTATGTCAAGGTACCATCTCCATTTGAATCTTAAGTTATGTAGCTTGGTAAAATAAAAACTCTTTAAAAATACGTACAAAATAAGACCTTACCTGCGTCTATATCCTCAGCTACCGTATAATTTTGATTCCTGGTCTATCTAAAATTTACATTAAAATCACCGTTGTAACAGAAGTTAGACAGCAAAACTAAAATGAAAACGAACCAAAACTTACTTTTCACTGACAGACAGAATGAGACAAATGAGTGTAAATGGACAAGTGACAATCTGTAAATTAAGTGATAGTAAAAAAAACTCCATGACAAAGCTTGGCAACCCCTGGTTTGACATCGCTATAACTCATTTTAACGGTTTGCCGGCACCCAAGAGAAGGGTTAGCCGTCATGCTTTACTTTGATGTTACGGATAGATATGATGTAGACCTTTTTAAGGCAGATGTTACAGTTTTCGTAATTGGACCGTATCAAAATATCAAAAAAAAAATGGAGGCCTTTGGGCGGGAAGTTATTTTGAAAAATTTACTGTGAGTTTCAATAACTAATAATTATTGCAGAGAATTATGCAATGAAGGCCTATAGATTGTGAATTGGTAATTTCTGAAAATAATTTCTTGCCAAAATTTAATTTCCTTAATATTTGTATCAGTATCAATAATTATAATTATGAAACAAGTATAGGTGCGCGAGAAATTTCTTAGGGATATAAACCGAAGTACTTCACTTTCAAAAAGGATGTATATAATCTCAAATCTCAATGAATAAAGGAGGAAGTAAATGCCTACTAGAAGGTAAATAAAAAACGGTCGAGTGCGAGTCGGACTCGCGCGCCGAGGGTTCCGTAAAAGGAAAACTGTATTGAGGGACAAACTTAACTTTGCCGTTGGACAACTGTTGTCCCAATACATCGACATAGGTCGCGGTTAGTTTACCAATTGCAAATTAGTTTTTAATCGCAAAAGATTTTTTTTTTTGTGATGTAACCCTAAATTTACGGTTTTCAGTTTTTTTTTTGTGTGCTACACGGCATTGCTTTTTGCCAAATTGAATGATTCTTATCAACGGGAAGTACCCGTTAGGTTTTGATTTATTTGTGTCACAATATGCGACGAAAATAACCGTATTTTGGGCATACTTTTTTTTGTCATGAAATTAGAAGCTTGGTTTTTTACAACTGTAAGTGACCGTAGATTTTAGCATTTTATATTATTTCAGCTTGATTGCTACACATGTTCTTGAGTAAAAGGCTCTTGACAGACAGACAGACATGGAAACTTTTCTATAGTGTTATAACTACAAATTAACAATCGGATTTTAATTTTTGTGATGTAGAACCTTGCTTCGTGTGAAATTTCATGGTACTAGGACAACGGAAAGTACCCCATAAGTTTTGATTTATTTCTGAATGTCAAAATATGCGACAAAAAACCGGCCAAGTTCGAGTCTGGCTTGCGCACCGAAGGATCCGTGCAAACTTATTAGTATATGTTGTTGTATATTATTAAAAATATTTTTATTATATGATATAACAAAAAAAATATGGTTTTCGCAATTTTTCCTTTATCTGCTTCGTACCAAATTTCAGGATTCTGATTTCACTGGAAGTACCCTGTAGGTTTTGATTCCCTTGCGAGTTACGAAAATTTGTGGAAATTTGCGGCATAAACACCTGTATCTTTTGATTGCGTTGGATTAGAAGTTTAATTTTTTCACAGCTCCAAGGGACAATAGACCATAGTATTTGATATTAATTGCAACTTGATATCTTCACGCGCCCAAACAAAGTGATCTTATAAGGGTTCCTTTTTTCCTTTTGAGGTACGGAACCCTAAAAACCTAGTCTAGTCATATAGTTAAATAGTTTAATATCAATTTTATTGCTTATTGTCGATTTCAACTAATTCTTCCGCCGCCGCTTTACCAGTTTAATATTTGGATTGGTTTGTACATTTTCACGGGCCACACCTGACAGTGTTTCTGTGTAAGCACTGTATCTTTTCTGAAACGAATGCCCTACACGTTGGTTAAATCATCATAAGTACCTTCGTCTAGCAGAACTTATTAGGTAATATTCAGACATTGCTTTTTATATAAAAATCTACATGCCGCCGTATTGGTGAGAATAGATATTTCGAACAGTCTTCAAAATCGAAAAGATGCACTAAGAAGGTAAAAATCTGATCTAAATGACAGTTTAAAATTGGTGTCTATCTCTTTATCAGTTCAAAGCACACTTTACTTGCACGACACTAACTTCAAACTGTGATTCAGGTCAGATTTTTTGAAATAATTATTTTTACCTTTTTAGTGCATTATGAAGTCGGTTTATTTTGTTAAAAAAGTTTTTATTTCTTATTTTTCTGTCACAAATCGCTTCAAGTGTGCCTATAAAAATTCAGGATCCCATCATTATATCCTGACCTGAAAACCATCACACCATGGAGATCCATTTGTTGTATAGCAAAACCTTTTTCAGAATGTAACTTTAAAATACTTTTTCTGAACCGCATCAAAGCCAAAAGAATGTTGAGACAAGCTTCTTCCTTAAGTACATTGCCCAAAAATTGCTTTAAAGTTACGTCAGGTAAATTTTGTTTGTTTGCGCTCCATATGAGAACATATAGCTCTGCTATAAAGGTTCAGTTTTAGCGAACATCTGAAGTCAGTTCATTTTTGTATAAATGTAAAAAATATTATCTATACGTTATCATGGATATTAAACACTGTAATTTTCTTCTTTTTTGTTGTTGTAGTCAGTGTCAGTTTCTATTTCGTAATTCACATATTAATATTATTACAAGAGGCAAATGGAGTGTTAAATCGGTTTGAAATTCAATTCAAGTGTCTACCATAGATTTCGAGTGCTGTAATCTGTCCTATGAACTGCGCAATAGCCTCAAAAAATTGGCCACACTATAGAAAACGACAAAGCTAATGTGCTGCAACTACTTGTCTCTTTTCTGTAAAACAAAAACAAAACGTTGGAAAGAGACAAGAGACCGCAGATTCGTTTCGTCTCTGTCACACTTTTGCGAACATTTTTTTCTGTTAGTTAGGCAATGCGCTATCAAGTTATCTATGTCTATGGTGATTTCTAAATTTAATTTATAGAAAAAGTTATTATTAAAAACCAGTCTACAATAATTTTGTCTTAATTTAGAAGCCATGAAAAATATCCAACGTACGCGATATAACTCGTTTATTAAGTTGTGATAAAAACAAAAATTCTTCTCATAGGTGTCGGATCCTAAATAATGGGGGTAATTTATCAGAGTAAGGCAGTTTGCATATGAAATCGCGTCTTAGCCGATAAAGACTGACGCATAACCGCGGTGTTCAAGAAACATCCTTGTTAATAATGCGAAGTATGTGACAATATTATTTTTAATATGTTATATAGGAAAAATAATATCTTGGTAAAGTGATGAGTGTTGGTTGATACAGTAAGGTTAGTCGTACCCAGGATCGTCGATCGATACAGCCCCTTTAGATTTTTGGGGTCTTTTAGACAAAAAAAAAAAACGGGTCAAGTGTGAGTCAGGCTCGCGTTCTTTGGTAAATTAAACTACCTATTTCTCAAACTTATTTCCCATTTTCTGGAAAAGTATACAAAATAGAATACCATTATATACAGTTTTTCTTTTTTAACCATTATTTATTTTTTTATAACTTAATAATATGTGTATCTACTGCTTATCAATTATGCGCGTTACTGTTTTTGCAAGAGATGAAAAAAAACTGTTTCAGCGTCAGTTTTTAAGATACTACTTATTCTGCAAGCTTATTCTTGTTTTATAATTACTTTTAGGGGGCCCTTCCATATTTTTGCAAAAATTTTTGTCCTGATCGATCGCTGTTACTTTCGATTGATCTTATGGTTTGAAGACATGATTATAACAATTTATACAAACTATTTAAAAAAATAATTCTGAAGTCTGTTTTTTTACTTAAGGTATCAATATATATATATATATATATATATATATATATATATATATATATATATATTTATAATTTCGTTGAAAAAATATATTTCGACATATCGAGGCCCCCAATAGTTCGGGGGCCATGGGCTAGTTTCTCGCGTGGCCTTAATGATATGAAAATGGTAAAATGATTTTTGATGCCATAAGGTACTAAAATTTAAAGTATCTACGGTATGCTGGTGGTATGGAATAGTAGTAATACGTAAAAAATAAAATTTTCCTGTTTTAAAATTACCTATTTACAAAAATCAAAAGCAAAAAAAATGCCATTGTCACGTACCTTAAAATAACCGACAGTTTTTTTATAATATATTTTTTATAATTTTATTAAATAGATGGACTGTAATTGATATATTGTAGTTGATTGACATTTCTGTTTTTTATACCACTTAGGTGGCAACAAAGTAACGGTCCACCTGATGGTGAGTGGTCACAGCAGCCTATGAACGCTAGCAAAACTAGGGGCATCATTCGCGCGTTTACCCTCTTAAATCTAAAAACTTCTTTCTTGAAGAACCCCATATTCTATTCCTTAGAGAAAACTTCTACATACATACATACATACCGTATTTAAAAAAATGTAATGTTTTCTTTCGATTTAATACACGGCCATCCAATCCAATACATTTGCGAAACTATTCTTTTCTCTACCCTAATTTTTGTGAAATTCAAAATTTTCGCTTTTCGCCGCACATTTTGCATCCAGTAGTAAAAACATCCTACTAATGCTATATCTGGATACATTTTAGTAATATCTACCTGAAGAGGAAATGTCAGACAGCTTTTCCCCATATAAACGTATTCCCTTGTTCTCCCTGGAATTTAGCATTAGACTTATATTTTTTTTGTAGTAGGTATACATGATAGATATACTTACACGATCAGGAAGAGGAGGAAAGTGGAAAGACATTAATTTTGATGACTGTGACTAGTTATAATTAGCTGGAGGCACCAGTTGTCCTTATCGCACATTGGTGTCTTGGCCCGGGTCTGGGCGACAGCAATTGTAGTTCAAATACTAGGTATGTGTGTATTCGTTTGGGTCTTACATTTCCTCTTAAGAGGCTGACTGACGCCAAGTGACACTTTTCAAAATGGAAAAAATCAATACTTGTAGTAATATTAAGATAAAAAATTTAACCCTATATAGAAGAACATATACCTAATATCTTGTTCTACCAAAAACACGATAGCATTAATTTGCCTCGATAGAAAAAAATCTGTAAAAGACCTCTAAATTTTTTTTCTTTTTTGGTTCCTAACTATTACGCTATGTTATATACATTAAAATTCATATTAATGGCTAGCTAACTAGAAAGTCCATGGCTGTTACTACTGAAATCTAAAAAATCGAGTTAGTTTTCAAGTAAATACCTAAAAACCGGTTTGACGCTCACGTTTACTTATACTGAAAAGCGCTGTGGTCTTTTGTCTCCCTCAAGTGCACGTGATATTTCAAACTGCCATATGAAGTGGGCGGGTAAATTCTGAAATTTCTAGTCGGAATACCAGGTCTTAAGTAAGTTAAGTCTTCTTTTTTGCCATTATCGATTTTGTTAATTATAGGGACCAGTAAAACAACAATGATAGAATAATAATTCCCTTTTCATCCCATCTATTTGAAAAATTTTGATTGGTTTGCCATTAGGCGGTGCAATGTGCATGTTTGTTCTCGCTCCCAAAGCGAGTACTAAAGATTTTTGATCCATTTCCGATAAAAAAATGCGAACTGCGTTCTTGTTTTCTATATTCTATTTTCATTAAAATATAACAATTCAAAATGTTTCAAATGTAATTATAAATTATTAATATATTATTTTTACTTTAAACATTAATAACATTTTTTTATTAATATAATTTTTTTATGAGTTGTGTCTAAAAGTTCCTTTTATTTTATATTTTTTATATATTATATCCAGGGTGGAAACTCTAATACTTAACACTCACTCTACTTGGCTATTATAAAAGAGTATCTAAATTAACAAAACTGGCTTTATAAATTTTATTCTTTTGCCTCTATTTAATAAAAAAAAAAAAAAATAGGAATGGCGCCAAAAGAAATACCTACTAATTTGTTAGTAGAAAAAAGTGTGTACCTACCTAGAAGCTGAAAATATAAAATTTTCGGATAGATTCAGTTCATTCTATAAACCATTATTGATACCAATGTATAGATCTCGTGAATCACTTACGGGATTAATAATCAGTATTTCGATATCGTATATGGTTAAAAATAATTGAGTCAGATCACTTAGCGTTTGCACCATAAGGATATATTATTTTATGATCCCTCACTACACACAGGTTTCAAAACTGCGCCTTTATCATAAAAATACTAATTTGTTCCCTTGTAATACAAACTACTAGGTATTTAATACGACAGACAATTAAATACGACAAATGTCCAAAATCCTCACATTAGCATAATACTTAGGTACCTACTTACTAGAATGACCATGTAACTGTTACCGAGTTGTCAGTTTGTAAAACTTTATTTTTCCGTGTTGCAGTCAACTGGACTAAAGAAAATTAATATATTCTGTGGTGCAGTACCTTTATTTATTTTTCCGATGTCCAGTCAACTGTATAACTACCGAATGAAATTTATACGATGGTCCGGTTACCCGGGACTATCACAACTGTACCACGGGCGAAGAAGGAGTAAAGTATTCATAACATAAATATACCTACCTATTTCATATACCAAATTTGTATGTTACGTGTCTAATAGAACAAATTTATAAATATGAATACTTACATATATGAAAAATATAGCTTTATATGTAACCTAAGTTTAAAAAAATTATACTAGATAATTTTACTAGGTATAACGAATAAAATTGTTGAATGTTTTTTATTGAAATCTGAATTACAAGAACTGTAGCGCCATCTATAAAACAATATGCGAAGCACCAAGTCCTGCCATCTATGTCAGCAAATATAACTTAATAATATGAAGCAGTATGCATACCCTGCCATCTGTGCTGTCAAAGCAAAAGAGTTTGTTAAAGACGGTGCGTCATTGAAATAACTTACAAAGCCAACCATGTGGTATGATAAGATTGAAGCACGCCATCTATGGAACAATGAATGATTGAAGTGCCAAGTCCTGCCATCTGTGTCATCAAATACAAACCATTTTCTTCGAAAGGTTCTGCCATCTGTGCCGCTAAAGCATAATCATTTGCATAAGTTATACAATGTGTCGTTCTAAATTAATTCAAAAACGTAACTATAGATGCCACTTTATAGTATATGCTAAATTAAAGAATAAAAACGATTTAAAGCTCTCTCGCTCGAGACACGTTAAAGTCTGGATCTGGAATCCCATACTTAAGACTGTTCCCAGGGATAATTCTATCTGTTGTGTTAAAATCTGTATTTCCGATGACAACTACTTACAATAACATGGGTGACGTTCAATGTTAAATATCATACGTGGCCTTCTCCAATGATAAACATTTTTGCACAATAATGAAGTTTTACAAAAGGTGTTTTAATAAACTGCCAAAGCAATGTGTATAACATCGGACAAACAAAAATTTAAAGGTAGCTAAAGGGATTAAATGTTTTTTCCTATTGTGTTGGGTATCGTTAGATAGTGCTTTCAAAATGGAATTGAATTCTCAAAAATAATATGTCTGAGGTGTATAATTTGTTAGTGTCTTGTATTTTTCCGTCGATTTAAATTTTTTTGTTAGTAAAACTTAGTCCGAATTCTGGATAACCGTTTACGGTTTTTATTCAAAGTTAATTATTTAATAGACTTATATATTGACGCATTCGCAATATTCATTTTATCACGAAGCACGAAGAATAGGATAATTTGCACCGTCACAACGTCAAAGCTAAGAAGGACAAAGTGCAATGACAAAAAGACGAATAAATTAAATCATTTTAAATAAGCACTTTAACAGATTAATTATTTGACGTTTTAGATTTCAATTCTTTTTTTTAAATTGTATGTCAAAAGTACTTTTTACAAAAATAATCAGTTATTTCGTTGGTTTTATATTAAGCCCACTTGTTTCAAATTATAGGTATTTTTCTTTCCCCTGCTTAAACCAAGACTAAATTCGGGAGACCTCATGACAGTTTTCGTCAAATTTAAATAGGAAACGCCAAGTTTCTTAAAACCGTTTTAGATTATTAATTAATGTTCCGATAGTATAAATTAATAATACTTACCAAAAAAATTTTTAAAGGTCATTTTTAAAATCTTGAACTTTAAAAACGTGATATCACATATTGACTTGATTTAAACTGCATAACGGTGATATACTGACTCAATAATGTTATTGAATAAAATTGATATTCAAAAACGTAACGCAAGTAGTAAACAAGCATCGTCTATTTTAGTACTTTTATTTCTTCCTAATATTAAAAAACCAATCTGCAACGGAAGGTGTATACAAACATACTTACATGTATGTAGTTATAGATATATTTGTTTGGTAAGGTACCCTCGTGGGGCGGTAGCAACCGAAGCTTGAAATTAAGAATACGGTAGAATACGGCAGCGAGCAACCAGCAAGCCGCAACCGTAATGGAACAAAACTAGCAGCTCGCAAATAGGAACTGTTTGTTTCGAAACGTATCAGTACGATTCTAAAGCTTTCTGCATACTGTGATTTCTTTTATAAAAAATTAAAAATAAAAAAAATATTAATAAAGAATATTATGTATTGTAAGTTATTTTTTTAGAACAAAAATAAACGATCTTCTAACTTACATCCATGTGCATTGAGCTTTTCATTTTACTTTTTAAGAATTATTTGAACCATGTCACAATTATAGTTTATGAGGTATGTTTATATGTCACCATTCTCATTGTAATTAATACATTTTCAGATTTCGGCCAATCATTTTTTTACAAATAAAATTTAAACCATAGATCTCAATTTTTAAATTGTAATTAAAAAAGTTTTCATTTAGCTGCTTAATAAGATGACATGAAAAAATTAGGTCCACTTCTGATTTTAATCTCAACTTTAACTTAAAAAAATGTGTATTGTTATAGTTATTTATATATTTGTACCAAACAGTTCCATACAATATAATTGCAGATCTAAGCTTTAAAGATACATAATATATAGTTCAGTTTGCTGCCTGCCCTTTCTGCCATATTGGATATATTATATACGTAATACTAATGATATAGCACTAAAGTTTACTTTCAATTCACTATAATTAAGAACTGTCCCAACGAATCGGACAGTTGCCCATACTACTGCAGTTTACGTATCATTTCAGATCGGAACCGATTTTTGCAAACAAATACGAATAGACTAGACTCCCTTGAAGCCGATTATTTTGAAAAACATCACTGAAAAAGACTGAAACTATGATGAGTTGAAGTTTACGAAAAATTAAGCCTAAAACGACCTGCTTTCATTCTCTTACTTTAGGAAAATAAAAACCCCTTACAAAAATCTGAATATAAAACTATTTTCAGTTCCGTCGCAGATTTCGCGTCCAGCCTAAAGCCAACTTTTTACAATAGTTAGTTCTATTATTTTTTTTTACTGCCAATCCTATAGTTTCCGTATTGTCCTTGTGGGTACAGCCTTATTCAGTGCATCAATTCGCGACACAGATGAGTGATTCCTTACAAACGCAATCCATTGACTGTGAGGGCAATTTAGTTTCCAAACAATCCAGTGTATTGTCACAAGTAAATTCAGTTGAAATAATAGTTGTAAATAAGAAAATAACGCAAATTTAGTTGTACACATATCTGAGAAATTTGCTAATTAAAGACTAATTTTAACCATATTCATTTCAAACTCATTTTAATGTTTATGATTTTTATTGTAGTTTATTATTACTCATTTATAAGGCTTTTTCATAGATGTTTTATCAAAATATTTTTTTAAATATTGACTATTTGAAAAGTTGCGATGAGAAAAAAGAACAAAAAACCGTCCAAGTGCATGTTTAACTGCATGTCCAGACATAAGAAGTGGTTCTTTACTAAGATATGACCGGGAAGGTCCCAATAAATACCTAATGAAAACCTTAAAAAAATGTGAGAATTTAAAATATATATGTCCCAGTCTGTAACAATCAGTAACGCTGAAAAGTTTCAGGTAGACCCGTGTCCGAAAATTCAACGAAGGTGACATGACAGCAGAATGTCAAATACATTTTTCCGCATGACAAAAAGAGACAGCATAAAACTCTACACCGGTTAGGGTGAATACTCGAACACAACACCGTGTAGTTAAAATCCAACGGTCACGTATAAATTACTGTCAGGGGAATGGTTCGCTCTTTGTTTTCCGAACAAACTTTCCTACTCTTTAAATCCTGGCTGTAACGATGCACCGGAAGCAAGCTTTCTACCTTTTTAAAAGCTTCAAAGGCAAAGGTTTTGTAACCGCAGCCGTAACAGTGGCAGACTTGATGAATACATTTATAATTGAAGATTTTGCATATAAATACTATTACATATAAATAAATAAATCAAAAAATCGTTTAATATTATAGGAAAGTTCGCTTTGCTATATATGTGTTTTATTTTGTACATTATTTACCTACCGTATAAGAACGTTGACCAACGTCATTATGATCTCTAAACTGTCTTTCTGTGATTCTTATTTATTCGTCTGTCCCCTGGTATACGCGGTCGTTTCCCAAATGTAATACCATTTAGAGAGTAAAGGAATAGATTTGATTATAAATACGAGTACCTAAAAACGTCTCCGAAAGGGTTACGAACGTATTGTAAACCCATTTCCCATCCTCGCATCCTTTATTAATTACCTTCTGTGCCTGCCGTAAATATTTAGCAGAGCTGACTGGACGCCTCTTGTCTTACAGTCATTTACCTAGACGTTCTTCCTAAAAAGGAAAGGAAAATAAAAGATGGCGCTACTAATGACCAGCGGCCATCTTTGGATGTTTTTCTTGTACAGTCCAGCCGGGAGCGCAATACATCTGGTTGTATGTCAAGTGTGCAACATTTTTGAAGCCAACGGACTGATCTAGAACGCTTTTCATGTATATATTAAGTAGATTATTAGATAATGAACAGTAAATAGTTAGGTACAAACAGTGAAGTTTGTGCGACTGTTGTTGTGAATTTGGAGTGTCATCTTTTCGCCTCCCCTGGATCACTGGATAATAATGTCTCCACTGCGTCAGACACCAAGACCAGGAACCTGATTACGGCAAATTACATTACATAGCTCACCTTTGCTTATTTCCGGATTACATTAGGCTGCATTAGGAGCAGCACTTGCAGACTTTAAGGCAGGTATTGGTGTTAACACGTATGTTCATAGCACTATAGTAATTCCGTCCAACAGACGGGATTTGTGAGCCTATCGCCATATCGGGTACAAACCAGAGTCAACACACTCAATTTACAAATTGTAACAATATTGATTGCCCCTTCCGGGAATTAAACCTAGGATCTGTGACATGACGCTTCAATGTTCTACTACTGCGCGACACGGTCTTAATTATAGTTTATTCCAATATATTTCAAAATATTATCATAGAGCCTCAGATACCAGAAATCACAAAATAGAAATAAAAAGTCACTCATGTTGGTATCAGCACGTTAGTAAACAGACGTATATCCATTTAAATATTGTATATGAGAAAGTAAATCCGTCTGCCTGTTACCTCTTCACGCATAAACTTTGGCATGGAGGTCGTTTGAGTCCGGGTAAAGACATAGGCTACTTGAAAACTTGGTTTTTTCATAATTTTAACCAAATTTAGGGCGGGTGGAACCGCGGGCAAAAGTTAGTATGGAATAAGTGGCAAACACAAACATTTTGGCTAAAACATAGCGATATATTTGCAGCGCGCACGCGAGCCGGCAATATGTCTGCCTCGCCTACTTCACCCACTAGATAACAATTATAAATCTCACTTATACTTCTTACTGTCCACACCGTGCTTTCAATCTTTTAGATAATACTAACATATTAAGTATCTTGGTGAAACTGTTTTTTTTATTCATTTCTAATTTTGCTAAATCCTCAGTCCAGGAACCTCATTGGGAATTGTCTCGAGTTAGCCAGACACTAGAATTCAAGAGAAATGTATGCAAGTATTTTTATAGGTTTTCAAGAGGTAAGAACAACTTGCATACATTTTTCTCACGAATTTCAGAGTTTGGAATACTCGAGACTGTCTCCAATAAGTTCCTTGAATGTTTGTTCTCATATTATAGCACTTGTAAGGAAAATCAGCCTTATGGGCAGCTTGAAAATTTTACAGTCGTAAACTTTTGGTAGCATAGTATTCTGTGGCCGAAGCCTCCTTTCTTCCATATGTCCCTGCATTAGGACGTTCAATAGCTAAGACAACAAAACCTACAAAATACTGGCTAAAAATATTTAAAAATATATTGAGAATATCAAACTAAGTATGAGGCTGACCCCGTTTGAGTTTACCCTGGGGAGTGCAGCTTGTGGGTCTGTAGGTACCCGGTAGGTAACCGACGGTCACGTATAAATTACTGTTAGGGGAACGCTCTTTGTTGTCCGAACAAACTTTCCTGCGAAAAGTCTTAACTATAAAAAATACTATTATAGTAAAATATTTATTATGCGCTTTTAAATATTTTTGGTTATTTTTTTTTGAAGTAATAAAATTCTTTAGCGGCGTTGTGCACTTTTTTTGGTATGGGTAAAAAATGATAAACTCGCGTCAGGTCACGTGTCCTAATTGTGGAAATTCGTAAGACGGAATCCGTAATGCCACGCCTATTATAATTTTTATTTTTAGTATTCGCGATTATGAGTAGTACAGGGAGGTTGGATATGGAATTTTAATTCTATGACAGATTGCGATGTCAAATATACTACGTCAAAAAAGTAAATAAACAAACATTATTATTTCTTGACAATGTCAAAGACATGTCTTGTGACATATGTGAGTGTTAAGCGCGAATCGTGTGTAAAGGTTTTCACTTCTGCCGGCACTCCCGGAGTGCAACTCGTTTTTTTTTAATACGCTGACGTTTGTAGTGTTAACAATCTTTTAATAAGTTTTATGCAGTTTTTGAACTTTCTATTTTCCACAGCTGCTATTCAGCAGCAGATCTAGGATTTCTGAAAATATGATTTTTTAAAGTCAGCTCTCTCCTCCACTTTGCCAGATAACCATTAACTCGCTTCAGATAAGCACCTTCGCATAAAATAATGTTATGCACTTTATTTTTAAAACAAGATCAGAATAACCGACTGCTGGCCATCTTGAAATATTGTGTAATATTGTACGCAGGTAATTTTAGGCAACATCTGGCTTTCGTAAATTTTTATCATTAATTAAAATTCAAGCCTAAATATAAATGACAGTGTAAGAAATCTTCGGTACAATCAAAATAACAAAAAAAATATCTTTAAATAAAATAATATAAGAAATATTTATTTATGGGTAGTTAGTTAGTCTTTACTTCGTGAATCAAATTCAACGTTGTAGGTAGAATAAGTTGAACCTTCGAATTCAGTGAACTAACTTAAACCATACACGTCTCTAACAAGTTGTTTGTTGTTTTATCAACGCGGTGGCAAACGTTAGCAGTCGCACTTTCGACGTCAACTTACGTGAGCTTTTAATGAACTTTGTCTTTAGTGAACATTATGGCTGCTCGACAGCAACTACACATCGGGCAAATTAATGTGAATTTGACATTGCATTTAAATTTCTACAAGTAAAAAACATAAGTGAATTACTATTGCATATAGTAATTGCTCATTTTATTATCGATGTTAGGTACTACTAGCTGTTACTCGCAGCTTTGCCTATGCAAATTTGAAGTATGGAAAGTAAAGGAATCTCTTAAGGGGCCGATAGCTCAGCTATTATGCTGGCACTTCACTTGGCTATTTGTGTTTGCGTATTTGGCAAATAAGTGCCCTGTGTAGATGGTACATTTGACAAAAAATTGGCTTTAGTTGCCTATTTGACAAATATAGACCAATAACAAACAAGCGTTAGTGTACCGCTGTCGGTTTTTAGGTGCGCATCAAAGGACACACAATTCCTGCAACTAAACATCGGCCGTTTTTAAAAGCGCGCGCTGACTAGTACAGATGTATTTTGCTTGTTTTGAGGCTTTCCATTTTACACGTTTTATCATAAATTAGGATGACGCAACTGTTCTTATGTTTTTAGACTTTATAAAATAAATTCGTCCATATGGGATCCTCAGAATAATAATCATAAAATATCGCTGGAAGTTTCAACTCGTGCGACATGTGTGCGATCGTATTCTTTACTAATATCAAAATATTTGAATACGTATAAAAAATATAGTGAATGCAAATACGCAAACTGTGATTTTAACAATTAAGACAAATCTAATGACGCCTCTCAAGCTAAACTCCACCAAGTCGTTTAGGCTAAAGAGTGTGACAAAGACATATACATACACTCGAAAAACATAACCCACCTTGGGCAGTCGGGAAAAACATGTTTGGATTTATTGAGTTCCCAATATTGCGGCACAGTTGCATGCGCTATCGAAGTTTAAGAAGCTATTTATTAAAAATCATGTTTAAATTTATAGTAAAACACCAAAAAATTTATAATTCATAACGTGAGATTAAATTGTGTTGGAATATGCAAAATTCTATTGTAATCCAAATCGCTCTTGAATATAAAATTAAGTAGAAAACGAGTAAAGCGCCCTTCGCACTTCGTTCCTGTCGTATAAATTAGCGCCGTAGCCAGGAGGGCCCGAAACGCCACAAAAAGTCCAATCACATCTGAAAGTTTGCCGATTAAGCTGCGGGCCGTGCCACTGCCAGGCTTGTTTCTGGCAGCTAGTAACGCTACTTTTTATTAACCGTTAAACTTTTGACTCTCATCGAGGTGTTTTGAAAATTAAATAGATTACTTCCATGATTATGTTTAATTAATCTTCTAGGTTTTGTTATGTTACGAAGTTCGGTTTAAACAACATATCTTGTGGCAAATATTTTTTAACTAGAAAAAAATTCTAAAACTACCTTCCCCCCCTACTTCAATCGTGTAGTTTTTGATCATCACTGCAGGATTCTTACGGTCTAAGCCGAGATAAAAGTAGGTACTCCATTTTTATGTGCCAATAACAAGTTGCGTCGTGAAAGGCATTTTTACGTTTGGAAAATTGTATCAAACAATTTGTTTTTAGACAATAAAACCAAGGTATTTCATAAACCACAACTCGCTTATTTTACTGTTTCTACACATAATTTTTTTTCTCTAAGAACACGAAAAATTACCAGATTTATACATATAACATCATAAATCTCACAATAATTATAGATTAACTAAAACAGCCTGTGTCAATCCTTTGACTCAAGGGACTTTTATAAAATAAACAAAAACGGGTAACCTTCTAGCAGATTTTTTTTCCGCCAAACAGACGGTGTAAAAAGAAAATTTTGATTTTGTTGCATGGTATGTAAGTATTTACTGATATAAGATCAATGATAATAACTAGACTTCAATGTTTTTATCAAATAACTATAATCTGTAAATAAAAATGCTTTTTTTTAACTTTTATATAAAATTAAAAAATAACAGCCGTATTTAATACATTAAAATACCGCTACAATTTTAAAACCATGTATTCTAAACCAGATTTAACATTTACTCGTTCTCCTATTATTTATTGCTGAATGAGTTAAAGCTTCAAATTCAGAGAAATAACTTAAACCAAATACGTTTGTAACAAGTTGTTTGTTGTTTTATCAGCATCGTGCCAAAAGTTAGCAGTCGCACTTTCGACTTCAACTTACGTGAGCTTTTAATGAACTTTGTCTTTTGTGGACATTTTGGCTGTGCAATAGCATCTATTATTGCAAATTGTGCACATCACTGTGCTGAATTTAACTTGAAAAATTTGATACAATCCGGAATATATTTAAGCACGTTTCCGCTTTTGTGGACTTTGGGATAATTTAATATGCATTTCTGATAGGCATCCCATGAACAGATTTATCGGAATATGTATTAACGTAAACTATAACATAATAATGATCAAAATATTAATATAATTTAATAGAACGAAGATGGTTTGGTAGACGGGTAGGCTTGGCAGATGGGTACATTCACCCCCAAAAATCTTACGGAACTTGCTGCAGGAAGATTTTATAAAGCTTATAAAACTTAACCATAAATACTTTTATGTACACCCCCCAGACTCTTTATCGTTTACTTTTTTTAATCTTTGCATTGTCAAAATTCGTTAAAGCCTCGCACAATACTTAATTTCATCTTACATTGTCTTTCTATTCAGTCAATCTCCTCCATTTCACGGACAGCAAATTGTAGGTGTAAGGCCTACGGTATATGCGACTACCTATTTAATTTATATTTTATTTAATTGAGTTCAAAACTATTATTTAATGAATTTACCGTTGTAATCAGTAAATAAAACCCCCCTTAGCTAACAATTATTTGTATCCGCATCGCGCAGAATCCATCCACAATCACTTCGATTACAACTATTTAATTAGGTTGTGAGTAGTGTCTCTTCAACACTTAAGACTCTAGCAACTCGAACTGTTTTTGCAGCAACTAGGAACCTCATCACTGTCACCACGGCTTGATATAGCCATATAGACAGAGACAAGTCCCCAGCGACTCCATGTTCCAAAGTTCTTATTCCTAAAATAATTATATTTTTGTTTTATGATAACGTCGTATAACACATTTTACTTTTCCTTTGCGTGTATATTCCGACTAGGATAGTAGTTGTAAACTAGCGCACTCCCACCCTACGCTTAAGCTAATATATTCTAAAAATGATTGTGTTAAAGTAGCCACGCAGGTATTATAAACTCTCGAATATCAACTTCAGTTTGTGTTCACGAAAAGTAACTAACAACCACTAAACAGGTTCAAAACATTTAAATACCTATTATTAATTACATCACTGTTCCTCAACATACGACTATAGCAATTTGTCTTATTTTATTCTGCCCTAAGTAATGTATGTTTTATGTTTATTGACACCCAAGCAAGCAATATTTACAAAAGGAATTTATAGCCTACTCTACTGGTTATAGTGGTAACACATCAACCTAACAGAGGTGCGATAATTACCATTTTCCTTTTGCTACTCACATATTGCCAACTGAATGAATCTCCCCCTAGACAGATAAGTCCAATTCATAGTCTGATCTTTTGTTTATGTCGACCAAGATCCCAATGTTGTGGCCAAAGGTTTCAAGATCTTAACCCGGAGTAGTATCTTAAACAGGAACACCGTTACGTGTTGGCTGCAATTAAGAAGTCTTGTAGACTTAATTTCACCCAAACATTCTGGCAAGTAAATGGCAACCAAACTTTTTGTCGCCTTGTATTCCGCACTTTAACCCTAGCTCACTCAGAAGCTCAAGGTCCACTTATACGCCGATCTAGTGTAGACATTGAGGACGACTACAAACCCAACGAAAAATAATAATAATTTCACTGCATTTCCCGGTGACTAACTACACACAATCCCTATCGTGTTTAATTTTCCCAGCGTACCAAACACAGGCCTCTCACGATACACTCATTTTTCCGAACTGAATTGCTGTGTACAAACCAGTTCTGCGAAAATTAACAAAATTCCTGTAAAACAGAAATAGCACATGTTCATTTTTGTGTTACATATATCTATACAATAGAGAAGCTACAAAGTTAGACTGAAATGTCCAGTGACAATTCGTTCCCTATTCATCCACTCGGCAGCAGTCTGCATAGGAGTATCTAGCAAGGTTTCTTTCTTGCTAAGTACAATGGTTTTCACTTTAATTAAGTCATGATTGTTTCAATCGCGCCTCAAACAAATTTCTTTCTTTTTTAACATTATATATTTGTGTATTTACTGTCTATGTTAAATTATATATACTTTTACTAAATAACCAAATGTTTACCTTAACTGATATTTGCAAAATATGTTATATTTTCAAAATAAATGTTATATTTAGATCTTTATCTCTCTCATCATCTTATAAGTATAAGTGTAAGACTTAAAAACCCACATGGCTAGATTGTAGCACGAAATAAAATGAATTGAAAATATTATACAGTTAATCCTAATAAATAAACAACAATTTAATAGTTTAACCTCAAAATTTCAAAAATCATAGTAGTGTTCTGTATTGAAACAGATCCTGATGAGTTTGAAGCAAATGACTACAAAATGTTAAGTGATCAATATCCTTAATCATTTTAAAATTTGTTTAAGTTTTATATTTATCTTTATAAAATTTAACAAACAAAACAGAATTTGATGTGTTTTCAGACGATCTTTTCATTAAGAATAAAAAGGTTTTTAATTTATACCTGCTGCATTCATTCATCATTTCCGTTACAAATTGATATTTTATTTCAAAGTGTCCAAACAAACAGACTAAACTACAGTATTTAATAAAAGTATGTGATATGGTTCCACTGATTGATGTCGGTTTGAACTGTGTGTTTCTATAAATTTATAGTTAATTGATTTAAACCCTGGCTCCTACTTATCGAGTTTAATAAATAGTTTAAAATCAATAAAGGTTTACCGCAGACCTCCTTTAGAAGTACAGACGAAACAATCGTAGATCCATCGCTCCCGCTCTTTTTACCAATTTAAAAAATCTATATTGCAGTTCACGTTAATATTGTAAGGATACTGAACACAAAACTAGTTTTGTGATCATAGTGATAGCGAATTTTAACTTCTTTAAACAAATTTATTCCATCGGCCGTCGCAGTAAAACTTACTGTAACAACTGTTCGATTCCGGAAATTTCTTTAAAAAATCTTAACAAAAAAAAAATATAACTGCTTCTTCTCTTCACGCAAAATTTAATCATCTATCAAAATTAACCATGAATATATATGTTTCTTACTAGATTGGATTTTGAAAAAAACTACTTTTTATAACCAAATGAAAAGTATTTATTTAAAAAATGAAATTTTCCTATAAGTTACTTAATAAACCCAAATAATACATGTAAACCTATTTATATTACATTAAAATAATTTGGAGAAATGGATGAGTCTTTTTCTCGCCTTATGACACAGTATTCTGCTTAATCAAATTCACATTTAGTAAAATAAATTTAACATGGGAATTTTTTTTCAGTTGTTGGATATGGAATATGTTGAAATTTGATTTAAAAACATGGAGTAAAATTTTTCCTCGTCTCAATTTTTAAAGCTAAAAGCATAAAAACTATTCATATTTTGCTTAACCCATATAAATTAGTTTATATTATTAGAGATTCTTTTTATGGCGGAAAATAACACAAAACTTGCAATTAATACATTTCTCATAAATACAAAGTATCTAGAATAATATTGACTGTTATGATTTAAGTGTAATTTGTAATGTATAAATTATTTATTTATTTTATTCAATAAAAAGATAGTATATTACTTATTAAAGACATTTGTTTCCAAAATACCCATTCGAAATCGACAATCTATAATGTATTCACTAGTATAAAATCTGAAATAAAATTTAAGTAAAGTCAGTACTAAAACTCTCTGAATAACCAAATATAAAAGGCTTTGAATTTACGATAGTTTTGAAAATTACACTCAGGTCATTATATTTTTTCCAAAATTGAAATACAACATAAACTACTACATTAAATCAATTATCAAAATCATAAATATTTATTTCGACTAATTTGTCATTGATTCACATGTAACAACTACTTTGTGTATGATGCAGGTATCAAAACTAAACTGCTAATACCTCCTTCAATAGATACTCGATTATTATTTAATGATTTTAAATAAAATTAAAATTTTGTATTTATTAAAATATTTATAAACGACTACGAATAAAATCAGTTCAATAGCGATTCTAAACTTCATAAAATGTTATACTAATCTATTAATCCTGGTCGAAGGCAACCAAATTGTAACTAACCCCCCTAAATATAAAAATATATTACCGCCTCCTAACGTACACCTAACTAACCGATACTGGTTACATAGAATATTAAAGACAATATGAACACGAAACTTGAAAATGAAGTATAAAGGTTTCGAAGGTTTGGCTATGTGATCGTTTAAGTGGTAGGACCTAATTGTGTAATGTAGACCGCAGGTTCTTTAAGAGATAGACTGAAATACCGTTCTAGTAATGAGAATGAAAATTTAATTTTATAAAAAAATATAACGGCGGGAAGCTCCACTCAGCGCTTCCCATGGTACGTATCCATACCGAGGCTAACTTATATTCGAGCACATCTCCTGAAAGAGTAGAGGTGTGATTTCATAAATGGTTAAACCATTAAATTATCGTTGCAGCCGAAGCGGAAGACCGAAGTCCAATTATGTTATTTCAGAAAGAAATCCTTGTGCGTGCATAGCAAAAACACTCAGCCTTAGGCCAAAGAGTGTGTGATATCCATTCACACAGACACAGCCATGACATTGTCAAGAGAGCACGCCTCGTGCTAAGCACACTCCGAAGAGCAGGACGCAATAACCCCACTGAACCATTTGTGTAGGTACTAATTATTATGTATCAATGGAAAAGTCATGGAATTCACCAAGAGAGCACGACTATAGTTGTAAGGTCGGTTAAAAACGAATCAAACCATGCCGTTTTGAACCAAAATTTTGGTTTGAAACGGGGTTTTAGGGTTTTTAATGGTTAGAAACAGTGTTTTTTTATATGAACTCAAAATGCATTACATTATCGAATTCGCCATGCAATGGAGTACCAAACTGTGTATTTTCATGTTTGTTTGATCTTTTACTAATAATTGTAATAAGTGAAAAGCAACAACGGTCAGAGTAAATAAAAGGGGGCGCAAGGGAAATTTCACTACCGGATATACATAGGTAGGAAGGTAAATATTTTTTCGTATGAAGTGCGAAGAGAACAATTATTTAAAGTAACCAATATAGCAAGTAGTAAAATTCTTTTTTACTTGTAAATATTTTACTTCAACAAATAAAACCATTCAAGTAACTAGCTTGTAAGATATTGTACGTTATTTTATGCCTTTACAATTCTAAATTGATAACTCTCTTTTGTCTCCGCAGTCGGGTATTACACCGTTTAAAACAGTGGCTTTCGGGTTTTAAACGCTGCGTATCAGTTTTAAACGTTTTATACTGGTTTTCTTACAACTATAGGCACGACCCATGCTTAACACACTCCGAAGAGCAAGACGCAATAAGCCCCACCGCATCCGTGTATCTTCAGTCGTAGAATATAAATGATATATTTCGGTTTTCAAGCCGGCGTCCACACCATACATGATCAAGGATTCATAAACAGTTTAAATGTATAGGTATATTATCAGTTTAAGTACGAAGAATTATAGTTTATGGTTTATTTGATCGATTAACGATAGAATAAGTGTGAGTTAGATTATTTGAGTAATATTCAGTATCGCAGCTTTTCAGGAATTTAGTCGCGAGCCAAATATGATTCCATGATGATTATATTTAAATTATATTTCTTAATTCTACGTAGATTTTATTTATTTGTAAGATTCATGTACTAGGACTTTATAAGTCACAAGGAGTTGTTTCTACTGATAGAGCAGTTATAGTGTACGTAAGTACAGCGACGGAAAATGCATTTTATGTGGAACACTAAAAGCCTGCCACATTCTGAAATATCCATTCAGTAATGTAGGTAACACTTGTCGTCTCTATCTCAGCTTTTGCGATGCTCTAGTGGCAACATTTTTATACACTTATACGAGAGTAGAAGACCAATGCCTGTGGAATTGTATATATGATATCTTAATAAAATACCGGATCGGTACGTGTTGATTATACACGTATATTAAGTTTCGTAAATCAAGACTTATTGCGTATATCTGACTTATGAACCGATTTTATTTAACCAATTTTTGTTGAATGGATATTTGTTTCGTACCGTTGCTATCGGGGCCGCGCCAAGGTTCCGAACGCAACTTGTTTTAGTCTTTCTGGCAACACTCAACTTTGTCGTTGTCAGTAGTCTACAGAATTAAAATTAACTATTTTTATCAGAAAAATGTTTTGTTTTTATATATTTTTTATATAATTGTAATATTATTTTATTATAATTGTGTATGTGCCAGTTACATTGGACAAGGATCATACCTTATTACTTAAGGTCATACAATTTTGTTTATATTTTATTGTTTTAAGTTAGATATTGTCCCTACCTTTAATGGCTTATTTCAGTTTAAACTGTAATTTAGGGTTACCTTAGGTCCCCTTAGAAGACATAGGATAGACAAACGTGGTCCATTTAGGTAAAATACTACTACTGAGGTAAGTAAACTTGTTCCTTTAATTTCGGGTTTCATTGTACTTGTTATCATTCACAAAACAATATTTATAAAGTCCTACTATCGTGATTTTTTACACATTTTTATATCATGCGGTTTAAAAGCTTGAGGTTCTCTTCCGGACACAAATATTTTAATTTGCAAAATATGGTTTAACAATTTTGTATACCTAATATATAGATGCATCTCAGAGAAAAAAAAATGTTCCCCATTATTTATCTTCGGAATAATAAGGTTTAATATACATGGAGAGACATGGCGAAACTATAAAGGTTCCGTTTCTGCCCAAGGATGACGCGATATGATACTGAGCGTGCGCGAGTACTGTGATTTTAATAGAAATAAATTATTAGTTTAGTTTAGTTTATAATTATCAGTAATATCACGGCTACGGTTAAAAAAAGTTGGTAACGATTAGCACTTGGAACTTTAGGGATTTCTTTATCAAAACTTTAAAAAAAACAGTGAAAAGGGGTCTCTTCAGGATTTTAAATCAAACAAAAGTATTTTAATCGTGTTTTTACGTTTTTCAGAAATTAAACCAAATCCCGAAACACAATCATTGAATTTTAGTCGGATCTGCTCAGCGGATCCGAAAAAACTTTTGTTAAAAAAATTAAATTGGGGTAGTATAGCCTCCTAAAACTAAGTTACTAACTTATTAAAACTTGTTTTTTTATATACCACTAAGGTGGCAAAAAAGCTTACGGTCCGCCTTAATGGTATAGACTTTATTTTAGTAATTACTTTAAGCTATATGTCCTTCCATGTTTTGTTAAAAAATCGGGACCGTAAATTCGTAAAAGAGTGAACCTGACTACATTCAGAGTTAAATTGGATTTCCTTCGTATATAAACATTGAAACCCATAAATAAAAAACTAAAAACTGTAGTTCCATATTGGAGCTAACCGCAAAATTCAATTTGCGATCGGACAAAGTGAAAAAAAATCCGCTGATCGTACCGTATTGTTTTGGTCCGTCATTAATAATACAAATAAGTAATAGATGTTATAGACAAATATACTACTACTACTACTAATAGTAATAATAAGTTATTTCACCACGGATCAGAATACTATTAACATTTTGTTCTGTGTGTGTGAGGGTGTGTGTGTGTGTGTGTGTGTGTGTGTGTGTGTGAGAGAGAGAGAGAGAGAGAGAGAGAGAGAGAGAGGGAGAGGGTTTGTAAGTGTGTAGGTTTTATGAGTATCTAATATACCTTCGTTTTTTTGTTTTAGACTTTTTGATTTTATATTTATATTGAGAATAACAGTTAACTAACAGTTAACGGAAAGGCGAGTGGGCGAGAAAACTCCCAAGGAATGATTATTTAAGTACTCAGTAACTATCACAACGAAGACGTCAAGGGCCATTCTGTTGTTAATTTTCTAATTTTCAATAACCTAACTGACCGCCACATTATTTCCATAACTAATACAACACATAGTACTAATTAATAAACTAATTGAAATAATCCTTGAAATTGTATTACAAGAAAATGATTTCATTGTGTACCTACTTACTTAATTAAGTTTATTTAAGCTGAGAAAGTTACGGGATCACAGCCAGCATTAACACTTATTATAAGTAGATTAAAGAAGTTCAAACTGTAATTAAACTTTTCCTCATCTTGGTAAAGGACAGAAAACCGTGAGAATATCTCACACAACAATTAACAACATTTTTTATCCCACTATAGATGAAGTTGTTAACTAACTTAAAAACTAGAAAAGAGATTTCTAATGTCCTATGATTGTAATTTATTCAGGCGTATAGTTTAAAAGTTTGAGGGGGGGACCCACAATCAATGGGGTGCCTAAAAAAACTTTAATTATTCAGTTCAGTGTATAGTGAGCTGTCCTTAAAAAACTACTATAGTTTCGTCAAAATTTTGGAGAGTGTTTATGGAGGTTAACATATATAAAAACTAATTTTTTTTGACGAGACTATATGAAGGTTAATATAAAACATCCTTTAATTTTAATCTTTAATTTAATCAGAATCAATGCAAAGACGGTGGACTAATAAGCTTTGACATACAGACGGACATGATAAATATATTAGAGTTAATGCCATTTGGTTACGAAACCCTAAAAAGTGTTTTTAGATTTCACTCATTAATTCTAAGCAATACACTTTTCAGTATTTCATCTATCTACACTGATATTATAAAAAGGTAAAGTTTATAAATTGGGATGTAGGAGGTAATTTCTCATCTGATTTCAAAAAATCTTTCACCAAATATTATTTAGATGAGACTTTTGAATAATATAAGTTTTTAGTTCAAAATATTCATATTTGTGAGTCATTTTGAAAAAAAAATGCACTTTTTCTTAACGTTTCAAGGAAGCAACGGTATAATCTGATTTTTGGAGCAGGGATAACTAAAGGTACAGAAATGAATAAAGGATACTTTTTATCCTGATCAAGAGTTCCCACGGGCATATTTTTTCTGCTGGTCACTATTCTCAACGTCATTTTGGCAATGATATAGCTGTAGGGACAAAGAAAAACAAATAAATGTTTTATCCCGACCGAGAGTTCCTACAGGACTACGTTTTTTCACAGACGAAACAGCAAGGATCGTCAGCTGTAGATAAAGATAAAAAATACTTACTGCTCAAAAATAACAAATAGATAAAAATAATAAATTTCGTATTCTACGCTCAAAAAAATTCTGAGACCTACTTTATCTCAGAAATTGTCTTTTCTGTCGGGGATAAGCAAAGTGCTTTTTACAACCACTGCATGGATTTTTTTTCTGAGAACGATTATATTTTTCATATTTCACTAAAATTTTGAATTTAACCTGGTTTATTGTGATTTTGATAGCAAGAAAATATTATTTATATAATTTATGATGATTTAAAAAAAAATGTGTTTGTATTAGATTAACGGGCACTAAAACTACCTAATTTTCCGAACAGTAACGCGTTTTTTTATCGACGTTACGTTTACATATATTTACCTACAGCAAGAAAACGAGCTATGCTAAACTGTTTAAAAATTAATAATAGAAATATAAAGATAATATTTTAATTTATCATTTTTAATACCCAAAGGATGTTGCTCGGAACCCAATAAACTTTCTAGGACATAGTATTTTTTTTTAATTTTATTTGTAACAAAATGTCAGTCATAGAACACCTGGCCGTTACATTTGACATGGGTCACATCGCATGGCATGCATCAACTTGAGCATGAGTAAATCCCTGTCGTTTAAATAAATTTCCTTATTACTTTTATGTCATAAAAATATTGTTGCTCAGGTCAAGCCTTGGAGGTATAATATTCTTAAAAATAGCAATTTCGAAAATTAATAGCCGTAACAATGAATATGAAATATTATACAAAGATATTGTAAAACTGCCCTTTTGACTTAATAAATTATTATATTTGTAGGATTTTGATATTAATGACTTTAAGTATTTAATTCTAGTATTTAATGTTTTTAAGTTAACACTTACCAATAATTTTGTTGTTATTCCTGTGAAATTCCAGATCAACATTTATTTTTACTTTTTTTTTAATTTTTAGATATACGTATTTGTTAATAAACATGTTAGATAATTATAACACATACGAGCTTTTCGCCCGCACAGTTCAAGTTTGCAACCCTTCAACTCCTTAGTGTGAATTTAAAAGTGCCTACAAAACCATATAAAATAAGTACAATAAAATTAACCCCTTCTTGAAATATAATTTATGAGTAATATGAGCATAAGACAATCAAAAGCGGTGTTGCACTATTCACACGGGGTGATATTACTTACCGCCAGCGAAACGACCTACAGAGCCTGGCTGTTCAATTTCATTTTGAGTTTGCTGCCATCGAAATTATTTATTCTAATTTAATTATTATTGTTTTATATCGCACGGGCAATGGAAATTTTGACACTTTTTTAAATAACTTAGAATTGTTATTAGGTAAGTTAATAGACGAAAATAAGAGATGAAAATAGTTTGAGGCGACGAGTAGATGATGTCTTACAATGTTACTCGTGTACAAACTGTGTTGACTTTCCGACCCGTGTGTCAGCGCACAGCTCGACATCCATTGACTGCGGAGTTATACCTTGTGACCGCGGTGGCGTCACAGCGGCACCTCTGGACACCGTTGTAAGCGACCACAATGCACAGGTGTTTGTGTTAGACGTGGATCGGCCGACCCGCACCCGCGCCCGCGCCAAACACAACTCTTTTATACAAAAGAGATTATATAATAATCAATCGTTAGCTGCGTTTTATACGTAGAAAATTATAATTGGAATTTTATTTTTGAATATTCCTATTAATGATAAATTCGCTAAATTATTTAATATTTTGACATACTACATTGACATTCACTTTCCTATAAAAAATTCCTAAAGAAAATAAATCATGTGCCATGGTTGACGGAAACGGTTACGAAACTTATCTCAAATTATAACGACTTGACTGAAATGAAACGACAATACCCAGAAAATTTAGCCTTAACGGAATCAAATACTCATTACTGTAATTATATTAAAAATGAGACATTTACTGCTCGCAAAAATTACACGGAGAACCGTTTGCAAAGTAGTAAAAACCCGTCGAAAGAAATGTGGCGCATAGTTGACGAGCAAGTTTCCACTAAACCACCTAGACACTCTATTTCGTTAAAAGATCACGATGGAACGGAGATTGAACCGAGCTCCGTGCCTGAATACCTAAATAGGCACTTCCTTACAGTAGCGTCAAAATATAAGGTAGAAGTAGACAAACATAAATCTATCTTATTTGTTAATAATTGCATAGGCAATGCAGACGCACCTGAATTGGTGTTGCCCAAAATTACACTTGCAGACCTCAGCCGCACGCTGCATACCATGGTACCGCACCACCCGCGATATCTATGACATTTCGGTAGACCTACTCCTGTGCCTATGGCCGGTTCTAGATCTTATACTAGTAGAACTTATTAACAGTATGTTTTCCTCCTTAACCTTACTTAAAAGCACACGAGTATGTCCAGTTTATAAAGGAAAAGGCGAAAGGTCCTCTGTAGATTACTTTAGACCGATAAATATAGTGCCCAACATCACAAAAATTATTGAATCTATTTTATCGAACTCCTTAATGCAACACCTCGAAAGAACGACCTACTTACTGACAGACAATACGCTTATAGACAAAATAGATCAACCACAGAAGCGGCACATAAAATTTATGATTGCATCATTCATATTCTGCGACCTGTCAGAAGCGTTCGATGTAGTCAATTTTGAGTTACTTTTAGAAAAAATTAAGCATTATAGCATCAACAACCAAACACATAAACTGTTTCGGTCTTTTCTAATTGAGGGCAAAAGTGTAAAGTCGAATCCAGGCCAAGTGAGTGTTGGTATTCCACAGGGATCAGCGGACCTCCCATCGTCAGTTACAGAGGGCTAGACGGTGTTGTTAGCCGATGACACAACAGTGGTGGTGAGCGCACGCACGTACGAACAGCTCGAACGCAAGATAGCAAACGCGTGCGCTCAGCTCAACGCGTGGTTCTCGGTGAACGGCCTCGTCCTCAACACAACCAAGTCCAACGTAATATTATTTTCCGCCGGAAACCCTAATTTGACGCCACCGGCACAGAATCCGATGCCAATATACGAGTCATGTACGTTTCTTGGGTTTACCCTAGACGCCAGACTTAACTGGAAACGCCACGTGTCTACGCTTTGTGAAAAGCTAAGTAGTGCAGTATTCGCACTACGAAAGCTTAAACCACTTGTTTCCGACGTCGCGTTACTACAGATCTATCTTGCATATTTTCACTCTCTTTTGTCGTACGGCATAATGCTATGGGGCAATTCGACAGACTCCAATCGAGTATTTATAATTCAAAAGAGAGCTCTTCGCACACTGGCGGATGTAAAACCTCGTCAATCATGTAGAGGACTGTTTAAAAATATGGCATAATGACACTATATTCTCAATATGTGTTTGACCTCACAATGTACACTCGACGCAATAAACACCTGCAAACGCATTAGCGTCCCTGGCAGAGTGACTCGTCAAACTGGGCGCCTGCAACGTGTACCACGACGGTTGGCGCTGCTTGATAAAAACCCGCGAGTCGTAGGTCTTGCTTATTATGAGCATCTGCTCGTCGAACTAAAGGAAGAACCCTCGGATCCGATATTTGGTCGCCGACTGAAAGAACTTTTATTGACGAAATCACTGTATTCTGTCAAACAATACAGTGAAAAGCTGTGATTTTTATTTTTTCAATTAATTTTGATTACATTTATTTATTCGTTTTTAATTTTGACATTTCTTTATTTTTATTTTGACATTTCGTATTGAATATTGATTCAATTTTTTTTTTTTTGTTTTACATTTTTGACATATTTGTTTTGAATATTATTATTCCTTATAATTTTATTTTTGTATTTGACGATCTTTTTTTGAGTTTATTATGTATATTTTTTAAGACATAATGTAATTTTCAAAAAGAAATAAATTACATACATACATACATACAATACAAAATTTACCACGCTCTTAGAGGTGAATTTTGAAAAATCCCTTTGGTATCCATATAAATTTTTATTTTTTTAACTACACACTTACCAATACTGTTGTTGTAATTCCTATAAAATCTTTCATATCAAGTTGTTTCAAAAGCCTACGGAAACCGCCACGTATGAAAAAGTTGCTAAACGCGATAATAAGTCAGTCAGGACATTGCCTTTTATATATATAGATTATGCGAACATTTCAGGTTTCTACTTATATCGGACTTTTTCTTCTTCTTTTCCCTTCAATGGTTAGACTGACACACAGCGTAGGCCTAGTAATAGGGCTCCGTTGGCACCCTTTGGTAGTACCACCCATGGATATATGTATATAATGTTATTTACTGTTGTGGGTAACAAGAGACAATAGTAAGTTAATATACCTACACATTTAATAAGTCTGGGTTGAAATATTTAGGAATTATCAAATTTACCTTCAACTTGTTACACCGTGGAAAACGAATAAAACTCATTCGATTAAGAGAATTAAACATAAAATGTAATATATAACGTAATATATTATTACGTAACAGGTAGTTAAATACACCTGCTTCGTTTCAACATCGATTTAAATCTTAGATTAAAGTCTAAATAACAGACGAATATCAGAACCCAAAAAGACGTCAAGAATAAAATGCACAATAGAATCGACAAAATAAGAAAAGAGATTTCCCAAACACGATTACCCGCAAAGCAAAGAGAAAGTAATAAAGAGCTGCTACAATTTATTTATATGACGCTTCGGGGAGAAGTTTTCCCGAAGCCCAGCGAACAACGAGGTAAAATCAAGTTGATGTGTGTAGAGAAAGCTGAAATGAGAATATATGTTATCAAGCCTGTAGATATTTACTTTTGACTTTTTTTTGTAAATTTGAAAAAATATGAAAGGAATTAACAAAATAATTTTAGTTAACGAGTACTTCTTTTTGTAAATTCGTTGTTCGATTCGTATAACATCATAGTTCGATTTGCATTACAGTTCTTTTTTACGGCCGGCAATGAAGAAATCCTAATAGTTTAATGTCCGTCTGTCCGTGGACACATGCTGTGACAACAGCCATAATTTTATTCAGAGACTCAGACTATTAAGACTGAAATTAAGTAAACGTTTAGACTTTTCATAATAATCTTTGGCAAAGGGCGGCCGATATACTGATGTTAGTTTATTTTTGTTTATTTCTATAAATTCTTGATGTATGTGTGTGATTCGTTTGAGTTATATGTAAATTAATGTGTGTATGTCCTTATAAGCACTAGCTATTGCCAGACTCCACCCGTGCTAATTTCGGTTGACAGCGTAAGACTTCTGTGCCAACTCCTGGGCTATAGTAAGAATGATATAAAGTATAATAAAGCTATAAATTCATCCACGTATATATCGGTTTTGCTGCGGAAACTTTTTACGGGATAAAACTGTCTCTTCAACTATTTCTGTGCAAAATTTTGACTCAATTGGATGCTCAGTTGCGACACGTAAAGTAAGGAAAAACAAACAAACAAACAAACGATTCAACTCCTTTTCACATTTATAATATTAGTATGGATATATTTAAGTGCGTATGCAACTAATAAGCCACCCTAGTGGTATAAAAAAAAATATGTTACATAATATGTTATTATGTATAGGTACATATAATAATAATAATATGTTGGACATTACACTCAGCGCCGTTTGGTCCTAATCTAAGCAAAGCTTATGCTATGGGTACCAAACAACTGATACAATTACTATACATACTTGTTTTTTGTAAATATGTTCGCGGTCAGAAAATGTTTACCACCTTAAGGATCACAATTGCATGCACACATTTAAGTCACAAGTTCTAAATGTCTATTTCATAATAATTTGATTGACCATAGATTATCTTTTTCTAATATGACAATCAATTGCTCTAGGACAGGGATGGCGAACCTTTGTTAATGAATGTGCCATTTTCTATGAAAAAAACAATACTGGTCCTATGACGTGCCGTCAAAAAAACTGGGTTACTTAATAATAATGGAGAAAAATTAAACGAATTGCTGTTAACTTAAACCTTTTTAGATACTTGCAGCTCGAAATGTTTACAGCAATCGAAATGTTTAATATTTATATTTAAATAAAAAAAAAATTAGTGTGATTTCTGCTGTTGCAAATTAGGTGCTAAAAATCTCATATTAGGTATGGAAGCTAAATAAGAGTTCATTTCTAAAAATGACTTCCAAGCATACGTAGGTGAAAATAGAAATTTCATAAATGATTGGCGTGCCCGAACTGCCATGGGTTCGCCATCTCTGCTCTAGGAGATTGGCTGACTACTATCAAGTTTTAATATATAGAAAACCTTCTTTGAAAAAACTAATATTTTAGTTTTTTAAATAAGAATATGAAGAAATAATAAAATAGACACTTCGAAAATCTTTATTTAATATCCAGTATAACCTCCCTCTGCAGCTATGACGGCACGTAGTCTATCTCGCATAGATGCAACAAGACGCGTGCATAGATCAGTACCTCTGATATCATCCCATACTTGAGCACAGTGTGATCTAAGAGCTTGGGGGTTTCTTTCATTTTGACAGTCCCAGCGTTGAACCATAAGCCCCCATAAATTTTCAATATGGTTTAAATCAGCAGACTGAGCGGGCCATTGACTGGGACGAATGTCACGGTGCAGGTTGAACCACGCCATAGTAGCACGGGCTGTGTGTATCCGTGCATTATCTTGAACGTAAGTAATGTGTGGGAATTCCGTTACAGGATACATTACGCGCACAGTAGGCATCATCACTTCTTCCAAAAGCGACACATAATTAATGGCCGTAGCCCTATTCTCTAACGACGCCAGTTCTCCGACGCCGTCAAGGCTCATCCACCCCCATAAGATTACTGTAATGCGACCTGACTCGTTTTGAGGCAAAATATGACCTTCATCATACCGAGTTCGGTGTAGCGCCATAAAGTTAATCTTCCGATTTGACTTGATTTAAAAGTTTTTTCATCGGTAAATATAGTATTCGACCAATCAAAATCGGGATGTCGTCGCGCAAAGTTAAGCCGGGCTATTTTGGGGTGAGGTTTCAGCTCCACTTTAATAGCATGGTATCTGTAGTGTAGTCCAACATTGTGCAAAGCTCATCGGATCGTCCGAGCACTCACACCATATAAAGCAGCAAAATAACTAGTTGGTGTGAAACCATTCTCTTCGTAACGACGAATGATTTCTGTTATTTGCGCGGCGGTTAGTATCAGTCGTCGTCCTGAATTATTTCTATGATCTGTTATTTGCCCTTCTTCGCCGTGACGCCTAATCCAAAACCTCACAGTGAATCGCGATATATTGAGTTCTCGTGATATAGCACTAAAACTATGTCCATCTTCGAAGAGAAATATTATTTCAGCCCTTTGCTCCAGGGTTAAACTTGCCATTTTATTTCGTTATGAAAAAATCTTTTGTAAAATTTAACTCTTATCAAAACGACGTTCAAACAATATTTTTTGATAAATGTCATTTTCAACAAATAAAGATATTAGTTCCATTATCAAAGTGTAATCAATAATTCTTGTTGTTTTTCTCGATGCGTCATTTTGCATAATAGCTTTTGAAAGGTAATAAGTAACTTGATATGGCATTTTAGACTTAGTGAAAAAAGTGTGATATAGAATCTAATTTCAAAACTGGTAAAATTTTCTGACCGCGACCGTACATATATATTTTACATCGGTGCCACCCAGTTTTGACAAAAACAAAAAAATAAATGTTGAGTGTCTTATGCGGAAATCGAACCCACGCCCATCGATTCAGCAGTCGGTTAATACCCACTGAGCCACGGGGTCGACATATTATTCTGCAACATGATAATAATCATACTAGTACTAAAACATCGGAGGATGTTTGACGATTTACATGACACGCTACATAAAAACAAAGCAAATATAATTGGCATGTATAATTACGACTTTGATTTTAGTAACTTTATTAACTTATTTACATTATTAAGTGTTACAATAAGTATGGTAAACTTGTTAGATGATTAAGAGTGTCGGATTCGCAGCGCGCTCCATACAACAGGCTTTTTCTCCTCTGATGAAATGAATGACATTTGAGTGTTTTACCCTACTCCATTTCAAAAAATACTTATTACGAACATTGTTTACGAATTACAACCTTTATAGATTATTTTGGTATTATTAATTTTCTATTGACTGCCAATGTTACATTTATGTTACCTTTCATTTCTTTAGTCAATTAGTAGGCAGTGTACACGTTTTTTAAAAGTTTTTACTCTTAAGTATGTATTATATTATTACTTTAAATAATTCAGTTTATTGTCGGCTTTTTTTTATAGAAATTAACATTGTAAAAAATTTTTATCGACGATTTAAAAGAGTTCTAAGAAACCTATTCTAATAAATATTAAATGACTGATTTATTAAATACCTGTTTTTAAAAAATATTTATCAACATTGAAAAAAAAATCAGGCTCAGGTAGCCTATGCAATGCCGTGTAGAGATTAAAAAAGTTTCATTGAAACATATATTTTTATTTTTTAGGTAGTGACTTCGAGTACAGATTTAAAGTTTTCTGTCGGTTATGATTTTAATTACTCATTATTCTCTCTAAAATACCTAGTATGACTCGCTCAGTCATATCAAATAAAAAATAGCTACTACACTAAAAAATAGCTAAAAAAATGTTGTTAACTATAAATATAATTGAACTAGACATGGCGTCTGCCAACACGCACCTGGCTACTTCGGTGGACTATGGCCTAAGCCTTCTTTTCCAAGGAGCAGCCTGTGTTATTGCAGTGGGACGTATAACAGCCGAGGAAAGTAAACTGAAACGGTAGTTAATATATTAATTTGTATTGAAACAGAGACGTAGCCAAATGAAATAGTGAACAACATATCCAGAAACTTAGTATTCCCATTAATTTTCGGCACACCTTGACGAGGGTCGAAAGTTTAACAGTTAATAACAAGTAGCGGCACTAGCTGTCAGGAGCAGACCTGCCCGTGGCACGGCTCACAGCTTAATCGCCAAACTTTACCATGCAATTGGAGTTTTTGTGGAATTGCGGCTCCCTGTGCCCACACTGCTAATTTATGCGACACCAAATGTATTCAAAGCGTGAATTGTTTTCCCATCGTTGTTGAATTTTTATTGTTTTATTAGAGTGTTATTTGATTTGATCTGATTCTGATGGATTGTGAAAAATGGTGAAAAAACAAAAAATTTAAATAATTATAGTGTTTAAGTTATCTACTATCGTAATTCAACATACCTAGTCCATTTATGAATTTTTACGAAAATATTATTTTTATAATTATTCTCTGCCCCCAAAATAAGCAAAGCTTGTATTTCCAGACAACGAATACAATTACATTTATATGACTTTTTTATGTAAAACATACATATCATATATAAATACACCCAGTCTCAAGACAAACACAAATGTTTATCACATAAATGTTTCTTTAGTGCAGAAATCAAATCTACACCCCCTGCATTGCAATTAATTAATTAATTAATTAAAAATTATTATATAAAAAAAAAATTAATACACTACCAACTAGGCTGCGATGGAGTCATAATTAGTTAAAATAATTATCTTAAAATACAGAAATCTAAATTTTAAATTTCAATGTCATTTGACTGTTGGTAAACGTAGTTACACCAGGGTTGTAGGTACTAGAAAAGTTTAGTTACGGCGACTAAAAGCAATTAACATTAATGATGCTCAATGCAAGACCAAGACGAGATTTGCCTAGTCTTGACTTGTATCTTGCACCAGGACATAGGTCTTGCTCTTGGTCTTATTATTGCAGCCTTAGTCTAAGTATTGATATTGGTTTTGCTGCAAGACTCTTACAAAACTCCAAAGCTCTTGCTAATCAGGTAAGGTACATCATCATAACTAGGTTTTGAAAAAAATGGGACAAATCCGGAAAATATAAAAAAATACAAATCGATATTTAAATGACAAAGATCTAGGGTAACAAAAAATAAAAAAGCCAGCCAAGTGCGAGTTGGACTCGCGCACCGAGGGTTCCGTACCTACCACCATTTCCGTAATTTACAAACGCAAACAAAAAAAGTGTGCCGTTAAGCTTTTATTGAAATTTTATAATTTTTATTATTGGAAACGATATTCAAAGTTAAGCAACGTCGGGCTTGGTCAGTGATTGGATGGGTGACTGCTTAGCGGTACACTTTTTGTTTGTTCTATCGAACAAAAGTTTGGTTATCGTGTTTTGCCAGAGTTTGAACTATATTCTGACGAAAGTAAGTAAAATCAGATCTACTAAGCAGATCCAGAGAAATCTTTGCCAAAAAAGTAGTAGTACAGGTAGACTAGCCTCATTAATAGAAAATGTATGTATATCCTCACAGTTTTATTACTCAAAAGGGGGTATCCAATGGCTGGATACACATTCATATAATAATATGCGGGTCAGTCTTTTTTCGACAACTATTTCAGTCCTGCGTAACAGGTAATGAGCTTAACTTTTTTGAAAAAAAAGGGCATCTCATAGTTAATGACCTAATAATTGTTTATTTTTAACATTATAGTAAGTCAGTTAAGTATAATATATTGTTATCTTAAGGTATACCTATACTTAGCTTAACCTTATTTTGACTTTGAATCTATTAAAATAACCAATTATATATTGAATAAAAGGTTATTATACATACATATCATCAATCAGCCTATAACAGTCCACTACTGAATAAAACCTCTTTCAATGAAAGCCACCACACCGGGTCCTCCGCCTTTCTCATTCATCCACATCCGGGTATGGTCAGGTAATTGGTCCACCTGGCTGCAGGGCGACCCACACATACCTATATACAAAACATTATTTATGTATGTCAATGAAAATACATATATATGAAATTGTACATTCACAAGTAGTCTGCCTCATTGCAAAGTAGGTGGGTATCCTGTTATTGCAGTGCAGCCAGCCACAGCAAACAGTTGAACACTGAGCTTTTAATCTCAATAGGAAAGGCAAACATATGCATTCACGTTGGATTACCTCACTGTTAAATGAAAGCATTTCTAATTTGTTGCTGGCTTACCGCAATTATTTATGAGCAAATATCCGCACCAAATTTCAGTTGAATTGGAATGGTAAGGTTATTATTATTAAACTTATATTATTTTTTTAATGAAGGTTTTTTTATTTGTCGCTTAGGTTAACAGTTCAGTAAAGGCAAAGTTCGTATTTAATTGATTGATTAAAATATCTGGTAGTGCCGTTTTTTGTAAAGAGTACCTCGAGTAGTGGGGCTGGTAATGCTGTTTACGATAAAAGCAATATTTGACGAGATAAAACGTTTTCTAGTTTGACAGCTGTCATTAAAAATAAACATCTTGATGAAATCTATTATTTCTGTAAGGAAACTGCTAGTCTATTATCAAGTGTGACACAGATATAGTCCTTTCTAGTTTGAAAACTGTCATTCGCAATAGTATACAAGGGATGATCAAAAAGTAGTAATAAATCGATATAAAGATTTTTCATGCAGAATAGTAGTATACGAGGCGAGATCAAAAAGTAATGATAATCGGATATTTCTAGTATTCACAAAAATCTAAAAAAAAATAGAGAGCTTGCTTTAACCTTCACTAGTAGGTACAGGTTACAGGTATTTAAACACACAGTCACATTTTGAAACTTTATTCATTTTATGTTACTATTATACTACTGCTAATACTATTGCTCATAAATAATTGCGGTAAGCCAGCAACAAATTAGAAATGCTTTCATTTAACAGTGAGGTAATCCAACGTGAATGCATATGTTTGCCTTTTCCGTTGAGATTAAAAGCTCAGTGTTCAACTGTTTGCTGTGGCTGGCTGCACCGCAATAACAGGATACCCACCTACTTTGCAATGAGGCAGACTACTTGTGAATGTACAATTTCATGTTTATTTTCATTGATATTTCAAATTAATAAAGTTTTGTATATATGTATGGGTCGCCCTTCAGTCAGCTGGAGCTGGTGTGGATGAATGAGATAGGCGGAGGATCTGTCTCATGTTACCTCATCGTTTTTTGGCGCTTAAGTGCATTTATCTTTTTTATCATGTCAGTTGTTTTTCCACTGCTGCGAATTGAACAAAATGTTTAAAGTCCACAACATAAGTGCCGTTATACTTGTGGAGCGACAGTGGACAAATACGCGAATGGCCAAATACGCGATTGACTAAATACGCGAATGGACTAATGAGCTCTAATTCTGTTTTCAGGGGCCTAGCCACAACCCCTTATAACGATGCAGTATAGATGGGCTCCTAGTACCTACTTTTTGGAGTTTACTCCTTAAGAAACGATATAAGGCCCGTGGTATGAAAAAAATATGGATAGTGTAATCGAGCATCATAAAAAAGAAACGTTGCCCCTTCCCAATGCTTTCCCAACCTATCTTATATATTATACTATTATTTATTTTTTAGAGAGAGAAAGACAGGTAGTTTCTTTACAGAAGTGATAGATCTCATCAAGATCTTTATTCCGGATGGCAGCTGTCAAAACAAAAAAGGCATATCTCGTAAAATACTCGAAGTGATAGATCCTAGAAACGGCACTATCTCCCAAACTTGATTGTATTGTTAATTGTATATTTGACATCTGTCACTCTTAGCTACTAAAACTTTTGAGTATAAGTAGTTCGGCGACGCAATGCAACTGGACTGCTGACACTTTTAGTATAGACAGCTGTTATCCGCGATAAAGATATTGATGAGATCTATCACTTCTGAAAAGAAACTATTGTTCTAAAATCAAGTTTCGGAGTTAATGCCGTTTCTAGTTTGACAGCTGTCATCCGAAATGAAGATTTTGATGAGATCTATCAATTCTGTAAATAAACTATTCTTCTACAATCAAGTTTGGGAGATAAAGCCGTTTCTAGTTTGACAGCTGTCATCCGAAATGAAGATCTTGAGATCTATCACTTCCGTAAAGAAATTACTAGTCTACAGTTAATAGTTTCGGAGATAAAGTCGTTTCTAGTTTGACAGCTGTCATCCGAAATGAAGATCTTGATGAGATCTATCACTTCTCAAAGAAATTACTAGTCTACAATGAATAGTTTCGGAGATTAAGCCGTTTCAAGTTTGACAGCTGTCATCCGAAATTAAGATATTGATGAGATCTATCACTTGTGTAAATAAACTACTAGTGTACGATCAAAAGTTACAGAGATAAAGCCGTTTCTAGTTTTACAGTTGTCATCCGAAATAAAGATCTTGATGAGATCTATCACTTCTGAAAGAAACTACTAATCTAATCTATCAAAAGTTACGGATCAAAAGATAAAGCCGTTTCTAGTTTGACAGCTGTCATCCGAAATGAAGATTTTAGTAAAAACTATCACACCTGTATAGTAAGTAAAATTTACAAAGAAAAAGCCCGTGGGAGTAATGACACTTTATTGTAATATTGCCCACTGTTTTAGCTAGGGGTCTTAGTGGGTTGAGGTCCTAGTTGACCCCTGCACCACTCTGTCTTACCGGAGTAAGTAATCAAACATATTGGTCCTTCTGCGAAACGGTGAAAATTCAAGTTGGTCCAAAAGCGAATGTGTCCATAAGCGAATGTGTCCAAAAGCGAATTAGCCAATATGCGTATATTTGTCTTTTTGCATTTTGGTCCTAATGTGACGGAAGCGATTTGTAGTATAGAAAAACTTATTGTAGTTTTTGTAACAAAAAATAAAACGCTAAAGCGATATTTTCTGGAAACTATTCAAAATAAGAACGCGTTATACAGGTTTAACGTTCTGTCGTATATATAAGAAAGTTCCTTTTTCTCCCCGTCTAACAAATCAGTTATGAATCATCTCCAGAAATACGTGCTTTCAACTGTAGTTTTAGATATGCATGAATGTTCTTTCCGAGCTGGTGTAGTGTAAAATGATGATTATATGATTACTGATCAATATAAAAGTACATATATCAGAAACTCAACATATTTAGTTGTTAGGAAAAATAAACATTAAAATTAAATGCCAGCATATGTATTCCCATGCATTAATTTTATAGCACCGCGTATGACAGAATGCAAGTAGATATGATAAATCATCATTAATGTTAAAAATTTGCCTTTAACTTTAAAAACGCAAGCAAAAAAAAATATTATTGAGTATAAATATGACTAGCGTATTTTTATAACTTGTGCGTTAGCAACTTTCGGAATGTTCTATTTTTACATTGTCTATATATGTAAAATTTTTTTGCATTGCATTCAAAAAAACTAACAAACTTAGGTTTTTACAAACGATTGAAAAAAATGCGTTTTTTTTTTTAATTTTTAAATGATTAGAAACGAACAAGAATTTGTACTTGTAGTATAAAAATATAAATACACAAAATACAAAAGAATGGAGCTCCATACCGAGTAAAGAGAAGCCTTCCTACGTCTTCCTGGAGTTCCGGTACACAGATAAACCACTTCCCCTTCCTGCACCTTTTCTTAGTCTCTTGTCGTGTTTATGCCACAGAAAAATTCTATTTTATTTTCATGACGAAAGTCTATTTCATAAACCTACCCCAGCTCCAGACGTTGCCTTAGTCCCAATATTTGAAGCATATTAATTTATAAACACGGCTATCACCTTTAAGAGTCATGTAAAAGGACATTATTTCAAAAAAACTGTTACTTTATGTCAACATTGGTCTTTAATAAGATACTTAAAGAGAACTTAATATTAATCTCTTTGAACACAGACTGCAGAAATAGCTTGTGAATCAATGATTTTATGCACCCAAAGAATTCCTCTTCCTTGTCCTTGTTATTATTATTATAAATCGTACATTCGATGTGTAAATGTAAGCTGTAGTTGAATAATTTTGCATGCCTTAAGTGCAAAATGTAACCATGTTTCTTGCGAATAAATATTATCTTACCTTATCATATCCACATACTGATTCAAATAAACTGAAAATTATGTATGCTACCCTACAATGACGTAAAAAAATTACCTATCAAAGTTGGAAATATCCTACAGAAATAAATGATCAAAAACACGATTCCAAACCAAATACAGCAATATCCCATACTGTGTTATTTAATTCCTATTATATCTTACTGCCTTAGTAATAATGAGAAAATTGGGGCCAACGTCATCGATCTACACGTTGCGCTAATAGTGTTTGCCCTAAGGTTGGGCCCGAAGTGTGAAGTCGGAATATATCAAAAGTAAGTTATGCCTTCTAACTGAGTTCTACTTAGTTATTCAATAACTTGTTAAAAGTTAGGTCATAACTTTAGTTGTAAGTTTAAGCACTTGTATATTTTGTTAATTTGATAACATAAAGTTACTGAACTTTACAAAATAGCTTGAACTTAATTTACTTGTAGCTAAAACTATTTGGTACACTAATTAAACTTAATATTTTAAGTGGTTATGCTAAATTTGGTTGAGCTTCAGATTAACAAATTAAAAAAAAATGTATTTAACTAAAATTTGTAAGGGAAATTCTTATACAATAAACTTTTTTTATCGATATAACTTCTAGTGTAATGAATATACTTACTGTTTAAGTTGGGTCATCAGTATACTGAAGCACTATAACATATTCGTAAGTCATAGTCCGCTTGACATGGTGCCTCCTTATATGCAATCTGAAAAATAAAAGGCAATTAAAATATTACTTGAATTTTTTTTTTTTTTTAAAGTTGAACGTTTACATTGTAAAGCTCGTTTATTAAGTTTTTCAATACAAAATATGTATTTATTAGTTGATTCACTATAATATTGTTGCTTTTGTGATTTTACAAAGAACACCTATTGAAAGCACGCAATAAAACAATATTGTAATTAGTTTGTAAAGCTAGTTGTAGTTAATTCACTTGACGATTTGAAAGTGTTCTTCAAAACTCATTTAAATAAAAAGATTTTGATTTTAAACGCTGTACCGCGACATAGGTGGCGAGAGTTCAAATGCACATGAGATAAAATATTCAAAGAAAAATCTCCTAACATCGAAGCCGTTGAACACTTATTTTTTTTCGTTAGTTTGCTAGTTTATTTCAAATCCATAGGTTTTACTGGTTTATTCCAATTAATATAAATGTAAGAAAAATACTAAAAAAACTGATCTGCAAGTAAACGATAGCTAAATAGGTGATAAGCAATAATATTTACTTACCAATCAAATATCACCCATCTTAATAAATATAAATGGATAAAAATAACATGATACAAACAATATCTTCAGAACTACTCTATAGTATCGATCTCATGTAAAATTCGTTGTCACAGCTCTTTTTACTTATAGGCCTCCATCAGAAAACAGGCATGACGCAATGTTAAAACGCCTTTGTCTTCCATTACTGCTTACAGTAATTAAGTTATACCGACGTGAATACCTGACATCACTACATTATACTGACTGCTTTTAATGGAAGTTTATTGTACTAAGTGTACTTAATTGCCTAACCTACTACTGCTTCGATCATAGCATTATTGACGGACACTGGTCTCAAGTCAGTGTTCGCATTGCACGTGAACTTCGTTTGTTGTGTGGTTTGGTATTTTGGTTTTTCTTTAGACCTGGGTACTAACACTGAGTTCTCGTCTGGTAGACAACAAGGCTGTTCAACATTTTTCCTAGATCATGTAGATCGAGATTTAGCTATCACCACGATGTCATCCTCAAAGGAAGTGGAAGACGAACTCGGTGCTTACAGAAATACCTATGACTTTTGAAGTTTGTTGTCTTAAAGACCTAGTTATCAATTTCAAAAATATTACTACTCCTCATAATCCTCTGCACAAATGGATAGGTTTTGTCTGCCAGTCCTGTACAGTAACTTCTATGCATCTCGACATATATATAAGGTATCTGTCTATCAGCGCAGCCTAATAACGGCAGTACGTTTTAGCGCTTATTTCAAATTGGTATTGATTTATTTATTCCTACTTTGTTGGGCTGCAAGAATTTTGATTGACAAGTGCTGTGATGTTGACTTAGGAAACATTTTTTGGTGGACTGGAATTGAGTAACAGTTAATATTGATATTATTAATTTAGGTTCTGTGATACTTTTAAAGCTTCACTTTAAATGGAATTGGTTGTGAGGTTTATTAATCAATGAAGACTATTGTTATGAATCCTATAATAACAGCCACTAAAAGCATATTAAAATTTGTATATTTATTATTAGACTGCCATTGAAAGTCGCTACACAATTTTAAACTAATTGTGTGGATTTTGTGTAATGTTAAAAAAAATATCAACAAAACTTGCTTGTTCCTATTTTTTTATTCGGATTATCCTAGATGCAAGCAGTACGAACCTAACAACGATCTGGCCATATAATGACATTAAAGATACATAAATTTGCTTAGAAGAAATAAAAAAAAATTATTATTTATATTATCTATATTAGAAATAAATCCTTAAACATTTTTAAAACATTCCGGTAGGTATCAATATTTGGTCGCATTTCCTTTTGCAGCAATAACAGCACATCTCTTTGGCATGAAAGTGATTAATTTTGTACAAGTTTCTGAACCGGAATTTGCTTCCCTTCTTCTGTAAATGTTTTTTTTGTAAAAGTTTAAGGCTATGACATACTTTAGCAACAGCGTGCCGTTTCGAAAAGGGTATAAAACATATTACAGACAAATACTTTTGAAGCATACAAAGAGACACTGCTCCGCGTACAAAAGGCGCTAACATGTGACCGCACTTTGAAAATCTCGATTTTCTCAGTTTTTTGTCGGTAAAAATTCAAATATTTATTTAAAGCTCAGAAATTAGCAAATTCACTTAGTTATATTACTATATTTTATGTAATAAGAATAAAGAGAATATCACTCTTAGTTTTCCCAACAATTTCAATGAAAGTCCAAAAATAGTGTCAGATTTTTTTCTCTAACTGTTTTAATAGGCGAATTATTTAAATTTAAGTAAATTCAGTTAATTTAGGTTTGAATATAGTTCATAATACCTTTTTTACATCAAAAAGTGTACTAAAGACTGTAACAAAATTAATTAAATTCTTGCAAACTTAACAGGGTATACCATCACCTTAATGTACGCTTTGTTGCTACTGTCTCCTTCACCTGGCACCTCACATTCTCGATTAGATTCAGATCGAGACTGTACGGGGGCCAATCCAAAACTGTCACAGCATGGTTCATCAGATAGTCTTTTACTACTTTTGCAGTTTGTTTCGGATCATTATCCTGTTAAAAAGTCCAAATGATTTGTAAACTTTACTCGGCATAGGGCAGCATAGTTTGTTCCAAAATATTTTTTTTACTGAAATTACCCGTATGTCTTCTATTTCCTGGCAGGTCCAACACCAGGTCCTGAAAAACAGCCCCACACTATGCTTTATATTATTTCCGCCCCCATATTTGATTACTTTCTTGGTGTACTTTGGATCCATTTCTTTGTTTGGGGGGTCGTCTGACATATTGTTTTCCATCAGATTACTTGATATTTATTTTTGTTTCATCAGAAAATACCACACTTTTCCACACTCGTTCAGTCTAGTGAACATATTTTTTAGCAAACGCTAATCTTGTTTTCATATTCTGCTTTTTCAAAAGTAGCACATTCCGAGATACTTTTCCTCATACAGTCTCCGGCTAGTTGTTCTTGCACACACACCCGTTGACTCTCTACCAATCAACTCCGTATGTATTCTGATCCTTTAAGCGGTTGTTTTTTGCCAACAACACCATCTTAGAGTCTTCCAGCGGAGTAGAGAAACCTAGGTCTCGATTATCTACGTACGTTTTCCGTCGTGTTGCACTTCATGAAATCTTTTATTGCATTCATAGCCATGTTCTTGGAACCATTCAAGTGGTTTGCGATTTTTCTGTATGGCCAAGCTTTGCTATGAAAGTTCTAGAAGACAAATCGCAACTAGGTAGGTTTTCTTTAAGTATTATCGATTTTTCATAAAAATACGTGGCAGAACAAGAATGCAACCCGTGATTCTTTATTTTTTACCCAATATGTATACTGATTTTCGAGGCTTTATTTAAAAAAATAACAGGAGTCCCCTACAAAGTTCTATCCCCTATTTTACCCCCCCTTGGGAGGATTTTTCAAAAACACATATCGTTCTTCATTTTTAATCAAAAGGCTAAATACCATTTTTCATAGATTTAATAACGGATTTTCATATCAACTGCCAATCCCAATTCATCTCCATAGTAGTCGAATTGTACAACTTTGCTTTTATATTTTAAACAACGTATTCAATATATAACAAACTATTTCGCCGACTTTCAAATTTTTATCCTTAGCGGTTTGGGCTGACAAAGCCTTTTATACATCCTTTTAGCGGGCGCGCGGTCATTTATAACGGAAGCGGTCGCGCGTAACCCTAATGACCGTTAAGGTTTTTAAGAATTAAAAAGACAAATCACGAAATTATTTGAATAACAATGTACTTAAACACATTACCTTTAAATAGAATAAAAAAAAATATTTCGCAGAAAACCTACAAAAATTTATATTAAAGCACTTTTACGAAGTGCGTCGCGCGAATCTTCAACGACGTCAGGCGCGCGTTACATTGCAAAACCTACGCAGCAATGAAAGATATAATTTAGATTAAGCAATGCACACAGAAAGGAGGAATCTATTGTTTTGAGTTCAAAGTGAACTTATGAGAGGCTACTAATATTGGCAATCATGAGTAATGAGAATATACGAATTTATAACCGAAAATAGGGTTACCGCGGTCGACCGCTTAAAGGTTAAATATACTTACTAGCTTTTGGCTGCGGTTCCATCTGCCCGGTTCAGACAGACAGATATATAAAAGTAGGAACAGACAGATTGACTAACTGATTCAGTGATAAATCAACGTACAGCCCAAAATTTAGGTAGTTAAAAATTCTTGAGTAAAGCCAACTTTCAACTTTTCAAATGCTCAAGTAATTCTACACTCTTCCGTTATTGTAACAAAATCGTTTTGTACATAATATTAAAATCATTTTCCTTGATTTGAAAGATGAATGGAAAAGCATTCTACTCGAGCCAATACTGAATTATTTATATATAAAATGTTGAATGGAGCCTGGAAACTGTTTTGACAGCAGCTATTGACTGGATACTTATGAATTTTGAGTGATACTTTCCTTTTGTGTAAACAACTTTTGTTATCCATTACATTATAAATGAACTTCACCGGTTCACAAAAGAATTCAATATCAATTTCTTATTTAAGATTTTATCAAATGTTAAATTTTGTAGATATTTATTTAAGAACAATGATTTTGTACAAATACAAAAAAAATGATCAAAACATGAACTACGCGCACATACAAGCGAATAAACAAGTTTTAACTTCAGAAAAAATTTCGCCATCTGACGGTGGTGTTGTTTTCTCTGCATCTATTCCTACCACTTCAATTATGTTTTGGTAAGTTATCTATTTATTTACCATTTATTTTTATTAATTTACTCGCAAATATGATGAAAAATATTGTGTGTAACACGGGTGGTACGGAAATTCTAAATAGTTTCTCGTTTGTAATTTTCGTCTTACCACCCGTAATACACAATGTACTAATGTTCGCGTTAAATTAAAATAGCCCTTATTGCTATTGTTAAACTTCTTATGATTTTTTTTGGCTTAATTGTAACAGCCTAAAGAGGAAACGATGTAAATCAAATTAGATTTCGGCAATTTAAATGCGTATGAAATTATGACTTGTTAGCTTGTTACTAAGATGCTTGTAATATATTCAAAAAGAAAATAAGTTTATTGTTTCTTGACTATAAAACATAAATATAAATACATACAAAAAAAAAGTATATTTCAATCATTTACACTAATACTCAAAGAAGAAAAAAACCTATAAATAAAAAGAAAATTAACATTAATAACAATTAAAAATTGTTACAAATTCAAAACAACAATTGCCTTCATGACTCAGTATTAGCCGAAGACACCTACGGCGCTGATTTTCAGTCTGTACCCAATTCCAAACTCCAAAACAACGTCCAGACTATCAGCTACGCTTAGCAGAAACAGTAAAACAAGCAGTTTAAAATATCTACTGACTACATAAAATACCTTATCACAATTAGAAAAAATACTTAACTAATAGATCAACTAATAGATAGTAATAAAAGCAAAAACTTTAAAGCAACAACAAACTTTTTTAATATTTTATAATTTTTGATATTTTATTCTGAGTATTTCACTATATTTTATGTGCATAAATTTAAGTTAAATAATAGATTTATAACCCATTATAATATATATGGTCCTTACGTATGAAATTGATGTTATATACATAAAACTGGCCACTTTGATCTCAAAAAGCCGGCGTTTGATTAAGAATTCCAAATTCAAATTTATTTCAATTCAAGCTTGTCTATTTGTATCTCGAATGTAATAATTCATTTGTTTTCGCGTCATTCAATTTTGTTTTGACTTCTGTGCTCAATATGGAAAACATAAAATATCACATTATTTTCGAATACGGATTACATCGTGGCACTAGTGCTGCAGAAACATAAATCATGTGTACGGAGAAGCTACTGTAAAAGAAAACACAGTACGTTTTTGGTATCAACGCTTTCGTTCTGGAAATGTTGACCTCCAGAACAAAGCTCGTGGAGCTTTCCAAGATCTGGTCAGACGATTACGGCAGATCTGTATTGCCGACAATTGGAAACCATGATGGAAAAGCTAGACACTAAACAGCCGAGATTGGTCAACCGCGGTAGCCCACTGCTGCTTCAGGACAACGCTAGACCATACACTGCACAACAGACGGTGGCGAAACTAGAGGAGCTAGGATTGGAATGTCTCCGTCACCCACCATACTCCCCGGACCAAGGGTCCAACCGATTACCATTTTTTTCGGAATTTGGATAATTTCTTAACGGAAAAAAAATTAAATTCAGATGAGGCAGACCAAAACGCCTTCAAAGATTTTGTTGATTCTCCCTCCCGCAATTTTTTCAGCAAAGGAATCAATAAACGCCGTATAAAATGGCAAAAGCGTATAAATCACACCGATACCTACTTTGATTGATGAAATAAAAATATGTAAAAAAATAAATTTAGTGTTGCTTTTTCTATATAAAACATCAATTTCATATATAAGGACCATATATTTAGTATATTACATACAATGTTTTTATATATAAATTTTAATATAAACACATACTCTTCACTGTGTTACAGTAAATTTTACCTCGGTGAAGCAATTACGTTTTATACTTGCGTTTGAATGTTGTAGCAAAAGCTAGCTCACGAATAGGAGGAGGTGTGTATAAGTAACTTTATTTAAGAGGATACACTTCGCGGCGCCACGCAGCGGGCTTCATACAAACGAATTTTTCACTTATTTTTGACACTTGTTGATCAAACACCACTAAATTTTTAAGACATCTTCTAGTAATAAATATCTAGGTCTGCAGTGTGCCAGTTTTCTATAAAATGTTATAGTTCAAAAGTTATACAGGATTCTAGATTTTCATACAAATGGTTTTAAAAAAGATTTATAGTTAATAGAACGTTTTACAAGATTTTGAAAAAACCACAGATTCGACTTGGGATTATGACTAAGAAATTTCACGGTGATTGGTCAGTAAATGTCAAAAACAAATGAGAAATTCGTTTGTATGAAGCCCGCTGCGAGGCGCCGCAAAGTGTATCTATCCTCTTAGACATTTTATTAAAATGAAAATTAAATTCCTATAAAGTATTTTTTTATTCTTATTACCTAATCCTGACTTACTGTTTATAGTTTTTCAGGAATTGGAAGTAGGGGTATTTTAAGTTGTCTCTGGTCTTTCATTTTACCACTCATTACTTTAAAGTTAGTAATTTACGACGTTTGCGATATATATGAAGCCGCCTTAGTCCAAATACAGAGGTGTTTCCTACATTATGATGTGGGTGTATTTCCAGACTCTGCTATCCCCCTACTGAGGAAATATGATGAAGATATATTAGAACTACTAAAAAATATCAGGATAAACAACTAAGACGTCGCTCGTACAAACCTACCCACAAAACTAATAGAAGAAAAAAAGTGTATCTTTTCCGTATTTTTATGCCTAATTTTTCTTTATTACAGAAAATACTTTCATTTCCTTATACTAACAAATTAATGACGTAAGCTTAAAAATATATGTAAATATAAGTAAAGTAACTCAGCACTAATTAACTGTTGAGGTAATGAAAACGATTTATCAACTGTTGTTTCTCGCCACCTGATTCTGACCAGTTTTGTTTGAGCTCGGTACTTTCATTTAGCATAATCATAATATTGGTGTTTGTGAAGTAAGTTAAGGGATCTATACAGATCTTCTAACATGGTTAAGTGTCATCGCACATCACAGCAAATTTGTCAGAGCAGTTAATGAGTGGCGTTATTAATAAAATCATCTATCTTACACATCTTTAACATTTTCACTTATTAAGTAATTTTGACCATAACTATATGTATGATACATATAATATATGTATCATACTATAGATCATATTAAGAAAAAATATTAGTAAACTGACCATTGTTAAATCTCGGACTAACAAATAAAATAAAATAGTAATAATTAAATCCGTTATATATATCAATCGATGATTAATTAATTATTTTATTTATTGTTACAAAACTGGCACTAATTTTGGTATAGATGTGTGTCAAGAAACTAACCTGTGTCAGTCTATTTTTTTCCTAATTACGGAACAGCTTGAATTAAAAACAATTAAATAGGTACCTTTGATTCTTTTTTCAACAAACATCCAGAAAAAAAAAACTAAGTATCCATTTATAAATTTTTAGCTAATTATCGCATTAGAGCAGGCAAAGTAAAACCACGTGCAGAAACCCGATTGCGAAAAATAACTAGTTCAAAATAGGCATGTCTTTTACCGGTATGAGTCCTAAGACATTTTGAGCATGACATATTTAGGGCTTCTCTGTGTTCAAGCTATTAAATGGCCAGCTTAAGCTAAACTGCCTGGCTTCAGGCATAAGTAACGGGCAACCGACTAAGGCGACACGCAGCGTGAATTTTGTCCTGAAAAGCTTGTCTCGCACCGGAAGTTCTATTGCAGTGACCCAATTTACATAAAAAAATCAGTTTATATTTTCTTTATTTAATTTTCGTAATAAATTTCGAAATCTATTTTTGTATATGTAAGGTGGTGAACAAGGGCCCTCTTACAGTCCACTAGCGCCGCGATTAGGTATCCTCAATTTTCTATTCGTAGAAAACAAACTTCTGAAATCCAAATGTTGCAAATATATAACTAGTCATAAGATATTTTTAGAATCAATAATTAAAAACCAACAAAGACACAAAGAGTGAACAAATTTTGTCTAAGCGCTCTTAAATGAAAATCAAGTAATATCGTAGAGCAGACTACGTTGCTGCAACGTCGCTTAACTCAGCTTAACTTTTAATCACTTTCGCGGCACGATAAACAAATTTTAATTAAGTTTTAATATCACCGCTAAATTGCCTAAAAGGGTGGCTATTTCGAAAAGCGGAGAACATTAAGGGTCATATTAAAACATATTAACATACATGTATGTTACATACACACAGTACTCGGAGAGAAAAGATAGTGTTCGAATAAAAAATCTGTTTCTTAAAATGCAATTAAAGTACATTTTATTAATTCCATAAACGAATAACTACAGAATAGTTTCATTACTTTCCAAAACTAATAATTTATACTTCGGATTATAGAAATTTAAAAATCCTATAAAACTTTCCTCGAATTTATGAGTAGGGTAATTAATATCAACATATAAAGCTTACTAAAGATTACAAATGTTTCATTAAAGTGGGCAGATAAAACACTACTTGACATAACAGTGAAGGCCAATTAACGTTTACAAACACCTTTTTAAGAATCAGTGACGTTTACTCATAACAAACATCATATCGTACCACTATGAATCAAGGTTGACGTCACGCGTTCTACATCGCGCTATTGAAGTTTCTTCGGTCGTTCTCATATATACAAAACTAATTGCAAGTAAAGTGGACCAAGGCGTTCTCCAAGCATAACTCCTCACCTGGCGAGGAATTCCCCTTTACCACCGCTTCACACTTGGTGACCTTCAGCCGAACAACATTGACCCACCTTCCACCGCAGCCTTTACTGTCGTTGTCAACCGTCAATCGCAGTGGTTCATCAGGACCTATCGGTGTAATTAACGCTTCTTGTAAGCGTGTTTACGTTATTTCATTCCAATAATTTTTATTTGTTTTTATTAAACAACACTGTTATTCCGACACGACTAGTTTTATTCCTGTTAGTAATTACAATAAGTAAAACTTATTGGTAACCGTCAGTGTAATTTACTTCTCCTCGAAATTACTAATATTTTAGTGATTATTAGTATTATTAACTTGTGGCTCCTAAAGTTTTTTCTCTGTGTAATTACATGCTTCCGATGACCAAAGACTTCCACTTATTTTGATCTTGTGAACTCTTTGCACTTTCCACTCAAGTCAGCTTTCATTCTCGTTTGACGGATTAGAGCATCAATCCAAAATACATATATTTAACAAACATACATAACATTACGCCTGTTTTCGTAGGGATATACAGTAACCATTAACCGTTATCTTGCCACGATCCTAGCACATTCATCTTACTCACATACATAAGTTGTAGTTGTACTCTTGTAGTTTCTGTTTTTGTGAAAAAAGTTCCCAAAAAACTCATTGTTGCACTTATTTCACTTTCTGTTCTGCACAAAAACGTTGCATTCTGCGACAATTTTGTTTCTAACTTATCTTCCTTATGTTGAATTGAAAGTAAAATATTCCTGGTCATCTCACCAGCGCCATTTGGTCCTAAACTATGGGTTCCCGAAATTAATTAGTTAGTAATAAAAGAAATTATTTAGTCTTACTTATTGTGTTGTTTAACGATACTGTTAGACATTGATTATTAGTGATGAATACATAAACTGTCTTTTTTTATATATATTTTATAAATAGATACTTGTGCATTTCACGTTTTTTATGTTTGGAATTAAAAGTGTCCTTCTATAATAGGGAGGGCATTTTTCAACATTTTAAGTGGACGCTGTAAGAGAAAGGGAGAAAAGAAATGCCCTTGCTGAGTTTCTTGCCGATTCTTCTCAGTAAAAGGTCTCACGCCCTATAGACTTACGAACCGATGGCGTAGTGACATTCATAAGTGCTCAATTATTGTAGCCTAAATTGAAGAAATGTAATTGAATTTGAATTTGAATTTGACTGATAAAAATACATAAGCACATTCTTTTTTTAAGATAACTTAATGTAAATTGTTTAACTTTTTTGTAGTCAAGACAAACACAAATGTTCTTTACTTAAATATTTGTGGGATCGAACTCGCGACCTCGGTACAGCAGGCCAACGCAGGTCCAACTCTACTATTCTACTCGTAACATGTTGTGATCTCAAAATATTGAGTTGCATCTCAATGTTTGGTTTCAGAATAAGTATTCATTATAGTTAAAAACCAAATTAATAGAGATACGGTATCACATGAAACGATCGATTGCAAAGCAATACTGGTAGGAATGATGTAATTTCCTTTACGTCAATCTCACATCCCAGTGGGGTCGTTCGTCCGTATCAATTGCTCGTCCGCTAATGAGTTGGGAACACCACCAGGTAGAAGTACCTTAGTAACAAGTTTGTAAAAAAATGCTATAAACAAAATTAGTTATTGAGATAAGCACACAATTAAAAGGTAGGAATTTAGGAAGGCAATACTAAAGAAATACATCTCTTCATTGAATTAAAAATCAATAATTGCGTTTGAATGGTATGTGTACAAATGGTGACAAAATGGTATTCAACCTCCCTTTTTCACATCAGTACATTTGTCCTCAAGTTTTCACCAACATAAAGATTTATATTCGATAGACATAAGTATGTAACAATAAGTACAAATCAACAATAAAATATATTAATGACAATTATCATAGCAAAATCTTTATTTATTTGTATGTTATCACTAAGAATATACATACATATTATACAATCCTTATAATAAATTCAGCAATAAACCACACATGGATACAACTCCATTTGCAACATTTGTAGATAAAGACTCTTGTTCTTATTTTCAATATTGTTTGCAAGCGGCCAGGGACTTGATCTTGCAGCTGAATTCAAGTGCGCTGTATACAATTTTCAATACTACACGTGTTTATATTCGTATGGATATTGTTTCTTGTGCATACCAAGTAATAGAAATTGTTTGGTATATTTTTATTATTGTTTTTTCTATTATAAAAATAATATTAATCGTCATTGAGTTTTTCCCCCACAACTAACGTACCTACAGAAGAATATTATGAAAAATGAAATAAAAAACTTTTTGAACAAATGAGACGAAATATTTCCAAATTTTTTTTTTAATTTAGTGTGTTTATTTTAATTTAGTGTCTTTATTTTAATTTAGTGTGTTTATTTTAATTTAGTCATATAGGAATATGTTATTGGTAAAGTATTTCAATGCGCGTAACATATATTATAGATATTTTTTTGCTTTCCTAGGAGATTTTAAGTGAGGCAGGGCACTGCAAGTACTCGCTCGAATAAGCCAACCGAACAACTAAGCAGGGCATAGCGAGTACTTGCTCGAATGAGCGGCCCGAACTGGGGAAGTACCTCCACCTTACAGAAAACCGCGGCCATAATAACACTAACATTGAGTAGTGTTGTGTTCCTGGCGGTGAGTAAGGTTGCCAGAGCTCTTTGAGGATTCGCTGCGCGGACAGCGGAGGACCGGCGGTGCTTGTTGCTGTCATACTCGGCGTAGACGCGGCGTGCTGGTTCGGCGGTCAGGGAGACCTGATGAAACGGCTGACCGCTGGCCGCCCGCAGGTTGAACGGGATCCCGAACCCAGGGATCACTTAATCTCCGCCCTGGGAGGCTGATTCGCCAGCCTGTGTAAAGTATCTGAAGTGGTAGTCGTGCCGGAGAAGGAGACCGGAGTGGACCCGGCTACTACAACAGAGGGGGATCAGGGGGCCCCCCTTCCGCCCGCCGTGCCAGCAACCGTATCATCTGTGGCGAGCTTCGGCAGTCTTAGAACCGCACCCTTTGTCCTCTATGCTGTCTGTTCAATGAATCCTCATCCTTAGTAACTTTTTTTTATATATATTATGGCCAGAAGACAGAAGAAGTTTGCACAGCGGCTACTCCATCCACATATAATGTGGATTTTTGCAACATCAGGGGTATTCACGCAAATCTTAACGCAGTCCACCACCATCTCGAAACTGCGCAGCCGACCATTCTTTTTCTAACGGAGACGCAGATATCCTGCCCGGCCGACACATCATACCTTCATTATCCCGGCTACAAACTCGAACAAAATTTTATGAGTCGTGCCGGTGTATGTATGTTCGTCCGGGAGGATATCTGCTGTCGCCGCCTTCATAGCCTTGAAGACAGGGACCTGTCGATATTGTGGGTGCGCGTAGATTACGGCGGCCACACTCGTATCTATGCGTGCCTATACAGGTCTCATAGCGGTGACACGGACGTAACTCGACTCTTCACGCACCTGAGTTTGACGACTGACAAAGTTCTAGAGCAATATCCCACAGCAGAACTAGTTATTTTGGGAGACTTTAACGCCCACCATCGCGAGTGGCTCAGTTCTCGAACCAATAACTATGCTGGGATATCTGCTCATGAATTTGCTCTGACCTATGGATTCTCTCAGCTGGTACTTTCTCCAACGAGAATACCAGATATAGAGGAACATACGAGCTCCTTACTGGACCTTCTGCTGACTACTCGTCCGGACGGGTATTCCGTCTCAGTGGATGCGCCTCTTGGCTCCTCGGACCACTGTCTCGTTCGGACTCAAGTGTCATGCACACAACCTGATCCTTCTGGGCCAACTAACTGGCGTCGTGTGTGGCACTATAAGTCGGCAGACTGGGATGGATTGCGTGAATTTTACGCATCGTACCCGTGGAGGCAGATCTGCTTTAACTCAGAAGATCCTGACGTCTGCGCAGCCGCAGTCACTGAGACAATCCTTGCTGGTATGGAATGCTATATTCCTAACCCGCGAGTAGCTGCCGGCGTCAAAAAACGACCGTGGTTTAATAGGTCTTGCAGAAAAGCTAAAATTCTTAAGCAAAATGCATATGAGGCTTGGACCACGGCTCGTTTTAATAAGGATCCGAATATTTCTGAGATAAAACGCAAATTAAATGCTGCCTCGAGGTTCAGTAATAAAGCAACTGCCAGAGCAAAATTCCAATTCATCGGCAAAATAGGTGGGCGACTTGCGAGCTATCCTTCTGGGAGTCGTGCTTTCTGGTCGCTTGCCAAAGCTGCCGAAGCGAACTTCTGCCAGTCGTCGTCACCACCACTGCGAAAGACCGATGGTGACTTGGCCCATAGTGCTAAAGAGAAAGCCGATCTACTGGGCAGTCTTTTTGCCTCGAACTCGAATATGAACGATGAAGGCGCTGTACCACCTACTATACCGTGGTGCGGTAAGTCCATGCCGGAAATCTCCATAACGCAGCGGGAGGTCAGGCGGGCGTTGCTTTCTCTAGACGTTCATAAGTCGAGTGGGCCAGACGGTATACCAGCAGTGGTGCTTAAGCAGTGTGCTCCTGAGTTATGTCCTGTACTCACGCGCCTCTTCGCGCTTTCCTACCACACTAGGCAATTTCCGTCTACATGGAAGACTGCGAATGTGCACCCGGTGCCCAAAAAGGGCGATAGATCAGATCCATCGAATTACAGGCCTATCGCTATTACCTCTCTCCTCTCTAAGGTGATGGAGCGTGTGATCAACACACAGCTTCTAAGATACCTAGAAGTACACGATCTGGTCAGTGACCGTCAATATGGCTTTCGCCACGGTCGCTCGACTGGTGACCTTCTAGTGTATCTCACACACCGATGGGCACTAGCCATTGAGAGTCAGGGGGAGGCATTGGCATGTAGCCTGGACATAGCGAAGGCGTTCGATCGGGTCTGGCACCGCGGTCTTCTATCGAAGTTGCCATCTTACGGAGTGCCCGAGGGTTTGTGCAAATGGGTGGCTAGCTTTTTGTCCGGCAGACGCATACAAACCGTAGTTGATGGTAGTTGCTCTGATAGCATGGACATTAATGCTGGTGTCCCGCAAGGCTCTGTGCTGTCTCCTACGCTGTTTCTACTGCATATCAATGACATGTTGGACATCAACAACATACATTGCTATGCAGATGACAGTACTGGAGACGCTTTTTACACGGGTCGTGCAAACATCCCTCGTTCCGTTGTGGAGGAAAACCGCGGAGAACTTGTGTCTCAAATCGAGACCACACTGTCCCAGGTCTCTGACTGGGGACGGGTAAACTTGGTCCGATTCAACCCTACAAAGACACAAGTGTGCGCGTTCACCGCTAAGAAAACTCCATTCACTGTGGTCCCACAATTCCAGAACACTCCCCTCTCCATCTCCAAGAGCATTGGGATCCTTGGTGTCGACATCTCCAGCGATGTTCAGTTCCGAGATCATTTACAAGATAAGGTAAAGCTGGCGTCCAAAAAACTTGGTGTACTCAACAGAGCGAAGCAGTACTTCACGTCGGGGCAAAGGTTGTTACTTTACAAGTCGCAAGTTCGGCCCCATATGGAGTACTGCTGCCATCTCTGGGCAGGTGCACCCGGATACCAGCTTGGCCCTTTTGACTCGGTTCAACGACGGGCTGTGAGAATTGTCGACGATTCCAAACTCACTTGCGGTATCGAGCCCTTAAGTCTGAGGAGAGACTTTGCCTCACTGTGTGTGTTCTACCGCTTGTACAATGGGTTGTGTTCTGAGGAATTGTTCGAAATGATGCCCACGGCTACTTTCTACCATCGCACCGCTCGCCATCGGCAGGGAATTCATTCTCACACTTTAGAACCTAAATGGTCGCGTACAGTGCGGTTTCAGAGAAACTTCCTCCCGCGAACGCTTAAGTTGTGGAATGAGCTCCCTGCCAAGGTTTTCTGCAAGGACTACAGTATGGAGTTCTTCAAGAAAGAAGTTATTAGATTTCTGAAGGGTCGGCAACGCGCAAGTGATACCCCTGGTGTTGCAAGCGTTCATAGGCTACGGTGACCGCTTACCATCAGGCGGGCCGTAAGCTTGTTTGCCACCTTGGTGGTATAAAAAAAAAAAAAAAAAAAAAAAAAAGATTAAGCCTTAGGCCATAGTCCATCACGCTGGCCTAGTAGGTGTTGTCGGACGTATTCAAGTTCGACCCATCTAATGACTGAAACATTAATTCCGATAGACAAATCCTCGAGCCTCGAGCTTCTCATATATATTAAAGAAAAAAATAATTGAATGATACATCGAAAACGTTTTCTTTTAAAAAATAATGTTTAATTTAATGATAGAAAAACTAATTGAGGAAAAACCTTTAAGTGATAGTCATAAACGTGACACAGTCGAGCTGATATAGTCTCATTTCTCGTCGTCTAGTGTTTCAATTTCACGGGGCGTTTGTTAGAAAAACACAGCATCCTAAAGTGTCATTTAGCTGAAAAAGGTGCATATTAAGGGATCCGTTGCCGATGTCATTATTTCGACCTCAATTTAAGTTCTTCACTTTAAATTTATCTAAACATTAAAATTGCTTAGCTATTTTATGTAAAACATAATATATATATATATATATATATCTACTATTTCATAAAAATATAGTTTTGTAAAAAGAAAACTAAAGTCTGTCTAGCACCTGCTGCAGTTTTTTTTTTATCATTTTGATGTTATATTAAATAACCAAAACAAAAATTATTAAATAAAAAAATAATGTCTATGTAGACAATTGTAACATAGTAACTCAAAGAAAAACACAAACAGAACGTTAAATTTAGTTTTAATACTTTAAAACTATTTCAATAAATATACCTAATTAAGAAAGCCAAATAACTTTTACGTTCGCGATGATGACCGAAAGTTGCAAAAACGAGATTTACTTAATTCATTTAAAGTACAAATTAAACTTTTTGTTGGGTCTTTATAACTAAGACGCGGCCACAACTAAGTTATCTTTTTGTTTGTAATGTTTTTAACTAAACAATGTCATAATAGTGTCATACCTAATAATAATATGTCAAAGTACTAAATTTCCTAAAATATCATAGGTAGGCCCTGTACGGTTATAAAAGGCATTATTATTTTATCAATTAGAAAATCTAATAAAAAGTGTAGATTTTTTATTATTATTAAAGTAAATGATTATTTAAAACTATATTTATGCATGACATTGTTTTATTAATGCATTGTCTAGTTACTGTGGAAAAAAACTTTCAGAGCACACAGACCTTCAAAAGCTAAAACTTTTTGGTTACAAAGTTATAACGTTCGAAAATATTTAGGAATGTCGGCATTAATTTACATGAAGAAATACTGGTCACATTCCACGCGGGCCCCGTTTAGATGGATGTGGACTTTTCATGACGTTGTTTTCATTCGTACCAACATGTTTCATAATGTTTTCTTTCATGGAGTTAGCGACGCAATCAGTATTAGATTAAATAATTCAAAAAAATTGATAGTAGACATAGACATTAATTTATTTTCATCTCACAAATAGCAGATTTAAAAAAATACTGAAATTTTGAGAAAGTTTCGAGTACTCCAAACATATTTCACTATATTCTTGTAGAATAGTAGTCCAATAGTATTTGGTACTAAGATAGACTCACCACCTAACACGTTTATAGGATGGCAAACTATCGGTTAAATGTGGATATTGCGTTGCATTGCTGTTAACAACCCGTTCAGGGATAAGTTTGATGATAACATTGACTACCTATACCTTAGTCAACAATTGTATGTATATAGATATGCAGTATATTTTAAAGATGCAAAGTAAAGTCAAAATGTTTTCTCCGTGGAAAACATGTCTGTAAAATATTCTTTGTATCCAAGAATACTGCTGCATACAATCAGCTATATGCATTATTCCTACTCCCGCTTTTCCTAGCATGCATAAATATTATGTATTATTTCCTTTGTAGGAGTCCCTTACAGGTTATATCTAATTTTTACTGCTAATGATTTTGCGTAAAGGTAAGATATGGCCGATGGATTAACTATTTAATCTTTTTTATTATTATTATTATATATATATATATATATGTGTGTATATATATATATATATATATATATATATATATATTTACTAACTATATTATATCTGTACTAACCTGTTGGAAGAAAAGAAACATTGTGTTTTTGTCTATATGCCACTAAATATTAAAACTAGCACCAAACTTTATACTACTTTATAAATTTTAAAGCATGAATTGGGGAATAAACTACGTTTAACATCCTCCTGGTAAAACCGATGGCTATATGTATTGTCGTTGCCCGTTATATATAAGCAAAACCAAAAATCAAATAAAAAACCGTCTTTAAATATACTCTTAATATATTTAAGATCCTCACTACCCTTTCATTTGATGTGTCACAACACATCAATTGGGGTGTGGGTACAATTTGCGAACTGTTGATTTTGATAGTTTATACGTACGGCTTATATTAAGACATATATTATTAACCATGTTATTTTCAGACCATAAGACTTGTCTTAGGTTAATCTGTAATTAAGAAACTTTTTTCTGTATTTTTTCAAAATTTTAAGCTCTGTTTAGGACGAAAGGCGGAGAAATGTTTTTTTTTTCATTTAGTTTCTTAAAAAAAAAAATTTTAAAAGTATAAAAATATACTATTCTTAAACATGCTACGATATGTGACCATATCTTGCACAAGCTTCTTTGGGATAAATCGTACTTGTAGTACAGTATCTGAGAGCGACCTGCAATGTTTTATCCGTCCACTCGAGCGGCCAAATATGAAATTTAAACATGGAACAATTTTTTTTTAACACAAACATTAATAACTAAAGATATAAACTTATCAAGTTTTATCTAAATATCAGACAGGCACAATCAAAATAATGCGCCATTATATTAATTTAAAAATTAATAATGAAATCGACATTTGAACGCGGCGAATTGCCGGCAAAATTACTTAAACAAATTTTATTATTGTCAATACAGTTGTCAATATAATTAGTTTTTTTACACGCGTAAGACGTTTGAGAAAAGCACTATACAAGTCTTGGCCACAACTAAGCATAACCGGACTCTGTGATGCGGGCTGAGCTATGCCTCGGCCCACATACTCACGATCGCCCGATTATGTTGCGTTTGCGGGCCGCAGCCGTTTTGTATTATAAGAACTTCACTCTCTTTCATTTGATATGTAAAAAAATTGCAGTAAAATAGGTAAAAAAATCTGTTGGCATGCGAAAGCAAGGCAAAGGAACATGTAGCTTATAAGTTTCTGTAAATATATTTTTGTATGCTTTAGGGGCTTATTTTTTACTCTGTAGTGGATTTGAAGTTGGATTAAGATTTTTGTTAAAAAAATAGTTTGTTTTTAGGGTTCCGTTCCCAAAAAGATAAAAAACGGGACCCTATTACTAAGACTCCGCTGTCCGTCCGTCTGTCACCAGCCTGTATCTTAGGGACCGTGTTAGTTAGACATAATGTGGCAGTTTGATTTTCACAGAAGATGTATTTCTGTTGCCGCTATAAGAACAAATACTAAAAAACACAATAAAATAAATATTTAAGGGGGTTCCCATACAACAAACGTGATTAAACGGGATTTAAGTTTTAAACGTGAAATATCTCGGTGTGACCCTGGATAGGCGTTTGAACTTCCGGGATCACACCAAAATAGTTATTAATGTGAAAACATCTTTAGCGGCATTGTGTACTTTTTTGTGATCGGTAGTAAATGTTAAACTCGCGTCAGGACACTTGATCTTTATTTACATTACGTTAGTTTTTAATTTTAGTATATGGCGATTGTGACTAGTACAGGGAAGTTGGATATGGGATTTTAATTCTATGACATATTGAGATGTCAAACATACTACGTCAAAAAAGTAAATAAACAAACATTATTATTTGTAATAAATAAATATGTATACGAAGTGATGAGAAGTAAAAAGCTAGTATGTTTTCACTTCTGCCGGCACTCCCAGAATGTAACCCGTTTTTTTTAGCCGCTTTTGTCCTCGGTCGTCTATATCCCATGATAGGCAAGTACAGTAAGATGTGACTTAGTAATAAGCTGACTCTTTACGTCACTTGCATCCGCCCCATACCGGTATATGCTAGCGTCGTCTATTCGTTGTCTAAATGTAATCTCCATAAACTTCGGACTTTGAGCTCCCCACAATTCCCCATATCTTCAGACCTGGCAGTCCGCTTTTTCGAGCGTACACAAAATCACCTGAATCGATTAATTGTGCAATCCACCACCTACCATCCCCCTACTGACCTCGGCACGGTCTAAAAACTATTGTTAGGCGGCCTCGTCACGTACTAACGGCCCAGACGACGCTGACGACAAATAGGGCCTCACCACTAACACGACGCCGATCTGCCCGGGTTCGTCGGCGAACGAACGGATACACGAGGTATCAAAGAGTGCCGGAGCGCTTCTCGCCCCCACTTTCTCGCAATCGCAACCGCATAACGGGGAACTCCCCTCCTGGCGCTGACTCACCTTCAGGTTCGAGGCTCACGCCGGTCGAAGGGACGACCCCAAGAGCGACAACCCAAGTCGAGGCTTCCCCCGCGGGGAGCCCTTGAGCGTTGGACGTTATATGGGCTGAGACTCCTTCAGAATCCTGCCCCAAAAGGCCGGTGGAGCAGTAATGGCTGCATCAGCCAACTGCATAGTCAGACGGAAAAAAAAATGTGATGCGTTACGATTTTGAAAACTCTCGCCGCACCGCAATGCACCCTAAGCCTAAGTATGTTGAATTGTCAACAAGAGTACGTGTCACATAAGTTTGCATGTACTAAAATACGGAGTGATAATTCTATCGTATATTGTTTTGTTTGTCTCATTCACAGTGGTGCCTCCGCCACGCAGAATCTTAAAAATGTAACGTACATCTGAAATAAGGTCGTTTTCACACCTAGCTCTGGTTTTGTTGAACTGATCCTTCCCAAATATAAAAGGGACCAATACCAATACACAGGCTAACCCTTACCTAACCATATTAGTAAAAAATATCGTGGAAAATACCAAAAAAAAAACATACAGACGAATTGAAAATCTCCTACTCTTTTAGTTATGCACATGTTGAAAATAATGAACCTTCCAGATATAAACGTTAGTTGAGGTAAAAGTGTGGTTTGAAGACTTTCATGAAAGTTAACTAGTTAACTCTGAATAACTTGCTAGTAACGTGTTTAGCTTCAGTTCAAATCGTAACATCTCTTTGAACAAAATATTACCTAATATGTCTTATTTATAAAATAATCAGCCAAGTGAGAGTAAGACTTGCACATCGAAGGTTCGTTACTAACACAGAAACAGGTATTTATTATTTATTATTTTACTATAGAACTTACATTATAATTCTCTTAAGTACCAATGTGTTACCGTTTTTACGATAAAGCAAAAACAAAAAAAATGTTCATATTTTTATACCCCGTTAATTTTTCTTTTTGTTTTTTTTAACTGTTAAGAAATCAGCCATAATAACACATATTGTGAAAATTTCAGGCTTCTACCTGTTTTGGTCTAAAATGAAGAGCCTCTTAAAGGTTGGACAGGCAAACAGACAGCACCAAAGGGTGCCTGCTTTGAGTACGGAACTCTAAAACAATAGAAGAAATATATGAGTGAAGAAAAATTGTCTAAATCGACTCATGGTTGTATTCTTTTATCTATCTGCCAAAAACACTTAAAAGTAACATTAGTGTAGTAACAAAACATTTTTGTAATGAATAAACCAACCTCAATGTCGAATTATGATGCTTATAAAAGAGTTGAATGATCGGAAAATTTGAAAAAGAATCGTGTCATTTAGCCATTACAAATATATATATTTCTACTTCCACTAGGGAATGCTAAGATTATTATGGTGGTATTTCCGCGACGACTGCCTTTCAGGTTAAAAAAAAAAATAAGTTATGTAAGAAACATTGTACAGTGCAGAAAACTTTTCTAACCCAGCGGTTAAAAATCGAAACTACAGTCGCCATATGAAAACGCGGTAAACTTAAGCGACACTAGTGTCCTGACACGGGGTCAGAAAAGTTTGCTGCACTGTAAGGTGTTTTTAGATTGTATCTATAATGCAAATGATGCTGGGATGTGATTAAAATGCTGCGTATAAGTGGGACTTTTTAAAATAAGCATGATGAAATAGTAGATTGCTAACTAAGGGATGCTTAGGAAAAATGGGCCTTTCACCCGAATTCAACACTCTAATTTTCATTTTTAAAATGAGGAAAGTAAACACAAGCCAAATATGAAAAAGAACCAACAATTATTCTAATTTTCATTTCGAATATGATGAAAGTAAACTAAAGCGAAATATGAAGAAGGCTTACCATAACAGCTCTCTGAGCATCTTTTCTAATTAACCCTGCATAATACACGTGCACAAAACTTACATCGCAAATCATGTGGGGTTTCTCAGACCCCAAGAATTGTTTATAATAGTTATATTTGTTTATATTATTTAAAAGTTTGTTTATATTATTTATAACATTTTAATATTTACAACACAGTAACAAAATATAGTAATCTTTTACGGACTAAAACATCTAGACTTTTCTCTGGTCTACTTCTACAATAAAAATAAATAAATCAGGCGTTAAATTCATTCCAGAATCGCTGGGTGAACTCATTTTATTATGTATAAGATTTAATTCGCTACAACTTCCTTAGAATTTGCACTTATCACGCTGTGTGTGTGTGTAAAATAGGCGATTTTTCTTTTTTTTAATCGCAACATTTTTCAAGCACCATGATGCCAGCCAGTATTTTTGAGTTGTAGTTTTTGCTAGTTGATGAAAATAATTACTTTTATATATTCATTTTAATTTCTCATGATCTACCTAAATTAATTTATATAAAACCACATATCTAGTATAACCAGATATCAAGTTAAGAGTAAATATACCAAGTGTTAATTGAAGTGTAGCTGTATAGGTGACTGACTTCGCCCAATGTGACTGAATTTTTTTTTGTTAACTTTTCGGCTTACTACTTCCCACCCGCTTTTTAGATAATATATGGTTAACTTTCAGAGTATGAGAGATAAAAATGTCGATGACAATATTGACGTGATTAAACATAACCTAGTAGAATACGACTCAACCATTTATTTTCCAACTGTATTCGTTAGGATTATCGAACGGTTCGAACGTTTATTTTTTTTTTATTTTTTTTTACGTACATAATTCTTGTAAAAAGTTTTATTGTAGTTAGTAGTAAAATGGACATTAACTTCCTTTAGCGCAAATATGCGGTTTCAAGAGTTTCCCCGCAAGTTGATAAAACTACGTCGAACAACTTGTTAGAAACGTGTTGAGCTTTAGTTTAAATCTTAAACTCTGTTAAACATGTTATGTCTTGTTCAAACAAGACAGGAACTACTCAGACTTTTAACACACTTTATATAATTATACTGACCTCACTTTTTTCATAAAAACTGTATAGTAATCACAAATGATTCATCTTATTATAGCATGTTTTACTACTTCCTATATACATATATATTTTTACCTTTAAGAAAATTTTTACGATATTTAGTTTTAGAATATACAGATGTCAGCTGGTTTTTTCTTCTTTTGACATAATTTTTTTCTATGACTTGTAGATACCTTATCGAACGTAATTTTATGAAGTATATTCAAGTAAGTTAAAGTACCTTCTCTTTAAGTTAGTAATTATAGGCAAAAATGGAAACTCGCAAGGTCTCATATCGCTGCTCGACTAGTTATAACCAACTTGGCCACTATGCATGGGACAAGGAACCTATTTTTTTTTACAATGACATTATCAAAGCAAGACCTTTGTGTCATAATTATTGATAATTAATTTTTTTTACTAATATTTTAATCACATTAAAAATGAATTTACATTGAAAGACTCTGTTGACTGGTCGGGTTCATTCTTATAAAATATTAAAAATTCTCAAAAGATGACAATGACGCGAAGTATGGAGATTAAAACTTTATCCCGCAGCGATAAACTATTCAGCTGCTACAAGTGCAGAAATATATTTAACTTCACCATTTTATGTATTTGGGCTCCAGTCCAAAAATTATAACTCATTTTAAAATAAATGATACAATAGTACATTGTGTATTAATAGTGGTAGAACGGAGGCTATTTAGAAGCCTTCGGCCTTATTTTCATACCACCTATGTTACACACAATGAGTTTCATCACATTTGCGATTAAATAAAAAAACTCCCCAAAAGCAATTGAAATGGCCCTAATAGAAGCTAATAGAAGAATAATTAACTTTAGTGTCGCAGTACATATATGAAAATCTTTTATATGTACATAAAAATATTAATAGTTTCAGCAAGAAAAATGACGTTCACAAAGTAAATCCTAGAAGTAAAAATAAGCTGTTGGTGCATAATACAGGTCTAAACAAAATAAGTAACTCTTTAAAGGGGCAATGTAAACACTTTTACAACAAAGTTCCCAATAATATTCAAAAGCTATCAATCACTAAATTTAAATCTTATATCAAACAACTTCTTTGTAAAAAAGCATACTAACTACAATATTTCAGAATATGTAAATGATAAAAATCCATGGGACTCAAGATGCTCAATTACAGGATGCATAGGTAAACCAAATTAAAATGGAAATAATATAAAATTGTTTGGTTTAAAAATTTTGTTTAAATAATTGATTTTATTAAAACCAACGCTTACGTAGTTTATTTAGTAATAGACGTGGCGAAAGGGCGAATAATGGCCCTTATTTTCTAAATTCTATTTATTCCAGCCGTTGTATATTTTAATTTAAATTTTTTCCCTTCAATCACAAACAGCTGTCAGCAGTAAAAAAAACTCTTTGTATTAAATATTCATCTTTTATCTTAATAAACTAAGCTTAAATTAAATTCATTAATAATAATAACTGAAATCTCAAGGGACAAAAGCTATAACTTCAAATAAATACCGAAGTACTGTAGAAATCCAATTTCGGCCTTTTATTTGAATCAACATGATACCATTGTCGTGGATGTGAGCCGGAGCCTAGTCCTTATTCTGGGCAGATACTTCCGCTTGATGCATTTTTGATGTTTTTCTGATGTGGATCTATCGTCCTCCTAATCTAAATGTGATGAATATTCAATTCAACATGTTGATGTAAAAAGGACACATCTAAAAAGTTTTGTTGTTTCAACTTTATTTATTATTTATTTGAATTTGATAATTTATTTTTACATCTTCTGTCTAACTATCACGGTTCATGAGATACAGCCTGGTGACAGACGGACGGGACGGACAGTGGAGTCTTAGTAATAGGGATCCGCTAATTAACGTTTTACGTCATAAAAAAATATATAACAAAAAAAAAGTTAAAATTTTTTGAAAATTTTGTGAGTCTTTGAACCACATGTGCCCATAATCACCGAAAGTAGAAAACAAATAAGATTGACTCCAAAAAAGGTTTATTATAGTCGCTTCTTATTTCCTTCTATTGTAGCGGCAGTACCCGCTAGACCTGCTAACTAGCTAGTTCTTTCAATATAAAATTTTGTATTTAATTTCAGTGTTTATTATACCGCTACATTTATGCACATCAATCGTACTGATTGATGTCTTTAAATTCAATTGTTTATTAGATCCTTAATCAAACATTATTCTGATTATAATTTATCTATATTTTAAGAAGAACGGTTGATTTATTGCAAGAGATGATATCGCTATAGCCATCCGCCTTAGCAATTAAGCGGTGATATTAAAACTTAATTAAAATTTGTTTATCGTGCCGCGAAAGCGATTAAAAGTTAAGGGAGTTAGCAGCAAAGTTGTCTACTTTGCTTTACTAAGTTGCTTGATTTACATTAAATAAGAATCCTCTTTTAGGGTTCCGTACTCAGAGGTTGCCAATGGAGACCTATTACTAAAACCACGCTGTCTGGGGATTGTCTAACAAATAATAAAAAAGTTAAAATTTATACCCATTCAATAAACACATTTTCGTTGTTTTTGCCCTATCATAAATAGGGCAAAAACCCCCGTATTGTATACTAAAAGTCCCCATCGATACCTGTTGCGCTCGCGCCGCCATTTTGGAAAACAGGTTTTTCAGTTTTTTGCTTATATCTCGGCAATAATTATTAATACGATAAAATCATGGACACAAAAACTGTAACTTATTAAATTTCCTATAAGAAAATGAAGAATATTATTTATGTATCTCTAATACTTTAGGTGTAATCAGGAATTGAAAAGTTTTTTTTATATTTTTGCTTTCGATATACCGTTTTGTTTCTGTTTACTCCTAAAATGTGCATATATATATCTTCAAAAACTTATTCCATTACACTACCTAGAGATAGAAGGACCGACAGAGATGATGAGAAAGAAAGAGAGAGAGAGAGAGATAGAGAGAAAGAGAAGGGGAGTGATAATTCAGGGGCAGATGCATTATGCGACATGATGTGTATAGCGGGGCGGAGTCCGCTTGGTGAGTAAGAATAGCCAATACGCTAGACCGACCAGCTATCAGCATCATCATCATCATCGCGTCTGATTCCAATAAAAACCACCTATACTGCGTAGAACAAAGGCAAGGTTCTCGACAGACTGATGAACAAACTCAATTTTAACATTATGATTCCTACTTACTACGCCGTCAATTACAACCATAGGCTAGACGTACTCAACATAGCATTTCTACAGAACATAAGCCTAAGCTATCGCTCAATAGCAGTACTGGATGAACTTTGCTCTTAAAATCTCTTGGTTATTATGTCCCTTGGGCCCAAGGCCTACGAAGCCACTGCGACAGATTGTGATAAACTGGGACAAATTCAAGAAAGCTTTTTAAATAATCAGCTTACCACAGCTAGATCTCATTACTGCTCTCATTAGATCTCTAATATTGATGTGGTCATCGACTCTGTCACCCAACAGTCACTCGCAAGCTATTATTAGCAAGTGCATAAAATAAAAACCAGATAAGAGCGATCTCAGTACATGTGGAGCTGCTACATTTATAAAAATGGAACAGCTTAAAAACCATTGTGTTAGTATTTATTAAACGCTGTCGCTACGTCGAAAAATGGCGCTCCTGTAATTATAAATGTGGTCCGTAAAATCTGTGATGCAGTGCCCCTGTTCTGTTGCCCAAAATCCGAAATGACTTTGGTGAACAGGTCTATACTTAGTGAAATTACGTAACCGTGGTGGTTGTAACCGATACTAAAGTTTACTTAAAGCGTTTAGAAAACTAAATTATCTATATGACGAAGGCCCACTACGTCGCGAAAAAATTGAGTTCAACATCGCCCCGTTCAAAATACTTATTAATATAATAATCAGGGGTAAACTTAATTTTGATAGTTTGCAGAACTTCGTCTGCAATGACAGGAGGTAGAGAGGTAAGCGACAGGAGAGCTCGCGGTCATGATTGGTGTCTACTGGTTTAGTGCTAAGCAAGCATTACGAATCTATGTTTTTTTTAAGCAGTCTGCCTTTTAGTCGTCATCACACGCAGGGATTAATTTAGTCTTTGGAAGGAAGGCAAGGCGCTCAGGTTGTCGATTTCAATAGCTTTATAGCTCCAGTTAGCCTGGTGGCCAGGCTACATCTCTTCCATCACGTTTTCGTGACTACTTTTTGTACGCTTGTAGCCTTCTTGACACTTTTGTAGAAGGAGTCTAGTCTTCGGCAGAGGGATAATTGTTACGTTGTCGTCGTGCGGCTTTGAGCTCTCTTATTAGTAACTCTATATCCTCGGGCACCGGTGAACGCTTTTTTAGAGCACTCGCTAACTTAGTGACTGGTAAGAGATTCGATGCCACGTCAATTTTTCGCGAGATCTCATAAGAGGGATAGGCGTCAGCGGGACAAATAACGGGCAGAAGGTCAAAGCAAAATCCGTCTAGCTAACTATACAGAAACCTAGGCTTACGTTATTTGGTATTTCCAGCTTATGAATATTGGTAGCATTGTAGTGCGGTGCTTGGTTACTATATACATTTACATACAAAGTCACGTAAATCGGAATAAGTTGCCTAAGTCTTTATGGGAAGTGAGGCACACCTACGAGACGATGATCAGCTGATGGCTGGTCATGGCTTTTCGGTATTTATAGTATAACGACCAAGTGGCCCCAAAACACGTTCCGGCCAAGCCATACACATCATGTCACATAATGCTTTTGTCTCTTCCTTCCCCTTTCCTTTTTCTCTCTTTCTTATATTCTCATCCACAGAACATTATAAGACTACCCAGCTCTCATCTATCTCTCGCTTTCACTCACTCTCTCTCTCTCTCTATTAGTAGTTTGACGCAATAAGTCTAAAAATATTGGAACAATTTTGCAGTAAACAGAAAAGTAATGATCCATAGTTTTTAAATATTTATTTTTTCCGTATCAGCAATAATTGCCAAGATAAAAGCAAAAAACTAAAAAAGGGTACTTTTTTTCTAAGATGGCGGCGCGAGCGCAACAGCTATCGATGGAGACTTTTAGTATGTTCAACGGGAAGTCTTAATGAACAAGTACACAAAATTCAAAACTCTACCAATTAATTCACATATGAAATTGTTGTTTTATATGGAAAAAGCAAAACTTTTTTACTTAATTTTTATTTAATCAAAGTATACTATTGTGCTCTATGCACTTTTGCCATTTTATAGGGAGTTTATTGATTCCTTTGCTAAAAAAAATTGCGGGAGCGAGAAACAACAAAATCTTTGAAGGTGTTTTTGAACTGCCTCATCTGAATTGATTTTTTACATCACAAGTAATGAGACGATTCAAAATCCCCTCGTTATTGTGACGGTTGAGTAACGTGACGCAGCAGTCGACGCGTGTTTGTTGGTATGCTTCGCTTAGTTGTATGCGGTACCCATTTTTCAAGCTTTTTTACTTTTCTAATTTGTTTCAAATGATTCAAAATGGTTTTATCACTCACACCGAAGCCTGCAGCTAACTGTGACGTGGTTTAAGATGCATCCGATTGCACGATCACCTTCAATTACTCATTGAAAACTAGGGTCTCCAGCCATCCACGAGGTTTGTTCTGGAGGTCAAAATTTCCAGAAAGAAAGCGTTAATACCAAAAACGTACTGTGTTTTCTTTTACAGTGGCTTCTCCGTACACATCATTTATCCTTCGAGCTGTTTCTGCAGCGCTAGTGCCACGATGGAATCTGTATTCGAAAATAATGCGATATTTTATGTTTTCCATATTGAGCACAGAACGACGTCAAAACAAAATTGAATGACGCGAAAACAAATGAATTATTACATTCGAGAATAGACAAGCTGAAATTGAAATAAATTTAAATTTGGAATTCTTAACCAAACACCGGCTTTTTTATAACAAAGTGGCCAGTTCTATAAAACATCAATTTCATATGTAAGGACCTAATATTTATGTTTACTGAAACTAGTTGTGCAGTTTATTGTAATTAACGCGAAACAGACACACATCAACAAAGATCAAGCCAAGTTACTTTTGTGTCTATTATTATCGCTTTGAACTATCTGTAATCCTGAGAAAAAAACACATTTTGATAGGTTTAAAATTTTGTAACCCATTGTACATTTAACATTTAAAAAAAAGTGTGTGTGACACACGATTGAAATTTTTGAAAATTGATTTTGAAAATTTTGAAATTTGTTACAAACTATCAAACATAATTTGACAAATGAGTTATTGTCAGAAGCGTCTTGTTGATCCGCTTCTTACAGGTTCTAGAGTACATACAGTCATCTATTAGCTTTTATTTGACTGTGACGTGTTGTCTATTAAATAAATGGCATTAAGTATCCTATTTCAAATTTGTATATATATAATGGTGGCTCGCAGCTTTGTTTGCATTTTAGACCTAGATATAAATAAAATTCTAAATATAATAATTAGATTATTTTTGCCATCGTTATTTAGGACATGGTTAAGGATAGTTAAATTCAATTAATCAAACTTTACTTTTTTATTTTAATAATAGAATTAAATGTCCATATTATCGATACAATAAACACGTTTTATATTACAGTACCTAGAGAACCGAGCTTCGCTCCTTTTCTTGCAACGCCATCTATTGTACTACGTCAAGTAGCTTTAGTGTTGCAGTGTGTTTTTGTGAAAAAATTTCCCGAAACACTCATTATTGCACTTTTCCACTTTCTGTTCTGCACAAAAAATTGTATTCTGCGATAATTATGTTTTTAACTTATCTTTCTTATGTTTAAATTTATATTCTGGTCTTCTCACCAGCGCTTTTTGGTCCTAAGCTAGGGGTCCCTGATAACTGATAAAAATACTTAAGTACATTCTGTTTTTTAACAAAACCTAATAGAAATTTTTGTGTACTCAAGACAAACACAATTTATGTTTTTCACTTAAATATTCTGTTTATAATATCGAAATCGCGACCTCGGTACAGCAGGCCAACACAGGTCCAACTGAGCTACTCGTAACATGTTGTGGTCTTAAAATATTGAGTCGCATCTCAATGTTTGGTTTCAGAATAAGTATTCATTATAGTTAAAAACCAAATTGATAGAGATACGGTTTCACATGAAACGATCAAAAGCAAAGCAATACTAATAGGAATGATGTAATTTCCTTTACGTCAATCTCACATCCCAGTCGGGTCGTCGTCCGTATCAATTGCTCGTCCGCTAATGAGTTGGGAACACCACTAGGTATTAGTACCTTAGTAACAAGTTTGTAAAAAAATGCTATGAACAAAATTAGTAATTGAGATAAGCACACAATCAAAAGGTAGGAATTTAGGAAGGCAATACTGAAGATATACATCTCTTCATTGAATTAAAAAGCAATAATTGCGTTTGAATGGTATGTGTACAAATGGTGACAAAATGGTATTCAACCTCCCTTTTTCACATCAGTACATTTGTCCTCAAGTTTTCACCAACATAAAGATTTATATTCGATAGACATAAGTATGGAACAATAAGTAGAAATCAACAATAAAATGTATTAAAGACAATTATCAAAGCAAAATCTTTATTTATTTGTATGTAATCACGAAGAATATACATATGTATAAAATAATCCTTATAATAAATTCAGCAATAAACCACACATAAATACACCTCCATTTGCAACATTTGTAGATAAAGAGTCTTTTTCTTATTTTCAATAATTTTTTCAAGCGGCCAGGGACTTAATCTTGCAGCTGAATTCAAGTGCGCTGTATACAATATTCAATACTACACGTGTTTATATTCGTATGGATATAGTTTCTTGTGCATACCACGTAAAAGAAATTGTTTGGTATATTTTTAATATTGTTTTTTATATTATGAAAATAATATTAATCGTCCTAGAGTTTATCCCTACAACACACGTACACAACACGTACACGCGTCACAACTAACGTACCTACATAAGAATAATAAAATAAATGAAATAAAAAACCTTTTGAACAGATAACACGAAATATGTCAAAAAGTTTTTTAATTTATTGTGTTTATTTTTATTTAGTCATATCAGAATATGTTTTTTGTAAAATATTTCAATGCGCGTAACATTTATTATAGATATTTTTTTGCTTTCCTTGAAGGCTGTCATATAAAAACAGCACTCATGGTTTAACATACCCGACAAAGTACGTTGAAGTTTAGGAAAATTTTACCCATCCAATGACTGATACATTGTTTCCGATAGGCAAATTAACATTATTTTTTTTTTAAAAAATAATGTAAATTTAATGTTAGAAAACTAATTGAGGTGAACTTTAGGTGATAGTCATAGACGTGACACAGTCGAGCTGATACACAGTCTCATTTCTCGTCGTCTAGTGTTTCAATTTCACGGGGCGTTTGTTAGAAAAACACAGCACCCTAAAGTGTCATTTAGCTGAAAAAGGTTCATATTAAGGGTCCCGTTGCCGATGTCATTATTTCGACCTCAATTTTAGTTCTGTACTTTAAATTTATCTACACATTAAAATTGCTTAGCTATTTTATGTAAAAAATAATATATATATCTACTTTTTAATAACAATATAGTTTTGTAAAAAGAAAACTAAAATCTGTGTGGTAGGTACCTGCTACAGTTTTTTTTATCATTTTAATGTTATATTAAATGACCAAACCAAAAATAATTAAATAAAAAAATAATGTCTATGTAGACAATTGTAACATAGTAACTCAAACAGAAAGACAAACTGAACGTTAAATTTAGTTTTAATACTTTAAAACTATTTTAATAAATATACCTAATTAAGAAAGCCAAATAACTTTTACGTTCGCGATGATGACCGAAAGTTGCAAAAACGAGTTTTACTTAACTCATTTAAAGTACAAATTAAACTTTTTGTTGGGTCTTTATAACTAAGACGCGGCCACAACGAAAGTTATCTTTTTGTTTGTAATGTTTTTAACTAAACAATGTCATAATAGTGTCATACCTAATAATAATAAACTGTCAAAGTACTAAATTTTCTAAAATATCATACGTAGGCACGGTACGGTTATAAAAGGCATTATTATTTTATCAATTACAAAATCTAATAAAAAGTGTAGATTTTTTATTATTATTAAAGTAAATGATTATTATTGTAAACTATATTTATGCATGACATTGTTTTATTAATGCATTGTCTAGTTACTAAGGAAAAAAAATTGTTTGGTTACAATTAAAAATTAAAATGTTCGAAAATATTTAGGAATGTAGGCACTAAATTACATGAAGAAATACTGGTCACATTCCACTGGGGCCCCGAGCAGATTTTCAGTCGTACCAACATGTTTCATAATGTTTTCTGTTATGGAGTTAGCGACGCGGTTAGTGTTAGATAATATAATTCAAAGAATGGTTAGTTAGTAGACATAGACATTAATTTATTTTAATCACACAACAAGCAAATTTAGAAAAATACTGAAATTTCGAGAAAGGTTTCGACTATTCCAATCATATTTTACCATAGTATTCGATACTTAGATAGACTCACAACCTATAACGTTTATAGGATGGCAAATTATCGGTTAAATGTGGATATTGCGTTATTGTTGCTAACTACCCGTTCAGGGATAAGTTTCATGATGATAATAATATAGACTACCTATACCTATGCATTATATTTTAAAGGGGCAAAAGGAAAGTCAAAATTCTAACATGTCTGTAAAATATTCTTTGTGTCCGTGAATACTGCTGCATACAATAAGCTATATGCATAATTCCTACTCCCGCTTTTCCTAGCATGCATACATATTATGTATTATTTCCTTTGTAGGAGTCCCTTACAGGTTATATCTAAGTTTTACTGCTAATGATTTTGCGTAAAGATGATATGGCTGATGGATTAACTACTTTCTGTGTTAACCTGTTGGAAGAAAAGAAACATTGTGTTTTTGTCTATATGCCACTAAATATTAAGACTAGCACCGAATTTTTATAAATTTTAAAGCATGAATTGAGGAACAAACTACGTTTCACATCCTTGCAGTAACACTGATGGCTATACGTATTGTCGTTGCTCGTGATATACATATATACAAAACCAAAAATCAGTAAAGCGGGGGTCAAATAAAAACTGTCTTTATACACTTAATATATTTAAGACCCTCACTGCAAGCACTTAAATAATGATATTTTTTAACTCGCATATTTTTAAGTAATTTAAAGGCATTAAATTGTATGCAATATTTAAAAAGTGTACTAAATGTGATGCGTTACGATTTTGAAAGCTCTCGCCCTAAGCCTTAGTATGTTGAATTGTGAACTAGAGTACGTGTCATATAAGTTTGCATGTATTAAAATGCGAAGTGATGATTCTATCGTATGTTGTTTTGTTTGTCTCATTCACAGTGGTGCCTCCACCACGCAAAAACTTGTAACTTAAAAATGTTACGTACATCTGAAATAAGGTCGTTTTCACACCTAGCTCTGGTTTTCTTGAACTGATCCTTCCCAAATTTAAATGGGACCAATACCAATACACAGACTAACCCTTACCTAACCATGTAAGTAAAAAATGTTAAACTCTGCGCTCAATCCGCAAAGATATCGTAGATCATACAACTAAAAAAATCATACAGACGAATTAAAAAGTCTACTCCTTTTTTAGTTATACACAAGATGAAAATAATGTACCTTCCAAATATAAACGTCAGTTGAGGTAAAAGTGTGGTTTGAAGACTTACGTGAAAGTTAACTAGTTAACTTAACTCTGAAGAACTTGCTAGTAACGTGTTTAGCTTAAGTTTAAATCGTGAACTATGTTTACCAAGTAATGTACTCTCTAAACAAAACAGAAACTATATTTATAACCATATAATTGTAGGTTGATAAAATATTAGTACCTAATAAGTCCTATAAAAAAAAATCAGTCAAGTGTGAGTAGGACTTGCGCATCGGAGGTTCGTTATCAACACAGAAGCAGGTTTTTATTATTTAATGTCGTACTATAGAGCTTTTAATATAATCCTTTTAAGTTCAAGCTTGTACCTATGTGTTACCGTTTTCACAATATAGCAAAAACAGAAAAAAACCTGTTTCTTGTTCATATTTTTTATACCCCTTTAAATTTTTCTATTTGTTTTTTATTAACTGTTAAGAAATCCGCAACAATAACACACATCAGGCTTCTACTGACTTTGGTCGAAAAATTACATGGTTGTATTCTCTTATCTATCTGCCAAAAACACTTTAAAAGTAACATTTGCGTAGTTATAAAACATTTTTATACTGACTAAACCAATCTCAATGTCGGATAACGACGCTTATAAAAGAATTGAATTATCGGAAAAATATGAAAAAGGCATCCTGCCATTTGGCCATTACAAAATATATCGAAATATTAACTATAGACTTCTAGAGTATCGAGAATTCTAGATATTTTAGAGGATACGATTCGCCTCGCCTCGCAGCGTGTTTCATACAAAAGAATTTCCCACTTATTTTTGACACTTACCATTCAAATACCATAAAATTTTAAACAAGTGTTCTAGGAATAAATATCTAGGTCTGCAGCGTGATAGTTTTTTATTTAATTGTATAGTTAAAAAGTAACACAGGATTCTTATTTTTCATACAAATGGTCTCAAATAAGATTACAACTTAATGAAAACATGTTTTTGGGATTTTGGAAAACCACAGACAATCGGCTTGATATCATGTCTACAAAATTTCACATTATTTGATCAGTAAATTTCAAAAACAACTGAAAAATTAATTTGTATAAAGCACGCTGCGAAGTGCCGCGAATCGTATTTTCTTAACAGTAATATTGTCTAACCATGTAGAAAACTACGCCCTAAGCAGTGAGCAATTCATACGTACAGCACCTAAAGACACTTCCGACTATGTAGAAAACATTAGTGGTGAAATATTCTTCCGTACGAGAATACTGTCGCGCGTCGTATACGATAAGCGATATACGATATTTCAACTTCCACTAGTGTATGCTAAGATTATTATGCTGGTATTTCCGCTACGACTGTCTTTCAGGGTAAAATGTAAGTTATGTAAGAAACATTGTACAGTGCAGAAAACTTTTCTAACCCAGCGATTAAAAATCGAAACAACAGTCGCCATATTAAAACGCGGTAAACTTAAGCGACACTAGTGTCCTGACACCGGGTCAAAAAGTTTGCAGCACTGTAAGGTGTTTTTAGTTTATATCTATAATGCAAATGATGCTGGGATGTGATTAAAATACTGCGTACAAGTGGGACGTTTTAAAATAAGCATGATGAAATAGTAAATTGTTAACTAAGGGATGCATAGAAAAAATGGGCCTTACACCCGAAATCAATACTGTACTTTTTATTTTGAATATGATGAAAGTAAACAAAAGCCAAATATGAAAAAGGTTTTCCATATAACAGCTCTCTGAGCCTCTTTTCTAATTAAGGCGCATATAGCAGCTAACTAGCGCCGCCATTAGATATCCTCAAGTTTCTCTTCGTAGAAAACGAATTTCTAAAATCCAAATGTTGCAAATATAAAGCTGGTCATAAGCTATTTTTAGAAAGTTTAATGTAGTTTCTACATATTATTTGTGAGTTGTAGTAAGCATTTCTGCTAAAAACGGCCACTTTTAGCAGAATTGCCAACTACAACTCACAGATATTATTTAGAAACTATATAAAACCTTCTAAAAATAGCTTTATATTAGTGACATATGGATTTTAGAAATTCGTTTTCTACGAAGAGAAAATTGAGGATATCTAATAGCGGCTAATAGTGGACTGTAAGAGGGGCCTTAACCCAGCTTGAAACACGTGCACAAAACTTACATCGCAAACCTTGTGGGGTTTCTCAGACCCCAAGAATTATCAGGGAAAGGAATGCGTATTTTTTATTATTTGTTAATATTATTTAAAAATATTGTTTTTTTTTCTATTTATGGGTAAAAATAAAACAAAACCGAGTAATATAATAAACATTTTAATATTTTACAACTCAGTAACAAAATATAGTAATCTTTTACGGACTAAAACATCTAGACTGTTCTCTGGTCTAACTTCTACAATAAAAAAAATTAAATCAGGCGTTAAATTCATTCCGGAATCGCTTGGTGAACTCATTTTATAAGCATTAATTTAAATTCGCTTTAACTTCCTTAGAATTTGCACTTATCACGCTTTGCCGCCTTATTTACCTTTTTTTTTACGCACAACATTTTTCAAGCGCCATAATGCAAGCCAGTATTCATGAGTTGTAGTTGGTTGCCGGTAGTATCAAATCATATCAAACCACATATCTAGTATAACCAGGTATCAAGTAAAGAATAAATATACCTAGTGTTAATTGAAGTGTGGCTGTATAGGAGACTGACTTTGCCCAATGTGATTTTTCCTTGTTTACTTTTCGGCTTACTACTTCCCACCCACTTTTTAGATAATATATGGTCAACATTCAGAGAATGAGAGACGAAAATGTCTTTGACAATATTGACATGAATAAACATACCTAGAATACCTACGACTCAAACATTTATTTTCGAACTGTATTCGTTTGAATTATTGAACGGTTCGAAAGTTTATTTTTTTATCAATTTTTTATACGTACCTACATAATTCTTGTAAATTATAAAAAAGTTATTGTAGTTAGTAGTAAAATGGACATTAACTTCCTTTAGCGGCAAATATGCGGTTTCAAGAGTTTCCCCGCAAGTTGATAAAACTAAGTCGAACAACTTGTTAGAAACGTGTTGAGCTTCAGTTTAAATCTTAAACTCTGTTGAACATGTAATGTGTTGTTCAAACAAGACAGGAACTACTTAGACTTTTAACACATTTATATAATTATACTGACCTAACTTTTTTCATAAAAACTGTATAGTAATCACAAATGATTCATCTTATTATAGCATGTTTTACTACTTCCTATATACATATATATTTTTACCTTTAAGAAATTTTTACGATATTTAGTTTTAGAATTAGGTTAATTTAGGTTACAAAAATAGAAATGTCAGCGGGTTTTTTCTTCTTTTGACATAAATTATTTCCATGTCTTTTGTAGACACCTTTTTGATACCTACTCTTCAAGTTAGTTAGAGGCAAAAATGAAAAATCGCAAGGTCTCACATCGCAGCGATCGACTAGTTATTACCAAATAAGCTATTATGCATGGGACAAAGAAGCTATTTTTTTATTACATTGACATTATCAAAGCAAGACGTTTGTGTCATAATTATTGAAAATTATTTTTTTACTAATATTTCAAGTTCAATAATCACATTAAAAATGAATTTACATTGAAAGCTTCTGTTGACTGGTCGGGTGCATTCTTATAAAATATTAAAAATTCTCGAAAGATGACAATGACGCGAAGTATGGAGATTAAAACTTTATCCCGCAGCGATAAACTATTCAGCTGCTACAAGCGCAGAAATATATTTAACTTCACCATTTTATGTATTTCAGCTCCAGTCCAAAAATTATAACTCATTTTTTAATAAATGATACAATAGTACTTTGTGTGTTAAGAGTGGTAGAACGGAGACTGTTTAGAAGCCTTCGGCCTTATTTTCATACCACCTTTGTTACACACAATGAATTTCATCACATTTGCGATTAAATAAATAAACTCATCAAAACGCAATTGAAATGGCCCTAATAGAAGTAGAGAAAACAACGCCACCGTTATAGATGGCGCTAGATCTGTATAGAATTTACGAATTTAAAAGTTTTGCCTGAGGTCAAAACTTGTAATTGCTCGCTTGTAGTTGTAGTGTCTGCGTAGTTCATAGTTTAAACCGACAGCTTTTCTACATACTTCATAGAATAGGCGCGTATTACCACCCTTAAGATCAATGAACGCGCGCTTTGCCCAAAGAAAAAGCCCGTTAGAGTAATTAAGGTCTTGGCACCTGCTTTGCCTAAACGTAATGACACTGTTTACGAGTAATTGTGACGAAAAAATATATTTGTTATTTTTTTTATACAAATGTGCAGCCTGATATCGTTATTAATAGTTTTTAATTTAAAGGTAAAATGGTATGTTTAATTGGAACTGCTCAACTGCATTCTTTAGTACATCAGTATCATTAAAATCTAGAAACACCTTCTATCTAACCAACTTGTCTAGGTTAAGCATTAAACGGTTTCTATTAAATGTTGATTTCAGCAGTTAATATAAGAAGGTATTGAATCAACATAACTCCGTACGGAAAATAAAATGTGAAAAATCATGACATTGTCTTGTTTGCTGATGACACGTCTCTACTTTTTAAAGTAAAGAGACGACAGATATGTTATGATGAATTAAATAATGCCATTTCTGAAATTGTAAATTGGTTTAACACTAATAATTTGTTACTTAATGAGAAAAAAACCACATGTTTTAAATTTAAATTAGACATTAGATGATAGTAAATATTTTAACTTTAGCGTCGCAGTACATTTATGAAAATCTTTTATAAGTACATAAAAATATCAATAGTTTCAGCAAGAAAAATGACGTTCACAAAGTGAATCCTAGAAGTAAAAATAAGCTGTTGGTGCATGATACACGTCTACACAAAATAAGTGACTCGTTTATGGAGCAATGTATACACTTTTACAACAAAGTTCCCAATAATATTCAAAAGCTATCAATCAGTAAATTTAAATCTTATATCAAACAACTTCTTTGTAAAACAAGTATACTAACTATTGTATATTTCAGAATATGTAAATGATAAAAATCCATGGGACTGAAGATGCTCAATTACAATAATATGCATAGGTAAACCAAATTAAAATGGAAATAATATAAAATTGTTTTGTTTAAAATTTTTGTTTAAAACATTGATTATATTTGTAGTATTTATGATTTTTTTAAAGGAGTCACTACCGAGTTTCTTGCCGGATTCTTCTCGGTAGAAATCAACAACATTGTGAACCGGATTTCAAATAATAGTATTTCATAACTTTTACGATTCAAAAGTGAATGTAAAAACCTAATTTGAATAAAAACAATTTGACTTTGACTTTGAAAACCAACGCTTTCGTACTTTATTTAGTAATAAATGGGGCTAAAATTTTAATCCATGTAAAGGGCGAATAATGGCCCTTATTTTCTAAATTCTATTTATTCCAGCCGTTGTATATTTTAACTTTAATTTTTTCCCTTAAATCACAAACAGCTGTCAGCAGTAAAAAATACTCTTTAAGGATTCATCTCTTATCTTAATAAACTAAGCTAAAATTAATTTCATTCATAATAATAACTGAAATCTCAAGGAACAAAAGCTATAACTTCAAATAAATACCGAAGTACTGTAGAAATCCAATTTCGGCCTTTTATTTGAATCAACATGATACCATTGTCGTGGATGTGAGCCGGAGCCTAGTCCTTATTCTGGGCAGATACTTCCGCTTGATGCATTTTTGATGTTTTTCTGATGTGGATCTATCGTCCTCCTAATCTAAATGTGATGAATATTCAATTCAACATGTTGATGTTAAAAGGACACATCTAAAAAGTTTTGTTGTTTCAACTTTGTTTATTATTCATTTTAATTTGATAATTTATTTTTACATCTTCTGTCTAACTATCACGGTTTATGAGATACAGCCTGGTGACAGACGGACAGGACGGACAGCGGAGTCTTAGTAATAGGGATCCGCTAATTAACGTTTTACGTCATAAAAAAATATATAACAAAAAAAAAGTTAAAATTTTTTGAAAATTTTGTGAGTCTCTTAACCACATGTGCCCATGATCACCGAAAGTAGAAAACAAATAAGATTAACTCCAAAAAAGGTTTATTATAGTCGCTTCTTATTTTCGTCTATTGTAGCAGCAGTACCCTCTAGACCTGCTAGAGGAAGTACAGCAAATGTACGACTGAGCTATTGTATCTGCACATCTCACATTCCAGACTAAACACTTTCCCTGAGACCCATGGAACCAATGTCATGCCATCGGGCCTTTGTGCAATACCTTGGCTCTAAAACGGTAGGTACGTTAGCAATGGCAAGAGCTAGTTCTTTCAATATAAAATTTTGTATTTAATTTCAGTGTTTTTTATACCGCTACATTTATGAACATCAATCGTACTGATTAATGTCTTTAAATTCAATTGTTTATTAGATCCTTAATCAAACATTATTCTGATTATAAGTTATCTATATTTTAAGAAGAACGGTTGATTTATTGGCTTGCAAGAGATGATATCGCTATAGCCATCCGCCTTAGCAATTAAGCGGTGATATTAATACTTAATTAAAATTTGTTTATCGTGCCGCGAAAGCGATTAAAAGTTAAGGGAGTTAGCAGCAAAGTTGTCTACTTTGGTTTACTAAGTTGCTTGATTTACATGAAATAAGAATCCTTTTTTAGGGTTCCGTACTCAGAGGTTGCCAATGGAGACCTATTACTAAAACCACGCTGTCTGGGGATTGTCTAACAAATAATAAAAAAGTTAAAATTTATGGGCGGTCCCCATTCAAAAAACACATTTTCGTTGTTTTTGCTCTATCGTAAAAACAAAAATATTTTAACACTTCAAACTTGTAGGGAAATATAGTGTAAACTCTAAAGCATAACAACCAATAATAAAAACCGGCCAAGTGTGAGACGGGCCCAAGCAATTACTATTTTAAATTACCGGTACAGCGCCATCTAGCTTTTCATTAAGAGATACAGTAACACATTTGTTTGTTGGAAACTATATTCAAAGTTAAGCAACGTCGGTATTGGTCAGTGCTTGGATGGGTGACTGCTTAGCGGCACACTTTTTTTGTTTGTGTTTGTAAATTACGTAAATGGTGGTAGGTATAGAACCCTCGGTACGCGAGTCCAACTCGCACTTGGTTGGTTTTTTATATCTTGTAAATAAATATTGAAGCATAATATCTTAAAATGTAAATAATAATTAAATAGTTGCTTCGAAGAAAATATAATCCAAATAATTTCAAATAAATTTTCGTAAGCTCATAGTTTCTTTTTTGAAATGAGGTAAATCATAGTTAGGCCGATCAAATTAGGAATAAAAAAACATTAATGAGTTTTGAATTTTAGTGTACATGTTCATTAAGACCTCCCGTATTGCATACTAAAAGTCCCCATCGATACCTGTTGCGCTCGCGCCGCCATTTTGAAAAACAGGTTTTTCAGTTTTTTGCTTATATCTCGGCAATAATTATTAATATGATAAAATCATGGACCCAAAAACTATAACTTATTAAATTTTCTATAAGAAAATGTAAGATATATTATTTATGTATCTCTAATACTTTAGGTGTAATCCGGAATTGAAAAGTTTTTTTTATATTTTTGCTCTCGATATACAGTTTTGTTTCTGTTTACTCCTAAAATGTGCATTTATATCTTCAAAAACTTATTCCATTACACTACCTAGAGATAGAAGGACCGACAGAGATGATGAGAAAGAAAGAGAGAGTGAGAGAGATAGAGAGAGAGAGAAGGGGAGTGATAATTCAGGGGCAGATACATTATGCGACATGATGTGTATAGCGGGGCGGAGTCCGCTTGGTGAGTAAGAACAGCCAATACGCTAGACCGACCAGCCATCAGCATCATCATCATCATCGCGTCTGATTCCAATTAAAACCTCCTATACTGCGTAGAACAAAGGCAAGGTGAGAACCGACAGACTGATGAACAAACTCAATTTTAACATTATGATTCCTACTAACTACGCCGTCAATTACAACCATAGGCTAGACGTACTCAACATAGCATTTCTACAGAACATAAGCCTAAGCTATCGCTCAATAGCAGTACTGGATGAACTTTGCTCTTAAAATCTCTTGGTTATTATGTCCCTTGGGCCCAAGGCCTACGAAGCCACTGCGACAGATTGTGATAAACTGGGACAAATTCAAGAAAGCTTTTTAAATAATCAGCTTACCACAGCTAGATCTCATTACTGCTCTGATTAGATCTCTAATATTGATGTGGTCATCGACTCTGTCACCCAACAGTCACTCGCAAGCTATTATTAGCAAGTGCATAAAATAAAAACCAGATAAGAGCGATCTCAGTACATGTGGAGCTGCTACATTTATAAAAATGGAACAGCTTAAAAACCATTGTGTTAGTATTTATTAAACGCTGTCGCTACGTCGAAAAATGGCGCTCCTGTAATTATAAATGTGGTCCGTAAAATCTGTGATGTAGTGCCCCTGTTCTGTTGCCCAAAATCCGAAATGACTTTGGTGAACAGGTCTATACTTAGTGAAATTACGTAACCGTGGTGGTTGTAACCGATACTAAAGTTTACTTAAAGCGTTTAGAAAACTAAATTATCTATATGACGAAGGCCCACTACGTCGCGAAAAAATTGAGTTCAACATCGCCCCGTTCAAAATACTTATTAATATAATAATCAGGGGTAAATTTAATTTTGATAGTTTGCAGAACTTCGACTGCAATGACAGGAGGTAGAGAGTTAAGCGACAGGAGAGCTCGCGGTCATTATTGGTGTCTACTGGTTTAGTGCTAAGCAAGCATTACGAATCTATGCTTTTTTTAAGCAGTCTGCCTTTTAGTCGCCATCACACGCAGGGATTAATTTAGTCTTTGGAAGGAAGGCAAGGCGCTCAGGTTGTCGATTTCAATAGCTTTATAGCTTTGGGCTCTCTTATTAGTAACTCTATATCCTCGGGCACCGGTGAACGCTTTTTTAGAGCACTCGCTAACTTAGTGACTGGTAAGAGATTCGATGCCACGTCAATTTGTCGCGAGATCTCATAAGAGGGATAGGCGTCAGCGGGACAAATAACGGGCAGAAAGTCAAAGCAAAATCCGTCTAGCTAACTATACAGAAACCTAGGCTTACGTTATTTGGGATTTCCAGCTTATGAATATTGGTAGCATTGCAGTACGGTGCTTGGTTACTATATACATTTACATACAAAGTCACGTTAATCGGAATAAGTTGCCTAAGTCTTTATGGGAAGTGAGGCACACCTACGAGAAGATGATGACTGATGGCTGGTCATGGCTTTTCGGTATTTATAGTATAACGACCAAGTGGCCCCAAATCACGTTCCGGCCAAGCCATACACATCATGTCACATAATGCTTTTATCTCTTCCTTCCCCTTTCCTTTTTCTCTCTTTCTTATCTTCTCATCCACAGAACATTATAAGACTACCCAGCTCTCATCTATCTCTCGCTTTCACTCACTCTCTCTCTCTCTTTTAGTAGTTTGACGCAATTAGTCTAAAAAAATATTGGAACAATTTTGCAGTAAACAGAAAAGTAATGATCCATAGTTTTTAAATACATATTTTTCAGCAATAATTGCCAAGATAAAAGCAAAAAACTAAAAAATGGTACCTTTTTTTCTAAGATGGCGGCGCGAGCGCAACAGCTATCGATGGAGACTTTTAGTATGTTCAACGGGAAGTCTTAATGAACAAGTACACGAAATTCAAAACTCTACCAATATATGTTTTTTTTAGCCTAGAAATGTATCTAATTTGACTGTACTAAGTGAAGCTATAATCTTTTTAGATAATTACATAATATAAGGTCCTTACATATGAAATTGTTATTTTATTTGGAAAAAACAAAACTTTTTTACATATTTTTTATTTAATCAAAGTAGGTACTGTTGTGGTCTATGCACTTTTGCCATTTTATAGGGAGTTTATTGATTCCTTTGCTAAAAAAAATTGCGGGAGCGAGAAAAAACAAAATCTTTGAAGGTGTTTTTGAACTGCCTCATCTGAATTGAATTTTTTTTCAATTCAAAAATTCACCAAATTCCGAAAAAAGTGGTAATCGGTTGGAGCAAGGTCTGGGGAGTATGGTGGGTGACGGAGAGATACCAATCCTAGCTTCTATAGTTTCGCAACCGTCTGTTGTGCAGTGTGTGGTCTAGCGTTGTCCTGAAGCGGCTGTTTAACGGCTAGCTTTTCCATCATGGTTTCCAATTGTCGGCTATACAGATCTGCTGTAATCGTCTGACCAGATCTTTGGAAGCTTTAGTGGATGACACCAACGCTGGTCCACCAGACACTAATCAATTTCCTCTTTTGTGTCAACTTTCGCTTGGGGCAGGATTTAGCCGGTTCTCCTGGATTTTACAATTGTGATGAGCGTTTCCGATTATCGTATAAGATCCATTTTACATCACAAGTAATGATACGATTCAAAATCCCCTCGTTATTGTGACGGTTGAGTAACGTGACGCAGCAGTCGACGCGTGTTTGTTGGTATGCTTCGCTTAGTTCATGCGGGGGTTTTCAAGCTTTTTCACTTTTCCAATTTGTTTCAAATGATTCAAAATGGTTTTATCACTCACACCGAAGCCTGCAGCTAACTGTGACGTGGTTTAAGATGAATCCGATTGCACGATCACCTTCAATTACTCATTGAAAACTAGGGTATCCAGCCATCCACGAGGTTTTTTTCTGGAGGTCAAAATTTCCAGAAAGAAAGCGTTAATACCAAAAACGTACTGTGTTTTCTTTTACAGTGGCTTCTCCGTACACATCATTTATCCTTCGAACTGTTTCTGCAGAGCTAGTGCCACGATGGAATCTGTATTCGAAAATAATGCGATATTTTATGTTTTCCATTTTGAGCACAGAACGACGTCAAAACAAAATTGAATGACGCGAAAACAAATGAATTATTACATTCGAGAATATACAAGCTGAAATTGAAATAAATTTAAATTTGGAATTTTTAACTAAACACCGGCTTTTTGAGATCAAAGTGGCCAGTTCTATAAAACATCAATTTCATATGTAAGGACCTAATATTTATGTTTACTGAAACTAGTTGTGCAGTTTATTGTAATTAACGCGAAACGGACACACATCAACAAAGATCAAGCCAAGTTACTTTTGTGTATATTATTATCGCTTTGAACTATCTGTAATCCTGAGAAAAAAAACACATTTTGATAGATTTAAAATTTTGCAACCCATTGTACATTTAAAAAAAAGTGTGTGTGACACACGATTGAAATTTTTGAAAATTGATTTTGAAAATTTTGAAATTTGTTACAAACTATCAAACATAATTTGACAAATGATTTATTGTCAGAAGGGTCTTGTTGATCCGCTTCTTACAGGTTCTAGAGTACATACAGTCCTCTATTAGCTTTTATTTGAATGTGACGTGTTGTCGATTAAATAAATGGGATTAAGTATCCTATTTCAAATATTTATATATATATAGGTGGCTCGCAGCTTTGTTTGCATTTTACACCAAGATATAAATAAAATTCTAAATATAATATATAGATTATTTTTGCCATCGTTATTTAGGATATGGTTAAGGATAGTTAAATTCAATTAATCAAACTTTACTTTTTTATTTTAATAATAGAATTCAATGTCCATATTATCGATACAATAAACATGTTTTATATTACAGTACCTAGAGAACCGAGCTTCGCTCCTTTTTTTGCAACGCCATCTATTGTACTACGTCAAGTAGCTTTAGTGTTGCAGTGTGTTTTTGTGAAAAAAGTTCCCGACACACTCATTGTTGCACTTGTTCCACTTTCTGTTCTGCACAAAAAATTGTAATCGGCGATAATTATGTTTTTAACTTATCTTTCTTATGTTGAATTAAAACTAAATTTATATTCTGGTCTTCTCACCAGCGCTTTTTGGTCCTAAGCTAGGGGTCCCTGATAACTGATAAAAATACTTAAGTACATTCTGTTTTTTAACAAAACCTAATTTAAATTTTTTTGTATTCAAGACAAACACAATCTATGTTTTTCACTTAAATATTCTGTTTATAATATCGAAATCGCGACCTCGGTACAGCAGGCCAACACAGGTCTAACTGAGCTACTCGTAACATGTTCTGATCTCAAAATATTGAGTCGCATCTCAATGTTTGGTTTCAGAATAAGTATTTATTATAGTTAAAAACCAAATTGATAGAGATACGGTTTCACATGAAACGATCAAAAGCAAAGCAATACTGGTAGGAATGATGTAATTTCCTTTACGTCAATCTCACATCCCAGTCGGGTCGTCGTCCGTATCAATTGCTCGTCCGCTAATGAGTTGGGAACACCACTAGGTAGAAGTACCTTAGTAACAAGTTTGTAAAAAAATGCTATAAACAAAATTAGTTATTGAGATAAGCACACAATTAAAAGGTAGGAATTTAGGAAGGCAATACTGAAGATATACATCTCTTCATTGAATTAAAAATCAATAATTGCGTTTGAATGGTATGTGTACAAATGGTGACAAAATGGTATTCAACCTCCCTTTTTCACATCAGTACATTTGTCCTCAAGTTTCCAACATAAAGATTTATATTCGATAGACATAAGTATGGAACAATAAGTAGAAATCAACAATAAAATATATTAATGACAATTATCATAGCAAAATCTTTATTTATTTGTATGTAATCACGAAGAATATACATATATATAATACAATCCTTATAATGAATTCAGCAATAAACCACACATAAATACACCTCCATTTGCAACATTTGTAGATAAAGAGTCTTTTTCTAATTTTCAATATTGTTTGCAAGCGGCCAGGGACTTGATCTTGCAGCTGAATTCAAGTGCGCTGTATACAATATTCAATACTACACGTGTTTATATTCGTATGGATATAGTTTCTTGTGCATACCACGTAAAAGAAATTGTTTGGTATATTTTTAATATTGTTCTTTATATTATGAAAATAATATTAATCGTCATTGAGTTTTTCCCCCACAACTAACGTACCTACATAAGAATATTATGAAAAATGAAATAAAAAACCTTTTGAACAGATAACACGAAATATGTTTAAAAGTTTTTTAATTTACTGTGTTTATTTTAATTTAGTCATATCAGAATATGTTTTTGGTAAAATATTTCAATGCGCGTAACATTTATTATAGATATTTTATTGCTTTCCTTGAAGGTTGAGGCTTAAACCATAGTCCATCACGCTGACCTAGTTGGGGTTGCCGGACGTTTTCGAGCTAGTGGCCACTCAAACAGTCGAGCTTCCAAGCTGCCCATCAATTGTCTTAACGACTGCTGTCATATTAAAACAGCACTGATGGTTTAACATGCCCTACAAAGTACGTAGAAGTTTAGGAAAATTTGACCCATCCAATGACTGACACATTGTTTCCGATAGGCAAATTAACATAATTTTCCTTTAAAAAATAATTGTAAATTTAATGTTAGAAAACTAATTGAGGAAAATCCTTTAGGTAATAGTCATAGACGTGACACAGTCGAGCTGATGTTCAGTCTCATTTCTCGTCGTCTAGTGTTTCAATTTCACGGGGCGTTTGTAAGAAAAACACAGCACCCTAAAGTTTAATTTAGCTGAAAAAGGTTCATATTAAGGGTCCCGTTGCCGATGTCATTATTTCGACCTCAATTTTAGTTCTGTACTTTAAATTTATTTAAACATTAAAATTGCTTAGCTATTTTATGTAAAAAATAATATATATATCTACTTTTTAATAACAATATAGTTTTGTAAAAAAGAAAACTAAAATCTGTCTGGTAGGTACCTGCTACATTTTTTTTTATTATTTCAATGTTATATTAAATGACCAAACCAAAAATAATTAAATAAAAAAATAATGTCTATGTAGACAATTGTAACATAGTAACTCAAAGAAAAAGACAATCAGAACGTTAAATTTAGTTTTATTACTTTTAAACTATTTCAATAAATATTCCAGAAAGCCAAATAACTTTAACGTTCGCGATGAACTCCGAAAGTTGCAAAAACGAGATTTACTTAACTCATTTAAAGTACAAATTAAACTTTTTGTTGGGTCTTTATAATTAAGACGCGGCCACAACTAAGTTATCTTTTTGTTTGTAATGTTTTTAACTAAACAATGTCATAATAGTGTCATACCTAATAATAATAAAATGTCAAAGTACTAAATTTTCTAAAATATCATACGTAGGCACTGTACGGTTATAAAAGGCATTATTATTTTATCAATTAGAAAATCTAATAAAAAGTGTAGATTTTTTATTATTATTAAAGTAAATGATTATTATTGTAAACTATATTTATGCATGACATTGTTTTATTAATGCATTGTCTAGTTACTATGGAAAAAAAAATCTTTGGTTACAACTAAAAATTAAAATGTTCGAAAATATTTAGGAATGTAGGCAATAATTTACATGAAGAAATACTGGTCACATTCCACTGGGGCCCCGAGCAGATTTTCAGTTGTACCAACATGTTTCATAATGTTTTCTGTCATGGAGTTAGCGACGCGGTTAGTGTTAGATAATATAATTCAAAGAATGGATAGTTAGTAGACATAGACATTAATTTATTTTAATCACACAACAAGCAGATTTAGAAAAATACTGAAATGTCGAGAAAGGTTTCGACTATTCCAAACATATTTCACCGTAGTATTCGATACTAAGATAGACTCACAACCTATCACGTTTATAGGATGGCAAATTATCGGTTAAATGTGGATATTGCGTTTTTGTTGCTAACTACCAGTTCAGGGATAAGTTTCATGATGATAATAATATAGACTACCTATACCTATGCATTATATTTTAAAGGGGCAAAAGGAAAGTCAAAATTCTAACATGTCTGTAAAATATTCTTTGTGTCCGTGAATACTGCTGCATACAATAAGCTATATGCAGTATTCCTACTCCCGCTTTTCCTAGCATGCATACATATTATGTATTATTTCCTTTGTAGGCGTCCCTTACAGGTTATATCTAAGTTTTACTGCTAATGATTTTGCGTAAAGGTGATATGGCTGATGGATTAACTTTTTGACTTTCTGTGTTAACCTGTTGGAAGAAAAGAAACATTGTGTTCTTGTCTATATGCCACTAAATATTAAGACTAGCACCGAATTTTTATAAATTTTAAAGCAAGAATTGAGGAACAAACTACGTTTAACATCCTTGCGGTAACACTGATGGCTATACGTATTATCGTTGCTCGTGATATATTTATATACAAAACCAAAAATCAGTAAAGCGGGGGTCAAATAAAAACTGTTTTTATACTCTTAATATATTTAAGACCCTCACTGCAAGCACTTAAACAATGATATTTTTTAACTCGCATATTTTTAAGTAATTTAAAGGCATTAAATGCTTATTAAATTGTACGCAATATTTAAAACGTGTACTAAATGTGATGCGTTACGATTTTGAAAGCTCTCGCCGCACTGCAGTGCACCCTAAGCCTTAGTATGTTGAATTGTCAATTAGAGTACGTGTCATATAAGTTTGCATGTATTAAAATGCGGAGTGATGATTCTATCGTATGTTGTTTTGTTTGTCTCATTCACAGTGGTGCCTCCACCACGCAAAAACTTGTAACTTAAAAATGTTACGTACATCTGAAATAAGGTCGTTTTCACACCTAGCTCTGGTTTTCTTGAACTGATCCTTCCCAAATTTAAATGGGACCAATACCAATACACAGACTAACCCTTACCTAACCATGTAAGTAAAAAATGTTAAACTCTGCGCTCAATCCGCAAAGATATCGTAGATCATACAACTAAAAAAATCATACAGACGAATTAAAAAGTCTACTCCTTTTTTAGTTATACACAAGATGAAAATAATGTACCTTCCAAATATAAACGTCAGTTGAGGTAAAAGTGTGGTTTGAAGACTTACGTGAAAGTTAACTAGTTAACTTAACTCTGAAGAACTTGCTAGTAACGTGTTTAGCTTAAGTTTAAATCGTGAACTATGTTTACCAAGTAATGTACTCTCTAAACAAAACAGAAACTATATTTATAACCATATAATTGTAGGTTGATAAAATATTAGTACCTAATAAGTCCTATAAAAAAAAATCAGCCAAGTGTGAGTAGGACTTTTTTATTATTTATTGTCGTACTATAGAGCTTATAATATAATCCTTTTAAGTTCAAGCTTGTACCTATGTGTTACTATTTTCACGATATAGCAAAAACAGAAAAAAACCTGTTTCTTGTTCATATTTTTTATACCCCTTTAAATTTTTCTCTTTGTTTTTTATTAACTGTTAAGAAATTCGCAACAATAACACACATCAGGCTTCACCGACTTTGGTCTAAAAACAGACAGCACCAAAGGGTGCCTGCTTTGAGTACGGTACTCTGAAACAAAACAAGAAATATATGAGTGAAATAAAACTGTCTAAATCGGCACATGGTTGTATTCTCTTATCTATCTGCCAAAAACACTTTAAAAGTAACATTTGCGTAGTTATAAAACATTTTTATACTGACTAAACCAATCTCAATGTCGGATAACGGCGCTTATAAAAGAATTGAATTATCGGAAAAATATGAAAAAGGCATCCTGCCATTTGGCCATTACAAAATATATCGAAATATTAACTATAGACTTCTAGAGTATCGAGAATTCTAGATATTTTATAGGATACGATTCGCCTCGCAGCGTGTTTCATACAAACGAATTTCCCACTTATTTTTGACACCTACCATTCAAATACCATAAAATTTTAAACAAGTGTTCTAGGAAAAAATATCTAGGTCTGCAGCGTGATAGTTTTTTATTTAATTGTATAGTTAAAAAGTAACACAGGATTCTTATTTTTCATACAAATGGTCTCAAATAAGATTACAACTTAATGAAAACATTTTTTTGGGATTTTGGAAAACCACAGACAATCGGCTTGATATCATGTCTACAAAATTTCACATTATTTGATCAGTAAATTTCAATAACAATTGAAAAATTAATTTGTATAAAGCACGCTGCGAGGTGCCGCGAATCGTATATTCTTAATAGTAATATTGTCTAACCATGTAGAAAACTACGCCCTAAGCAGTGAGCAATTCATACGTACAGCACCTAAAGACACTTCCGACTATGTAGAAAACATTAGTGGTGAAATATTCTTCCGTACGAGAATACTGTCGCGCGTCGTATACGATAAGCGATATACGGTATTTCTACTTCCGCTAGGGAATGCTAAGATTATTATGCTGGTATTTCCGCTACGACTGTCTTTAAGGGTAAAATGTAAGTTATGTAAGAAACATTGTACAGTGCAGAAAACTTTTCTAACCCAACGATTAAAAATCGAAACTACAGTCGCCATATTAAAACGCGGTGAACTTAAGCGCCACTAGCGTCCTGACACCGGGTCAAAAAGTTTGCTGCACTGTAAGGTGTTTTTAGTTTGTATCTATAATGCAAATGATGCTGGGATGTGATTAAAATACTGCGTATAAGTGGGACGTTTTAAAATAAGCATGATGAAATAGTAAATTGTTAACTAAGGGATGCATAGAAAAAATGGGCCTTACACCCGAATTCAATACTCTACTTTTTATTTTGAATATGAGGAAAGTAAACACAAGCCAAATATGAAAAAGAACTAACAATTATTCTAATTTTCATTTCGAATATGATGAAAGTTTTTCCATATAACAGCTCTTGGAGCATCTTTTCTAATTAAGGCGCATATAGCAGCTAACTAGCGCCGCCATTAGATATCCTCAATTTTCTCTTCCTAGAAAACGAATTTCTAAAATCCAAATGTTGCAAATAATTCGTTTTCTACGAAGAGAAAATTGAGGATATCTAATAGCGCTAGTGGGCTGTAAGAGGCGCCTTAACCCAGCTTGAAACACGTGCACAAAACTTACATCGCAAACCTTGTGGGGTTTCTCAGACCCCAAGAATTATCAGGGAAAGGAATGCGTATTTTTTATTATTTGTTAATATTATATAAAAATATTGTTTATTTTTCTATTTATGGGTAAAAATGAAACAAAACCGAGTAATATAATAAACATTTTAATATTTTACAACTCAGTAACAAAATATAGTAATCTTTTACGGACTAAAACATCTAGACTTTTCTCTGGTCTAACTTATACAATAAAAAAAATTAAATCAGGCGTTAAATTCATTCCAAAATAGCTTGGTGAACTCATTTTATAAGCATAAATTTAAATTCGCTTCATCTTCCTTAGAATTTGCACTTATCACGCTTTGCCGCCTTATTTTCCTTTTTTTTACGCGCAACATTTTTCAAGCGCCATAATGCACGCCAGTATTCATGAGTTGTAGTTATTGCTAGTTGATGAAAAGAACTTACTATTATATATTAATTTATATTCGGTTGCCGGTAGTATCAAACCACATATCTGGTATAACCAGGTATCAAGTTAAGAATAAATATACCTAGTGTTAATTGAAGTGTGGCTGTATAGGAGACTGACTTTTCCCAATGTGACTAAATTTTTCCTTGTTTACTTTTCGGCTCACTACTTCCCACCCACATTTTAGATAATATATGGTCAACATTTAGAGAATGAGAGACGAAAATGTCTTTGACAATATTGACATGAATATGAACATACCTAGAATACCTACGACTCAAACATTTATTTTCGAACTGTATTCGTTTGAATTATTGAACGGTTCGAAAGTTTATTTATTTATCAATTTTTTATACGTACCTACATAATTCTCGTAAATTATAAAACAGTTATTGTAGTTAGTAGTAAAATGGACATTAACTTCCTTTAGCGGCAAATATGCGGTTTCAAGAGTTTCCCCGCAAGTTGATAAAACTAAGTCTAAAAACTTGTTAGAAACGTGTTGAGCTTTAGTTTAAATCTTAAACTCTGTTAAACATGTATTGTGTTGTTCAAACAAGACAGGAACTACTCAGACTTTTAACACACTTATATAATTATTGATCTAGCTTTATTAATTAAAACTGTTTAGTAATCAGAAGTAATTAATTATTTATACCAATACCACTTCCTATATACATATATATTTTTACCTTTAAGAATATTTTGACGATATTTGTAGAAATCCAATTTCGGCCTTTTATTTGAATCAACATGATACCATTGTCGTGGATGTGAGCCGGAGCCTAGTCCTTATTCTGGGCAGATACTTCCGCTTGATGCATTTTTGATGTTTTTCTGATGTGGATCTATCGTTCTCTCAATCTAAATGTGATGAATATTCAATTCAACATGCTGATGTAAAAAGGACATATCTAATGAGTTCTGTTGTTTCAACTTTATTTATTATTTATTTTAATTTGATTATTTATTTTTAAAGTAACTATGTAACTAAATATTCTGTGAATATTTTAAGCGTCTACCTGTTATCCTTATCAATATCCAGTAAAAACAAGCAAAAAAAAATCACGTTTGTTGTATGGGAGCCCCCTTAAATATTAATTTTATCCTGTTTTTTAGTATTCGTTGTTACAGCGGTAACAGAAATACATCTTCTGTCAAAATATTTCAACTGTCTATTGACCCCAAAAGGTTTTGGTCGCTTCTTATTTTCACCTATTGTAGCGGCAGTACCCTCTAGACCTGCTACAGGAAGTACAGCCAATGTGCGATTGAGATTGCAGATAGTACATGTTACATTCCAGACTAAACACTTTCCCTGAGACCATAGAACCAATGTCCTGCCATCGGGCCTTTTGCCATCATTTCGTGCAACACCGTGAGTCTAAGACGGCAGGTACGTTAGCTTAGCAAGAGCTAGTTCTTTCAATATAAAGTTTTGTATTTAATTTCAGTGTTTATTATACCGATATATTTATGCACATCAGTATGTCTTTCTATTCAGTTGTTTATTAGATCCTTAATCAAACATTATTCTGATTATAAGTTATCTATATTTTGAGATAAACGGTTAATTTTTTTGGCTTGCAAGAGATGATATCGCTATAGCCATCCGCCTTCGCAATTAAGCGGTGATATTGAAACTCAATTAAAATTTGTTTATCGTGCCGCGAAAGCGATTAAAAGTTAAGCGAGTTAGCAGCAAAATTGTCTACTCTGCTAAGTTGCGTGATTTACATTAAACATAGAATCCTTTTTTAGGGTTCCGTACTCAGAGGGTGCCAATGGAGACCTATTACTAAAACTACGCTGTCCGTCTGTCCGACCAATAAAAGACTGAAATAGGTAGAAGCCTGAATTTTTCACAGAAAATGTGTTGTAATGGGGGATGTCTAACAAATAATAAAAAGTTAAAACTTAAGGAGGTCCCCATACAACAAACACATTTTCGTTGTTTTTGCTCTATTGTAAAACAGAGAGACATACAAACTTCAAACTTGTAGTGAAAAATACTGTAAACTCCAGAGTATAACAACAAATAATAAAAAACGGCCAAGTGTGAAACGGGGCCAAGCAATTACTATTTTAAATTACCGGTTCAGTGCCATCTAGCTTATCATTAAGAGAGACAGTAACACATTTGTTTGTTGGAAACGATATTCAGAGTTAAGCAGCGTCAGAATTGGTCAGTACTTGTATGGGTGACCGCTTAGCGGCACACTTTTTTTTGTTTGTGTTTGTAAATTACGTATATGGTGGTAGGCACGGAACCCTCGGTGCGCGAGTACAACTAGTAGTTTATTTTTTGAAACGAGGTAAATCATAATGAAGATATAATCTTTTAAGGTAAGTACATAATATTTATGTTTACTGAAAGTGGTTGTGCAGTTTTTTTAATTTGTGCGAAATAGACACACATTAACAAAGATCAAGCAACATTGCATTTTGTGTATATTATTATCGCTTTGAACTCTCCAATCAATGCGTTGTCATTAGTATAAAACTTAGCCGAGTGCAATTCAGACTCGCATACTTAGGTTACCGTTCTGCCGTGCCACCGCACAGTAGATATACGATAAAAATCTAGGATCAACTCAAAAACCTCCTTAACTAGTGTCACTTAACTATCTGAAATCCTGAAATCACAATTGATAGGTTTTAAATTTTGTCTGATTTAAATTAAAAAAAAAGTGTGTATGTCAGGAACACACGATTGGAGTTTACTGATGGCTATAAAAATATCTCTCTCTCTCTCTCTCTTATACATAAAAATAGGTAGTATGGTTTTATTATTGATGATAATTTGATTATGATAATACCCCAGAAATAGATTATATCAACTTCATTAAACATTGTTTAATTTTACTAACTTTTGCAAGGGTTTACAAATACCAGTAATTCTATAAGGAGTTATTATAATTACATTTTACAAGTAATAATAAATAATAAACTTGAGAGTCTACAAATCATATATAATGTTTTGAATTGTTAGATAAGACAGGTCCAATTCCACACGCCAGGTTGAGTGCATAGTCGTGTGGAATAAATCGGACTGCTTCGGCCTGCAAAAATTCAGCACCCGCCGGAAAATATGGCCGCTAATGGAACCTTAATGTTTCCGACTTCGACCGGCTACTTGCGGTCAGCCCGGCAGTCTTCGATAGCCTATAAAATTGTACTTTAGATAAGTGAGTAATTTGCAGAGTTTATTAAGAGCATCTTTACCCTGTGAAGTGTTGCAAGTATGCGTTCCTTTGGAAAATGTGAGTGTGGTTGTTAGCTTTTTTCAAACAAATGCGGTATAAGGTCTTAAAAAACCGAAACTTTTTTTTCTCATGTCCATTTGCCCGTATGTCACAACTATATAAAAACAGCTATTCATCGATTCTGATAAAATTTTACAGGAAGGTGTTATCCTGTTTGAAATATTATTGAGCGAAAAGGTTCCAAGAGTACCTCTTCATACAATCTCCTCAGCAAATGGGTGTGTGGTATCGTTGGATAGGTCTCAAAATGCATTTAAAAATATTTTATACTCTCGTACCTACCTTATAGTTGTGATTTTTTTTTAGATTTTTAAAACTTAGTTTAAAAAAATAAGAGGAGTCAGCTCTTAATTTTAAATTCGAAGAGAAATATGTAGAATATTACGAATATTTCTATTCTCAATAACATACTTTGCGAGATGTCAAATTTAAAATTATAGAAATTAAGATTAAGATTTTATCATAAAACCAGTCAGTTTTTGTGGTTTTTTTTTTTTTTTTTAATCTGGCGGCGCTTGACGTAGCTTCAAACATATTTAAAGACATAGTGTAGACAAGTAAGAAAATGTACAATAATGTGCACTTTGCAATCCCGTGTCGGTGTTTTAGCTGTCATTAAAGGTGCTCAAATATGTGTACCAATATTTGTAGCTTAGTCTTTGTGTACCCTGCCACACATTGTAGTCTTTTTGCGGTTGAGTTACTGAGAGGAACGGTCATTTTGTGTTGTTATTCAAGATAAACTAGGGTAACTAAAGTGTTCTTTAATTTATAGAGTTACTGCTAATAGAGCTGAGATATATGTAATCCAAAGAGTTGGTGTAATAAAAAATTTCAGGGTTTCCTAATGATTTTTGCACGTTCTGTAAACAATTATTAGACATTCCGTCATGTTCGACTTCTATTTGATAACTGTGAGCTCAAATGTTTGCGAAGTATGTCTGGCAGGTAAATTTATTGGTCACAATATGTGTACAAACAAGTGCTGCTTTTCTAAAAAATAATTAAGTACATAAATATAATATTTGTACACATTTGAATAATGGAATAAGTTGAGTTTATAGGAGCTCAAGAAATAAGAGCGACTTAATAAAGTTTTAAACGTAACGTGTTTTATGTTTTTTTCAGTTATAATAAAAATGTTTTTTTATAAACAAGCTTTCATCACACCAAGTTATCATTTAAGACCAGAGTACTTGTCAAGACAAATTAAACAAACCCAAACTTGATGGGTTCCTATACGGCCACCTTCCGGCAGAAAAAATAAAAATACTAGTCAGTAAAAATATACTTTTTCTCCATTTATTCGGAATACAGAGATTGATATAAACGGTTGTGGTAGATGTAAACCTAAAAAGGTTCTACCTTTTTATTAGATTGAACATATTCACTTTTAGGCGAAGAAAAACAAAAATTTACGAGCATAAGCAATCTGAGACTGATTTCAGGTGAATGACACTTTTGGGAGTCTCCTTTGCTCACCAAATGTTGCGTAAAATGAAAACGGTTTTATGTACTATTCTGTAACCGTAAATAAGTTTCATCCTGTTTCATGGATTTTACTTTTAGTTAAGTTTTTTATGAAATTGTAGATGCATTGTGAAAAACTTTAGGTATTGACTAATAGTTTAAGCATGTAAAACGAACATACAAATTTGACAGTAACATTGAAAAACATTATTGTTATCCAAAGAATATCATACTATATAAAAAATATATATCTACTTCATAGTTTGCCAATATTTTTTATTCAAATTAGGTTTTTTCAAAACTTTTAAGTCGTCAAGGTTATTGAATACTATTTTTTGGATACGATTCACAATTTCTATAAGAAGAATCCGGCAAGAAACTCAATAGTTAGTCTTTTCAAAGAATCATTTAGTTAATAACATAAACATCACAAAAAATACACATATAATCATCAAATTTTCAAATACTACTTGCTGGTCCCAAGAAATTGTCATATTCTCGGCTATATTTTAATATGTTACCAGCTGGCCCGGCTGACGTTATTCTGCCCTTAAGAGAAACCCCAACGCGGATATACATTTCCTTTATGGCCGTTAAGCTGAAATCAACAATGTAAATATCAAATAGAGCTCATTTTACTGTGGCAAAAATATATTATATAGATATGCGGACAGCTTAGCGTAAAAAGTGGAAAATAATTAAATACAATTATATACAGCCTGGTGACAGACGGACAGCAAAGTCTTAGTAATAGGGCTCCGCTAATTACCCTTTGGTTCGGCATTTTTTTAAGAGATGTTTTAACAGATATCTTTAAACAAATACAGTAACTTACTACTTAAATAATGGTAAAAGCCATGGTATTTTTTTCCAGTCTAAAAATTGCAATATGATAGTGAAATCGATTTTAAAAACGAGCAGAAAGCTGTACATTCGAGTATGGCGCAGCCTTAAAGTTGATGCCAAGCTGCACCATCTAATGGCAAGTTCCACAACAAAAAATCATTTTACGTGAAAACCACTTCGATATGCCAACTTTCATTATGACTAGTCGGACGCTCTTATTCAAAAAACATACATTTCTACATGTATAAATACATACCTATATAGAGGCTTCAACATGTTGCAGTTAAAATTCAGTTACTCCCATTCAAACAAAGCACTGAAATTTTTACGCAGCATTTTGCGAAATATAAGAAAAAGAAAGTCGTTACAAACGACGCGTACCTAAGCGAGAACACATACTACATAAATATTTGCACTTTTGAAATATAAATAGAAAAAAACCACAAATGTTATTTTTTTGATAATTTATTCAAAATAACAGACGTCTAGTGCATTTTTTAAAATGACGTCGTCGAAATGTGCCCCGTCTCGTCGTTGGCTCATACATGCATCGGAGCTATCTCCTCGAGGATGTTTTGTTTTAATTGGGGTATTGTTGTCGGTTTATTAAAGTACACTTAACTCTCAAGCCTCGTTTTAAACAGATAACGTGATTTTTTTCTATCACACTTACTCGTAAACAGTGGCATTACGTACAGACAAAGCGGGTGCTAAAACCTTAATTACTCCCACTGGCTGTTTCTTTTCTTCAAGCAAAGCGTGAGTTCATAGAACTTACGGGCGGTAATGATTTATTTTGACCCGGAAGTAGCTGCCGGTGTCAAAAACGACCGTGGTTTAATCCGTAGTTGAAATTCTTAAGAAAACTGCGTATGAGGCTTGGACCACGAATCAAACTTATAAGGATCCGAATATTTCAGAGTCGAAACAGAAATTAAACGTTGCTTCGAGGTCTAAATGCCAATTCATCGGAAAAATAGGCAGACGACTGAAACTCGAATATGAACGATGAAGGCGCTGTACCACCTACTGTGGTGTGGTAAGACCATGTCGGAAATCTCCATAATACAGCGGAAGGTCTGGCGGGCGTTGCTTCCTCTAGACGTTTAGAAGTCGAGAAGGTCAGACGGTATACCAGCACTGGTGCTTAAACAGTGTGTTCCTGTACTCACGCGCCTATTTGGGCTTTCCTACCACACTAGACAATTTCCGTCTTCATGGTAGACTACGAATGTGCCCCGGTGCCCAAAAAGGGCAATAGATCTGATCCATAAAATTACAGGCCATTGCTATTAGCTCGCTCCTCTCCAAAGTGATGGAGCGTGTGATCAACTCACAGCATCTAAGATACCTAGAAAAACAAGATCTGGTCAGCGATCGTCAATATGACTTTGACCTTCTAGTGTATGTCAGACACCGATGGGCACTAGCCGTTGAAAGCCCGGTAGAGGCATTGGCATGTAGCCTGGACATAGCGAAGGCGTTCGATGGGGTCTGGCACCGGGGTCTTATCACCGCTAACAAAACCCCATTCACTAAGGTCCCACAGTTCCTGAACACACCATTAAACGACTCCATGAGCATTGGGATCCTTGCTGTTTACATCTCCAACGATGTTCAGTTCCAAGATCATTTGTAAGACGAGGTGAACCTAAAATTGTCACGTACAGAGCAGTTTCAAAAAAACATCCTCCCGCAAATGCTTAGGTCGTGGAATGAGTTCCCTGCCAAGGTTTTCTCTAAGGACTACAGTATAGTGTTCCGCAAGAAACGCACAAAGTGCCAGTGATGCCTCAGGTGGTACAAATGTGTATAAAAGCTGTCTATTCGAAATATGAACTATACGCACACTACAAGCAATCAATTACAAGTTTTAATTTTAGCCAAAACTTTTTAATTCATAAATTCTTTAGATATTTAGCGCAATTTTAATTGTATTTTGGTGAGTTTATTTATTTATTCGCCTTATATTTATTTACTCACAAATATGATAAAAAATTGGGTGTAACACGAGAAGTACGGAAATCACTAACTCGAGCCATTAAAGCCTTCAGCCTTATACACGATGTACTATTGTTACCTATGTTATTATTACGCAGCCTAGTGTATACAATACAACTTTATGTCTTTATTATGTTTGTTAGAAAATTTATTAATAGATACTAACACTGACCTCTACTACTAAACACTGGACTGGCTGCTGTCAAACGTTTTTTGTGCCTACTTGAATAACACCATTTTGGCGCTGTAGGCAGATACGAAAGTGTATAGAACTAAAATGAGTGATGTCCACAAGTCGACATTATATCTGTGATATATCGATATATTATATTTTAGAAGTAGACACTTTTTTAACCCAACAACAACTGAAAAACTCTTTGGTGGTTTTTAGGAACATTCAACAATGTTGCCACTTACCACTACCTCTAAGTTTTTTACTAAATAATCTGTGTTGGCGAGAATTCTCGATGATACCTATCGATTTGATCGAACCTTTTGACGTGGTCCAACCTGGACCATATTTTTTTGTTTCGAACCCCTATGTTGTGAAGGAAGTATTGTGATCGTGCAGAAAAAAATCTCGTTTTTTATAAAAATCTATCAATTAAAACCTTAGAATATTGTAACTTCAACGGATTTTAGTATACGTACCGCCTGTCGATTGGAATTGGTCTGATCGCAACCCCCTTGTTTTTTTTATATAACCAAGGTGGAAAACAAGCTTACGGTCCACCTGACGTTAAGCGGTTACTGTAGGCTATTGACACTTGAAATACAGGAGAATTACTCGCACGTTGCCAATTATTTTAAAATCTAATCACTACCTTCTTGAAGAATTCCATACTATAGTCCTTAGAGAAAACCTCGGCAGCCTCTCAATAACTAGTGCCCATGTGTGTGTGGTATACACTATCTAAGCGGATATCTAAGTCTACTAATAGTCCAGTCAATTAAAAATAAAAGTCGCATTAAACTTAAATTCAAAATGTGGGCTATGTATGAACAGCCAAATCAAGGATCTGTTTATAAGGAGATGAAAACTAGCCGCAAAATATTTAAGTCAAGGCTCCGATGGTGTCTTAGCCACCAAGAACAGATTAGTACGTATAAGTTAGCAGCAAATCACTCACAAAAAAGGTTTTGTAAGTTTTGGAAGGTCACAAATAGGTTAAATAGTAGGCCTAGCCTGCCTGTGAGTGTCGACGGACTTAGTGACCAGTTACTAATAGCAAACATGTTTAGTACACAATTCAAAGTGGATCCACATATTAAATCTGTGTCGCAGGTGGGCGATTCTGGGTGTCTTGGATGAGGTCAGCCCTTGTTATTTAACTGTAGCGAGATTAAAACAATTATAAAAAGTATGAAAAGAGGGAAATCTCCGGGACATGACAGTCTCAGCATGAAGCACCTGCAATACGCTGGTGTGTATCTACCCAGAGTGTTGACTATGTTGTTAAACTTATGTGTGGGATATGCCTATCTACCACAGAATCTGATGAAGACTTTAGTCATACCCATTGTTAAGAGTAAGACAGGAGACATATCCCATAAGTGTAACTACAGGCCCATATCATTAGCCACTATACTGGCCAAGGTATTTGACCGTGTGCTTAACTCATATCTTGCAAAATATATAAAAACTTATGATGCACAGTTTGGTTTCCGACAGGGATTATCCACTGAGACCGCAATATTAACATTAAAGCACACAGTCAAGTACTACACTGATCGCAAAACACCGGTCTATGCGTGTTTTCTGGATCTCTCTAAGGCGTTCGACATGGTCTCCTACAGGAAAATATGGGGAAAGCTTAGGGATGTGGGGTTCCCTGCTGAGCTTATAGCTATATTTTCATATTGGTATGATAACCAAATCAACTTTGTGAAATAGGCTTTTTAATATTTATGTAAACCAGTTGATTGATGAACTCAGCAGCACGTACGCTGGATGTCGCATCGACGACATAAATCTTACTAACATCAGTTATGCGGATGACATGGTGCTGCTGTGTCCATCAATTGGTGGTCTTAGAAGGTTAGTGGCTATTTGCGAGAGGTATGCGGTGCAACATGGCCTAAGGTATAATACTAAAAAGAGTGAACTGATGGTTTTCAGAGGAAAAAACAAAAATCCCAACTATGTACCTCCACTAAAATTGAATGGTGAAACTCTGAATAGGGTAAAGCAGTTTAAGTATCTGGGCCATGTAGACCGAGGATCTCAAGGATGACTGTGACATCGAAAGGGAACGCAGGGCTTTTGCTGTAAGGAGTAATATGGTCGCGCGCAGGTTTACTAAATGTTCCGATGAGGTAAAAATAACCTTGTTCAAAGCTTTTTGCCAGACATTTTATACAAGTAGCCTGTGGATCAACTACTCTTAAAAAGCGTACGATGCCCTACGTATTCAATATAATCATGCGTTCCGGGCACTGTTTGAGCTTCCCCGTCATTGCAGTGCCTCAGGAATGTTTGCAGAGACCCGCACAGATGATTTCTTTGCTATAATGCGCAAAAGAGTGGCCTCTGTTGTGTTCAGGTTACGGGAAAGCTCAAACAGTCTACTGAGAGTGTTCGCCGAAAGACCGGACAGCGCAGTTTTTGGCAGGTACACCAAGCTACATATAATGGGTGTGGCCTGGTGAATCTACCAAACAATCAATAAAATTATTTTCTTTATTATTCTTAGTATATAAGTATCTAATTTTGTATATGTAATGTTAGTAATTTATTGATGTTATTGAGTATTGTGTGTAGTATTAAGGTAAATTGTGTATGGACCGAATGATGTCTGATTAAAAATAAATAAATTGAAATTGAATTGAATAAATGGACATCTAATTTATTTTTTATAGGATAATTTAACATCATATTTTATACCTACCTGCGAAGTTATAATATGATAGCACTTTTTGCTACTTAGAAAAATGTTTTTTTTTAAGTTATGTATTTCATAATAATATTAACAATATTATATAATATATGTACATATATTTAAATTGACGCTTGACGCTGTGAGCCATATTTTTTCCTCTGGACACTTTGTCACTTTCACTGTCAGTTATTTCAAGATCTTCGCAAGAATTTGGGCATGGAAAAAATTACACAATTATTATAACCTATTAGGTTTACTTATACTTATTAACACTAAAAGCAATATACCTAACAAACGTAATTTGAATTACCTATTGGGTTTAATTACATTAGTTAATTAGATAAAACTCAATCTTCTATCAATCTTATAAACACACGAAATCTTCATAGAAGTAAGAAATACAATATAAATATACATAAATAGAAATAATCTCTCTTCGTTTATGACTCCCTGAAGGATAGTCTTAGAAGAAAATAAATTATTATTATTAGTTAATTAGAAGTATAATGCCTGGAGTGTTTGATTATTATAATAGATCTTTTATTAAATTTTAATTTATAAAGCAATAAACGTGCCACTTGCTGCTTGACTAAAATAATTCAGGCCAATATTGATTAGGTCTAATTTAAAACTAACCTTAAAACAATCCTGTAAATATTGTTGGAACACTGCCCAACTTCAATGTGGTTCTGTTGCAATGTTTGAAAAGACATTTAGCATTGAAATGTTTAGAGCAAAGGAAATCTTTTTCCTTTGGAGTCGAGTTTAAGGCTTTAATATTATGTAACTATATCCTCTCCTTTAAGTTTGTTGGAAATCTGCAAAAATAAAAAAAAAAAATAACCATCGCCATCCCTCCCTTAGGGCTTGGGAAATCAGAAACCTGCTTTCTAAGTCGAAGGCATGCCAGTATCGAAAGACTTACAATATTCTAAAAATAACAATTTCCATGTCCACATTGGCCAACTTTCTAAATATCGATATTAAAATTATGACCTCTTTGAATCACTAGGAAATTCTAAACAACACAAATAAATATCAATTTTACCGTAATTCAATATTGTACTGCTAATAGAATATTGCAATAACAATTTCTGATTGAATTAGATGGTTTACATATAAATTTTACATCTATTTTGAATGTGTTACTCCTCTTTTTGTAGCAACGTTTGCATAAGACACATTTCCTCATATTTGTAAACTCGTTATTACATAAAAAAATTCAAAAACTCACTAATACACCGACAAATTAAGAGGATACACTTCTTTTTGACACTTGTTGATCAATCACTGTGAAATTTCTTAGTCCTAATCTCAAGCCGAACCCCTAGGTCTGTGGTTTTTTCAACATTTTTGAAATTACGATTTTTGACACGGCAGGCAAACTGTAACTCGGCTAAAAAATAAATGGCTTTTTATAAATATGCAATTAATAAATTTTGATATTATTATAATTACTCTGTTAAGCTAGTATTCTCGTGGTTGTGTAACATTATAATTAAGAAGTATTAATGTAATTATAATTTTATGATTAAATTAAACGGGTATTACCACATGCATTAAACTGTGCCAAAAATAAATAAAACCATGATTATAATTACATTCTCACAAGTAACAATGAATAATAAAATTAATAGTACAATTTTTATAGTCTTACTGTTTTTAACAATTCTATATGATGTGATAAATAGTTAGATTAGACAGGTCCAATTCCACACGCCAGTAAAGGCTGAGTGCAAAGGCGTGTCGAATAAATCGGACTACTCCGGCCTGCGAAAATTCAGCACCCGCCGGAAAATATGGCCGCTAATGGAACCTTAATGTTTCCGACTTCGACCGGCCACTTGCGGTCAGTCTGACAACCTTCGATAGCCTATAAAATTGTACTTTAAATAAGTGAGTACTTTGCAGAGTTTATTGAGAGCATCTTTACCATGTGACGTGTTGTAACACGTTTTTTATGCGTTCCTTTGGAAAATGCTAGTTTTCAAACCATTCTAGCTATGCATATATTCTGATCAAATTTTACAGGAAGGTGTGTTTTATAAACTGCCAAAGATTGAGAGAAAAAGTTACAAGGGTATAGTGCAACAAAATTTTCTGAACTGTTGGTCAAAAATCGAAACAACAAGCGCTTTGTTGAAATGATGTGAACTTAAAACGACACTAGCGACGAAACAGCCAAGGTCAGAAGGTATGAAAAAATGAAAAACCTGTACCTCTCTATTCTATACAAACTCTTCAGCAAATAGTTGTGTGGTAGAAATGAATTTAGGGTTTCTAAATATTTCTATTCTTAATTATAATTCTAAATTGTATACTTTGTGAGTTGTCAATGTTGGAAGTTTTGTGTCTATTCCTCTAAGCTCTTTTACCATGAGTATTAAAAATCTAAAATAAAAAACGCAATTTTAGGTAATAATATAAAACATTTTAATTTTTTAGATATTCTAATTAATTACTTTAACAGTTAAAATAACTTGAAATAAATAAAATAATAATTGAAATAATTACTTAAGTTAAGTACTTAAGTCTAATCATAATAAACCCTAAATTGTGTGATATTAAGAACCACTTAATTTGACTAAATTTTCTATTGTGTCTCTCCCTCTAATCTGGGACATTCCAGAGGTAGATTTTTTTTGAAGATTCTTAATTATACAAGGTGCCTTGAAAATAGGTTTAAGATTTGAATATAAGGAAGTTAGTTTTTTAAGGACGTAGTTTAAAATTTGTTTGTAGCCAGCCCTTGACGAATATTTCTAGACGAAGTGTAGTCGAGTTTGAAAAGTATTTGCGCATATTTGGTTTAATAATGTGCACTTTTCAATCCCGTGTCGGTGTTTGAGTTGTCATCAAGGCGTTCAAATATGTGTACTGAGAGGAACGGAAATTTTGTGAAGTTATTCAAGATACACTAGGGTAAATAAAGTATTCTTGGATTGCCTGGTATCCATAACACGTGCAAGCTTTGCTAACTTAGAAGACCAGACGATGCTGTGTATAATTCCCAAACAAATAAAAATTATAGGTAGAGTTATTGCTATGGGAGCTGAGTTAATATAATCCAAAGAGTTGGAGTTATAAAAAATCTCAGGTTTTTCTTATTTTTTTGCACAAGCTGTAAATAATTACCAGACATCCGTCCTGTTTGTAGTGTGTTCGATAACTGTGAGCTCAAATATTTGTAAAGTATGTCTGGCAGGTAAACTTGTTTGCGACAATATTTGTACAAATATTTGTGCTTGTCTTAAAACGAGTACACACATATTTGTACACACATCTGGCGCTGGCTTTAAAATAGTACCTATTTGGATAAAATAATGGAATATGATGAGTAAAAAGGCGCTTAGAAATGAGACCGACAAAGTAGAGTTATCAACGTAACGTTTTTTTTTTAATTTTTTACGTTTCGTAAGGACATACAGGAAAATTGGCCATGTTTATTTCTTTAAACCTACAACGTACATTATAGGTTCATTTGCAGTTTTAGTTATAACTTTAAAAAAAAAGATAGAGCTTACATAAAACTGATCATATGCATACAAAACCAATATAAACAGTAAAAGTTCCTTTTTTCCGTTTAAAGATGTAAACTTATAAAGGTTCTACCTTCATATTACATTTAACCTTCTTAACATTTAGACAAAGAAAATAAAATTTTACTGGCATAAACAATCTTAGACTCCTTTCAGGCGAATGATCCTTTTGGGAGTCTCCTTAGCTCATCAAATGTTGTGTAAAATGAAAACGGTTATAATATACATGACTTCAGTTTTAGTTAAGAGGCGCTACTACTTGACCGAAAACTTGAGTAAAAATAAGGATGACGTGATATGTAACTGAGCGTGCGCGAGTAGTGCAGCTACTTCTCAACTCACTGATGAGATTTTCATTGAAGTACTTACATGAAATAAATTAATTGTTTATTATTCATTATTCTTATCAAAGAATGCTTTTTTCTCAGGATTTAAAGCTCTATTACGGCTAATTACACGATTAGAAATGTTATAAACTAAAAGCACTTAGAACTTTAAAGATTTCTTTGCCAAAGCTCAAAAAGAAACACTGAAAATGGGTCAGATAAGGATTTTTTTATCGAATAAGAGTTAATTTATGGTGTTTTCACGTAATTCAGGGTTTGAACCATATCCCGAAGACCACGGTCATCATTTTCTTGTCGGATCTGCTTAGCGGATTTGGAGAAACCTTTGCCATAAAAAATAATTTTAGGTAAGTAGCCTCTTAAGTAGCTTTATTATTTTTTCTAACGAAATTGTAGATGCATTGTGAAAAATAATCTATAGATACAGACTAATATTAAAAGCATGTAATAGAAATATACAAAAAAAATTACAATATAATTGATTTATAATAGAAATATACAAAGAATAATATACTCCTTGCTGGTCCCAGAAATTTAGTCTAAGAACATAAAAATTATAAATATTTTAATTGTGTCGGCTATATTTTCATATGTTACCAGCTGGCCTGGCTGGTGTTATTCCGCTTTTTAAAAGTTGATTATGAGCTGCGCCTTAGTGGCAATTTACACTAAAAAAACATTCTACATTAAAAAACACTTCGATATGCCAACTTTCATTATGATCAGTCAAACGCTACCATTCATCAAATCTCCATTTCTATATGTATAAGTTCCTACCTATAAAAAATTTTTTTTTTTTTAGATTCAGTTACACGCTTTCAAACAAAGCACTAAAGAAAGTAGTCACAAACGTAAGCAAGAACACAAACTATTACAAATTATTAATTTGTCCCTTTCTGATACGTTTCCATGAGCTTGTATTGCTCTCTCTTAAAAAATTAGATTCATACTGAAAGCAAGCTGCAAAATACAGTTAGCTTCGTAAAATTTTATTTTGCACTTTATTGTCTTTTATTTCAATTTTCAATTTAGTTATTTTAGAAGATATTGATGAGAACACAAACTATGACAAATTATTTATTCGACTCTTTCAGATGTGTATGAGCTAGCAACGCTGTCTTTCAAAAAAATAGATTTATAACTGCGCACTAAAATACTGAAAGCGAGCGTTAAAATACAGTTATCTATAGTAAAATTTATTTTGCACTTACTATTATATGTTATATTGTCTTTTATTTAATTTTCCATTAACTTATTTTAGAAGATATTGACGAGAACACAAACAATTATAAAATTATTATTTGTTTCTTTCTGACATAATTTAATTTTTTTATAACTAGTAACGCTCTCTTTAAAAAAATAGATTTATAACTGCTCACTAAAATGCTGGAAGCGCGCTTTAAAAAATATAATTAACTATATGAAAACATATAGTTTACTACCTGTTGTCTTTTATATTTAAAGTGAACTTTAACAGTCACTCGCTAGAAAGATATTGACGTATCTGACACTTGTATAAATACTTTCTATTATTTAAATCAGCATGCTGTATAATTTAATTATTAAGTGTGAACTATTTACTATAGATTATTTGTAGTTGCGTTTATTAGGAAAGGCCTATGCCTACGATAATATTGTATTTGTACCAGAGTTCGTAACATGCAAGTTTATGCTAAAATTAAAAAAATAATTAAATTAAATAATAAATTTGATTATATTTTCATTAGTATTCACTATCTTATAATCAAACAAACGTTATATAAGATATAAAATAAAAAAAGATACATAAATTATATTTTGCACTTTAAAAACAGAAAACGCGGCTCGGAATAAATACAAGGAAATACTCATAAAAGTGTCCACATGTCAATATCTTTTGAAATACGGTAATGGAAATGTAGAATAAAAGAGAACACAAAGTATGATTAGTTGCCGCAGTATGTCTCATTGTCAGGTTTTACTGCCGCTCGCTGGTGCAATATTCATTTATATGTTACGTATATTTAAAAGCTCGCTTCCATTATTTAATGTTTCTGTGTAATATTACTAAGAATTTTTTTTTGCTAATTTCCAAAATTTTCAGTAAAAATTCTTTTTATAGTGCTTATGACACGATTCACACGCTGGGAGCTTATTGGGTACAGTCTCGAGGACATGATACTTTGGAATTCTAGAGAAAAATGAATGCAAGTACTTTCACGTGTCTCGAGAGGAAAGACCTACTTGCATACGTTTTTCCCTATAATTATAGTACTATATGGGGTACTCGAGATTGTTTAATCTTGATCCCTAAATTATGAGATAGTTTTTAAAATATTTTATTTAGAAAGGTTTTTTAATTACAGTTTTAAGTCGTCAAAATCAATAATAACCAAGTAATTTTACAATCTGTTAAAAATTTTGTTGCTTAAGAGCCAACAAGAAAATAAAAAAAAAACATAACAAACACATTCTTACAATACTTCAGAAATAAATCAACTGCATAAGTACTTACTTAGACTAATATTAAATGATAAAAAAAGAAAAACCCCAAAATGAACAACTTGGTTGATAGTTGTTTTTATTTTTTATTTATTTTTTTGTTCATCAATATATTGGGCAATAGGTAGTTTTGTTATTTGGTATATGTATTACTTTTAGTACATTTTTGTGTCTACATATTTATTTATACTATGAGTACAGTAAGAACGTAAGCAAAGTACCTACCTCTCTAATGTAGTTATTTCTGTAGGTTACAATTTCGCTAATATATATATTTATGAAGGTAACAGTTTAAAATTTTATGGATCATTTGATTGTGAAGTAGTTTCCCAAAGGTGTTGTTCGCCTGAATGCTACCTGAAACTCTTTAAGCCGTAAACTTTTTTGTTGCCTTTGATAAAAATACGTAGTTAAATAGATTAAACCTACAATCAGAAAAAACTCTGTAAGACTTTTAACAGATTTGTTTGTGTGATGTTGTTGTATAGGTAATATAAAGTTGGCAAAAATAAAATAAATTGTTCCAGGATTTTTATTAACATATTATCAGGAAAATCACATAACACAGAGAATAGTCAGTCAAAATTAATAATTCTTATTTTGTTCAAATATGTCATTGTAAGATTTTCAATATTTAATTAAAATCTAATTTCAAATTTCTTAATATAAAAAAGCGCATGACTCTTTGTTTGTTAAATACATTGTTTATTTTAGGTTTTTTTTAAATGGCTGGTGGGACCTTAAGAACCATAAAATAATTATTTATTTATTTATCACTCTGTTTTTTTTATTTACAACTCGGATTACCTCGGCTATGGCTTATTTGCTGCAAAAGCTAGTTTGATATTAAAAGTTTTCCTTACTAACGTTCGGTTTTGAATAACCTTGTTTGCAATTACCTATTTTCCGCCCTTGTATTATAATCAAAATAGTTTTATTATGTACTGTTTTCTTCAATAATACACTGACAAGCAAAAATAACTTGTCACTTACATAAAGATATTTCATACACTAGTAAAGATAGATTAAAAATAGTTTTATTTTACACATAAATAATTAAATACGCTTCAATGTTCCTTTGACTTCAAAGAGCTATCATGAGTTGTTTAGGAAATATTGTCGTCTATGTAAGTGAGTTTAGTTATTTTTGCTTATCAGTGTAGTCACACAATTTGAATATTTTACGAACTAAAATTTGTCACTAATAATGGTCACATTACAAAAAAAAAGTAAAAGCAAAGTTTATATCTAAGTGAACTTTATAATTGACCAAATCTGTCATAAGAATAATATGTAGTTGATTTTTAATTTTAATAAATATAATAGCAAAGTGAAAAGAGTAGTAACTGAGACTTTGTGTTATAGTATAGTGATCATAAAGTGTGTGTTTATATAGATGCACTCCGCATTATAAAAAAATGTGTATGTATTTTGATACACAAAATGAGGTAATAATAATATATTTTTTTTGGCAAATCCCATAGCGTTATCCTGGTCCCACAGGTTCTACCGGTCAAGCTTGTACTTTGGGTGTCAGACAACTGATACCAACACTCAAATAAGTACATACATAATATATATATGTACTTAAAAAATACATGTAAAAACTAAGAATAAAGACAAACGCAAATGTTTATCACATAAATGTTTATCCTGCGCGGGAATCGAACCCAATCAGCAGGCAGGATCATTCCCCACTGAAGCATCGAATACAGTGACTGCAAAATACGTCATCTGCAAAGATAATTTTTAAGCTTATAATAATAGCTAATTGAACCATTTAAGCTTTACATTAAAACTAGGTATTTTTTATGCATGAAGGTAAATAAATGTGTAGTTGCTGTATTGCTTGTCTTATAACTTCCGTGATGGCAAAATTATTGATATGTATTTAATATACCTTTAATATTTTATACCTCGGCAAACGTATGTAGATTAAATTGAGTACGTTCTCAGAAAAGGCCAGGTCAGGACTTCAGGAGTAGGTACTCGGAACCGTAGGAATTTATGAAAGCATTGATGCGTATAGATGAGGCAAGAGAGGTATGCCAGGATCGTAGCAAGTGGCAGTCTTTGGTCTCTGTCTACCCCTCTGGGAAACAGGCGTGATGTTATGTATGCATGTATTTAATAAACATTTCAACCTTAAATTACGGAATTAATTTGAAAACTTCATCCCTAAAGCATTATTTTTGCACTAGAGGGAATACTACAAACGCCACGTTACAGAATTATATAATGTTTTCGAGCAGGTTTTATTTTACTATCGGAGCAGCGCTGGCGGAGCGGCGCGGCGGGCGGTGAGTCTGGTGTCTCCTACAGTTCCTGATACACGTAGTTCATTCTTAAAACTCATTATCCTAAGACGATAAGAATCTATTCAATTCAATTCAATTTATTTTTTTCATGGTCCATATTGAATATTAGTAACAAAACAGTAAAGAAAAAGAAAATTATTATAGTTTATGTATGACCTTTTACCAAAAATGGGCTTACGTCAAAACAATTATTATTTGAGAAGATAAAGTACCTAGTTATGTAAACCAAAAGTTTTACAGCTATATTCATTAACTCTGTTATATCGAGACAATACTGGTTGAGTGTCTTACAGTGTGCAACCGTATTTAGTTGTTCTCTGCGTGTTGGTAAGATACTTAGATTTATTGCTGTAGGGGTGAACTACTAATGATGGTCGGCAAAGTCTTACACTGACAGATGTTACACATTTGTTTCAACTGATTAACATAGTATCTTAGATTTAAGTTACTACCGCGTTAAGTATGTAGGTACATAAAATGTAGTTTTTATTTGCATCAAAAATCATAGGTAGGGGAGCGAGGGGCTTGTTGTAACAGGGGTAAGTAGTAACAGGCTTTTTTCAATAGGATCTTAAATGCTATTAACTTATTTCTTTGAATCGATTTGACCTATAAACCGCGACGCATCATGTTGCCATAGCCCACCCGAATCGATTAATTGTGCAATCCACAACGTATCATCCCCCCGATCGACCCGGTGACGGTCGTAAAACTATAGTTAGGCGGCCTCGGCACGTACTAACGGCCCCAGATGACGATCTCGCTGTCCGGATAGCGAGATTAGTCTCTACGACCTCCCCGAATAGGGCCTCCCTCCAAACACGACGCCAAAGTCCCCGGGTTCGTCGGCGCCCACAAGGATACACGAGGTATCAAAGAGTGCCGGGGCGCTTCTCGCCCCCACTCAATCACAACCGTACCCGCGTAACGGGGAACTCCCCTCCTGGCGGTGACTCACCTTCGGGTTCGAGACTCACGCCGGTCGAAGGGACGCCCCCGAGAGCGACAACCCAAGCCGAGGCTTCCCCCGCGGGGAGCCCTTGAGCGTTGGGCGCTATATGGGCTGAGGCTCCTTCAGAGTCTCGCCCCAAAAATCCCGGTGAAGCAGTAATGGCTGCAACAGCCAACTGCATAGTCAGCTCAGAAAAAAAAAGCCATAGCCAGTGTCCTGCCGGCCGGCGCAGTGAGCGGAAGTGTGCACGCGCTACATTTCTGCCCGGTAATATAAAATTGTACTGTCGTAAAATTTCGGTTTGCGTTTTTAATATCGACTAATTTCAAATTTTCTATATCTTATTTCCATTTAAATTTATCTATCTCTGATAATGTGTAACAGTTTTTATGATTGCTAAATTGTTTAAATAGTTATCTCCATTAATGTTAAAAATCATACCATAGGGTTAGTTGTAAAAAAATCCAGGGGCTTGTTGTAACGTGTTATAATATATGTGTAAGTATAATACTTTGTTAGATAGCTATTAAGAAGAGATAATTACGAATCATACCTTAGATATAAATAATTAAATTACTTACTGTGATTTAAAAGTGCCATTATGATTATAAGTAGTGTTTAACTAAATAAAACTGTTAATTACTTAAATTTTAAGTGTTGATTACTAAATAAGTATATTTGAGTTGATTTTTGATAAGAATTACATAATACTTACTTTAGAAAGATGCCAAATTTTGTTAAAAATAAACAAAAAATAAATGATAAGAGGTATTATTGTCGTTTTTTTTTTGTCGATACTACTTGCCCCGGTAGACGTTACAACTTGCCCCAAGCACGAGGTAAGTTGTAACACCGCACTTCTTCTAGAAAATAATAGATTGTAAAATAATGACCAATAGTTATTGTATTATTTTTACTTGATTTGGTCCTCTACCAAAGAGTTACAGTATCCATCCATCTTTATTTAGTAGAAATTTTATCAATAGATCTCAAGATATATTAGTTTTAATAAAACTGTTACAAGCCCCTCGCAGGGGACTACGGTCATTTTATTCTGTGCAAGTTATACTAAAAGTTTGTTAACCTAAATATACAAAAAAATAGCACTCCAAAAAATAATTTGGGTTATTATTTGTCTGTTTGTTCGAGTATCTCGCGATACTACAAAATAGATTAATTACATATAGATTTTTAGGACAGTACGGGTACAATCCACGTGGTACAGTTAGTGCATAAGTTTTAGTTTTCTCTAAGGACTACGTTATGGGGTTCTCCAAAAAAGAAGTTATTAGATTTCTGAAGGGTCGTCAATGTGCGAGTGTAGGGTGTACAGCAAGCGTCCATAGGCTACGGTGACCGCTTACCATCAGGCGGACCGTAAGCTTGTTTGCCACCTTAGTGGTATAAAAAAAAAAAAATAGTGTAAACAAGATTTAATCTATGATTTTAAAATTTTGTTCCACACCAATTTAACAATTATTTATTGTAAGAAAATATTTCATCCACCCACGTTGTGTTTCCCGTAGATGTAAAAACAAAAAAGCGGACTGAGTAGAGCCTTTGCTACTACTAATGTAAGAAAAGGCATGATAAGCAAAATTGAAGCTGTATGTTACACGATTTAAGTGTGACTAAAACGAAATGAACAGCGTATTTATTTGTATAGTATCCTATACCAAAAGAGGCTGCAAATGCTGGTAAATAGTTTTTGCGTTAACGACTGTCTGTGTAAATGATTATTATATTTGTTTGAGTCCCAGTCTCTTCTGGATAAAATTGAGATTGAATTAACCCAAATCTTCATCTGAGGGGTCAACGCTCTGACTGACACGGTACTGGTATCTCAAAATATCGAAAGAAAAAAGTGGAGATTTAGGACTGTATAAAGAAAGCCAATCCTGGCTAAGATTGTACAGGGAATCTTGCCTATTCCCCCCCCCCCCCCCCCACTTATAATAGTTCTCTAAGAAATAGAAAAAAGAATATTTTGACCTGGACCGTGGACCCTGGACCCCAGACTGAAATTTTACCATTTACTAATTTAAGGTTGGTAATTTACAACGTATGGAACATTATATGAAGGTCACCTTAGTTTTCATATGTTGCATCATAAGCAGTGTTCCGGCGAAGGGCTCCCACCTGTAACGCTGTACTAAAGTGATTGGTGCAAAGATGAGGTCGCCCACATTATGATGTGGGTTTGTATGCAGCCACTGGTTACCCCCTTCTGGGAAATAAAACCGTAAAGATATGTATGTTTTTATAAGATTTTCCAGATAAAAGGATAACCTGTCTTCAATTTTAATTTACTTCAAATGTTTCAACATTTTCAGAGCTATTTCTTTAGTTATGTGCAATCTTGTTCATCTTGTTACTAAATTGATTTCTAGCCTTTTAGAGGAAAGTTTGCTTTCTTAACGAACCTCGTCTCTCTTTTTCATCCTTTTCCTTCACTGTACATTCAGGTTCATTTTGTTGCACTAACTAAATGGATTTCATAAAAGATACTTATATTGAAAAGATGTTTAAAACGTGCATTTTTATGTTTATTATGAAATTGAATTAGGATCTGTTGAATAATTGAACGAATATCCGTTATTGCACATCAAACAAAACAACATAAATCAGTGGTTAATATCAAATTTTATTTATTTATTTTTTAATCAATTATTACAATCAACTTTTTCCTCTACTTAAATAAATATATAATCTGTATAATTATATAAAAATAAACTGACTGAATGACATGTCAACGCTCAGCCCAAGCCGCTGGGTCTAGAAACTTATTATTAGGCATGTGAATTCCTTATGTGATCTAGGGCTCCAGTAAAAAAGAATTTTAAAAAATTCATTTCCGAAAGCGGTAAAATAGGGGTTGAAAGTTTGTATAAAACTCCGCAAATTTTGAAGCTTAATGCATCGAAATTGGTATTCGGCCTTTAGGTTAAAAATTAAGATTCATTGACGTGATCGCGGGAATAAGCTAGTAGTAAATATATTTGTCACGGACAGATTAGCGGACAAACACAAACCGATGTAATTAATTGCATTCGTTTGTAGGGTTTCGTACCCAAAGGTTAAAAAACGGGACCCTATTACTAAGACTTCGCTATCCGTCCGTCCGTCCGTCTGTCACCAGGCTCTATCTCATAAACCGTGATAGTTAGACAGTTTAAATTTTCACAGATAATGTAATTCTGTTGCCGCTATAACAACAAGGACTAAAAAACATATTAAAATAAATATTTAAGGGGGCTCCCATACAACAAACGTGATTTTTTTTTACCGTTTTTATAGATAATGGCACGGCATCCTTCGTGCGCTAGTCCGACTCGCACTTGGCCGATTTTTTTTTTGTTACAAAACAGTAAGGCTGGGTTGCACCAAGGGATTGCAAATCTGTACAAAAATTGGAATCCGGAAGTGAAAACTAACGGATTTCGTGCCAAATCCAATTTTACCAATATTTCTGTATCATAAATAAAACGAGTGTTTGTAGCAAATCAAGTTTTACTAATTCCTCTTTAATCACATTAGACAAAAAAGTTTTTGTCCAATCTAAGAAGTCTTTTAGTGTATTTTTTATATTAAAAAGAAACTAGATCATAAAAAAGAAAAAGCGTCAATCGACTTAGTCACACCAGTCCACTCTGAACCCTGTTACAAATTTTTTCACAGGCAGAAGACACGCGCTCTGATTCGATTTTGTACAGGATTTAGTTTATTGTTTCTGAAACTTGACGAGTGAAATAGGGTTTTTCATCATGAGTCAGATCTAAAAATATATTATCTTATCTTATCTTATCTAAATATATATATTACCTTTCAGCCATTTGTTTTCTGTAATCCCAAAAAAATATTTTCAAAACATACCAAGTTTGGGCTTCTGGAGGAGAAGAAGGCTGAGTAAATTTTTAAAAAATATACTCAAATAATAGGAAATATCTTCAAATCAAACCAAGTACCAAACGTACCAAAGTAACCAAAGTAAGAAAAATATTTTAATTTTTTATATTTTTTTAATGTTTCGTTTTTAAGGTGTGTTTCTTTAACTTCAGTATTTTTTAAAACTTATAGTAGTTGTAATCGCCATGTATGCTGTATAGAAGAACTGGAACATGAAAAAGGGATAGTGAGGATTAGTGGAATACCCCATCTCGCCCATTTACTAACCAATAAACTAAAACAATACAGTGCCGTACAGTTCCATTTAAGTCTCGTAAAATACTCAAGCTTAAGGCATTGTCTCACATTGTAAAAAGGAAAAATTGAAAAAAATATAAAATTAAAATACTTAAAAAATTGCTTTCTTGGGTTTAGATATGAGGATATTACCTATCATTTGATAGGTTTATACCTATTTTTATATATATTTTTACATTCTGATCATAAAACCCTCTAATTTGATAACCCACTCGCTGGGTGTCTTAAAAGAACATTTTCATATCCCAAACAAAAAAAATTAATGACGTCATTACTCCGAACCTCATAAGAGAAATATTTTTAAGAACTGCGGCTCAGAATAATTGTTTAAACCTATGGTACCTGTGTACCGAACAGCTATGCTCTACATCGATTTGTGGTTTTTTGGTGTAAGTACGCCTTCTACTAATATGCCCCACCGCTCGTGTCACGTCGCGCTGGTCGCGCTGACTAATCCAGTCGACGCGTGCGGTGAACCGCACGTAAACATCCCTCCGATGCTCGGGCGAGTAATAGCCTCGTTTCTGGACAAACGAAGCTTCTATGTCTCGGTCGAGAACAACCAGTCAGCATGTAAACCCATTAGAGCAGGGGTACCTCAAGGTAGCTGCCTATCGCCACTGCTATACGCGTTATACACCAACGACATCCCCACTCTCAGTGACTCCGGTCTAGCTGAAGGTGTTGAAGACGTCATCCTAGCCCTTTACGCGGACGACAGCGCCTATATGTCCTCCTCCCGCAAAGCTAGTTAAGCAGCCAAAAAAATGCAGCGACTATTGGACACTTTGCCTGGCTGGCTGGACAAGTGGAGAATAGCCGTTAATGCCAGCAAGACATCAGCACTATTGACCGGCCTGCAAAAGTTTCTCCCACCGAAACTTGTGTTTCGAGGTCAAGTCATTTCGTGGCAACCAAGCGTAAAGTACCTAGGTTGTATTATAGACCGCCCCTTACGCATGCGCAAAATGCTAGACCATGTGTCAGCAGGCGCGGTCGCGTCACGGGCGTGCCTTAGACCGGTGCTTTCCTCTGACTTGCCACTCAGAACCAAAATTCGCCTGTACAAGTTGTACATACGGTCGAGACTGACCTACGCAGCCCCTGCTTGGTACGGTCTTCTATCTTCTACCAGCAAAAGTAAGCTCCAGGTTGTCCAAAATAAGTCGCTGAGATTAATCACCGGCGCGGGACGCTACGTCCGCAACTCCACCATCGCTAGAGACACCAAAACCGAACCACTCGCAGAGTTCATATCTGGTTTGTCGAAACGATTATTCACCCGCGCTGACAACAGTCACCATACACACCTTAGGGGCATAGCACCCCTACACGCCCGCCCGCCGGAAGGCAGGGCTCTCCCCCGAGAGCTTATCCCTGTGGGTGAATAAGTTTACTTATTCACCCTCCTACCTCCTTACCCTCCTCCCTTTACTTCATTTCGTTTCATTCCATTTTTATCGCCCATCTCGCCTCTATTTTATTTTTTGCTTTTATTTCTGTTTTTATTTCGCTTTTATTTTATTTTATTTTCATTTTTTGTTTTGTTTTTTGCTTCGTTTTTATTTTTATTTTATTTTAATTTCGCTCTTTTTCTTTTCTTTTGCTTTGTTTTTATTTTGTTTTTATTTGTTTTATTTTTCTGCTTTTATTCTGGCGCCTAAATAACATCTTATAGGGTCGGCAACGCGCGAGTGATGCCCCTGGTGTTGCAAGCGTCCATAGGCTACGGTGACCGCTTACCATCAGGCGGACCGTAGGCTTGTTTGCCACCTTAGTGGTATAAAAAAAAAAAAAAAAAATCTACTGTTTTTCGCATCGCTTCTGGCGACAAAATTATTACCCACAAGGGGGCCTGAAAAGTAGGCCTCCTTTCTAATATTTCACCGGGGGTGTTCAGCACCCCTGAGCTTCTGCCCGGGTCATGGTGGGAGGTAAATTCCCCTCCCCCGACACCCGCACCTCAACACCCAATAGGGTGATAGAGAAGAGACCCCCACGGCCGCGCGTAAATTTTAATTTGGCACAATAACTCCTAGTTTTCCTAACACGGATTGGCATCCGGATTCATTTTTGATATTCAGATTGGAGAATTTAGTCAAAATTAACTCAAATCCGGATTCTATTCTATTCTACTATTCGGATTGCAATCCCTAGTTGCACCAACTAATTTTGACGTTAACTAGCCATCAAAAATGCGAGATTGTATGAAAAAATGCAGTCAGCTATTTTTTGAATTTACTTTTATTTTTTTTGCTGAATTTTCGACAGGCCTGTTGAGTTTAATAATATATAACTATGGATATATTCATATAATCTCCCATTTTTTATAACTGGTTAACATCAAAGTTAAGTGGTGTGGCCATCGTAAGTAATAAATTTAACGAGCAATACGCATAACATGCAATCTTTATTGCAATGAACATGATTGTGATTATAGTCACTGCAAATTGTAATCCTGTAGTCCGATTTCGCGCTATATCTGAATGGAAATATTGCACTCAATAAAAATTTTTCCTTTTTCCTAGCAATTAATTGCTTGATTGTTCAGCGAAAGACAGAAAATATACAAAGTAAGTGTAGTGCAATTTAAATATATCAGACGTGTTAATTACCACAACCGGAAGAATAATTTCATTTATTTGACCATCGAAGGTAAAGTGCGTGGCGAGACGGGGGGCGAACGCACCTGAGACTTATTGAACTATGTATACCGAAGAGTTGGGTGCTGTTCAGCCAGTCAAACATTTTTCAGCACAATTACTCGTAAACAGTGTCATTATATACGGGTAAAGCGGGTGCTAAGACCTTGAATTACTCCTGCGGGCTTTTTCTTTGTAGATTTTACTCTTCCCTTAGCAAAGCGTGCGTTCTTAGAACCTACGAGTGGTAATGACGCACCTATTCTATCAAATATGTATAAAAGCTGTACTATGGTTCTATATTATGTTTTGTATGTTTAAGTAGTTAAAATTCAGCCAAATTGTGTGTAACACGGTCGGTAAGGAAATTATAAACTCAAGTCATTAAAGCCCTCGGCCTTAGGCTTCTAAATAGCTTCTTGTAATTTTAAGTTAAGTTTCGCACAGGCATTGACCATTTTTTTGCATTGTCAGGATGTGTAATAACATTTTAAAAACACCATATTCTGTCAGTTTTAAGGCTCCAGTTTTTAACAATAAGCTCTCCCTTGTAGCTCGGGAGAAAAAAGATTTAGAACACGAAATTTCCGAATTTTTTAACAAGATTCCTGTTAGCAACAAGGCTGAAATACTTTTGATCGGTATTTTAGGGATTGATAAGATTTTATATAATTAAATTAACATTTTTTTTTAGGTTGTGAATATTCAATTTATTTAAAAAGTTTTTACTGTCTTTTACCTTTAATATAAAGTAAATTCAAAATATAACAAAAGGTACATCAATTAGAATTAAAGTCTTATAATTTGTTTTTACCAAAAATATAAGGTTTTCGGTCCTTGGTTTTTGACAGGGGACTTAATAATAAGCCACTTTAGTCCAGATACACGATGGACTCCTCCCCACCTTTCACGCAGGATCGAAGTGGTCGGTCCTTTTCGGGGGATTGTACCCGTGACGATATATTTACGTAGATATAGATGATATTTTTTTTCAAGAAGGTGCCAAACATGCTGCAGCCTATGGACATTAACATATACACTTTTATCAGTACTCGCGCGTCAGTCAGCGTTAGGCTTCTGAGTATCTCTTAAGAGGGCGATATAGGCCAGAAAACTAATTTCTGTAATTCTCACGTTGTGTATGTAAATGTACTATAAATCATTAGATAATATCATATAAATTACTATGAGATATATATGTTATATACTTCTTAAGTAATTTATACCGTAATGACGCCTTGAAACTTTAAATTTTTTGTATGGAATTTAACGTTATTACCGTTTTGTAGTTAAATTTTTTGACTTTTCGCTACAACTTCAGGTCTATGCACTAGATAACAAGCTATTCTAATTATTTAACCAACTTTCATTACAAGCAAATGCAAAACACGCTTTAAAAATTTGCACAAGTGTTGAAACAATGGTCACTTCCAGATTTTTTATTGCATTAAATACAATAAATAAAAATCATTCAGTAAGGTAATGCACTAGAAAAAAGCAAGTTTTATAACATATATTTTTTTCAATCCTTTAGATGCCATAGTTTAGCCACAAAATTTGCACAAAAACGGTGTATTTTCGCGCTCTTAAGTTGTTAGCATATTCTATTAAAAAGTTTTCCTGAGGTGAATTTAAAAACCCTTAATTAGATGACTTACCCAAACAAGTTAACGTGAAAAAAATATATGTTACAGTTCAAGCCTTAACTAAGCGGATTTGCAAATATTATAATAATTTGGCTATTAAAACAGTTAGAAAAAAAATACCTGAAACATTATTTTTGGGCTTTAATTCAAAGTGTAAGGAAAACTAAGAGTGTTACTCTAATGATTTTTATTTCATAAAATATATATTAATATGACCAAGTGAATTTGCTTATTTCATAGTTCTAAATAAATATTTAAATTTCATACTGAGAAAAAAACCGATAAAATTGAGATTTTCAACGTGCGGTTACGTGTCAGCGCCTATCGTATGCGGAACTGTGTCTTTTGTGAGGTCCCCAACCCCCTAAAATCCCTAGCCTATAGCTTAGTAAAAGACTTGTGATATGTACGTGAACATTTATTAATATAGGTACAGGAAAACATTACCGAATTTAGCCGTAGAAATTTTACAAGTCTGTGGATTCCTAGCGCGTTCGCCAATATCACCTTTGCTCTGCCACTGTGCCGCGTGTTGTCCACTTTCGTCCCTCCGTTAGGTTGTCCTTGCGTAAAAGACCTGGAATTGATGAGATAAAGTGTATATATTTTGAGCATAAAAGACGTTGTCTGCTGCAAAAGAAAAATCTTCCTTTTGGGAAAGTAGATAGTCCTTTCCTTGTCTCCAAAGTCGTAATTTCTGTTCCACGAAGTTTAGGCTTCAGAGATCAGACAGTAAGACTTGCCCAATGGTTGACCGAAGATGGTAAAGGTCAATTACCCTCAATCCAGAAAGGCCTTTCCGAGAAGCGCTTTCCTTTTTTACACAAGGACTATCTAGACCAATCTACGTTACAGTCTGAAAATACGACACTTAGAAACAAACAAAAGTTCTCACAAAATTACAATAAGTGTCGAGTAGTTATTTACGTTAATTAAATTACGGGTTAGGATGGGCTCTCCGAGCCTATGATAAAAAATGTGTTGCTGAAATAAACGAGGTTAAACACACAATCTTTCCAAAGAGAGATCTTCTAAGTAATATCTACTTTTATAACACAAATAAGTTCAAGATTTAATGAATTTAAATATTACGCAAGATACGAACTCTACGTTATTATTGGAAACTCGATTAGAAACAATTAGGGATTGAGTACATTTCAAACTAGTTTGCTAGAATATTTACAGTTTTGCAGAAATTGATTATGCAGTTTTACTTAGCTTTGAACAAAGGTCTCCGTACGTTAACACGTAACACTCTCACAGTTCGATCCCTCGCTAAATTTACCTTTCGCGTCTTATTCCCGTTTGCCTCTAATCTCGACTGCCACGTGTTAGCCTTCCTTTAGTATAATCCTGACTGCCACGATTCCCGCCTTCCTTCTGCAATGCGCTGGCGCACCCTTGTGTTGGAGTAAAGCTGTAACTCTCAATAATACGTTAGTGTTATTCGGCCTTATCGCCTTTGCAATAAGCCCGTAAATCTCTTATTCTTCTGACCGTGCGAAAACCATCCCTTACGCGAATCATCTATCTCGTACGCACTTGTACGTCTTTCTCGCTCTTGAATTTTGGCGCGTTGGTGCATCATGCCGCAAGTCATAGCGACAACATCTCAGAACCGACCATCTGTTAATTAATCATTTCTAAGAAAGTCCGCTCGTCCCAAAAGGTTCAAACGCAACAAAAAAATATTGTAAGTACCTGACCTAAGCATTCCAGGCAAATGTACAAGTTTTAAATATTTTGAAACCTCGAAGTTATAACTAATTTGTTACATAATTGAAATTTATTTAGGTACACCCCTGTGGACCTGACACTTTCTGTATGTTTCAGTAGTGTAACATGTCTTTGTACACTGGTCGAAACGGCACGCAGGGTATGCCATAGCCTTAGAATATTAGCCTTAAAATATTTTAATCTGATATCCTTAGCAAGGAAGAAGAAAAAGGAAAAATAAATAGGGATTTTGTCAAAAATAAATGTGTAAATACGGAACAAACGTGATTTTTTTTTTTTTTTATAACAAAACCTGTTTTTGTAATGTTTGTGCAGGATATAATTTTTGACTTAGATACTCCTTCAGAGTCTCACCCCAAAAATCTCGTATTTATTTCAACAAATAAACATGGTTATAGAAGTTTCAGTTTGTCGGCAGTAGTCCTCGTGCACAGATTAACAAACATTTATTAACTTTTTAATACATATACATAGATATTATCTACCAATTATAAGTATTAACATTTCTGAATCCTTAGGTACTACTTATTTTTATAGTAAAGTTCCTTATTTACGCAATCCTGCCTAAAAATCTTGGTGTAAAGTAAATGTTATAATCTATATATATCTCCGTATATAGTATAATCTAGGTGCCTATATAAGAAGTTACTTCGGTACAGTTTCGTAAAAACTGTAAACAACTGCAAAATTTTCAAGATTTTTACGAGAATCCTTATTTATGCAAAGTAGAAAAAAAACACACATATAAATACAAATATCATATAATATTATCAAACGTAGTAACTAGGGAATTCATAAGTTCAGGACTAAATTCCTGTAAGTTTACTCAATAGAAAATAATAACAAAAATATCATTATTTTTAAACTTTTTTCGCAAATGACCAAGATTTTTTGCATTTCAGACTAATTAATGAAACACACAGTAAAATACTCATTATAACATAACATAAGGAAATCATAATTGTTTTTATTTTATTAAAAATGATTTCTTATTATTATCAGTTTCATATCATAAAATAAGACTTGCGTGACTCTGGAGTAAGGTGCCGTTTAGAGCCTTTTAGTAGGGTCGAGAATGATAGCGCAAGCAACTGTGCCGAAATATCGGGAACTCAACAAATCTAATCGTGGTAAGCCCGAAGCGTACAAACATATTGAAAATAATGGCAAAAGTTATTAAAATGTATTTTACAGAAAATTGTAATTAAAAATTTAATTTAAATTTAATTACATTTAATTTCATTAATATAAAAAAAAAAAATTGAAAGGAGCGACTGCTGCAGAGCTACTTTTGCCGTTGCTTTTCCCCAAAACGCGGGATTGAAAACGGTACTACCGTTCAAACTACCAATCTTGGGGTTTCAAGGTTATCTACACAGATCGCTGTCTCATATTCATCCATTTGTTTCTCCTATGCGATTGCTCGCGTTAACCGATTGGATTTTATTTCAAACTATGGTTGAATTTTGATTGGTTCAAAGATATAATCTGCATTTGAAACACTATGTGACTTAGTGCACTTGCCCCTAGATAACCTATTATGAGGTATAAAGAATTAATATAAAGCAGTCATTCATTGATTTAATATTTGCATTGCAGTAATAGCAAAAAATATCATTTATTTGTTATGTTATATGATCGGAAAAGAATGAATCATCTAGTTGGTTTTCGGATCGGTAGAGCTAGGCATTCATTATTTACTTACTCTGTGCGTGCGCGCGCCCAGTCACATATAATCCTTGACAAGTCGCGGCTGCATTTTGTTTTTCGAGCGAATTTTATATTAAATGGATAAAAGACATTGACACAGAGAAACACAAAACATTCATATTTAGAATCACATTATACCCCATTTTACACAAATTAGGTACTTACCCACTTTTTTTGTTATTGCGGTAAAAATAGATCGGAATAAATAGTTTTTAATATTGCTGTTTTATGATGGATTGTATGATAACGTATTTATTTGTCTAATTGTGTAGTTGGGGTATTGTACATTGTAGTTGGGGTTTTTGGGGCTTCTATACATTTACATACATACAACAAACTCGTCCCGTGACATCGCGAGGTACCGGTTCGTTTCGGCCCCCGCAATTTTGACGGTCGAACGGACTGAACAGTGTGGGGTGTGGCGCGGTTACGAAGCGGGGCACACTATTCGGGATTGCCACCAGTTCTGAAAATCTGTGGTGGCCTGAAAATGATTACTGGCTAGGCCTGTGTTATTATTGTTTGGGGAAACACCTAGCCAAGGACTGTCGACAGCCGCGACCTTATACAATGTGTGGTGGGGGTCACCACCGGGACTTATGTATGCCCATCCGAGAGGATGGTCCTCGGATGACACATGCAGGTGTGTCTACGGCTTGCACGGGTGGGGGTTCATCGCCGCCGAATCGAACACAATCGCCCCCGTCCCCAGTGCGTCATCGACCTTCCCCGCCCCGATCACCGCGGGCAAGCCCGCGGGATGGTCGTCGGTCACCATCCTTACGTTCCCCTTCCGCTCCGGTAGGTATTGCGGAGCGGGCAAATTACGCGGAGTATGAGCCTTTGCCCCTCCCTATCGCGGAGCGTCCTCGCGTGAGACTCGTATGGTTATATGGGTTCAAGCGTGAGGCATTATGAGCCACAGGAGCCCTGGGTCCAAGTACGGCGCTCGGGTCGGGCCAACGCCCGGTGACTTGTGGCAGCCGTTTCACCAGCCTCTCCACCACCTGTCACAACTATTTTGCCCATCGCGCAGGTTCTATTCCATTCACCGTGCGGACATGGTGTAGTTATGCGCGCCATTTTGGACTCAGGGGTATCTCATGTCGCTGTGGCTGGTGAAGCGTCTCCGCTTCCGAGTAAGTTTACGAAGTAATTGCTATTTGTTTGTCTGTCTATGTGTCCGAGGTTGACGTGAAAACGGATGAACGGATTTTAAAATGATATTTTCCGCCAAAGCTGTTAAAAGGAGGGCTATTTTCTATGGAAACTACGTTTCTCCGAATGAGCGTAAATCTTTGGAAACTAAGACAGCTAGTGCTCTACAAAAAGTTTTGTTGAATTTCAAAACCATTGTTTGAATGAGCACTGAACGTCATCCCGCGGCTCAATTAGTTCCAGCTGTAAGTCGGGTAGGACTGTCGAAATTCACATTGAAGAGCGTCAAAAAATCTGCGACGTCACTTATTAAAAACTATAACTTTCGTTAAAAATAATAATATCTTAAATCAAAGCCAATAAAATATTCATTTATATAATATTGTTTTGACTGAAAACTGAAAATAGTAAGAATTTCAGAATTTGTTGGATTATTGACGCAAAATCTGATATTTTAAGCTGAAACTCTTGTTTTAGCCGAAATAAATAAAATATTAAACATGTAAGTGTTAATTATCACGTAGAAACGTACGTTTAGAAACTTAATAAGGAAAGAAAATGATAAGCCAAGTTACAAGGTTTAACTGCAGCCTTGTAATTTGCTACATAAAAAAATATTACCACGTAGTAGACGTTCTTATATCTATGTATTTAAGCAACAGTCTAATAAGTAGTAGTAAGTAAGTACATAAAGAATAGAATAGAAAATTCTCTGTATCTTACTAACGGTTGATGTTAGCCAATTCAGTTTCAACCGGAGCTTGCCAAAGCTAATGCCATTAATGTGGGCCTTCAGGTTTTACTTAAAGGTTGTAATTTATATATTTATAATATATAAATAATAATATATATAGGTTTCTAGGGTAAATTTTGAAAAAAAAAACATCCCGAAGAGTATCAAAATAGGGAATGATTGATTTTATGCCTGCTAAATATTTTTTTATTAGAACTGTGCTCCAAAGCATACAGAATCACCAATGGTCATATAGTCATTTAAAAATTACAAGGTGTTATGTGCTTCAAATATGTATAAGTGTCGAACACAATCGTCGCTGATGCAAATGACTCGGAACCGTATATTGTCTTAAGCATTGGACGAGGCCTAAATTCAGCAGCGGATAATAGTAGATTATTACATTATGATAGTAAGCTGAGAAAACGCTAGACACGCAGTTGCCTTGTGCATTGAATAGTCAAATACCATTTGTATCGAGGAAATTGAAGGATAAAAATAAGACAAGCACTGGACTGTTTTACTAAGGGAGTCTTGAAGGCGTTAATCAGATTTATTACAGTTAGGGTCGACCACAAACGGCTGGCAGAAGGTTCACTGCTGACTGATGTTCTTCATTTGTCTCAGCTGTTTTGCTGCACGTATTTAGTCAGGCTAGTTCATTATCATACTTCACTTGATTTTTCCAAAATGGCATTATTTACAATATTTTTAATCTCAATGATTACGAAATATTAGGGGAACTCAATACCTATTACGTCAACAATAATTTTAAACAATGCCAATTTTAGAGCTTATACAGTTTTTTAGGCATGTAAATTATTGTTTTCCATTGAAATTTCGATAACTATTAATGGTTATAGTTTCCTGATTTATCTATTATCACAAAATTGTACTCCACCGCAACTTCGCTCCGTGATTTGCGGAATTTTTTAAACATTCAATAATAAAAAGTGACCTATATTTATCTGGAATAATTTAGAGCTTTGTAAAAAGATTTTTTAAAAATATTTCAGTATTGTAAAATACTTCACTTAATCAAAATTCTAAAAAAAAAAAAATATCCCCACGCCTTTTTTAAACAAATATTAAATACGTGTTGCATTGTGTGAAATATTGCTTGCTGATTTCTTGAGTTTTTGCATCTCAGCAAATTGTGGTTTCCTACCGTAATGTGTTTCATTAGGGGATATGTTTTTAAATTGATAAAACACCGTCATTATTATCTTTCAATCAAAAGATTGAATACCTACCAATTGAAAGTCATAATACTTGGACTACAAAAACCAGGCAAGTGCGAGTCATACACGCTTAAATTACAGTTCCTTGGGATAATAATTATATAAGAGATACATACCTGCAAAACTTGTGACCTGATTTTGTTGGCATTGGAAGTATTTGTTAATTTTTCAGACTTTATGTCACACAGTTTATTATTTAAAAATCGGCCAAGTGTGAGTCGGACTCACGCACGAAGGGCTCAGTACTATTATCTATAAACACGGGAAGGGATTGTTGTATGGGAGCCCCCCTGAAATATTTGTTTTATTTTAATTTAATAAATTATTTTTAAAGTGATTTTAATAACTAAATATTCTATGAATATTTCAAACGTTTACCTGTTGCCCCACCGTTTTTTACCCTTTGGGTACGAAATCCCAAAAATGACTATTTGCATATAAACTGACAACCCTATGTTTACCACTTTAGGGGAGGATTGTCATTCCTCATTTGAAACCGAATGTCTATATATAAATTTCATGGTTTTATTTACAACCTGGATCCCTATACTGTTTAATTTTTTATCCCCTACGTACTTTTCTTAAATTAATCTACTAGAATAGATAATTGAAAATAATAAAATAAAATATTAACTTATAATATTTCGTTTGTAAGTAAATTGTACCAATAAAATATATTTAGTTAGTAATACGGAACTGATTTAAGTAGTAGGTAGGTTACGCGTTAGTGTTTGTGACTTAAAAAACGATTTCTAGCTTATATTTGGGTTTTAACTGCAGTGCGGTGGGGACTTAAGGAAATAGCATCATTAGCTATCTCATAAATTTCTTGTGGTCAGACATTTATGTTGTGCTTGCGAAAGTAGTGTGAACTTATAGTTGTATACTGGAATTTTTGTGTTCTTACTATGCTTTCTATTTAGTACAGTATAATAATACTACATGCTTGTAATTACTTGTGTTTTATATACCCAATATAAAAGATATTAGGCTAGATATATCAAATAAATGTAAAAACTTATCTAAAGAGCAAATTGATATTTATAATTGGAATCTCATCTTTAGTACTGTAAGATAAGAGAACTTTCGAATAAGTGTAGCCTTACGATTTTTGGTATGTTTAGTTTAGATTTGTTAAAATCTATATAAGTATAGTTTATGTTATTATGTAACATGTTCTTTTTATTATACTACGCTTGTAAAATGTCTGTATGCCAAAAATCGTTTATAATAACATCACTACGCAATATGTTTAGGTTTGTTAAGAACGCGTTGTCAAGCCACATTTTTCATCGTTCGATATTTTTACTCGACTACGGAGGGTTGTGATTTTGGCAGTCTATGTATGTTTGTCAATATGTTCATTAGTTCGATAGAGATTCATAGGCTATGTGACGTCAGATTCAATCTAACATGGCGGATATAATTTACATAATACTCTGAGCGATAAAAGTAATCACAAAAATATCGTATTTGGTATCAAATGAAAATTATTAATTAAAATATTTTGAAAATTAATAGTTTTTAAATAAGAAATTTATAAACTAGCAGTCTAGGTATGTTTGTTAGGATCGTTATGTGTTTTTGTGTAACTCTTAAGCTAAGAGGTGTCATTAGCTTCGTTTGAATGGTTATCATGTCATAGGCTATGTGACGTCATAAATTCCAATAAAGTGCAAAAAAATCAAAAATAAGTAGTTAAAATGCGTCTTGCTTGAAATAAATATATAATTTACCCGATTTCGACTCGTTATTTGTATTTCTTTAAAATATGTACAAATTGCAAAAGTTTAAAATTATTGAACTAATAAAAAGGTCTTGATGAGCTCATTGTAAATAAATATTTTACAAGCTATGTTATCCTTGATATGACTTGTTTAGTCGGGTTTTAGTTTGTTAACATCCTATGAATAGATTTGTGTTATTTATCGATTTTTTTTTATAGAGTCTCGATTTCCATGAGTTTTATTCTTCCTATTAGTTGTATTTCTAGATTGCTCCTTAATAATGTCGTCTGCATAAGGTACGAAAAAATATATGGGTACCTTTAATAAAATTTCTAAATAAATATTTAAATGACGTGGTAAAAAGTACCTACTACTTTCATTGTGTCTTATTAAAGTTCTCGATATTCATTCCACGACACATCACAGACATGTTTTCATTGCTATTTTTTATCCGTTGCGGTCTTGGCAAAAGAAAATATACTGTTGTTATCATTTTCTTTTCATTTCATGAAATATGTCCGCATGTTCGCTTTTCATCGGCAAGCAATCGAGATGAACGTTGGAGCCTTTGGCAAATATGGCTGTGATTGCAATTGGCTACTATGAGTTGAAATGGAAACAGAAAAGTAATAAACGATTATTTCTGTATTCTCTCTGTGTATTGCGTTTGTAATGTTTAAAAATAAACATGGATTGGTTACACAGATCATTATAAATCTTTCAGTTAGAAGCTATATTCGTGAAATGAATTATTTGTTCTTTTGAAGAGTAAATGACCTACAGGTTGCTTTTATTTTAAGTTATAAAAACACCGACTAAGTGCAAGACAGACTTGAAAGAAAAAGTGTGTTTTGTAGTTATTTCAAAAGCGTTGTCAAACAAAGAATCTTAAGTGTACCTGTCTAAGACAATTTTTGAGCCGAATGAACTTATACTTAAAAAAGCTGCCAACAGTTTTTTTTTTTTTTGATATTATCAGTGGGCAGGCTGCGAACAATCAACCTTGTTTACATTTAGGTGCTTTACTAGGGGAGTTTTTCAATCATCACCATAACTGACCTACCTTACCTACTATATTATGCTTTTATACAAAGATCAAAGTTAATAAAGCTTCGATAACTAATTATTAATTTATAAAATGCAGTTTTCCTTTATCTTTTAAAAATAAAATATGGTGTTACTTTTAAAAATGAAAATATCAACTAGTATATACTTAGTAAAACATGTGCCAAGTGCGCTGTTTACGCTAGTACCTAGTAGAACTTAAATTTTTAGTTTTCCGACCTTAAATTTCTATTTATCATCGATGTAAAAAAAAAGTTTACAACAAAGACTTAATATTTTGACTGCAAAAGATTAATCTCGTGCCAGTACTTGAACCTGCGAACTTAAAATTCCATCTTAGTACTCTGAGTTGTCGACGTACAATTCTGGCTGGCCAAAATCCTTACTGCATCCTTGCTCCAAAAACATGTTCGTTACAAACGTCATAAACACATAACTACTAGAAACTTATGAAGTCCTGGGATGTCCCATTATTTCTATGAAGATTTGTGTATGTGTAATATTGATGTACTACGACTTCATAAGTTCCTAGTAGATCTGCTTGTCATGCAAGAGAAGAAAAATCTTTTAACTTTTAACTTTATAAATCAGGTTTTAGTTTCAAGTATGTGTTTTGGCCAACACTTAAAGCAGTTTGCACGAACGCTGGAATCGTCCGGCATCCAGACAAGCTTTAGCACTTAACTGTTACACGCCGTACTATTTTCCTTCAACACACAAGTTGTTAGCATTATTTCAGGAAAAGTAAAAAATAGGACAGTTTTCCCTTAACATTTTACACCTCTTTTTATTGAAATTTTATTTCAGTCTTCGGCGTAAGCATAGTTATTTTTTTAGCAGTTAAATAGAAAGCTTTAGTGTAGTGTTTCGGTAAACGAAAACGATTAGTTATATTGTTCTTAAAATGAATGAATGAATGAATGTTTATTTCTTTACAATTTACAATTTTTAAGTGTCAATATAAAATGTGCCTTAGGCGATAAACGCCTCACTGCAATAGCCCATAGCAGACCATGCTGGACTTATGCGGGTTGGCGGACCGTGCCGAGCAGTAGCTACTGAACTGGCAGAGTTTTGAAGCTTTCCATAAGGCATCTGACTTCGCTTAACGACCGCTGTCATGTGACAAACAGCCAGGATTTAAATATTTTTTTATTAAAAAAGAAATATAAGTAAATTAAACAATAAAAATATTCCATTTATTTTGTCTTTTATAAGTGGAATGTGATTTTTTTAGGATTTACATATATATTATTTACACTAGTGTCGCAACAGTTAACAGCATTTTAATATAGTGACTGGAGTTTTGATGTTTGACCACCGAGTCAGAAAAAATGGTGCACTATATTTCAAATTACTAAATAATACTCCGTTCGGTTCCAGCGTCTAATCAGCCAGCGTTCTACTGCAAAGACTTGAAGAACGAGTCAATTATGAAAAAAACGGTCAATGGCGGGGTTCTGTAGAGTACTCAAAAGTGCGGGCTGAAACAGCGTAAGCTTTCAAAAAGATGGTAAATGAAGACACAAAGTTTCCTCTACCATTAGAAGGTATGCGGCATTTCCAGTCCGCTTTGGTGAGTGATTCTAGTGGTATTCCACGTCCATCTTACGTAATGTATGCATATAACCTCTGCCCAAGACACCAGTAAGACGGCGTAGATAGTAGCGGTAGTGTAGGACTTTGGAGTCTAGGATGTGTAGTGGGAGGGATAGAGCCGACCGGTATCAGCACCCTAAAGCCAGATGGATGAAAAATATATTCATATGCTTTGCTGTTTATGGTCTGCGTCCTGACTAAGTATGTACTAAACAATACTCATACAGCAATTAAGTATGTACTAAACAATACTCATACAGCAATTAAGTATGTACTAAACAATACTCATACAGCAATTAAAGCTTTCAGGTGAATTAAATTGAAATTTGCTTTCTTTTTCTTGATTACTAATCATCATATGTGTGTGTCTTAAATTAATAAAATGTGAACCTTAATAACTAAACGGTCACGAATTGGATACCAATATGAAGTCAGCGGTTTAATTTTTTGACACCATATTATGACGAAGGTAACACAACCATATAAATTCGTGTTATCGCTGCGATGATGTTCAGGAGAGTGAAGTAATTTCCTTTACGTCGATCTCACATCACAGCCGCATCAGCCGCTGTCCAGTATCTGTAGCACTCTTGTTATTCACAAATTAATGGATTAGTACTAAATGTAGTCACAAAACTTAGGAGTAAATTTTATATCAAAGTCATAATGCATTTTTAATACAATCTTGACTCTAACTGGTATATAACTTGGCCAATCCAGACTTACTTCTTATAGGTTGTCAAAAACTGAAAAAGGGTAAACTATTTTGTCCCTGGAATTTTTATTTTACCTACCACTTATTTTTCAAAAGTTGGTAATTTACGACTTATGGGTCACATATAACGCCCACAAACCTTTTTTGCACAATCTAACCACATCGCGAAGACTGGTTTCAATTGACCAGTATGTGGAATCAAGTGGTTAGATTGAACAAACGTTTACAGCTTGAAAATAGTGCACCTAGTGACATCGTCAGCGTAGAGTGTCGAGTTCGTGACGAGATTACAGAGTGTGGACAATAGTAGTGAAACGCCCGAATGAGACTATGCATCGGGACGCAGTTATCGTAAAACAACGAGGGTAGTGATCACAAAATATTGACCTTCACCACACCGCTTTTATTTTCTCAGTTCATCTGTGAACAACAACTCTGCCGAATTATCGGGAACTCAGCAAATCTAATCGTGGTAAGCCCGAAACGTATAAACATATTGAAAACAACCGCGAAAGTTTCAAAAGTTATTTATAATATATTTTACTGAAGATTGTAATTAAAACTTAAATGTTTCATAGTCATCCATTTGTTTCTCCAATGCATTTGCTCGCGTTCACTGATTGGTTATTATTTCAACCGGGAACTGAGATTGGGTAATAGGCGAATTTTTAGGTACACTTGAGTTATAAATTGTATAAATAATCAATAAAGATATCTGCATTTGAAACATTTGTGTGACTCAGTGCACATGACCCTAAAACTCTTATTATGAGATATAAAGCATTCATTGATTTAATATTGGCATTGCAGTAATAGCAAAAAATTTCATTTATATTTTATGTTATATATTTTCTACAAAACCGAAGCTGAAACTCAACTTGTTATGTAAATATTGCAGCTAAACATTTGTGTTCTTATTTTCAATATTGTTGACTTAATCTTAGAGCTGGGTTCAGGAAAATTCAAGAATGCGCTGTATAAAATATTCAATACCGCACGTGTTCACACTCCGATGAATATTACTTCTTTTGTGTAAAATGTAAACAGCAGTATTTTATTTTAAAAATACAAAATATTTAAGAATGTAGGTAGTTTACCTTTTCACATTAAAATGTGTAAAAGTTGCAGTTTATTAGTGGCAAAGTTAATGACTTGCCTTTATTACGCCCGCTGTTTTTCAACCTTATATCTAGTGCTTGGCTTGCTTATAGTAATTAAATTTACATTTAATTGTGAATACACATTCATTCTGTATTTATTTTAACTATAACACTGATGACGCTTGTATTTACTAGTGTACATTTTTGTATTATTCATATTTTATACTTACGCATAACATATTTTTAACTTCTTTTTGAGATTAGTAGAATTATGAAGTGCTTTCTTCACGTTTTAAGACCTGACCCTGTGCTAAAAATCAGGTCACTTCGTTTCTCCGTTAAATATCATATTTTTTTAAGTATTACAAACTATTCGATTCCTAAATATTTGATATTCTGAAGGTACCGTGCCACGAAACGTGAACAATTTACAATGCCGTAAGCCATTTGTAAGTTATGTAAACGATGCGGTAGAAGGGTTGATAATCTTAAGTTAACAAACGCGTATCACACACCAACCGCCTGATCATGGAAATACCCCATTTGGCAATTTAGTTTGAAGACTGTGAATTATTCACAGTATTAGTTTGGTTAACAATTTCAACAATTCATGAACCACAAAATGTGTGTCAAGTAAACAAACATACTATTTTATCAGATGAAAGCTTGGAATACTTAAACTTAAAGCGCCATTTTCATCAAGTCCAAACATACGGGTACGTTGTAGACGATTGGTACTCATATTTTTTTTCACCACAGAATTTTACCAGCCAGTGTTTCACTGCACTCAAAGAACGAGTCACATAGGAAAAAAACGGTCGATGGAAGGGTTCTGTACAGTAAGCAAACCCGGCGTACTGGAATAAAGCTAGTGTTCAAATACTTAAAATTACGGAGAGTCCTCATCCCCCGGAGGAAGACGTGCTGCGTTTGGAGTCCACATTATTGGATTACTCACTACCTATATAACAGAATTGCCATGTGTACCTACTGTTGAGACACCGACAAGATGACGTAGATAGGACAGGTAGTGTAGGACTTTGCAATCTAGGATTTGGAGTGGGCAGGAAAGAGCCGACGGGTACCAGTACCTTTTAGTCAGCATACCGTTACTTTATGGTTATTTTTTATATTTATTTGATAAATCAGTGTTTAGATTTTATTTTGTGCCATTAGAACGTTTTTATTGCACATTCTTAAGTCTAAGTTTGAACTTACTTTGTAAGTATTGATTGCCGAGATTTCTTCAAACAACATTATAGGCACTTGAGTAAGTATATAAGTTTGTAGTAGTAGGCTAAGAAATTTTTTTTATACTTAGTGTGGAAATTACAGCTTTGGGAAACCCCCGATTTTGTGAATTCAGTGTGAAAAACGTGCTGAACACGTGATCAAGTCAGTTCTTAGTCATCCAATAAAAAAATCTTTATTTTATTCTCGCAGTGTCACCATTTTTTCGTTGTTGACCTGACATTTTGACCTAACACATGGGTACTTCTAAATATTTGTTTTTAAACATAGTTTTTATTCAGCGGCTATTTTCGTAACTCACATACATTTAGTAGTAATTTCCTACTACAGCAACAAACTTTGATTTTTTTTTACATTTCTTGCAACACCAGGGTCGCGAGAGTCGAGACTTTGCTGGGGTGGTCATTCTCCGGGTGATCTTTGATGTCACGAAGCGTGATTGCGCAACCCAAGAATGATCATACCGCCAATGTACAACCCAAAAGGGGAAAGTTTGATGGGGTGGACATTGCTGATATGATCATTCTTGGGGCGAACAATCCTGGGTTGCACATTACGGTATTCCTGCATCTCTTGTTCGTTCTAGAATGGCGCGCGACATTTCATTTTTGTATTGAAATTTGAAATAGCTCTAACATTTAAGTTTTAAGTTATAAAAACCATGAGGTTTTGCTCTTTTAGCTTTAGTATAACGTATAATTAAATTTTGTTTATCATTTTTTCGTAAAAAGGTCGGTGGTGGCCTAAAGGTTTAGGCGAAGGTTCGAGGCTAGCGTGTACCGATGAGTCTTTTTCTCAATTTCTTAAGTACATTGATTATTTATTCACACCACCGGGTTTTCGGTAAAGGAAAACATAGTATGTGAAGTCCACAATCCGCACTGGGCCCGTGTGTGGACTATGACTCAAATAACCCTCGGTAGGGTATGCCGAGCCCCAACAGTGGGGACGTATGAGACTGATAACGGAATTAATTCTGGAAAAATTGGTGTTGGAATTCATCTTAAATTAAATTTTGTATTCAGTACTTGTGTATTGTAGGTGTGTTTGTAATGAAATATGGCTCCTGTAATACATAAATTATTATCATCGCATTTGAAGTAATCAGTAAAATATAAAAAAAACTTAATTTTTACGAGATTTTGGGGTTTTTCGTTTGCTATCCCATGTAGGAAATGGTTTCAGTTGCATTTTTTATGCATGTATATTAAAGATTTATGATATGGCTTTCCTCAAATTAAGTACATAAATCGTGAGCATGGGTTAAGTAAAATCGACAAGCAAATATTCGCAAACTGTAAATTTATTACATTCCAAAGTTTCTTAACACAGATACCAGCTCTGTTTACAAGCACTTGAGTGTGTGATTCATCAAAATTAAAGTATCTTTTTGTGTCACTCCCATGATGGATGTGAGGAAATGAAGATGACATTTCTCTAAGGGTTCACGATATCTCATACGTGGCATCGATACTTCATCTTTACCTTCCTTAGAAGCTAATTTTAAAAAAATATAGAAAGGTTAGTGTGTGCCGATTTGATTAAATTTATTTAAGAAAACCTATGTAGTTAAAAAAATTAAGCTACTTTACTTGAATTATATCTATGTTGCTTTGTCTAAATAGCTTCAGGGTAGTGCAGAAAATACATTTATATTATTTTAAAAGTTTACGTACAAATTCTAAATGTAAATTTCAAAGAAAGTTGGCATGTTAAATTAATTTCCCTCCCTGGACTGAAGATCCCTGAAGATGGAATTTTGGACTGCTTTCAAATACCCAGTAGTTTCAAAACTTAGTACCACAGTCTTTACTTACTAGGTACTACACTTAAAACTTATTGAAGGCCATTTGGTATATAATCAGGGCACGTTTTACTGGATTACCTTGATTTCAGGATAAAAAAAAAACTGATATCATGTTAATAATATGAAAGGAACTCGGTTCGGCTTTAATTGAGTAGTAGGTATTAAGTATTTGATAAAAAGTGAGTATAGGTGAATTTTAGTTCGTTCAATGTAATAATCTAGCTTATTGAAAAAGACATAAATCTTTATGTTATAGCTATAAAAAAGTTGGCTTGTCTTTACGTTTGGTTTTTATATCGGTAAACAAAGTCTTATAGTACTCATAGGAATGTGACTAATAATATTTCTTGCTCTGAAGTCTGGATAGTGATACCCTGCTTGGAGATTAAAATCTTAGCCCGCAGCAGATTCAGCGTCCGTGGGCTGAAAATGAAGTTATTTTTCCGGTTTTTTGTTTTCTCGTGAAGTCTGCTGCGACTGCATTACAGACTTTTATTTATTCGTAAAACTGGATGATGTAATTTTTTAAAACTGTTACACACGGTGCTGCTCACTAGTTCTTTGACTTGAACTTGGCTTGACACGCTACCGCGTGTCTAGACCTACCTACTTAAAATGTTTGTTAAAACACCCAAGTATTTCATATGGGGCCGTCCATTAATTACGTGAGGCTCGAAAGGGGGAGAGGGGGTTCGGCAAAAATCACGAAATATCACAAGGGGGTAAGGGGGGGTGTAGTAAGGTATCACGTGTATTTATTTAACAAAAATATTTTTTTGTTTATACATTAAAAAAATGTTATTAAATTAATTTCTTGGGTTTTCAATAGTTTTAGCTAGTCGTTGGCGCACAGGAATATTATAATCCATTCCATTAAAACATCACATGATTTAATCCGATATTGCAGTCGTCCAGTGGCCTATGTATTCCAAAGCCTCAAGAGCATAGTTAAGTTGGACTTATGTTTTCCGCACTTAGCCTCATGATAGGGCTATTGTACGTAGGTAACAGGTTCATTTCATTGGTTACTCAAGAGCATGATGGCAAGAAGTTTGCTACATTTCTTCTGCGTCGGTCTCTTGGAATTACCCCAACGCATGAGGGCTTTAACAAATTGCTTTATGACTTGTATTGCCTTAGCCTGTAAATTCATGTCAAAAGCAAACGATAGGTACCCAATTAGCCCTCTTCGTGGACGATATCGCTATTTACACCGCCGGTAGGCAAGTGAGTCGAATCATCAAGAGACTCCAATCCGCAATCACCGCGCTACATGGGCGTAGCCAGAAACACCCAGGTACGGCAGCCGCCCCATCCTAGACTAGCCAAAAAGCGTATAACCTCGAGAATTTTGCCTGTACAGTACATTTTTGCCATAAGAAAATAATATTTTCTACCAGATTTGCCTCACCCAAGCCTGGTCTGCCCCATTCTAGCTAAATAGCTGGCAACACCCATGCCGCGCTAGGCGAATAGTTTCGGAAATGAAGAATCGAAGTGAATCCCGACAAAAGCTCTGCCGTTCTCTTTACCATTTGCCTCCCTCCGAGACCATCTGCCCTCTCACTCTTCGGCCGTGCCATTCTTCCTTGGCAAAACAAGGCCAAATATCTCGGTGTGACCCTGGATAGGCGTTTGAACTTCCGCGATCACACCAAAATAATTAGAGACCGAGCCGCTTTTGTCTTCGGTCGTCTATATCCCATGATAGGCAAGTACAATAAGATGTCGCTTAGGAATAAGCTGACTCTTTACGTCGCTTGCATTCGCCCAATACTAGCATATGCTATCGTCGTCTATGCGTTACCTAAACGCAACCTCCATTAACTCCAGACCCTCCAAAACCGCTTCCTCAGAACGGCCTCCGGAGCCTCCTGGTACGTCCGGAATGCGGACCTACATAGGGACTTTGAGCTGCCCTCGATTCCCCAATATTTTAAAAACCTGACAGTCCGCTTTTCCGAGCCGATTAATTGTGCAATCCACAACCTATCATCCCCCCAACACGGTCGAAAAACAATTGTTAGGCGGCCTCGGCACGTACTAACGGCCCTAGACGACGATCTGCTATCCGGATAGCGAGACTAGTCTCAACGACCTCTCCAAATACGGCCTCCCCTTGAACACGACGCCGACGTCCCCAAGTTAGTCGGCGACCGCACGGATACACGAGGTATCAAAGAGTGCCGGGGCGCTTCTCGCCCCCCACTTACTCGCAATCGCAACCGCGTATCGGGGAACTCCCCTCCTGGCGCAGATTCGCCTTCAGGTTTGAGGCTCACGTTGGTCGAAGGGACGACCCCAAGAACGACAACCCAAGCCAAGGCGCGAGGCCCGCGGGGAGCCCTTGAGCGTTGGGCGCTATATGGGCTAAAACTCGTTCAGAGAGGAAAAAAAAAGTCTAGAGATGCACAATGTTCGTACTTCACACATCCTCACGCGACGATCGATCGGTAGATCGAAACAGATTCTCTGCGTAGTGTGCGAAAATGATGACGCCGAGTGGCTTCATGAAACTGACGTTTATCTTCAACAAAGCACAGTGCCAACAACTGACTTGCAAGATTCTTATCCAGTTATTAGTGTTGAAGAAAGTCTTTCTTATCCGTGGTCCGAGGGCAATGTACATTAAATATGTTCATGTACTAAAATATACATTTTACATATTTTTCGCATGATTACACCATTCCTTTAATATTATTTTTATGCGAGTCAAAAACAACCTGCAACCTTTCTGACTAGATATTTTTATCATGGTCCTTAATTTTCTAGAATAAAAGTAGATTATACTTTATACTTGTATTTAGGGATATTATTCTTAAAATTTAGGATTATTTGTAGGTCCTAAAAAAAACCTCACATGGTTAATGGACGGCCCCTATTTCGAAACAAATTATTTTTTAAGAAATTCAATAACTTATGTAGGCCTAGGCGTTTTAGGTATATCATACTTGCCCAGTGCAGACTGAAAGACGTTGTCAAGCTACTACAAGCTTTAGTGAATACTCTATTGTCAGAGTACTTTTTGACATAATATAACATTCTCCATGGGCGTAGCGAGGTACAGGCAAATTCTTATATAAGTAATGTTTCTGTTAACTTGAAAATACAAATATTAAAATGAGCTTTATTGTTCAGTGCTGAATGCGTTTTGGGCTGTCAATACGTTGCCTCGTCATCCTTATCATCAATACCACGTTGTTTCGAAAGCTGTCGAAATCGTTTCGAAATGAACAATTAATGTTAAATTAAATGTGAAAAGTTTGACATTTTATTTCGTGTTTCGAAAATTTGAAAATGAATGAATAAGTACATGTTAATTATCTTCTTTATACATGTTTTAAAGCGGTGGAAGGCTTATAATCCATAACGGAACACATTCCAATGGTTTTAGAATTTTGGACTATTTGTTTGTCTGTCTATTTGTCCGAGGTTGACGTGAAAACTGATGAACGGATTTTAAAAGGACATTTTCCGCCAAAGCTGTAAAAAGGAGGGCTATTTTCTATGCAAACTACGTTTCTCAGAATTAGTGTAAATCTTTGTATATTAAAACAAGTAGTGCTATACAAAAAGCAAGCTTTGTTCGGGTAGGTCTGTCGAAATTCACATTGAAGAGCGTCAAAAATCTGCGACGTCACTTATTAAAAACTATAACTTTAGTTTCAAATAATAATAATCTAAGCCAATGAAATATTCATTAATATAATATTGTTTTGACTCAGAGAAAATAGTAAGTATTTCAGAATTTGATGGATTCTTGACGCAAAATCTGATATTTTAAGCTAAAACTCTTGTTTTAGCCGAAATAAATGAAATACCTGCTTTAAAATATTAAATATGTAAGTGTTAATTGTCACGTAAATATTTAGAAACTAAATAAGGAAATAAAATAATAAGGGAAGTTACAAGGTTTAACTGCAGCCTTGTTATTTGCTACATAAACAAATATAACCACGTAGTAGACGTTCTAATATCTATGGAACAGTTTAATTATTAATTAGTAATGCATTAAGTTTCCAGTATTCCGTAACTATACTCCTGTAGCGTTTTAAGATACATATATTATTGTAAATTATTTGTACAAAATATACTCAAATAGTATCTGGACAGTTGAGTATAACATCGTGCAAACCAACTATTAGAAGATAAGGACAGGTGTCGCTACATTGGTGACCGCGACAAGGAACAAGGCACAAACTTCACGAGCCCGACAAGATAGAAGGAGCAATCTGCACAATCTTTAGTGCAAACTCCAGTAAGGTTAGCAGCAAAAAGCAGCGGCAACGAGGATTACCTGACAACAATATCCTTGACAGCAAGAATACTAGAGTTCTGGACAGAAGAACCCAGAATATGGTTCATCAGAGCAGAAGCAGCACTGATTCCGCGAAAGGTCAGTGACCAACAACAGTTCCAATTTGATAAAGCTAAACTAGGAAAAGAAGCTATACAACAGTAACAGAAATCCTCATCAGCCCACCTAAAAACAAGATATACGAAGCACTAAAAAATAGATTATTGTCAATATACGAGAAGTCTGAAACGAGAAAAATCCAAAAACTTATGAACGACATGGAACTAGGAGAGCAGAAACCGTCGCAGCCGTTGCTACGCATGAGAGACCTAGCTGATAGCAAAATATGTAAAGAAACGCTGATAATTCTGTGACAAGGACGACTACCCACAGCCCGACGACCGGTAATAGCGTCAACAAAGACAAAGAATCTTGACAAAATGGCGGAAATAGCAGATAAACCCATACAAATAGCTCAAATATCAAGAAAAGAGACAAGTAGCAACACACAGTCGTCAGAATTAGCCTTAATTCTAGCGGAAGTCGCCAAGCTAAACTTGAGAATATCCGAAATAGAACATAGAAGAAGACTGATGTTTCGTGAACAATGCAGATCATCAAAATTCTCGATCTAGATATAGAGGAAGATCAGAGATCAAGATCTAAGAACGTCATATGTTTCTATCACAGAAGATATGGCAAGAAATATGATGAAAAGTGCGAGCAGCCATGCAGCTGGAAATCGGAACCAAAGCAAGAGCAAAAGGAAAACTAGGGCAGGTGCAGTCGACGGCGGGCAACTGTACTACGATAAGCAAAGACCGCCTCATGATACACGATAGGGGCAATAGACTGAGAGTTTTTATCGACACCGGAGCCAATATATCGGTAATCCCAGCAGACAAATTGGTGAGTAAAAAAAGTAGGCCAAACAAACACGGAAAACTTTAAGCAGCGACAGTACTGAAATTAATACATACGGTACAAAAACTTTAATACTAAATTTAAACATACGACATTTTTTTTTCTTAGTAGGATAGTAAATCAAACTTAGAAACCAGTAAAAAGTAGCTAAAAAAGTGCTGGGATACACCGCCACTGTTACTGCCGCCGGAAGCATTTTGTACTAACACAACATCTGCTTCTGTAATAGTATAGTTACCCGTGTTGTGATGATTTTAAAGACTAAAGTTGAATGATATTATCATAAAAAACTGTCGATTAAATAGTTAGAAAAACGTGTTAATTTACCAGTAATAAAGCAATAAGCACGTAGTAAGAATTATCTAAAAGAATGTGTTAGAAAGCAGATCATGTGTAGTACAATAAACATTCCAAACATAGATAGAACATATCAAAGTTTATCTAAATTGAAAGATTCACATACACATAGATAGGCATTATTAGCATAAATAGATAAAGGTAATTTATATTTTTTTATGTATAAAATGATATTATAAAATTAAATTAATATTAGATATTTTGAGATACAACCTTAAACCGTACGTAGTAACTAAAAATAACATTAAAACAGCAAACGCAGCATGAAGACATCGACATTGAACTCACGATTTCACAGTAGGTCAAGCAAGCAAAAAGCTGACCTAAGATATGCATTCGTAAACTTTAGCAATTTATAAAATTAAGTTATGTATAAATTATTTTTGTGTTACATAAATATGTTGTTTACGTATGTTTATTATTGGAATAATTATTTTTAGAATATGTAAATATATATAAAAAAAATATTTTATAACTTTAAAAAAAAAATGGGAGTAGAGTATTCGGAAGTGTTAATTGTCACGTAAGTATTTAGAAACTAAATAAGGAAATAAAATAATTAGCAAAGTTACAAGGTTTAACTGCAGCCTTGTAATTTGCTACAAAAACAAATATAACCACGTAGTACCCGTTCTAATATCTAGGTATAAAAGCAACAGTCTAATAAGGCTAATACATAAAGAATAGAATCGAAAATTCTCTGTATCTTTCTAACTGTTGATATTAGCAAATTCAGTTTCAACGGGAGCTTGCCAAAGCTTATGCCACTTAGGTGGGTTCTGCCTTCAGGTTTTGCCTTCAGATTGTAATTTATATATTTATAATATATATAGGCTTCTAGGGTTAAGTTTGAAAAAAAACTCATCGCAAAGAGTATCAAAATAGGGAATGCTAAATATTTTTTTATCAGAACAGTATTTTTTACATAGGTATCTCTTACAAAAACTGTGCTCCAAAGCATACAGAATCACCAATGGTCATTTAAAAATTACAAGGTGTTATGTGCTTCAAATACGTATAAGTGACGAACACAATCGTCACTGATGCCAATGACTCGGAACCGTATATTGTCTTAAGCATTGAAAGAGGCCTTAATTCAGCAGCGGATAATAGTAGATTATTACATTATGATAGTAAGCTGAGAAAACGCTAGACACGCAGTTGCCTTGTGCATTGAATAGTCAAATACCTTTTGTATCAAGGAAGTTGAAGGATAAAAAATAAAACAAGCACTGGACTCTTTTACTAAGGCAGTCTTGAAGGCGTTAATCAGATTTATTACAGTTAGGGTCGACCACAAACGGCTGGCAGAAGGTTCACTGCTGACTGATGTTCTTCATTTGTCTCATCTGTTTTGCTGCACGTATTTAGTCAGGCTAGTTCATTATCATAATTCACTTGATTTTCCAAAATGGCATTACTTACAACTTTTTGATCTCGATAACTTGACGAAATATAAGGGGAACTGAATACCTATTACGTAAACGATAATTTTGAACAATGCCAATTTTAGGGCTTGTAAATTTTCTAAGGCATGGAAATTATTATTTTCCATAGAAATTTTGATAACTATTAATGGTTATGGTTTCCTAATTTATCTATTATCACAAGATTGTACTCCACCGCAACTTCGCTCCGTGATTTGCGGATTTTTTAAAACGTTTAATAATAAAAAGGGACCTATATTTATCCGGAATAATTTAAAGGTTTGTTAAAAAAAATTTTAAAAATATCTCAGTAGTGTAAAATAGTTCACTTAATCAAAATTTTAAAATTATAAAAAAAGAAAAATTTCCCAAAACTTTTTTTAAACAAATATTAAATACGTGTTAGACTGTGTGAAATATTGCTTGCTGGTTTCCTGAACTTTTCGCATCTTTACAAATTGTGGACGGGAGGTCAGGTAACGTTTTAATTACTAAATATTTTATGAATATTTCAAATGTCTACCTGCTGCCCCACCGTTTTTTACCCTTTGGATACGAAACCCTAAACATGACTATTTGCATATAAACTGTCAACCCTATGTTTACCCCTTTAGGGGAGGATAGTCATTCCTCATTTGAAACCGAATGTCTATATTTAAATTTCATGGTTTTATTTACAACCTGGATTCCTATACTGTTTTATTTTTTTTCCCGTACGTATTTTTCTTAAATTTACCTACTAGAATAGATAATTGAAACTAATAAAATAAAATATTAACTTGTTATCTATTGTTGCTAAGTATATTGTACTAATAAAATATATTTAGATTAGTAATACGGAACCGATTTGAGTAGTTGGTAGTTGCCGCGTTAGTATTTGTGACTTTTGAATACCTTTTCAAGCTTATATTTGGGTTTTAACTGCAGTGCGGTGGGGACTTAGGAAATAGCATCATTAGCTATCTCATAAATTTCTTTGTGGTCAGACATTGATGTGGTTCTTGCAAAAGTAATGTGAACTTATATTTGTATACTAAAATTTTTGTGTTCTTACTATGCGTTCTATTATGTACAGTATGATCATATTACATGCTTGTACTTACTTGTGTTCTATAGCTAGGTATACCAAATAAATGTAAAAACTTATCTATTAAGGCTTAAAGAGCAAATTGATATTTATAATTGGAATCTCATCTTCAGTACACTGTTCGATAATGAGAACTTTCAAATTAGTGTAGCTTTAGGCGTTTTGGTATATTTTTTTAGATTTGTTCAAATCTATATAAGTATAGTTTATCTTATTATGTAACACGTTCCTTTTATTATACTACGCTAGTAAAATGTCTGTATGCCAAACATCGATTATAATGACATCACTACGCAATATTTTTAGGTTTGTAAAGCACGCGTTGTTAAGCCGCATTTTTCAGCGTTCGTAATTTTTACCTGACTATGGAGGGTTACGATTTTAGCAGTCTATGTATGTTTGCCAGCATGTTCATAAGTTTGATAGAGTTTCAACATGTTCCCATCTAGCTCTTAAACTACTGATCATATTTTGACAAATGAGGTGTCGTTGGCTTCGTCTTAGTGGCCCGCGAGTCATAGGCTACGTGACGTCCTATTCAATCCAACATTTCGAAAATAATCTACGTAATACTCTGAGCGATAAAAATAATCACAAATATATCGAATTTGGTATCAAATGAAAATTATTGATTGATATAAGGATTTGGAAAATAAACAGTTTTTATGTAAGAATTTTATAAATTAGCAGTCTAGGTATATGTTTGTTAGGATACTTGTGTTTTTGTATAACTCTTAAGCTAAGAGGTGTCATTATCTTTGTATGAATGGTCCACGTGTCATAGGTTATGTGATGTCATAAATTCCAATAAGGTGAAAAATCAAAAATAAGTAGATAAAATGCGTCTTGCTTGAAATTAAATATATTATTTACCCGATGTCGACTCGTTATTTGTATTTCTTTAAAATATGTACAAATTGCAAAAGTTTAAAATAATTGAACTAATAAAAAGGTCTTGATGAGCTCATTGTAAATAAATATTTTACATGCTATGTTATCCTTGATATGACTTGTTTAGTCGGGTTTTAGTTTGTAAACATCCCATGGATAGATTTGAGTTATTTATCGATTTTTTTTTTAGAGTCTCGATTTCCATGAGATTTATTCTTCCTATTAGTTGTATTTCTAGATTGCTCCTCAATAATGTCGTCTGCAAAAGGTATGAAAAAATATATGGGTACCTTTAATAAAATTTCTAAATAAATATTTAAATGATGTGGTGAAAAGTACCTACTACTTTCATTGTGTTTTATTAAAGTTCTCGATATTCATTCCACGACACACCACAGACATGTTTTTATTGCTATTTTTTATCCGTTGCGGTTATCAGTAAAAGAAAATATACTGCTGTTATCATTTTCTTTTCATTTCATGAAATGTGTCCGCATGTTCGCTTTTCATCGGCAAGCAATCGAGATGAACGTTGGAGCCTTTGGCAAATATGGCTGTGATTGCAATTGGCTACTATGAGTTGAAATGGAAACAGAAAAGTAATAAACGATTCTTTCTGTATTCTCTCTGTGTATTGCGTTTGTAATGTTTAAAAATAAACATGGATTGGTTACACAGATCATAATAAATCTTTCAGTTTGAAGCTATATTCGTGAAATGATTTATTTTAAGTTATAAAAACACCGACTAAGTGCAAGACAGACGTGAAAGAAAAAGTGTGTTTTGTAGTTATTTCAAAAGCGTTGTCAAACAAAGAATCTTAAATGTACCTGTCTAAGACAATTTTTGAGCCGAATGAACATGTATACTTAAAAAAGCTGCCAACAGTTTTTTTTTTTTTTTGATATTATCAGTGGGCAGGCTGCGTACAATCAACCTTGTTGACATTTAGGTGCCTTACTAGGGGAGTTTTTCAATCATCACCATAACTGACCTACCTTACTATATTATGCTTTTATACAAAGATCAAAGTTAATAAAGCTTCGATAACTAATGATTAATTTATAAAATGCAGTTTCCCTTTATCTTATTAAAAATAAACTATTGTGTTACTTTTAAAAATGAAAATATCAACACCCGGAACTACTTATTAGTTAAAGAAAGTTGGTAACACTATTGTTTGTTTAGTCAGGAAACTCGTTAGTGGGGCCTGCCACATTAGCAAAGCTCACGCTTTGGTTATACGAAGCCTTAACATGGGTCTAACATTTGACTGACGCAACAATTTTACTCAGTAAAACCTTCTGTTACGCGTTCGTCGGAAATAACTATCTTCTTTGCCATTCTTAAATTATTTTCATTGTAAAAGTTACACTAACGAAACAGGTATCTATACAAATTATTATTTAAAAGAAAAACAAGAGTTCAGAATAGCAGGAGTAAAAATTGAGCTGTAATGTTTACACTAGGGGACATGCTATAAATAAACATCATATCACATGCAGGTAAAATACTACTTAGTAAAACATGTGCCATGTGCGCTGTTTACGCTAGTACCTAGTAGAACTTAAATTATTAGTTTTCCGACCTTAAATTTCTATTTATCATCGATGTAAAAAAAAAGTTTACAACAAAGACTTCATACTTTGACTGGAAAAGATTAATCTGATGCCAGTACTTGAACCTGCGAACTTAAAATTCCATCTTAGGGCTCTGAGTTGTAGACGTACAATTCTGGCTGGCCAAAATCCTTACTGCATCCTTGCTCCAAAAACATGTTCGTTACAAACGTCATAAATACATAACTACTAGAAACTTATGAAGTCCTGGGACATCATTATTTCTATGAAGATTTGTGTATGTGTAATATTGATGTACTACGACTTCATAAGTTCCTAGTAGATCTGCATTGTCATGCAAGAGAATAAAAATCTTTTAACTTTTAACTTTATAAATCAGGTTTTAGTTTCAAGTATGTATTTTGGCCAACACTTAAAGCAGTTTTCACGAACGCTGGAATCGTCCAGCATCCAGACAAGCTTTAGCACTCAACTGTTACACGCCGTACTATTTCCCTTCAACAAACAAGTTGTCAGCATTATTTCAGGAAAAGTAGAAAATAGGACAGTTTTCCCTTAATATTTTACACCTTTTTTTATTGAAATTTTATTTCAATCTTCGGCGTAAGCATAGTAATTTTTTTAGCAGTTAAATAGAAAGCTGTAGTGTAGTGTTTTCGGTAAACGTAAACGATTAGTTATATTGTTCTTAAAATGAATGAATGTTTATTTCTTTACAATTTACAATTTTTAAGTGTCAATATAAAATGTGCCTTAGACGATAAACGCCCCACTGCAATAGCCCATAGCAGACCATCCTGGTCAAATGCATGCTAGGTGCACAGACCGTATTGAGCAGTAGCTACTATACTTGCAGAGTTTTCAAGCTGCCCATAAGGCCTCTGACTTCGCTTAACGACCGCTGTCATGTGACAAACAGCCAGGATTTAAATATTTTTTTATTAAAAAAGAAATATAAGTAAATTAAACAATAAAAATATTCCATTTATTTTGTCTTTTATAAGTGGAATGTGATTTTTTTAGGATTTACATATATATTATTTACACTAGTGTCGCAACAGTTAACAGCATTTTAATATAGTGACGGTAGTTTTGATGTTTGACCACCGAGTCAGAAAAGATGTTGCACTATATTTCAAATTACTAAATAATACTTTGTTCCGTTCCAGCGTCTAATCAGCCAGCGTTCTACTGCAAAGACTTGAAGAACGAGTCAATTATGAAAAAAAAGGTCAATGGCGGGGTTCCGTAGAGTACTCAAAAGTGCGGGCGGAAACAGCGTAAGCTTTCAAAAAGATGGTAAATTTATACTCAAAGTTTCCTCTACCACTAGAAGGTATGCGGCATTTCCAGTCCGCTTTGGTGAGTGATTCGAGTGGTATCCCACGTCCCTCTTACGTAATGTATGTATATTACTTCTGCCCAAGACACCAGTAAGACGGCGTAGATAGTAGCGGTAGTGTAGGACTTTGGAGTCTAGGATGTGTAGTGGGAGGGATAGAGCCGACCGGTATCAGCACCCTAAAGCCAGATGGGTGATAAATATATGAATTCATATGCTTTGCCGTTTCTGGTCTGCGTCCTGACTAAGTATGTACTAAACAATACTCATACAGCAACCAAGTATGTACTAAACAAAACTCATACAGCAATTAAAGCTTTCAGGTGAATTAAATTAAAATTTGCTTTCTTTTTCTTGATTACTAATTATCATAGGTGTGTGTCTTAAATTAATAAAATGTGAACCTTAATAACTAAACGGACACGAATTGGATACCAATATGACGTCAGCGGTTTAATTTTTTGACACCATATTATGAGGAAGGTAACACAACCATATAAATTCGTGTTATCGCTGCGATGATGTTCAGGAGAGTGAAGTAATTTCCTTTACGTCGATCTCGCATCACAGCCGCATCAGCCGCTGTCCAGTATCTGTAGCACTCTTGTTATTCACAAATTAATGACTTAGTACTAATTGTAGTCACAAAACTTAGGAGTAAATTTTATATCAAAGTTATAATGCATTTTTAATAAAATCCTGACTCTAACTGGTATATAACTTGGCCAATCCTGACTTACTTCTTATAGGTTGTCAAAAACCGAAAAAGGGTAAACTATTTTGTCCCTGGAATTTTTATTTTACCTACCACTTATTTTTCAAAAGTTGGTAATTTACGACTTATGAGTCACATATAACGCCCACAAACTTTTTTGCACAATCTAACCACATCGCGAAGACTGGTTTCAATTGACAAGTATGTGGAATCAAGTGGTTAGATTGAAAAAACGTTTACAGCTTGAAATTAGTGCACCTAGTGACATCGTCAGCGTAGAATGTCGAGTTCGTGACGAGATTACAGAGTGTGGACAATAGTAGTGAAACGCCCTCATGAGACTATGCATCGGGACGCAGTTATGGTAAAACAACGAGGGTAGTGATCAAAAAATATTGACCTTCACCACACCGCTTTTATTTTCTCAGTTCATCTGTGAACAACAACTCTGCCGAAATATCGGGAACTCAGTAAATCTAATCGTGGTAAGCCCGAAACGTATAAACATATTGAAAACAACTGCGAAAAGTTCAAAAGTTATTTATAATATATTTTACTGAAGATTGTAATTAAAACTGAAATGAAAAAAGAGCAAATGTTGGAGAGCTACTTTTGCCGTTGCTTCTCGCCAGAACGCTATTTTGAAAACGGTAGTAATTACAGTTCAAACTACCGATCTTGGGATTTCAAGATCATCTGCACAGATCACTGTCTCATAGTCATCCATTTGTTTCTCCAATGCGTTTGCTCGCGTTCACTGATTGGTTATTATTTCAACCAGGAACTGAGATTGGGTAATAGGCGAATTTTTAGGTACACTTGAGTTATAAATTGTATAAATAATAAATAATCAATAAAGATATAATCTGCATTTGAAACATTTGTGTGACTCAGTGCACATGACCCTAAAAATCCTATTATGAGATATAAAGCATTCATTGATTTAATATTGGCATTGAAGTAATAGCAAAAAAATTCATTTATATTTTATGTTATATATTTTCTACAAAACCGAAGCTGAAACTCAACTTGTTATGTAAATATTGCAGCTAAACATTTGTGTTCTTATTTTCAATATTGTTGACTTAATCTTAGAGCTGGGTTCAGGAAAATTCAGGAATGCGCTGTATAAAATATTCAATACCGCACGTGTTCACACTCCGATGGATATTGCTTCTTTTGTGTAAAATTTAAACAGCAGTATTTTATTTTAAAAATACAAAATATTTAAGAATGTAGGTAGTTTACCTTTTCACATTAAAATGTGTAAAAGTTGCAGTTTAATAGTGGCAAAGTTAATGACTTGCCTTTATTACGCCCGCTAATTTTCAACCTTACATCTAGTGCTTGGCTTGCTTATAGTAATTAAATTTACATTTAATTTTGAATACACATTCATTCTGTATTTATTTTAATTATAATACTGATGACGCTTGTATTTACTAGTGTAAATTTTTGTATTATTCATATTTTATACTTACGCATAACATATTTTTAACTTCTTTTTGAGTTTAGTAGAATTATGAAGTGCTTTCTTCACGTTTTAAGACCTAACCCTGTGCTAAAAATCAGGTCACTTTGTTTTTCCGTTAAATATCATATTTTTTTTAAGTATTACAAACTATTCGTTTCCTAAATATTTGATATTCTGAAGGTACCGTGCCACGAAACGTGAACAATTTACAATGCCGTAAGCCATTTGTAAGTTATGTAAACGATGCGGTAGAAGGGTTGATAAGCTTAAGTTAACAAACGCGTATCACACACCAACCGCCTGATCATGGAAATACCCCATTTGGCAATTTAGTTTGAAGACTGTGAATTATTCACAGTATTAGTTTGGTTAACAATTTCAACAATTCATTAACCACAAAATGTGTGTCAAGTTGTTTACTTGGAAAATCAAAAGTGCACGCCTCATAGCGGTCATTCACATTTAAAAAAAATATATAGATATACAGTATACAGTGGTATATTAGTTTTTTATAAATTATAATTAAACGAAAGTACTTAGAACGCTAATATTAACTAGGAATCAGCACAGTGTAATACTTTATATATTAAAAACAAAAGTATTCCGGTAAGATGAATTTTTCGACCAATTTCTCTGCCACATACATGGTCACATAAACACAGACTCACGGACGTCCAAGAATGATTAGTTTTAATGTTATTATTTATTATATTAAACAAATTAATTGTTTATAAAATGTACCATATGTGCTAGACAGATTATTTAACTTCATATTAGTGCACTCATAATATCCTGTAAGTGTTATATTAAAAAAAAACGTCATTTAAGTTTCGAAAGACTGAGTTTTTTGACATGTCGAGAGTAGAGCACTACCTCACCGCTCCGCTTATGAGGCGTGCAAAACATACTATTTTATCAGATTAAGGCTTGGAATACTTAAACTTAAAGCGCCATTTTCATCAAGTCCAAACATACGGGTACGTTGTAGACGATTGGTACTCATATTTTTCTTAACTACAGAATTTTACCAGCCAGTGTTTCACTGCACTCAAAGAACGAGTCCCATAGGAAAAAAACGGTCGATGGGAGGGTTCTGTACAGTAAGCAAACCCGGCGTACTGGAATAAAGCTAGTGTTCAAATACTTAAAATTACGGAGAGTCCTCATCCCCCGGAGGAAGACGTGCTGCGTTTGGAGTCCACATTATTGGATTACTCACTACCTATATAACAGAATTGCCATGTGTACCTACTGTTGAGACACCGACAAGATGACGTAGATAGGACAGGTAGTGTAGGACTTTGCAATCTAGGATTTGGAGTGGGCAGGAAAGAGCCGACGGGTACCAGTACCTTTTAGTCAGCATACCGTTACTTTATGGTTATTTTTTATATTTATTTGATAAATCAGTGTTTAGATTTTATTTTGTGCCATTAGAACGTTTTTATTGCACAATCTTAAGTCTAAGTTTGAACTTACTTTGTAAGTATTGATTGCCGAGATTTCTTCAAACAACATTATAGGCACTTGAGTAAGTATATAAGTTTGTAAGCTAAGAATTTTTTTTTATACTTAGTGTGGAAATTACAGCTTTGGGAAACCCCCGATTTTGTGAATTCAGTGTGAAAAACGTGCTGAACACGTGATCAAGTCAGTTCTTAGTCATTTGATAAAAATATCTTTATTTTATTCTCGCAGTATCACCGTTTTTTCGTTGTTGACCTGACATTTTTACCTAACAAGATGGTTTTGCTCTTTTAGCTTTAGTATAACGTATAATTAAATTTTGTTTATCATTTTTTCGTTAAAAGATCGGTGGTGGCCTAAGGGTTTAGGCGAAGGTTCGAGGCTAGCGTGTACCGATGAGTCTTTTTCTTAAATTCTTAAGTACATCGATTATTTATTCACACCACCGGGTTTTCGGTAAAGGAAAACATAGTATGTGAAGTCCACAATCCGCACTGGGCCCGTGTGTGGACTATGACTCAAATAACCCTCGGTGAGGGTATGCCAAGCCCCAACAGTGAGGACGTATGAGACTGATAACGGAATTAATTCTTGAATAATTGGTGTTGGAATTCATCTTAAATTAAATTTTGTATTCAGTACTTGTGTATTGTAGGTGTGTTTGTAATGAAATATGGCTCCTGTAATACATAAATTATTATCATCGCATTTGAAGTAATCAGTAAAATATAAAAAAAAATTAATTTTTACGAGATTTTTGGGTTTTTCGTTTGCTATCCCATGTAGGAAATGGTTTCAGTTGCATTTTTTATGCATGTATATCAAAGATTTATGATATGGCTTTCCTCAAATTAAGTACATAAACCGTAGTGGGCATGGGTTAAGTAAGAACGACAAACAAATCTTCGCAAACTGTAAATTTATTACATTCCAAAGTTTCTTAACACAGATAGCAGCTCTGTTTACAAGCACTTGAGTGTGTGATTCATCAAAATTAAAGTATCTTTTTGTGTGACACTCATGATGGTTGTGAGGAAATGAAGTTGACATTTCTCTAAGGGTTCACGATATCTCATACGTGGCATCGATACTTCATCTTTACCTTCCTTAGAAGCTAATTTTAAAAAATATAGAAAGGTTAGTGTGTGCCGATTTGATTAAATTTATTTAAGAAAACCTATGTAGATAAAAAAATTAAGCTACTTTACTTGAATTATATCTATGTTGCTTTGTCTAAATAGCTTCAGGGTGGTGCAGAAAATACATTTATATTATTTTAAAAGTTTACGTACAAATTCTAAATGTAAATTTCAAAGAAAGTTGGCATGTTTAGTTAATTTCCCTCCCTGGACTGAACATCCCTGAAGATGGAATTTTGGACTGCTTTCAAATACCCAGTAGTTTCAAAACTTAGTACCACAGTCTTTACTTACTGCTACACTTAAAACTTATTGAAGGCCATTTGGTATATAATCTGTGCACGCTTTACTGGATTACCTTGATTTCAGGATAAAAAAAAAAACTGATATCATGTTAATAATATGAAAGGAATTCGGTTGGGCTTTAATAGAGTTTTAGTTATTGAGTATTTGATAAAAAGTGAGTATAGGTGAATTTTAGTTCGTTCAATGAAATAATCCAGCTTATTTAAAGGACATAAATCTTTATGTTATAGCTATAAAAAAGTTGGCTTTACGTTTGGTTTTTATATCGGTAAACAAAGTCTTATAGTACCCATAGGAATGTGACTAATAATATTTCTTGCTCTGAAGTCTGGATAGTGATACCCTGCTTGGAGATTAAAATCTTAGCCCGCAGCATATTCAGCGTCCGTGGGCTGAAAATGAAGTTATTTTTCCGGTTTTTTGTTTTCTCGTGAAGTCTGCTGCGACTGCATTACAGACTTTTATTATTATTCTATTACTTGAACTTGGCTTGACACGCTACCGCTTAACCACCACCGCCTACCTACTTAAAATGTTTGTTAAAACACCCAAGTATTTCATATGGGGCCATCCATTAATTACGTGAGGCTCGAAAGGGGGAGAGGGGGTTCGGCAAAAATCACGAAATATCACAAGGGGGGAGGGGGGTGTAGTAAGGTATCACGTGTATTTATTTACCAAAAATTCTTTTTTTGTTTATACATTATAAAAATGTTATTAAATTAATTTCTTGGGTTTTCAATAGTTTTAGCTAGTCGTTGGCGCACAGGAATATTATAATCCATTCTATTAAAACATCACATGATTTAATCCGATATTGCGGTCGTCCAGTGGCCTATGTATTCCAAAGCCTCAAGAGCATAGTTAGTTAGTTGGACTTATGTTTTCCGCACTTAGCCTCATGATAGGGCTTTTGTACGAAGGTAACAGGTTCATTTCATTGGTTACTCAAGAGCATGATGGCAAGAAGTTTGCTACATTTCTTCTGCGTCGGTCTCTTGGAATTACCCCAACGTATGAGGGCTTTAACAAATTGCTTTATGACTTGTATTGCCTTAGCCTGCAGAAGGATCGTCAGCAACTTGTGGAAAGGACGTGCGGCGTGGATTGTACTTCTTTACAAGGAAGAAAGTCAAGGAACATGTAAATTCATGTCAAAAGCAAACGATAGGTACCCAATTAGCCCTCTTCGCGGACGAATTAGCTATTTACACCGCCGGTAGGCAAGTGAGTCGAATCATCAAGGGACTTCAATCCGCAATCACCGCGCTACATGGGCGTAGCCAGGAACACCCAGGTGCGGCAGCCGCCCTATCCTAGACTAGCCAAAAAGCGTATAACTTCGAGAATTTTGCCTGTACAGTACATTTTTGCCATATGAAAATAATATTTTCTACCAGATTTGCCTCACCCAAGCCTGGTCTGCCCCATTCTAGCTAAATAGCTGGCTACACCCATGCCGCGCTAGGCGAATAGTTTCGGAAATGGAGAATCGAAGTGAATCCCGACAAAAGCTATGCCGTTCTCTTTACCATTGGCCTCCCTCTGAGACCATCTTCCCTCTCACTCTTCGGCCGTGCCATTCCTTGGCCTTGGTCGTCTATATCCCATGATAGGCAAGTACAATAAGATGTCGCTTAGGAATAAGCTGACTCTTTACGTCGCTTGCATTCGCCCAATACTAGCATATGCTATCGTCGTCTATGCGTTACCTAAACGCAACCTCCATTAACTCCAGACCCTCCAAAACCGCTTCCTCAGAACGGCCTCCGAAGCCTCCTGGTACGTCCGGAATGCGGACCTACATAGGGACTTTGAGCTGCCCTCGATTCCCCAATATTTTAAAAACCTGACAGTCCGCTTTTCCGAGCGTACTCAAAATCACCCGAACCGATTAATTGTGCAATCCATAACCTATCATCCCCCCGACACGGTCGAAAAACAATTGTTAGGCGGCCTCAGCACGTACTAACGGCCCTGGACGACGATCTGCTATCCGGATAGCGAGACTAGTCTCAACGACCTCTCCAAATAGGGCCTCCCCTTGAACACGAAGCCGACGTCCCCAAGTTAGTCGGCGACCGCACGGATACACGAGGTATCAAAGAGTGCCGGGGCGCTTCTCGCCCCCCACTTACTCGCAATCGCAACCGCGTAACGGGGAACTTCCCTCCTGGCGCAGATTCGCCTTCAGGTTTGAGGCTCACGTTGGTCGAAGGGACGACCCCAAGAACGACAACCCAAGCCAAGGCGCGAGGCCCGCGGGGAGCCCTTGAGCGTTGGGCGCTATATGGGCTAAAACTCGTTCAGAGAGGAAAAAAAAAGTCTAGAGATGCACAATGTTCGTACTTCACACATCCTCACGCGACGATCGATGTAAAAATGCTAAAAAAACCTCACGTGGTTAATGGACGGCCCCTATTTCGAAACAAATTATTTTTTCAGAAATTCAATAACTTATGTAGGCTTAGGCGTTTAAGGTATATCATACTTGCCCAGTGCAGACTGAAAGACGTTGTCAAGCTACTACAAGCTTTAGTGAATACTCTATTGTCAGAGTACTTTTTGACATAATATAACATTCTCCATGAGCATAGCGAGGTACAGGCAGGGGGGGCAGCTGCCCCCCCCCTTAGGTGCCCATAACCTGAAGGAATTTGCTCAAAATGAACATGTTCACTATATTAAAATGACATTTTCTATCAGGTCTGCCCCCCCTAGCCAAGCCTGCCCCCCGAAATTCAAAAGCTGGCTACGCCCATGACATTCTCGTATAATATAACAATATTGTTTTCATTGAATTCTTATATAAGTAATGTTTCTGTTAACTTGAAAATACAAATATTAAAATGAGCTTTATTGTTCAGTGCTGAATGCGTTTTGGGCTGTCAATACGTTGCCTCGTCATCCTTATCATCAATACCACGTTGTTTCGAAAGCTGTCGACATCGTTTCGAAATGAACAATGTAATGTGAAATTAAATGTGAAAAGTTTGACATTAAATTTCGTGTTTCAAAAACTTTGACAATTAATGAATTACCATGTCAATTATCTTCTTTAGACATGTTTTAAAGCGGTGGTAGGCTTATAATCCATAACGGAACACATTCCAATGGTTTTTAGAATTTTGGACTATTTGTTTGTCTATTTGTCCGAGGTTGACGTGAAAACGGATGAACGGATTTTAAAAGGACATTTTCCGCCAAAGCTGTAAAAAGGAGGGCTATTTTCTATGCAAACTACGTTTCTCAGAATTAGTGTAAATCTTTGTATATTAAAACAAGTAGTGCTATACAAAAAGCAAGCTTTGTTGAATTTCGAAACCATTGTTTTGAATGAGCACTGAACGTCATCCAGCAGCTTAATTACTTCCAGCTGTGATTCGGGTAGGTCTGTCGAAATTCACATTGAAGAGCGTCAAAAATCTGCGACGTCACTTATTAAAAACTAAAACTTTAGTTTCAAATAATAATATCTTAAATCAAAGCCAATGAAATATTCATTTAGATAATATTGTTTTGACTCAGAGAAAATAGTAAGTATTTCAGAATTTGTTGGATTCTTGACGCAAAATCTGATATTTTAAGCTAAAACTCTTGTTTTAGCCGAAATAAACGAAATACCTGCTTTAAAATATTAAATATGTAAGTGTTAATTATCACGGAAATATTTAGAAACTAAATAAGGAAATAAAATAATAAGGGAATTTACAAGGTTTAACTGCAGCCTTGTTATTTGCTACATAAACAAATATAACCACGAAGTACACGTTCTAATATCTATGTTGGAACAGTTTAATTATTAATTAGTAATGCATTAAGTTTCCAGTATTCCGTAACTATACTGCTGTAGCGTTTTTAGATACATATATTATTGTAAAAATTTTTTATACAAAATATACTCAAATAGTATCTGGACAGTTGAGTATAACATCGTGCAAACCAACTATTAGAAGATAAGGACAGGTGTCGCTACATTGGTGACCGCGACAAGGAACAAGGCACAAACTTCACGAGCCCGACAAGATAGAAGGAGCAATCTGCACAATCTTTAGTGCAAACTCCAGTAAGGTTAGCAGCAAAAAGCAGCGGCAACGAGGATTACCTGGCAACAACATCCTTGACAGCAAGAATACTAGAGTTCTGGACAGAGGAACCCAGAATATGGTTCATCAGAGCAGAAGCAGCACTGATTCCGCGAAAGGTCAGTGACGAACAACAGTTCCAGTTTGTTAAAGCTAAACTAGGAAAAGAAGCTATACAACAGTAACAGAAATCCTCATCAGCCCGCCTGAAAACAAGATATACGAAGCACTAATAAATAGATTATTGTCAATATACGAGGAGTCTGAAACGAGAAAAATCCAAAAACTTATGAAAGACATGGAACTAGGAGACCAGAAACCGTCGCAGCCGTTGCTACGCATGAGAGACCTAGCTGATAGCAAAATATATAAAGAATTACTTTACTTATAATTCTGTGATAAGGACGACTACCCACAGCCCGCCGACCGGTAATAGCGTCAACAAAGACAAAGAATCTTGACAAAATGGCGGAAATAGCAGATAAAGTATGGGAATGTGCGAAACCCATACAAATAGCTCAAATATCAAGAAAAGAGACAAGTAGCAACCCTTAATTCTAGCGGAAGTCGCCAAGCTAAACTTGAGAATATCCGAAATAGAACATAGAAGAAGACTGATGTTTCGTGAACAATGCAGATCATCAAAATTCTGGATCTAGATATAGAGGAAGATCAGAGATCAAGATCTAAGAACGTCATATGTTTCTATCACAGAAGATATGGCAAGAAATATGATGAAAAGTGCGAGCAGCCATGCAGCTGGAAATCGGAACCAAAGCAAGAGCAAGAGGAAAACTAGGGCAGGTGCAGTCAACGGCGGGCAACTGTACTACGATAAGCAAAAACCGCCTCATGATACAAGATAGGGGCAATAGACTGAGAGTTTTTATCGACACCGGAGCCAATATATCGGTAATCCCAGCAAATTGGTGAGTAAAAAAAGTAGGCCATACGAACACGGTAAACTTTTAGCAGCGACAGTACTGAAATTAATACATACGGTACAAAAACTTTAATACTAAATTTAAACATACGACTTTTTTTTTCTAAGTAGAATAGTAAATCAAACTTAGAAACCAGTAAAAAGTAGATAAATAAGAGCTGGGATACACCGCCACTGTTACTGCCGCCGGAAGAATTTTGTACTAACACACATCTGCTTCTGTTATAGTGTAGTTACCCGTGTTGTGATGATTTCAAAGAATAAAGTTGAATGATATTATTATAAAAAAACTATTAAATAGTTAGAAAAACGTGTTAATTTACCAGTAATAAAGCAATAAGCACGTAGTAAGAATTATCTAAAAGAATGTGTTAGAAAGCAGATCATGTGTAGTACAATAAACATTCCAAACATAGATAGAACATATCAAAGTTTATCTAAATTAAAAGATTCACATACACATAGTTAGTCATTATTAGCATAAATAGATAAAGGTAATTTATATTTTTTTATGTATAAAATGATATTGTAAAATTTAATTAATATTAGATATTTTGAGATACAACCTTAAACCGTATGTAGTAACTAAAAATAACATTAAAACAGCAAACGCAGCATGAAGACATCGACATTGAACTCACGATTTCACAGTAGGTCAAGCAAGCAAAAAGCTGACCTAAGATATGCATTCGTAAACTTTAGCAATTTATAAAATTAAGTTATGTAAGAATTATTTTTGTGTTACATAAATATGTTGTTTACGTATGTTTATTATTGGAATAATTATAGTGATAGTAGGCTGAAAGCACGCACAACGCACTTTCCCTGTGCATTGAATAGTCAAATACCTTTTGTAGCAAGGAAGTTGAAAGATAAAAAATTATACAAGCACTGGACTCTTTAACTAAGGCAGTCTTGAAGGCGTTAATCAGATTTATTACAGTTAGGGTCGACCACAAACGGCTGGCAGAAGGTTCACTGCTGACTGATGTTCTTCATTTGTCTCATCTGTTTTGCTGCACGTATTTAGTCAGGCTAGTTCATTATCATAATTCACTTGATTTTCCAAAATGGCATTACTTACAACTTTTTGATCTCGATAACTTGACGAAATATAAGGGGAACTGAATACCTATTACGTAAACGATAATTTTAAACAATGCCAATTTTAGGGCTTGTAAATTTTCTAAGGCATGGAAATTATTATTTTCCATAGAAATTTTGATAACTATTAATGGTTATGGTTTCCTAATTTATCTATTATCACAAGATTGTACTCCACCGCAACTTCGCTCCGTGATTTGCGGATTTTTTAAAACGTTTAATAATAAAAAGGGACCTATATTTATCCGGAATAATTTAAAGGTTTGTCAAAAGATTTTTTAAAAATATCTCAGTAGTGTAAAATAGTTCACTTAATCAAAATTTTAAAATTATAAAAAAAGAAATATTTCCCAAAACTTTTTTTAAACAAATATTAAATACGTGTTAGACTGTGTGAAATATTGCTTGCTGGTTTCCTGAACTTTTCGCATCTTTACAAATTGTGGACCTCCCTAACGTTTTAATTACTAAATATTTTATGAATATTTCAAATGTCTACCTGCTGCCCCATCGTTTTTTACCCTTTGGATACGAAACCCTAAACATGACTATTTGCATATAAACTGTCAACCCTATGTTTACCCCTAAATAATAAAAATAATAAAATAAAATATTAACTTGTTATCTATTGTTTCTAAGTATATTGTACTAATAAAATATATTTAGATTAGTAATACGGAACCGATTTGAGTAGTTGGTAGTTGCCGCGTTAGTATTTGTGACTTTTGAATACCTTTTCAAGCTTATATTTGGGTTTTAACTGCATTGCGGTGGGGACTTAGGAAATAGCATCATTAGCTATCTCATAAATTTCTTTGTGGTCAGACATTGATGTGGTTCTTGCAAAAGTAATGTGAACTTATTTTGTATACTAAAATTTTTGTGTTCTTACTATGCGTTCTATTATGTACAGTATAATCATATTACATACTTGTACTTACTTGTGTTCTATAGCTAGGTATACCAAATAAATGTAAAAACTTATCTATTAAGGCCTAAAGAGCAAATTGATATTTATAATTGGAATCTCATCTTCAGTACACTGTTCGATAATGAGAACTTTCAAATAAGTGTAGCTTTAGGCGTTTTGGTATATTTTTTTAGATTTGGTCAAATCTATATAAGTATGGTTTATCTTATTATGTAACATGTTCCTTTTATTATACTACGCTAGTAAAATGTCTGTATGCCAAACATCGATTATAATGACATCACTACGCAATATTTTTAGGTTTGTAAAGCACGCGTTGTTAAGCCGCATTTTTCAGCGTTCGTAATTTTTACCTGACTGTGGAGGGTTACGATTTTAGCAGTCTATGTATGTTTGCCAGCATGTTCATAAGTTTGATAGAGTTTCAACATGTTCCCATCTAGCTCTTAAACTACTGATCATATTTTGACAAATGAGGTGTCGTTGGCTTCGTCTTAGTGGCCCGCGAGTCATAGGCTACGTCACGTCCTATTCAATTCAACATGTCGAAAATAATCTACGTAATACTCTGAGCGATAAAAATAATCACAAATATATCGAATTTGGTATCAAATGAAAATTATTGATTGATATAAGGATTTGGAAAATGAACAGTTTTTATGTAAGAAATTTATAAATTAGCAGTCTAGGTATATGTTTGTTAGGATACTTATGTGTTTTTGTATAACTCTTAAGCTAAGGAGTGTCATTATCTTTGTATGAATGGTCAACATGTCATAGGCTATGTGATGTCATAAATTCCAATAAGGTGCAAAAAAATCAAAAATAAGTGGTTAAAATGCGTCTTGCTTGAAATTAAATATATTATTTACCCGATGTCGACTCGTTATTTGTATTTCTTTAAAATATGTACAAATTGCAAAAGTTTAAAATCATCGAACTAATAAAAAGGTCTTGATGAGCTCATTGTAAATAAATATTTTACATGCTATGTTATCCTTGATATGACTTGTTTAGTCGGGTTTTAGTTTTATATATTTTTTTTATAGAGTCTCGATTTCCATGAGTTTTATTCTTCCTATTAGTTTGTGTATTTCTAGATTGCTCCTCAATAATGTCGTCTGCAAAAGGTACGAAAAAATATATGGGTACCTTTAATAAAATTTCTAAATAAATATTTAAATGATGTGGTGAAAAGTACCTTCTACTTTCATTGTGTTTTATTAAAGTTCTCGATATTCATTCCACGACACACCACAGACATGTTTTCATTGCTATTTTTTATCCGTTGCGGTCTTGGCAAAAGAAAATATACTGCTGTTATCATTTTCTTTTCATTTCATGAAATGTGTCCGCATGTTCGCTTTTCATCGGCAAGCAATCGAGATGAACGTTGGAGCCTTTGGCAAATATGGCTGTGATTGCAATTGGCTACTATGAGTTGAAATGGAAACAGAAAAGTAATAAACGATTTTTTCTGTATTCTCTCTGTGTATTGCGTTTGTAATGTTTAAAAATAAACATGGATTGGTTACACAGATCATAATAAATCTTTCAGTTTGAAGCTATATTCGTGAAAAGAATTATTTGTTCTTTTGAAGAGTAAATGACCTACAGGTTGCTTTTATTTTAAGTTATAAAAACACCGACTAAGTGCAAGACAGACGTGAAAGAAAAAGTGTGTTTTGTAGTTATTTCAAAAGCGTTGTCAAACAAAGAATCTTAAGTGTACCTGTCTAAGACAATTTTTGAGCCGAATGAACATGTATACTTAAAAAAGCTGCCAACAGTTTTTTTTTTTTTTTGATATTATCAGTGGGCAGGCTGCGTACAATCAACCTTGTTGACATTTAGGTGCCTTACTAGGGGAGTTTTTCAATCATCACCATAACTGACCTACCTTACTATATTATGCTTTTATACAAAGATCAAAGTTAATAAAGCTTCGATAACTAATTATTAATTTATAAAATGCAGTTTCCCTTTATCTTATTAAAAATAAACTATTGTGTTACTTTTAAAAATGAAAATATCAACACCCGGAACTACACTATTTATAAGTTAAAGAAAATTGGTATCACTATTGTTTGTTTAGTCAGGAAACTCGTTAGTGGGGCCTGCCACATTAGCAAAGCTCACGCTTTGGTTAGACGAAGCCTTAACATGGGTCTAACATTTGACTGACGCAACAATTTAACTCAGTAAAACCTTATGTTATGCGTTCGTCGGAAATAACTCTCTTCTTGGCCATTCTTAAATTATTTTCATTGTAAAAGTTACAATAACGAAACAGATATCTTTACAAATTATTATTTAAAAGAAAAACAAGAGTTCAGAATAACAGGAGTAAAAATTTAGCTATAATGTTTACACTAGGGGAGATGCTATAAATAAACGTCATATCACATGCAGGTAAAATATTACTTAGTAAAACATGTGCCAAGTGCGCTGTTTACGCTTGTACCTAATAGAACTTAAATTATTAGTTTTCCGACCTTAAATTTATATTTATCATCGATGTAAAAAAAAAAAGTTTACAACAAAGACTTAATATTTTGACTGCAAAAGATTAATCTCGTGCCAGTACTTGAACCTGCGAACTTAAAATTCCATCTTAGTGCTCTGAGTTGTCGACGTACAATTCTGGCTGGCCAAAATCCTTACTGCATCCTTGCTCCAAAAACATGTTCGTTACAAACGTCATAAACACATAACTACTAGAAACTTATGAAGTCCTGGGACATCATTATTTCTATGAAGATTTGTGTATGTGTAATATTGATGTACTACGACTGCATAAGTTCCTAGTAGATCTGCATTGTCATACAAGAGAAGAAAAATCTTTTAACACTTTTCCTTTTGACAGTTTTCCTTAACATTTTACATCTCTTTTTATTGAGAATTATTTAAATATTCGACGTTAGCATAGTAAAACTTTTAAGCAGTTAAATACAAAGCTGTAGTGTAGTGTTTTGGATAAACGAAAACGATTAATTATATTTTCCTTAAAATGAATGTTTATTTCTTTACAATTTACAATGTTTAAGTGTCAAAATAAGATGTGTCTCAGACGATAAACGCCCCACTGCAATAGCCCATACCAGACCATGCTGGCCTTATGCGGGTTGGCGGACCGTATCGAGCAGTAGACTGGCAGAGTTTTCAAGCTGCCCATACTGCCTCTGACTTCGCTTAACGACCGCTGCCATGTGACAAACAGCCAGGACTGACGGTAACATATAAATACTTATTCATTTTGCCTAGATATTAAAATATGTTTTTATTAAAAAAGAAATATAAGTGAAATTGTTGTTGTTTACAACTATAAAAATTACCATTTATCAAAGTCTCTTATAAGTCGAATGCGATTGTAGGATTAGACACATACTTATAATGCAACAAACTTTTCTGACCCGGTGTCTGTCACTAGTGTCGCGAAAGTTAACAGCAGTTTAAAATAGTGACTGTAGTTTTGATGTTTGACCATCGGGTCAAAGAAAAGTGGTGCACTATATTTCAAATTACTAAATAATACTCCGTTCCGAACCAGCGTCTTACCAGCAACGAGTCACTTATGAAAAAAACGGTCAATGGCGGGGTTCTGTAGAGTGCTCTGAATGTGCGGGCTGAAACAGCTGAAGCGTTCAAAAAGATGGTAAATGAAGAAACGAAGTGTCCTCTACCACTAGAAGGTATGCGGCATTTCCAGTCCGCTTTGGTGAGTGATTCTAGTGGTATCCCGCGTCCATCTTACGCTCATTACCTCTGCCCAAGACATCAGTAAGACGTCGTAGATAGTAGCGGTAGTGTAGGACTTCGGAGTCTAGGATGTGGAGTGGCAGGGATAGAGCCGACCAGTATCAGCACCCTTAAGCCAGCAGGATGATAGATATATACAAGTGTAAATAAATATATACAAGAAGGGAAGATACTGCTTTGCCGTTTGTGGTCTGCGTCCTGACGTCCTGGAAAATAGTGGTTAGATTTAAAAAATGTTTACAGCCTAAAATGAGTGCACCAGGTGATATCGACAGCGTAGTGTGGCGAGTTACAGAGTGTGGACAATTTGGTAGTAAACCGACCGAACAAAACTATGCAACGCGACGCAGTCGTCGTAAAAGAACGAGGGTAGTGAGAAAATACGGTCAGTACTCACCACACCGCATTTACTTCCTCAGTTCATCCGTGAAGATGGCGCAAGCAACTATGCCGAATTATCGGGAACTCAACAAATCTAATCGCGACAAGCCCGCAACGTATAAACATATTGAAAACAACCGCCAAGGTTTCAAAAGTTATTTATAATAAGTTTTACTGACAATTTAATTTCAAAACAGCGACTGCTGGAGAGCTACTTTTGCCGTTGCTTCTCGCCAGAATGCCGTTTTGAAAACGGTAGTAACTACAGTAAAGTTAATGTTTCAAGTTTAAATGCACAGATCGCTGTCTCATATTCACCTATTTGTTTCTCCAATGCGTTTGCTCGCGTTTACTGATTGGTTTTTATTTCAACCGGGAACTGAGATTGGCTAATTGACAAATTTTTAGGTACACTTGTGTACAAAAAATGTATAAATAATCAATATAGATAAAATATGCATTTGAAACACTTATGTGACTCAGTGTAAATGCACATATATGACCTCGGTAGCCCTAGATAGCCTATTATGAGATATAAAGAATTCATTTTTATATAGTAATAGCAAAAAAATTCATTTATTTGTTATGTTATATATTTTCTACAAAACCGAAGCAGAAACTCAACTTGTTATGTAAATATTGAAACTAAACATTTGTGTTCTTATTTACAATATTGTTGACTTAATCTTAGAGCTGGGTTCAGAAAAAATCAGGAATGCGCTGTATAAAATATTCAATACCGCACGTGTTCACACTCCGATGAATATTACTTCTTTTGTGTAAAACAGCAGTATTTTATTTTAAGAATGCAAAATACTTACGAATGTAGCTAGTTTACCTTTTTACATTAAAAAGTGTAAAAGTTGCAGTTTAGTAGTGGCAAAGTTAATGACTTGCTATCATTACGCCTGCTATTTTCCAACCTAACATTTAGTGCTTGGCTTGTTTATAGTTATTTAATTTACATTAAATTGTGAATACGCATTCATTCTGTATTTTTTTAAACTTTAAGACTGATGACGCTTGTATTTAAACAACGGCCAAGTGCGAGTCGACTCGCGCACAAAGGGTTCCGTACCATTATCTATAATGTAAGGCGTAAGGGCCCCTTAAATATTTGTTTTATTTTAATTTAATTATTTATTTTTAAAGTGAATATATAACTAAATATTCTGAGAGTATTTTAAGCGTCTACTTGTTGCTGTTAACAAAATTGAGCAAAAACGAACATAAAAATCACGTTTGTTGTGTAGGAGCCCCCTTAGATTTTTATTTTATTCTGTTTTTTGGTATTTGTTGTTATAGCGGCAACAGAAATACATCTTCTGTGAAAATTTCAACTGTCTCACTATCATGGTTCATGCAGATAGAGCCTGGTGACAGACGGACGTACGGACGGACGGACGGACAGCGTAGTCTTAGTAATTGGATTCCGCTTATTACCCTTTGGGTATGGAAACCTAAAAATAAGTGTAAATTTTTGTATTATTCATATTTTATACTTCTGCCTATCATATATTTAACTACTGTTTAAGAATAAAATAATTAAGAAGTGTTAAAATTCACGTTTTAAGACCTGGCCAATCGTTTGCGATTTTTGGTGTAGTAATTCCTGTGTGTTTGTGGAAACTACTACACCTATTTGCTTTGCCGAGACTGCAATCGTTTTACCTTTCACAATTTTTATTATTTATGAAATAAAGAGAATTCTTGCAATCCAAACAGTTTTCATTTTACTTAATGGGTTTATTGACATCTACATAATTAATATAACAAAGAAACAATTTCATTTTCTGTCCTTCCAGCTATTCTTGCACTGAAAATCAGGTCACCCCGCTGCTTCCTTGGGACGTCAACGAATTATGACCAGTACAAACTATACCGATGTGACTCCTAGACTAAAATAAAATGTATCATACATTTATTTTCATCAATCAAGCTACCTCTGTGCTAAAAATAAGGTCAGCCCGCTGCTTCCTTGGGACGTCAACGAATTATGACCAGTGTTAACTATACCGATGTGACTCCTAGACTAAAAAAATGTATCATACATTTATTTTCATCAATCAAGCTACCTCTGTGCTAAAAATCAGGTCAGCCCGCTGCTTCCTTGGGACGTCAACGAATTATTGACCATGACCAGTGCAAACATTATCACTGTGACTCCTAGACTAGGAAAAAATGTATTATACATTAATTTTCATCAATCAAGCTACTTAGGTGCTAAAAATCAGGCCATCTCGTATCTCCGTTGAATATTATATTACTTTAGGTATTAGAAGTTATTCGATTCGTCAATATTTGATATTCGGAAGGTACCGTGCCACGACACGTGAACAATTTTCACTGCACTCAAAGAACGAGTAACATAGGAAAAAAGCGGTCGGTGAGCAGGTTCTGTACAGTACGCAAATCCGGCGGACTGGAATAACGCAAGTGTTCAAATACTTAAAATTACGGAGAGTCCTCATCAAACGGAGGAAGACGTGCTGCGTTTGGAGTCCACATTATTGGATTACTCACTACCTATATAACAGAATTGCCATGTGTACCTACTGTTGAGACACCGACAAGATGACGTAGATAGGACAGGTAGTGTAGGACTTTGCAATCTAGGATTTGGAGTGGACAGGAAAGAGCGGACGAGTACCAGTACCTTTTAGTCAGCATATCGTTACTTTATGTTTTTTTATGTTTATTTCATTAATCAGCGTTTGATTATTTTTTCCCGTAAAAATGTTTTTATTACACTTTCCTAAGTCTAGGCTTGTACTTACTTTGTAAGTATTGATTTCAAAGATTTCTATTAACAACATTATAGACACTTGAGTATATAAATTTGTAGTAGGAAGTAGTAGTAGTGTAGAAATTACAGCTTCGCTGAAACCCTTATTTTGTAAATTCAGTGTAAAAAACGTGCTTAATACGTGATTAAGTCAGTTCTTAGTCATCGAGTAAAAATATCTTTATATTAGTCTTGCAGTCAGTGTCGCTGTTTTTTTGTCGTTGACCTGACATTCTATCTTACACGATGTCGTTTTCGCTCTTTTAACTCTAGTGAAAAGTGTAATTAAATTTTGTTTATTATTTTTTTGTAAACCGGTCGGTGGTAGCCTAGAGGTTTAGGATAAGGTTCGAGGCTAGCGTGTACTAATAAGTCATTTTCTTAATTTCATAAGTTAATTGATTTTTTATTACACCGCCGTAATCGGTAAAGGAAAACATAAGTATGTGAAGTCCACAATACACTATGGGTCCGCGTGTGAACTATGACCCAAATAACAATCGGTGAGGCTAGGCCGTGCCCCAACGATGGGGACGTATTAGTCTGATAACGGAATTAATTGTTGAAATATTTGTGTTGGAATTGATCTTAAATCAAATCCGTATTAAGTACTTGTGTATTGTATGTGTATGTATGTAATGAAATATGGCTCAAAGTATGTCATACTAGCAATACATAAACTTATATCATCGCATTTGCTGTATTTAATAAAATATAAAAAACTTAATGTTTACGAGATTTTGGGGTTTTTCGTTTGCTATCCCATGTAGGAAATGGTTTCAGTTGCATTTTTATGCATGTGTATCAAAGATTTATGATATGGCTTTCCTCAAATTAAGGACACAAACCGTAGTAGGTAGGCATGGGTTGAGTAAAAATGACAAGCATTTATTACATAACGAAGATTCTTAGCACAGATTGCAGCTCTGTTTGCAAGCACTTGAGTGTGTGATTCATCAAAATTAAAGTATCTTTTTGTGTCACTCTCATGATCGATGTGAGGAAATGAAGATGACATTGCTCTAAGGGTTCACGGTGTCTGATACGTGGAATCGATACTTCATCTTTACCTTCCTTACAAGCTTAATTAAATTAATATAGGAAGGGTACTGTATGCGATTTGATTAAATTTATTTTAGAATACCTGACAACATTAAATTCAGTTGAAAAAATTAACTACCGTACTTGAATTATATCTATGTTATTTTCTTAATAGCTTAAAGGTAGTGCGGAAAATAAATTTATATCTTATTAAAAGTTTACGTACAAATTCTAAATGTAAATTTTATAGAAAATTGGCATGTATAGTAACTTTCGCTCCCTGGACTGGAAGATAGAATTTTGACCTGCTTTCAAATACCCAGTAATTTCAAAATTTAGTACCACACTCTTTACTAAGTACTACACTTAGTACTTTTTGAAGGCCATAAGGTATATAATCTGGGCACGCTTAAGTGGATTACTAGGCCAGTCAAATTAGATACATTTTTGGGCTAAAAAAACATTAATTGGTAGAGTTTTGAATTTTGGTGTACTTGTTCATTGAGACCTTTCGATGAACATATTAAAAGTCCCAGTCGATAGCTGTTGCGCTCGCGCCGCCATCTTGGAAAAAAGGTACCCTTTTTAAATTTTTTGCTTATATCTCGGTAATTTTTGCTGATACGGAAAAAATATGTATCTAAAAACTATAGATTATTAAATATCCTATAAAAAAGCTAATACATATTACTATTGTATCTGTAGTATTTTAGCTGTAATCCGGCGTTAAAGAGGAAAATTATTAATTTTTGCTGCCGATATACCGTTTGTTTGGTTCAAATATATTTTTTAGATTTATTCCGCGAAACTACCAAGAGAGAAAGAGAGAGAAAAAAAAGGAGGGGAGGGAAGAGGCAAGTGCATTATGTGAGATAATGTGTATGGCTGGGTCGCAATGTGTTTTGGGGCTACTTCGTGGATATAAGTACCACGAAAGTAATCAATGCCGTAAAGCCATGACCATCAGCTGATCATCGTCTCTTAGGTGTGCCTCACTTCTCTCTCTCTCTATTTCTCATCATCTCTGTCGGTTTTTCTATCTCTAGGTAGTGTCATGGAATAAGTTAATGGAAAATATATCTTATATATGAACATTTTAGGAGAAAAAAGAAACAAAACTGAATATGGATAGCAAAAATATAAAAAAATAATTTTAATGTCGGATTACAGCTAAAGTATTAGAGATACATAAATAATCTATCTTAGCTTTTATGTAGTAAATTTAATAAGTTAAAGTTTTTGTTTACACGATTTCATCGTATTAATAATTATTGCCGAGATATAAGCAAAAAACTGAAAAAGGGTTCCTTTTTTCCAAGATGGCGGTGCGAGCGCAACAAGTATCGATGGGGACTTTTAGTATGCACAACGGGAGGTCTTAATGAACATGTACACCAAAATTCAAAACTCTACCCATTTATGTTGTTTTATTTTCTAATTTGACTGGACTATGCCTTGATTGCAGAATAAAAAAAACCTGAGTTCATGTGAAATAATATAAATCCTTCACAATTTAATTAAAAAAATATTTTTACACGGTTAAAGGTAATCGAGTAAGTATTTGATAAAAAGTGATTATAGGTGTATTTGAATGCGTTCAATGTAGTAATCCAGCTTATTTAAAAAGATATAAATCTTGATGATGATATAGCAATACAAATTTTGGCATATCTTTATGTTTGGATTATATATCGGTGAACAAAACTCTTTCGTTCATTCAGTACTCATAGAAATGTGACTAATCATATTTCTTGCTCTGGAGTCTGGATAGTGCTTGGAGATTAAAATCTTAGCCCGCAGCATCTTCAGCATCTGTGGGCTAAAAATAAAGTTATTGTTCCGGTTTCTTTGTTTTCTCGTGCGACTACATTACAGACTTTTATTTGTTTTTTTTTCTGTTAAAGAAGCTTCTAAGTATTTCATATTTAAAAACAAATTATATTTTAAAGGAATTCAATTACTAATGTAGGCTTAGGCCTTTCTATCACACTTGCCCAGTGCGGACTGAAAAACGTTGTCAAGTTATATAGTGGCTATTCGACTGACTTCTCTGTCTGTTTGGCACAATATAACATTCTAGTTAATATTATTTCCATTTAATTTTAATATAAGTAATGGTTCTGTTAACTTGAAAATACAAATATTATAATGAACTTCATTGTTCAGTGCTGAATGCGTTTTGCGCTGTCAAACCACTGCCTCGCCATCTTTATCATCAATACCACGTTGTTTCGAAAGCTGTCGACATCGTTTCGAAATGAACAATTAATGTTAAATTAAATGTGAAAAGTTTGACATTTTATTTCGTGCTTCGAAAATTTGACAATTAATGAATAAGTACATGTTAATTATCTTCTTTATACATGTTATAAAGCGGTGGATGGAATGTGTTCCGTAAAGGAACACATTCCAATGGTTTTTAGAATTTTGGGCTATTGGTTTGTCTGTCTTTTTGTCCGGGTTTGACGTCAAACAGCTGAACGGATTTTAAAAGGACATTTCTTTATAAAGCAATTTAGGATGTTAAGGGTGTAAAAAGGAGGGCTTTTTTCTATGGAAACTACATTTCTCGGAATGAGCGTAAATCTTTGAAAATAAATAAAATACCTGCTTTAAAATATGAAGCATTTTAGTTGAAATTAATCATAGTATCGCTTTGAACGAATTTTCTTTTCGTTTTAGTAAACACTTGCATTTTCAAAACAGAATGAATCTTATCACCCTTCATAGGATTTCGTGTTGTATTTTAATTTTAAACAATTGTTTATTGGTAGGCTTAGTACGTCAAATTAGGATCAGTTCATGCAAGAAACCTCGTGGCCCAGTCGCATTCGTCTATCTGAAACGACTAGCGAAGTTAAGCAACGTCGAGCGCGGTCAGTACTTGAATGGGTGACGGCTTTGCGACACACTTTTCTTTCTAACGTGTTTAAGAAGGCACGTTAAATAGTCTGATACTGAAAAGTAAAAAATAACGCCAGAAAGCAGACTTATTGACAGAACATTCAGCTAAATGTTTTATTTCACTTGAAATCGATTGCTAAAAGATTATAATGACAAGTAAATATAGGTAAAAAGACATTCGACATTAAGGCAAAGAAACTGTAGCTAAATGTTCAGTCGGTATGTCTGTTTTAGGGGCAGTGGTAATGTGAGGGCCCTACCTAAAGCCTATATCCCTACCCTACAGCTTAGTAAAAGGCATGTCATATGATACTTTATTTAATAGTCCTATTAGTTACTAGTTACAGGAAAATATGACCAAACACAGCAGTTGAAATTGTACACGCTGTCGATCTCATGTGCGTTCGTCACTATTTATTTATTTATTTAAGAATACTTTTACACAATCATTATATAGGTTTTTCAAACTAATGCTCTAGTTAGTACAGCAAGTGTTTCCATTGCATAACATTACAAATATGACACTACATTACAGATATTACATTACATTTTTAATTCTTATAACACAATATTTGCTATTATTGCTATTTTTGTGAATTCATTCTCAGTGCAACAGAACACATCGATATCAGTAGCAACGGTATTTGAGGCGCATGTAGCAGCTAACTAGCGTCGCCATCAGATATCCTCAATTTTCTCTTCTTAGAAAACGAATTTCCTAAATCCATATGTCGCAAATATAAAGCTAGTCATAAGCTATTTTTAGAAGGTTTTATATAGTTTCTAAATAAGAGGATATCTAATGGCGGCGCTAGTGGGGTGTAAGAGGGCCCTTAAAGTGCGCAGCGCGCGCGTCAGCGGTGCCTCGTTCAGCAAATTAGTTTTTCCGCGCGGCACAGCCAGTAGCTGTGGTTGCCGGCGACACCAGACATACCTATCCGGAATATAAATATTTATTTGGCTTAGTATATCCGGATTCTTAATGAAACCTCTAATTAACCTGACAATGTAGGACTCAAGCGATACTTCTCTCCTCACTTGAAGTTGATTATATCCAACCATTCCTAATACAAAATGGGTTTGATACATTAAAGGATAGTATACACCGTATTGCTTCATTTACAAAACCTAATGAATTTGTTTTGTATTCGTTCTAACATAAAACGATATTTAGTATACGTGTGAAGACCAAATACCTGAAATACCAGACCAAATATAATTCAGCTCCATTTGGCTTCTAACTAACTCATTATATAAGGCGATAATGGATCGAATATCTGTAAAATGTTTAGCCTCTCTGAGGACAAATCCTAAATTTCGATAAGCTTTTTGCAGATTTTTATTATGTGACCACGAAATGTTATTTCTGTATTTAAACACACACCTAAATCCTTGACTTCTGTGACTCTTACCATCGGCATGTTGTCAACCAAATAATTGTATTGGAATGAAATGCGAGCTCTAGAAAAAGTTATTGTCATAACACTTTGAGGTATTAAAGTCTAATAAATTACTTTTGCTCCAGGTAACAACTCTGTTTATATCCTTTTGCAGTTTGTCACAGTCTTCAGAGTTATCACTTTTTGGGGTCTCGCTCTGTCATTGCATCGCGTGTTGCCGTTCGCTTGTCCATGCGATGAATAGACCTAGAAATGATAAGATAAAGTGGATATATTTGGAACATAAAAGAAGTCAAAGGCAATAAATGAAGATGGATTAATATTTATCGGAGCATATTTTGTAAATATAATACCTTGTCACCAAGTATCGGTTCTTGTTCCCTTCAGTTAGTAAGTACTTCCAAGACCAAGAAACAAAATTTTCCCTTGACTGAAAAGATGGTAGTTACAGTCATTCCCTCAAATCTTGGATATAATCTCCGGAAATAATATCCAGAATTCTACACCGTGCTATTATGGAAAGTTACTCGACGGTCTGCAAAATATGGTACTTAGAAGCAAAATAAGATTCCAATCAAACATAACTAGGTACCAATCGGATTACGTTAGCTAATAAGAGACTAGAATGGGCTTCCTGAGCCTGGATTAAAATAACAGCTGTTTGGATTAAACAATATTAGTACACAAAACAAAATTGCACAATTGCAATCAAGATTTAAGATACTTAACACAAAATTCGAACGCTGCGAACCGTTACTGCTTTACTTAGAGAATTTACTGTTTTACACCCGTGATCACTTGACTCTAAGTAGAGACTCACGTAACTCTAGACTGACCGTCACGCGTGTTACTCTTGTTCTAGTAAAATCTTGACTGACTTGCAGTAGGCTCGAGTCTCCATTCTCTAGATGCGTACTTACACATGTGCAAAACTGCAAACTATTACCATCTCACTGAAAGCTAAATTCGACTTCAAGGCAAATAAAATATATTGCTGAATATTCTGTAAATAAAAAGACAAAAGCAGACTGCTTTAGAGAGTTATTTTTTACTTTTTAATGAATTTGAAGTTGGTTTATGTTTGTGATAAACAAAATAGCTTATTTTTTTAACTTTTAGTTGCTCTACTAAAAAATTTCATTCTTCAGTTGGTCCTCAAAGCCAATATTAAAGAAACTAAGAACTTTCTCTCGTCTTCTTCAAAGCTATACATTATTCAAGCGGACGAATGATAAAAAAGAATGGATAGGAAACTACAGCGGTTCGGTTTTTTAGCACATATCTACGGAATCCTAAAAATAAATGATTGAGAATACTTGATAAGCATTCAAATTACTTTTAAATGTTTGTCTACGTCAAATATGACGAAACTTTATAATGACTAACGTTTTTATCCTAAAATTGACAAGTCGAAGAACGGATGGAAATCCGTTTTTACAATTTGACTACGGAACCCTTATACTTACTTGACAATAAGATGGAGGCACAGATATGACGAAGCTGTCGAATTCCATAACTTTCATTCCATAACATTCGGTTTTAACCATAGATATAGAATGTACAAGATCAACCACGCCAAATGAAAAACGAAACAGAAAAAAAATTGCAAATGTGTGAGTGGAATAGTGTTGTCAAACAACACTTTCGATAATTTTACCTGCACAAAATTATTGTAAACTAGCGCGCTGGTGAAATTAAATATTACTTATGACGCGTTTACACTCGCGCCACGCAGCCTCGGAACGCGTTGTCGGGCAAAGCAAACTGTTTATACACTTGTGCTGGTACATGAGCCTAATAACATAGCGTTGAATGCAAGAGTGTAAACATACCATTAGAACCTAAACTATTAGGACTATAATCACGTATTATAGGAAATTTAAAAATCTAATCACTTTCTTCTTAAAGAACCCCATATATCGTAGGTTACGAACCTCCTCTACTACTACACTACAGAGAGACTGCCCAGTAAATCGGCTTTCTCTCTAGCACTATGGGAGAATCGGTGTTTCGCTGTGGTGGTAACAAACACTGAAAAAGTTTCCCTTGGCAGCTTAACAGGCGACCAGAAAGCACCACTCCCAGAGGGATAGCTTGCAAGTCGCCCACCTATTTTGCCGATGAATTGGAACTTAGCTCTGGCAATTACTTTCTTACTGAACCTCGAGGCAGCATTTAATTTGCGTTGTAACTCAGACGTATTCAGATCCTTATTGTTCGAACCGTGGTCCAAGCTTCATATGCAGTTCGCTTGAGAATTTTAGCTTCTTTACAAGACCTTTTAAACCACGGTCTTTTTTTGACATCGTCAGCTACTCGAGGGTAAGAAATGTAACATTCCATGCCAGCGAAGATTGTTTCAGTTACTGCGGTTGCGCAGATGTCAGTATCTTCTGAGCTGAAGTAGAGCTGCCTCCACGGGTATGACGCATAAAAATCCCGCAATCCATCACAATCTGCTGACTTATAATGCCACACACAACGCCAATTAATTGGCGCAGAGGAAACGGTTAGTGTGCACGACACTTGATTCCGGGCGAGAGAGTGGTCAATAGAGCCAAGAGGCGCATCTACTGAGACGGAATATCAGTTCGGACGTGTAGTTAGCACTCTTAGCCTCTATATCAGGTATGCTCGTTGGAGAAAGTACCAGTTGAGAGAATTTTGTTTGAGTAATTGTAAAGAATAAAAACCAAATTTAATTGATACGTCTCAATTTCTTTTATTGAAAGTATCTAAATTTAACTAATTTAACATAATTTAGTAATAATACTAAAACTTTAAGAACATTGAATATAGAAACTTTTTGTAAGTAGACTTTTGATTAACAACACACCGTCATAAAAACCAAGTATTTTATATGATTTTTCATCATGCAACCTCTTACAATTTACCCCCACCATGCGCGTAATACATATTGAATTTCATACTAATTCTATAAATGTGGCTCGAACGGCGCGTACGATGCGGACAAATGTGTGATCACCTTTGGATGGCTATGAATAATTACCTTATTAATATTCAATACATGTATAATTACATATATCGATACTGATGTCGTCGGTCGCCACCTTGTCAAGCTCTATGGTAAATAAATGTCTACATGTTTTACGAGAAATACTCTCCAAATCATTATTTAACAACGAAATAATGGTACTCAGTAAATCTAGACACAAAAAATGCAAGCTGTAATTTAAATTGTTTTTTTTTTCGTAAAATGCTCAACTAAAACTGATAAAATATGCATATGACAACAATGCAGTAAAAATTATCATAATTTACCTGTGAAATGTGTACTTATTAGAATTATTATATATACGCATGACGTCAGTGCTATGTCAATCTTTACCGTAACCAAATGATTACATATTTTACACAAAATATCCCCCAAATCTTGATTTAGCAATGAAATATGGTATTAAATCAAGAGAATAATATATAAACTACAATTCAAATTCATTTTTACGTTAATTTTTCGGATAAATTCGATAAAATATAATTAACAACACAGCAGTTAAAAAATCACAAATCACCGGTAAATTCGGATTATTGCGACTTGTAACGTCACATTGGCTCACAAAATAGATATCAAATTTACAATTTAAATATTCTAAAATATAAATCAAGGATTCAAGGAGGAAAACAAAAAATTCCAATCGCTATAAAATAGACCCGCCGATATCGCCGCTTATCAATGTTATTATTGTCATATTCGGCCATTTTCCAAATAAGATAGAATCTTATTTTCTCATGGGCACTATGCACTTAATTTGGATTTCTCGCTCCGACGCTTTATTGGTCTTTTGAACGTAATGAAAAAATCCTATGTCTATGGTTTTAACCATAGATATAACGTAGTGAAAAAATCCTTTGTCTATGGTTTTAACCAATAATTAAAACGTCAAAATCTGTTTTTTCTTGCAATATCATATGCATAAAATGTCAAAATAGTCATCGAATTTCCTAGGCCTACCGTGCACTTCGGTAAAATGCTATGTGTTTTGTTTTCAAATTTCTAATGGCACAACAAAATTGCGCGCACTGCAAGATAGAATCGCATGCAGATTTCTGTGGTTTGCTACAGATATTTTTCCGCACGGAATTTTTGCACGGTATGCATCTAAATATATTGAGAACCACGCAGATCGCCGCAATAATGCTCGAAACTCAGTGAAGAATTATTGTCACTCACTGCGCGTTTAACAGATTTTTTATTTTTTATTTTTACTCATAGCCTCTAACTTATAAGGTTTTATTGATTAGGTAAGGCCGATTAATGCCTATCAAATTCTCTACAATTTAAATTTAAAGCGGCCACCAAATCTGATGCTTTACGATTATGAATACGCACCGCAACACGCCGCGCTGCAGTGTACCCAGCCTTAGAATGTCCAGTTCACAACTAGAGTGCGTGTTATATAAGTTTGCTCGTATTAAAATGATAAGCAACAGTTCTATAGTATATTGTTTTGTAAATCTCATTCACAGTGGTGCACCCGCCATGCAGAAACTTACATGGCCAGTCTAGTCGTAGAGACAGGTAGAAGCTCGTCTAAATAATACATCTAAAAAACATTTTCTCACCTAACTCTTTTCTTGGACTAATCCTTACTAAATTAATAAGGGACCAATCTGTGGATTAGTCCTTCTCTATACGTAGATTTTTTTACGTTACACAATTTCATTGCATTTTGAATTCAATTCATTTGTTCTCGGCAATTATCCAGTACCTTTTTGAAATCGCTGAGATTTTTTTCTAACGCTTTCCTCGTGGTCCGGGCGCTCATACTAAGGCCATCGCTCCCGCCTGACCAGACCTAACTTGGCCTACTACTTGGTCTACTAAGTTGCCGCTGAGTGTTCGGGGTTAAGATTTACGACGGTGGTAGTGGTATAAGCCTACCCGGCTACGAAGTAAAGTGCCTTCTGAGCCCGCTCACCTGTGCAATACTCTGCATCCGCTGATGGAATCTAAGAGCAGAGTCCATTCAGAGCAGGCTCAGGCTCCACTTCATAAGATCCCCGCCACAGGTCGTCGAAAACGTCGTATGCGTTAGCAAAATCGAATAAATTTTTTTTAATCATATAATATAATAGATTTTAAACCGGAACTTTGAACAGATTTTTAACCGGAACTTTAATTGGATTTCGAACCCGAACTGGTTTTTAAGACGGAAACTTTGAATTAGTGGATGAAACAATACGCCCGGCCCCGACGATTCCGATTGAAAAATCCTTCGAACAGGTTATAACTTGTTTTTTTTTTCTTAACCAACCAGCTTCCGGCAGTCAATTTTTGAAAATGACAGCCGGCATAACATATTCAGATATAATTGGCTATTGAAATAGTGTCTCTGGAAGCATATTTTTTATCGACCACTTTGAAAACGAAACACTGTAATTTTTATTTATTTTCTTCCAAACTATAGTGAAGACACTTATTCTCGGTTATGATTTATTAGTACTTACTTGAAAACGTTTTCATTTAGGTACAACTTGCATTGTAGCAAAAATAAGACTACACAATTTGATTACATTTTAAATGAAATAAAATTGTTCTCGGCAATCATCCAGTACCTATTTGAAATCGCTGGATTTTTTTCTAAAGCCTTACTCGTGGCTCGGAAGCTCGAACAAAGGCCATCGCTCCCGCCTGACTAGGCCTAACTTGGCCTCCTTTTTGGTCTACCAAGTTGCCGACGATTGTACGTGGTAAAGATTTACGACGGTGGTAGTGGCACAAGCCTACCCGGCTACGAAGTAAAGTGCAGTAAAAGTGTAAAAGCAGAGTCCCTTTGGAGCCGGCTCAGGCTTCACTCCATAAGATCCCCACTATAGGTCGTTAAAAACGTCGTATGCGCTAACAAATCCGATTTTTGGTCACATAAGGGACAAACGTATCATACAAAAAATACTTATAACAAAGAATAAAAATAAAGTTCACAATAATACTATTTTCCACTTAAGGAAATCATTAACAAAACGTGTTTGTTAAGTATAATAATGCTTGTATATTACACTTTTTGTAAGTTCTCCTTTACTAATGTCCACTGCAAAGAAAACAAACAACCTCCATCCGAACTAACGCCCTACCGCAATTTGTCTTGACGAAAGAAATATTGTGTTTCTAAGTTTAGTGCGGGGTGCGTAACTAACTTAATTATATGTGGTGAGCTTTCTACTTGACTAAGATTAACTGAGGAAATAGTAAAGACAGAATACCTGTTACTCTAACCTAACATTCAAATTAACATTCTGCTTCACCACAAGTAGTTATGAAAAGTAAGTAGGTAGGGATATTGTTTCGTAACTTTTCTATTAAGTTAACTAAGATTTTAGTCTTTCTTATCAATACTAATTTTTTAAATGCGAAAGTAACTCAGTCAATCTGTCTGTCTGTTACCTCTTCGCGCTTTAACCAACAATTAAGATTAAATTGGGCATGGAAATAGTTTAAGTCACGGGGAAGGACATAGGCTACTTTAAATAATCAAGTGTGGTCGGTTTTTTTCTATAATTGAGAGATGCCGTTGAAATCCTTCACCGATAACTAAATTTAGGACCTGTGGAGCCGCTGGCAAAAGCTAATGTACCATAAAGAGAAGAGAAAGAGTTTTTTTATCTATGTGACTTTTGTATTGTTTCTAAACATTCTTACATCTACTAATAAACAATTAAGGTAGGTAGCCTAGAGTAACATTATCAACATGATTGTTAACCTAGTAGTAAGATAAAACAGACTATTTATGTTATCAGTTTGCTAACAAATTCATAGAATATTATGTAGGTATAGATTTTATACCATGAGTAGGTTGATGATATAATATAAAAAATCCTAATAATAATTAACTAATTTTTTAAATTAAACTAGTTTTTTCCCGCAGTTTCACCCGCTCTCAATTTGTGTAAGATTTCAAGGGCAACTGTTCAACAACTACCAAAAAAAACCAACACATACTTGGCGTTAGTATATATCTCCATGCCAAATTTCATCCTAATCGGTACAGCGGGTTAAGCGTAAAGAGGTAACAGAGATACCTAAATTTAGCATAAACGGAGCTAAAAGCTAGTCTTATATATGAAAAATTAATTCAAATTCTATCTTGGCAGATAGCATTCAAGAAGATAAAATATAGTATTCGCCTTATTTCTATACTTAACTTCATTACAATTTTAATTAAATTTATTTTTATTCTATGTCAAAACAGGGACGTAATTTACTAAGTTAACAAACAGACTTAAAAAAAGATTTAGTATATAAGAAAAAGGCGCAAATACGATAGTTTGTCGTCAAAACTACGTGTTTGTGCTGTTTGCAGTAGAAACTCTTGGCCCATGTGCACATAATTTTTTCAAGGATATAGCACCTTAAATTATCATTGTTGCAGGTGACAAGAGGGCTGGCTCTTTTCTTGCTCAGAGAATCAGTATCTCAATTCAGATGGGAAATGCAATCTCAATTTAAAATTGTCAATTAATGTTTATTAAATATTTTGTAGAGCACGTTGTGTAAAAAAAAATACATAAGAATACGAAAGTGTTAAGAAATTTTCTAAAACAGTTGTAGGCAACATATATAGAGAACTCGTCGGTGGTGAGCCGCAACTACCTTCGTTAGTGGTTGACCCTGAAAACAATAAATCTTTGTGTAGCCAATATAGAGAGGAGGCACCTGAATTATTAGAATTGCGATCGCTGCGTATAAAGTCCCTACTGACATTATACTTTTATATTTACATCCAGTGAATAAAAACATTCTTTATGTAGTTGTAACCACGGGAAATGTTATCAAAATATATGATCAGGGTATTGATCATGCACACAATAATTTAGTAAGTAATTACCATTTTTCACCTTATTACACATAAAATGTAAGAAAAATCCAGATATTGGTCAAAGGAAAACGAGTCCCACTTTTTATTATGATTAAGATAAAACATTGTTGTTCATATAGAAAAAGGTAGGTATGTTGTGTTTTTATTTATCTCCTAAACTTTCTCAATTAGTCATACGTCATTTTGGTGATGAAGTACCGACCCCTGATATCATGAACCTTCAGAAAGAGATCGTCTTCATTTCCGCACATCGATCATGCGAGTGACACAAAAAGGTCCCATAATTTTGACGAATCACGTATTTGTTAACATGTTAAGTAAGTTCATATGAACCTACTTACGTATAATTTTTTATTTATTATTAAGATTATTTAAAACGGATTTTTGATTTCATGTATTTTATCACTTGTAAGAATGTAAGAACATGAGAAAATCGAGTGGTCTTAAAGCTCATTTAAGCTCATCGTAAAAAAAAATTAGTGTCGGACAACCGTCCGGAATCGTGACAACTTGTGCCTTTCACTTTTTATGTCTGTCTCTCTCGCTCTTAGGCGGGCTAACCATGCCGCGTGCCTCTCACTCGCTCTCATTGTGAGCGCATAACGTGAGCGGAGCGTAACGCAGTTTCTTGAAGTGTCACCCGGCAAACCAATTTATAAGACGTTGTCACGTCAAAAAAAGGGCCTGTAAAGAAATAGGTTCAAATGTTTTAAAAATGTAAGATAGGTTTTAATAGTTAAAGCGTCAGTCAAAATTTTTGTCTAAATAGGTGGAACTCGTAAACAGCGTCATTACGTGCCGGCAAAGCGGGTGCTAAGACCTTAATTACTTCCATAGGATTTTTCTTTGTAATTTTTTTTTTAAAGCGAATCGTGCGCCCATCGAACTCACGGGCGGTAATGACGTGCCTATTCTATGAAGTTTGTATAAAGGTTATCTGTTCAAAATATGAGCTATTGTAGCACACTAAAATCCAGTAATAACAAGTTTTAACTTCAGCCAAAACTTTTTAATTTATAAATTCTCCAGATATCTGGCGTTGACGTTGTTTTCTATTCTTCTATTCCCACCATTTCCAGTGTGTTTTGGTGAGTTTATTTATTTATTCACTTTATATTTTTTTCGCAAATGTAATGAAAAACATTGTGTGTAACACGGGCGGTACGGACATTACAAACTCAAGACATTAAAGGCTTCGGCCTTAGGCTTCCTAACCTTATTACACAATGTACTATTGTATATCTATCTTATTAAAATGATTATGATCTTCATCACTCGTTTTCTTAACATTCTTAATACTTGGAAGCTTAGACTGATAACGCAAAGCAGCAATGTAGATCATAATCATTTCAGAACTGCAAATTCTTTACAGGCACCTTTTTTATTTCGGGGCGGTGTATATATGTATATATATATATATATATATATATATATATATATATATATATATATATATTAGTGAATAAGCTATACTAGAGACAGCGTCAAGCTCTGTGCTCAATAAGAAAATTCAATTTATTCTATCGCTATCCGATATCTAATCTATGCATAAAGGATGTTTTTATTTTAGGGAGCATCTTAGGGTTACTTGTTCGTTATTCAAAACTTAAGGATAATTCATACAGTAACCTACAGTTACGTTAAGAATATTGAGTTTTAAACTACGGAACTTTAAAATTATTTTTAAAGACAAAATATATTTAAAAATTAAAAAAAGACATAACGTTGCAATTTCTCCATAATCTGTAAGCAATAGTTTCTATTTTATTTTTTTTAACCACTAAGGTGGCAAACAAGCTAGCGGTCCACCTGCAACACCTGGGAAATCACTCGCGCGTTGTCGACCCTTCAAAAATCAAATAACCTTTTTCTCGAAGAACCCTAAACTGTATACTTTAGTGGACATAGTAAAAAAAGCTAAAATATAACAACTATAGACTCTAAATAAAACCTAATTAATTTCACTCGAACAATTTCAATATTAACACATCGACCATTTTCAGTTGGCCAATGAAAACGGTCAACGATGCTGTATATTGAATATTGATGTTAAGTTATATTCGTTTTACGACTATCATCACCATCATCATATCAGCTGATATTGATCTGATATTTCTCCTGCTCCTTACCTTCCACATCCAACCACCATCCTTTTAAGGTCATCGATCCAACTGGCTGGATGAGGTCTCGCGCTTCGTATTCCCGTACGCGAACTCTAATCTAGAACAAGTCTGATCCATCTGCCAGCGGTCCTCCGACAGACGTCACAAGCCCGCTGCCAAGTCATCTTCCTGATTCTGCGAGCTATATCGGTGACTTTAGTTCTCATCTGGATGTCCTCATTTCGGATTCAAACCTTCAGAGGTGTCAATGAGCAAAGCTCGCTTCATTGCGCGCTGTGTGATTCTGAACTTATAGACAAGCACCGCTGTAAGTGTCCACTTGTCAACAGCGTATGCGTAAGTCATGACAGGTAAGACGCACTGGTGAAAGACTGTCGTCTTTAGACTCTGTGGTGTAGGCATCGAGAAGAGACAAAGCTTACCAAATGCTGCTCACCCTAGCTAGATCCTTCCATCGGCTTTCTTCTCAAAGTTGTTTCGACAAAGTTGGATTTTCTTTCCAAGATTATGTATTGTATATTGTAAAGACATCGCAGCGCCGCTAAGATGGCAAACATGCTTAAGGTTCGTCTGATGGTAAGCGGTCACTGCACCCTATGGACACTTGCAACACCTGGGGAATATGGCACAGTATGAATGCAGTCTACGGCACAGAAATCTTTCCAAAACCTAGCCTGTTTTGGCGGCTGAAACACATGGCCGGGCCGGTAGTTCTTAAATAGATTTTTATCTCCCTTTTTGAAAAATACCACCACAAATACGATAGTATATAAAGTTTAAAAACCTTTTGATTTAGCAGAGACACATTACACGCAAGAAAAAAAAAAATATTTTACTATTTATTTTTCTGTGCTTGCTTGACTTAGTGGGATAACTAGCACAGTAAATATAAAAATGCTCATAGCAATATGAATTAAAATATTTTTATATTTTACCACACATACCTACATATTCTATAAGGTTTTCCTACCAATATTATACGGGTATTATGATATTCACCTGAGACGATAAAACGTACTTTAAGTCATCTGGATAGATTCCCACAGCGTTATTTCAACTATGTAAAGGGAAATATTATGTATTCTAACATGATTTGAACACTTTTCGGTAATAAATTATTCTTAATGTTGATAGTAAGTGGTTCAAATGAATTCAAATCATTTATCTTCTTTCCATTTGGTTTGACATCATAATAATGCAAGCACGTGGGAAAACCTATGTGTCTCATTTGTTTTAATGAACTTTTATTGATTAACATTCGCTTTCCAAATACTTTGAAAAAATAGGTAATAACATTGCTATAATTAAATACTCCTCTATCAGTGCAGCGCTATTTATATCACTCGATTATTTCTATACCATACACGATATCAAAATACTGTTTATTGATCCTGAAAGTGCTACACAAGCTCTATCTAATGGTAATCTGGATCTATCCAAAAAGGAGACGTTTCATACCCGGTCTGCACCTTGTACACATTTTAGAGAATCAAGGAAAAATCTAGAGGTTATTAGAAAAATACTAAAATTACAATAAATGCAGTATTTTTTTGTACAAAACAATATTTTATTATACCACATTGCTAAACAGGCAACAATTAGGTACCTACTCCATTATGAGTTTATTCTGAAACCTAATACGAAGTATTCTAAAACTATATAACTATACTTCAAAATATTAGTAATAACTATATAAAAAATAAATTATTTATTTATGCAAAAAAGGTACCTACCTACCTACGTTATTATTAATAAAAAGACCTTTTTGTTTAATTTTTTTATATTAATCGAAGATACATTTTGTGGCTCCTGACCATCGACCATGCCGACATGTGATTTCTAAACGTAGGTAGTAGTATTAAACGTCAAACTATTTACATATTATAATGTCATTCTGTGTTTACCATAAGCTTCTTGGTTTACCGTAAACGATGTGCTTTTTGGATTTATCAGTGACTTACGGACGACCCCTGCTTTGTTATTTGGACCTTTCTGCTTCGCGTATTATATTGGATTTGGCTGTGTTACTTGGACCTGATTTCTCACCTGCGATTCGGATTTCGTCGTTAAAAACACATCTTTATCTTATGAGACACACAAACCGTTTCTTTTATGAATAAATAAATGTGATGGTACCGTATAACTGTAGATATACATACAAATGTCTCTTGTACTTCATAATCATATCATTTTAAGAAGTAAAATTATTTGTCTATTATAATCTAACTTGACAGATTTTTCACCGGTGAACAATTCACTGTGTTACCTAATAATGGGTAAGATAAAATAATCAAGTAATTTCCTTGAGCTGAAGAGATTCAACCGTAGACACTGAAGCTTTAATTTGTGTGTCATGTTTTATTGTACTGTGTGCTAACTTATTTATATGTAACTAGTTTTAACCGGCCAAAAGGGGTTTATTTTAAGTTAAAGTTTCTTCCCCTTTATAGGTTTTTGGGCCAGGAAAAGTCCAACCTTAACTAATTGCCCAAAGCGGTTAGTTAAGAAAATAGTCAAAGTTTCGATGATAATTTTTTCTCTTTTGCATTGAATAATATGAAAGTAAAGTTGTTTTTCGTTTAATTACTGGTTTTCTTTTCACCTACCTTTTCCATGCAATTGAATTCTATTCGGTTAGTTTCTGTCAAGAAACCGTCAGGCTTTAATATCAAAGATTTACAAACGGGGTAACCTATATATTATAGAAAGTAAATGGTTAGACAAATATCGATATACTATTATTTTACTATTATAAAGAGCTTTTGACTATCAGTTAATGTCTTCTTTAACGATATTGTATTGACTGGGAGTGTTCCTATTATAAGGATCAGAGCAGGACTGAGGGTTTGACAATTGATTTTCCTTCTTACAATAAATAAAAGGTACCTTAAAATAAATGATCATTATAAAAACTGATTGGCCAATCAAGACGGACGTACGTTTCCAGCTTCCAACTGATGGCGTCGTCACACACACGTATATATATATATAAATTACATAAATGAATCCCCATGGGTTACAAACATTGGGCCTAGCACAATGTCCCAAACAAGAAGAGAATCGATCTATCTCACCTCAGAGTCATATTCAGATATGATACTGCCTAAATCTCTAGTTTTCAGGTTACAATCTTAGTCAATACCTATGTACTATTTTAAGTGATTTCCTATTACAATTATCTGAGTTGATAAATCACAAAACGATTACAGTTAATATTCACTGTAAAGCTAACTGTAAATATGACGCAACTTGCAATAATAGAAGTTTAATCACTATCCAAGTTTGTTTTAACAGCAAGTAACAATCTTTGGCAAAAATACCTATGAGAACTGACTGCGATACTGAAAATATTTAGACCCAGGATCAAATACCCACTCATTTCCATAAAAGACGATCGCGAAAATTATTTAGGTCTTCAGGGCTAAACTCCGAATACGAGCGACGAACTTCGACGAGGTTTTCATCTTTTAAAATTATCCTAATACTAGCAATGTTTAGGTAAACAATTTAGTTAGTCATTCAACTAGGAACTAATACCTTCTAGGTACATCTAGGGTCCATCACACTACCCTGCCAGAAACCACAGAGCCACACGGTCTTTTGTCCTTATGCTATTTTAAACAGGTGTGCTTGCTTACCTTAATAATATTGTCTGAGCACATTCTTAGATCTGTATGCTTATGCTTGCAAATGGATATCTGTCATCTGAGCAATTGGTACACTGCCCACCATTATTGGTCTAAATAGTTGTATTTATAATTTTCAGACTAGCAAATATGGCGCATTGTTTGCTATTTTCCTCTGCAATTATTGAAGATGCTCAATATAACATGACTGATAATATTGCCCCAGAAATAACTTCTGCACTAAAACTGGATTTGACCATTTTAATTTTAGATTTTCATTTTGAGACCCACCTGTTAGGAAGCTCTGCTGAAGTCTTTGATTCAGCGATTCTGTGATTACATTGATGCCTTAAACATTAATTAAATTAAACATTCAAAAATGTATGTAAGCTGCTTTTTATTTCACAAGCCCGAAATTCCATCCTATCCTATTTCAAACTTGAACAGAACAGATCTGACATAGTTCTGATACAGGCTAAGTAATAAACTTGTTATATGGTGACCAGGAACAACAACGATACAAATAACATGATTCGGTAACAAATGTTTCGTCACAAAAATATCTGCCCCTAGCGGGATTTTAACCCGCGACCCTCGGCTCCGTAATCAGGTGCACTAACCACTCGGCCAAAACGGTTGTCAAATGATTGACATTGCTAGGTAAAACGTCAATTATGTAATATGCATAGATATAGTATTACTACGTACGTACTTAGTCTGTGGAAAAATGACTGACGCCATTTTTTTTTAAGTTAGGTGTTGCTAAATATGTTTATATAAATGCTATTGTACAAGAAAACCACACCGAAATACGACAAATTGATAATTAAAAGTCACTTATAATATACTGAGGTTTCTAAATTAGTAGTGTACAATGTCCAGACCGGGCTTCCATACATTTCTGAAACGTCTCCTTTGATGTTTTTACTTTCAAACATTTAGTATTTATGGCATGGTGCGGGTGATACGTCAGATACTACTAAATTGTATGAATGATCCCATACTCACGTTTATGAATATGAAGGTTTGAAGATATAAATTATATCATTAGTATAAATAAAATTACACTATTCTACGCAGCACGCTGTGTGAAATTGTAATGGAACCCGTAAGGTAATTATGTAGTAACGATGACACCCGAATTCCGTTACACAGCTGCTGTTTTAATATACATTGAACGTCATAGAAAACATTTTTTGTAACCCTTTATTGATAAATATTTTGTGACAAGCAATGTACACTAAAAAACTTTTTGTCGCGCAAAAACTTTCAGCCCGAAAGCTGTTACAAATCTAACCCAACGAGCAAAATAGTTCCAGAATGCGTATTTTACAGGAGTGTATACTTATAAGACACTTCTTGTGATATTGGTATATGATACCACTATTTTTAATGGCAGGGGAGATACTTTTGAGTTTATATTAGCAATCGCTCTTATATTTTAACTTAGAAGCGCTTACAAGTTAGGCTTGATAACGCCATCGCCACTGCGGCTTATACCGTTCAAACGTAATAATAAGCATGCATTTAATTTTATTACATTTGCTTATAAAATCATTATTAATTTATTGATATAATTATCAGACAGTTAAATGTATTTAAATGTTACGGTATAGCTGAGGAGCTTTGTAGTCTCCTCTTTGCTTGGCACGTGGTCGGAACTCACGTATTTATAAATCGCTCTGAAGGGAATGACTGGCTCTTTGTTGTCCGAACAAACTTTCTTTTTAAAGCCTGACCTGAATCACGAAAGCTGTTGTCGTTAAAAGTTTTTATGCCTAAAATGCATTTCTCTGTTATTATAAGTTACAGTTTGACTATTTTCATTTTTTTCCTAAAACAATCATTTCGCTAAATAAGAGTAATTTTTTGCACAAATAACTGATTATTTTTATGTATAAAGATTTTGATTTCTACAAATAGGAAAAGACACTTTTAAGTATTTTTTTTATTAACGTCAGTAAATCATTTTACCTTTGAAGTGCATTCTTTTTCATAAAATGTCGTCGAGGAAAATGCATAAGTCTCAGAGTACCCTAATACTAAGCAAATAAAAAAACTAACTAATATAGTACAAAAAACTGGATCAATGTTGTGAATAACGTTAAAATCATATTAGTACAGTGCAACAAAATTTCTGATCTTCTAAAATTGGGTGTTTGGTCGCTAGTGTCGTTGTAAGTTCACACCAATTCAATATGGGGACTATAGTTTTGAGTTTTGTTACCGGGTCAGAAAAGTTTATTGCGCTATAGGTACGTGTAAAATGTTTCACGTTGCTTTTTAACCGAAACCTGAAAAAAATATTTTTAAAGCCCTTTTCACTTATGTATGGACCCCTAAAATTTTTTTTTTAATTTTCCATAAAATATCTGGCTCAGGAGTTTACAAAAGTCACATCTCTGTTAAATTCTATTAGAATCTAACCAAAGACTGAATTATAATACTGTGACATACCTACGGACGGACGGACGGACATTATGAATTTATAAGGATTCTATTCTTACCACTTGACTACGAAACCCTACAAAGGAGGTTCGGTTTGTTTCAACTAAATGTAATACATGATGTGATGTACTAACTTAGATTACGAAATTTGTAATAAAAATTTAAAACCTGATAAAAGAACTTTACTAAGACTTTGGGTTTGTCTGTTTGTTTTTCTCAGCAAGTATAAGATGAATATTTAATACATAATTTACTGAAGAATTCAATTAATTTTTCAAATCCAACAGTTTTTGGATGAAATAAAAAACACAAAATTAATAACAAATATTATATAGTATAGTAAAAAATATAACTATAGTTTCATGGAGCTGTAAAACAATCAATTGTCTAAGTCTGCAATGAAACACTACCGCCATTTATATCTGCAAATGAATAAAACCTACTTTACGTTGAATCATGGAATTTGGTAAAAAGTAAGGTGTTTCAATATTAGTAAGCAACCTGTAAGGTACTGTAAGGGTATATGCTAACTGCCGACCTGGCCTAGCCGCCAGGGCAATGGGTTCAACATTTCAGCATAGCTTCACACAGGAAAAAAGAAGATAAAATAGTGCAGTATAAATTCAATAAGCTGAAATTTTACAAATAAAGAAAAGGAAATCAATAAGTAGAGAGTTCGCTTAAAAAAGGACCAACAAGAATAATAAAAATGTAAAGCAAAAGTTCAAGGGACCAAAGTAAAACTGGCTTGTTGTCGCGGGTGACAATTTATCTGGTGCGTACTTAGGCGAAGGCTGAGGATGAAAATGCCAACCGTCAATGCTCTGTAGTGAATCGTGCTTTGTACCTATTTTTATTCTTAAAAATGAAAATTGACAAAACATTAAATAAATACATTACCTTGTTTCTTACACAACTCTTATGTTTTCTTATTAAATGTTTATTGTTAATAAACTATTCAAATTATATTCCCTCAACGTTAATCTTTAGTACCCAAGATATTATGTCCACCATGTACCAGACCCTGGAGTTAATTTCACGGGGAATTTCTCTCACTGCAAGTAGCACTTTCCTGTTTAAGAACACTCTTGAGTAAAATAGAATTAATTCATTGCCATCTGGAGCACTAAAAACAGGTAAACTGCATTTCTGTAAGCATTTGTTGTCTTGTTTCCTTAAAATCTTTTAAATTTACTTTAGGAAGATTAGGTTTTCTTAAAAAAATATCGATTTTACTATTTAATATTATATAATATTACAACTTACAATGTAACTCCTCTATCAGTGCATATATACAGTGCGTAAACGCCAAGTGATCAATAATATTATTAATCCTGAATGTCCTTCACGAGCTCTTTTCAATGGTATTAATAAATAATGGTTTATAATATAAACTAGATCTATTCAACGAAAAGTAGGTTTTATTTATTTTTTTGGGAAAAATGGCGGTAGTTTTTGATTGTGTAGTCTTAAAAGATATAGAAGTATAGTAATATTATATACTATACTATATAATAATAAACTATATAATACTATACTATATAATATTTGTTATAAATTTTAACTTTGTAGTGGATCCGAGCTTTAGATAGAGAATAGTTGTGGTAACTAGTGAATTTAAACTATGGTCTAGAGAGCTTAGAGGGAAACAAACAATATACGGCTTTGGTTGAAGAGTGGATAACCAGGAGGTTAAAATATATGGAGTATATCGATCGATTATTCTCAGTTAATTGATATAAACGTTGTAGGGTGCGGGAGGGATAGTAGAGTAGGCTCCGCGCCGGTAACGACGAGCCTTCAATGTGTACACTAATCGAAGCTGTATAATCGAGCCACGAAAAAGCGGAGCGTTATAAGCGATAGGCTAGTTGCGGAACCCTTTTTCAAAGTCGTCGTGCCGAGAGGCTGGCTGTGTTCGGGTTCCTGAAATTTAATACCGTTGCCGTGCACGTTTCGCCTACATTAAATTATAGTAAGTGTCTTTTTGTGAGAACTATTTATTGATGGTTTTGTACTATGGGGTTTTGTGAGGGATTTTCTTTCTGCGATTATGTAAGGACTGTGTAAGGGACTGTGTAGGATGCCACCTTGTTTAAAGTGAAGGATTGGTAGGGGAAGATTTAAAATGATTGACATTTAGGTTGGAGTTTCGTTCGGGATCTTAGTTGTAAATTTGAGGTAATTAAAAAAAAACCTTACTCGTTAAAAGTACAGAGGTAATTTGCTGACATTGTTGGCTATGTACTCTCTAATGAAAGGGAACTGCCGATTTCTGTAGAGAATCAAGTGGAGTAAAAGGTTCCTGCAGGGATCGGTGTCTTTTAACATGATGTTAACTTTGTGATACTTTGTGGGAGGAAATAACCTCGTAATTAAGCCCTGATCTGATTAAATAAGAACTCAATTAAGCTTAGGGTTAAGACTAGGGTAATTCTTGTGTAGACCTTATTGTGCATGTATGTGTATGAGTATGGGTGTCCTCACTGGATAAAACCCTACGCGAGTCCTTGGGCGACGGTTACTCGCACTGATCTGAGTCGGAGGTGAAGGGACTTCCCCATACGGCTCGCTGGGGTAGTCCTTGTGTGGCCCTTGCTGTGCATATATATGTATGAGTATGTAATCCTTGTGTAGACCTTTGTTGTGCATGTATGTGTATGATTATGGATATCCTCACTGGATAAAACCCTACGTGAGTCCTTGGGCGGCGGCTACTCGCACTGATCTGAGTCGGAGGTGAAGGGACTTCCCCATACGGCTCGCTGGAGTAATCCTTGTGTGGCCCTTGCTGTGCATATATATGTATGAGTATGTAATCCTTGTGTGGCCCTTGCTGTGCATATATATGTATGAGAATGTAATCCTTGTGTAGATCTTGTTGTGCATGTATGTGTATGAGTATCGATATCCTCACTGGATAAAACCCTACGCGAGTCCTTGAGCGGCGGTTACTCGCACTGATCTGAGTCGGAGGTGAAGGGACTTCCCCATACGGCTCGCTGGGGTAATCCTTGTGTGGACCTTGCTGTGCATATATATGTATGAGTATGTAATCCTTGTGTAGATCTTGCTGTGCATGTGTGTGTATGAGTATGGATTTCCTCACTGGATAAAACCCTACGCGAGACCTTGGGCGGCGGTTACTCGCACTGATCTGAGTCGGAGGTGAAGGGACTTCCCCATACAGCTCGCTGGGGTAATCCTTGTGTGGACCTTGCTGTGCATATATATGTATTAGTATGTATATCCTCATGGGACAAAACCCTACGCGAGGCCTTGGGCGGCGGTTACTCGCACTGATCTGAGTCGGAGGTGAAGCGACTTCCCCATACGGCTCGCTGGGGTAATCCTTGTGTAAACCTTGTGAATTCCTATTAAAGAAAACCCTACACGATTCAGTAGGTGCTCATTAAAGTTATACGAGTTTGTTGCATGTTATTGACTATTGTGTTAAAGATATCTCTATATTTGTTTTCTACCATCGTAATAATCTTATTCCAAGTTCCTGCTCCTTTGCGGTATGAGGACTCCCAAAGGCAAGCGGAGACCCTTGGTAGGTAGAGGTAGACGAGGCTGGGACAATCTCAGTAGGCGTTCTTCAAGCGGGGTCAGACTTGTTATAAGATTAGTGAAGATCGGGGCTTAATGTTAGGGATAGACTGGATTGACTGCGGGCTTCGGGAATCTAAGGGTGTGAGGGGGGCTGAATACACCTAGATCTAGGTTGGCTCCATTTCCACCCTTCACCGGTGACAAGTGAGGAAGCTGAACTTGTAGGGAAATCTGACCCGGATCTGAAAGAAATATATATATATATTTCGTATGGTTTATGTGTCATCTCATTAATCTAATAAGATAGAGAAGGTATTTAAGTGATATTTAAATAGCAAAATTGTTTGTGTGAGATCCGGGTTAGATTCCGTTTAGGTAATGGGTGGCTAAAATTTGACGTGGGATTTTTAACCCAATCTCCTTAAGGAATCCGTAGATAAAAAAAAAAAAGAAACCCTCCACTCCACCCATTGCTGCGACGGATAGATTTAGAAACCTAATTACTATTGTGTTCATATTTAAATATTTGTTTCCTGTGTAAAAATAAACGTAAACCTCCCATGTCTTTCATGGCCGCGACATTAATCTAACGAGTCTAATTTATTATTAGACTACCTAGGCCTTATTTTATTGCTTTATACTGGTTAAATTGAGTCATTAACTGAACCATTTAAGATAGAAATGACAGAACCGCAACCTTGACCAAACTTTATTAACGGTGACGTTCGTGGGTCAGGATTTGTTCTATTCTTCACCATGAATCACCCCGTTGAAGACGTTTTAGTATAACCATACACAATTCTCTACTAACTGATGAGGCTCGGAATTGTTGTATGGATGGCCGAAACGTTAAGTTCTAGACACTCAGAAAAGGGCTAGCCCTTACTTGATTGGGCTAATGTGCCAGATCCTGAGTGTGGATATGTCTCCCTTACAAACTACATTAAACATAGTTGTTGTGTGTTAAATTAGGCGTTCTGTCGCCTTAATTACCTTAATGAACAATTTACCACATAACTATATATGTAATTGCCCGCCTATTTTATTATTTCTTTATGAACCTAGCTTACACGGGGTACGTTTCGAGTGAGTATAGCCTTCCGGGACTAGCGGTGGCTTAAACCTAAGGGGTCTCGGGTTCGGATCGCCTCGATCGTAGTTTGTATTCAAATAATAAAGAAATGTTCCCCTTAGTTCCGTAGTTAGTCACAGTAATAAGGTTAAATATATGGTCGTCTGTTTTTTTGCCACCTCCGCAGTGTTATAAATGTAGGAGTTGGTGGCGAGCACTACTTATCTATCCTAAAGAACAGTTTAGGGTGCAATGTACGAAAGGCCAATGTTCATCCACTTACTCAATTACTAAACAACAGGAAAGGGCGAAGCCACAAGGTAAGCTAGTCTGATTAAACCTATCTACGAGTCTGTCCAGAGTTGGTTGTTATATACCTTCCTTGTTAAAGGTTCCAAGGCGTTAGTCAGATAATAGGCACGATACATTTGATAGCCGCTTAAGGCTGGACGGTAACCTAGGTCTTTAGGGCGGTTCAAAATCAAATTATAAATAATTAATTTTCAATATTCATTTTGGCGATAAGGTAGGAACAGTCTAGTGTATAAGTTAGGCGAACTTTAGGTTTCGTCTCGATTTTATAGTATTGATTTCCATAAACTCTTATATCCGAGTGTAGATAATCCCCATAGTTTGTAAACATAAACCCAATTTTAGATCTAACAGCGAAATACGTATCGACCGGGTTGCGAAATACTAAAACAAAACCGAACCAACGTAAATTAGTCGAAGGATGGTCGAGTAACACGATTAGTCTCTGTATCGGCGCAGAAGGCTAATATGTGAACTTGGTGCACCCACATGACCACGAGACGCCAGCTGGGCACTCCGATGCACAGGCAAATGTATGAAAAATCTGACCGTCATTAATCGGCCGAAGGGATAATTCGGTGGCGGACCCAACAATTCTGGATAGAACAACTTACGAACCCTTAAGGTATGGTTGTATATGTGAATTTTCCTGGGCGATTCCCAGTTAGAGTTCCACGTATACGACCCTGGATCTATGATTCATAAATTTGGATAGAAATAAGGCCTTCTCAATATTTCCAAGGTTATTAGACAGCTAGCTAAGATATCGATCGACCGAGTAATTCTACGGTTGTTACACAGATGGCGTTGGCCACAGTGGTAAAATAATAATCATTAATGTATAAGGATTTCCAGATACGGTTAGAACAATGTTATAACTTTACTTAAGGGGTAGACTGCAGCTACATTTCAGGTTCATTATAAGTCAGCTAAGGGAACCTAGTAAGGATCTTTATATACTTAGATTGTCTATCCGCCTTTGGAGTGGCTTCTCAAATACCATTACGATTTTATAATTTCATCAATTTAAGGGGTCGTTAACGGGTTGTCAACAGATTCTTCTATCGGTCTGTCCGTAGGTGCACTTTCAAGTGCAATTATGTGGGTTATAGGTTAGTCGATTATTTATGTAAATATTAGACCCGTCGGTCCGCCCGTAGGTGACATTTCAAGGGCTATTGTGATGGTTTTATAATTTACTTAAGGGCAGCCAGCGAGTATATTTGTAAATTATCCTTACATATTTATTGTGTTAGTTCATCTGTACGGTGACTTCTCATATCACATTACAATTTTATAACTTCATTTAAGGGCGATAACGAGTCTGCTAATAAATTAATTATGTACTTTATAGGATCGTCTGTTCTTTAATGATTTTCTATGTACTATTATAAGTTCATACTTTTACTTAAGGGGAAGCCAGTGAGTTTATTAATGGACTTTTATATGTCTAAGGGTTTTTCCTTAAAGCGATTTTCATATATTGCTTTAAGGTTACTACTTTACTTAAGGGGAGGCAGTGACTTTTTTAACAGTTTACTCATGTATCTAATAGTCCTTCCTTAGGGCGACTTCTCACCTACTACCATAAATATATAACGTTGCCTGAGGGGTAACTAGTGAGCTTACAGTCGGACCATCTAGGTATTGAGCCCGTCGGTCCGTCTTCTTAGGAATTTCTCATAGGTCTTTACTAGAATACAACGGTACTTATAGGGAGACTAGCGACATTACCGGTGGGTTAATCGGATACGCGGTCTTGTGGGTTTGTCCTTGTAGTGAGGTTTCATATAATATCATAGTGTTATAGCTTCATGCTTTATCGTGTTTAAGGGTGCCCGTGTTATAACGAGACATGTTCGTTTTGATAAGGAGGAAACTAGACCGGTAAACGGGGTAGCTTAGTCTGGATGCTTCGACTACAGGACTATGCTAGGTTAGCAAATCGCACTTATATTCGAACAGGGACCCAATCTTAGTAATTTAAGTTCTGGTGTAACACTGATTAGGACTAGGTGGCTCAGTGGTTAAGGATTGGTTAGTGTACAATGTTCGTAATGTGGACATATACTAAGATTAGGGTTTTGATTTTATTCTTTCATACCTGGGACTGATTGAATCCATACCTCTTAGGATCTTGGGATATTATCGGTCACAACAAGGGGTCCAAATTGACGATTACGCAACTAGACGATCACAGCCAGATAATAATATTAACTTTCCTTAATAATATTTTCATTAATAATAACATTAATAACGTCTTACAAATATCATTAATATCTTTAATAATAATAAAGGCAAATAATAATATGTTAGGATTACGTACGTTTTATACACATTTTACAGTATGCACCGTAGCAAATCGGCGATCACGCCACTATACTCCACTTCAAGTTCAGATGTAGATAAATAAAATATTTTTTTATTTTTGAGAGGGGGGGGGGGGGTTACTACAACTTGATGATACCTGTCTCCTGGCATGCCCGATAAGAAGGGTTTTGACTGACATCAGGCACGGATCATGAAGTGATCCTTAAAGTATTACGTTAATTTTCCTTTTTTAACTACGTAAATATAACTATATTTAGAAAATTTTATAACATAAAAGCAAAAGTTAAATCAAAACAATGACTTTTAATTTTAACATTTACTTTTACTTGTTCCCATAACGCCAACAAATCCTTAATGTACCACCATTAAGGTAATATATAACAGCTTACTCATGAAATTTTAATAGGGAGTCCTATATTCATGGCATAACAGGAATGTATGTTTAATCTCCATACATTATTTATAGCATTAGTTGGGTAAGCATTGTTTGCATTGCTTACCTTAGCGCAAACTGATCGTTGTGCAGGTAGTCGTTAACAAAACATATATATATATCCAAACTATATTTTAGAAAGTAAGTAAGTAATAACTAAGAAAGGTAATAGAAAAATCTTGGAATATTGTTGGAAAATCCCAGGATTTGGCTAAGATTGATAATGGTTTTTAACTTATTTCAAAAAAGGAGGAGGTTCTAAATTCAGATTTTTTTTTACTGTCTGTTCGGGCATAACTCCGTCATTTATAGACGGATTTTTGAAATTCTTTTTTTATTGAAAGCGGTAAACTTCCGAGATGGTCCCATATTAATGTAGTGAATTTAAAACTTAAATTTTCGGTAAAAAAAAATGGTGTTAATTTGGAACTGGTGAAACGCCTTTTATATTGATGTATATTGTCTAAAATTTTGTTACGAGTATCAATGTCAATTATGTTTTTAGTTAACAAGAAAAATAAAAGCAATTCGTCACTCAAAAGTATAAAATAAAAACTTTTAACAAAAAAAAAAAAACAACTGGCTTTAAAAAATGCACTAAAAAGGTAAAAATAAGTACTTATTTCCAAAAGTCTGATCTGAATTACAGTTTGAAGTTGGTGTCTATGTACCTAAAGCTTATAACACACTTCACTTTCATATTCAGATCAGATTTTTGGAAATTATTTTTACTTTATTAGTTGATCTTTTTGAAGCCGGTTGTTTTTTCTGTTAAAAAGTTTAATACATTTATGTTGTTATATTTTGCTGTGTGTAAATAACACACCATATGTATAAGGACTACATTTTATAAAACTAGCCTGTTTGTCTGTTTGATCGTTTTTCCGTTACTTTAAAATAAAAAAAATACATTATCCACAAAATCCTACTAAAAAGGAAAAAATAATCTTTACGCACGTACAAGGAACATTGAGCTAAGTTTTTTCTGCTCCTTGGAAGTTGAATGCCAATAAAGCAGCAGAGACACGACGAAATTATTTTTTGGCATTCGATTTCAAGATGAAGAAAACACTAAGCTTACTTGTATGTTCTATATGCGTCCTTTCAGCCTTATAATTTCCCACCAATAGGACACCGCCGTTGAGAGCGATTTAGACCATATTCCACACGTGGGCCTAATGCGGATTGTGATTTTTGACGTATGCAAGTTTCCTCACAATAGTTTTCCTTCACCGAAAAGTTAGTGATGTGAAAATCTATGCACCTACCTACTTGGGAAATTAATAAGGAAATGTTAAGTAGAAATTAAGCAAAAGTTTAATGGGTGAACATAAGGTATATTTTTTCCTTTGTAGTAGGATTTTTAGGGCGGTGTATTTTGCAATTCTAACAGTACATACATATAGGTTAAATTGATTCTTTTTCTAAAGCCGGTTGACAAGTGACTTAAATCGAACTAATATTAGAGAAAGGCCAATAAGAAAAAGCTAAATTCAAAAGTTTAAGGTTTTTAACTGATTTTTGCTATATAAACAACATTTGATACCTGGCGGCCATTATAACCTCACATACAATATAATTATACCGCAGGTAGAAAGAACCTGCTACGAATTTCTTATAAGTTACATATAAAAACTACTCTAAAGGGACATATTATGTTCGTTCAACGTTAATTAACCATCAACTATTCGTAGCTTCAACAAAATACTAACTTTACGTAAAGTTTGCGTGGACTAGGGCGGGCGGTATCATGGGACGAACGCTGTAAATTATTGAAAACTCAAACAAATGTTTAACTTTGGTACCTTTGTTTAACTATAAAAGAGGTGAAATAGCTGTAGTTTAATATGTTAAACTGAAACAAGTACGTAAATAAAATATATATACAACGAAAACGTGTTTGGATAAACTTATGAAACAGCTAGCATTTGCGCGCGGCTCTGCCCACTTGTTAACGGTTAAGATCCATGATAAACTGGCTTAGTTGTATTCTATGTTATTATTCGACCATTCACTTGTCCCAGTGCCAAGTTACCCCGTTACTTCATAACGGCGTATACCTTCATCTATTTCCTGAGGATTTTTTTATTGGACTAAAAATAACTCTTACTCCATCCTCTCAGATTCACAGTGCCAAAAATCTAGCCGCTCTGCTGCCCCGTTGTGCCTGAAGGCATAGTAGTGCTTCGTGAAAATCAGATTAATTGAATGCTGTGAACACAAAGAAAGACAAAGTGAAGAACTAACACACAAACCAACTTTTGCGCTTACATTAATTAGGTTTATAATAGTTTAGTTTAATAGTCTATTACGTAAGGATTGATTTTATAAAATAAAATACTTAATAAGTTATTAATGCTATGTCAATTTTATGAAAACCTTTTGATTAAGCGTGTCTCTTAATCACACTTGTTATTAAGTCACGTAATTGGGATTATAAAATTTACATAACTGATACAGTTCAGTAATGAGTGTTTATAAAATGATTTTATTATAAAAGTACAATATAAAATAAATTATATAAAAAAAAATCTTTTCACTTCTTTTGTAACAGTAATGCACTTTAACGAAGAAAAAGTCAACAATAAAAGGAAGAATATTTGAAATTCTTCTTCTTAGAATGCCATATTCTAATGAATTCTAGCGACCACCACATGGAACTCTTTTCTGTCCCTTGCAGAGACTAGTAGTCTTTGATACTGGTCCAGCTCTTTAAGTTGTCACTTCTTTAAGTTGTCACTGCATACTAAACGTCTTCTACCTCCCCCTTGCTTTCCCTCCATTTTCCCTTTTATAATGTTTTCCATGAAATTATATTTTTCATGTTGGTACAAGTGTCCAAAGTGTGCTATCTTCCCCTTCTTAATGGTTGCAGGTAATTTTAGCTTTTTATTAATTCAATTAAGTACTTCCACATTTGTTATTTTATCTTTCCATAAAATCCTTAATATATAGTTTTACATATATAAGATTTTTGATATATGAACCATACCAGTTGGTATATCTTTTGTCAAAGTGTTATTTTAATTCTAAAATTATGAAACAAAGCTTAAGAGAACAAATAGCTACAATGCAATAATTTGACGAGGGTAAAAGTAGCTCACACTTCTAATAGTTACATCTAATGAATTAGCAGACACCCTTTTAGACGGGATTGTTTAACATATAACAAAGGGTTCCTCTATAAATCTTACACACCTAAATGCTAAATAATTTCCTTAACATAAATAAATTACTCTATTTTCCTCACTTGACATACAAACATGAGAAGAGTTAAAAGCTGGATGAGCAGAAAATAATATAAATGCTGTCCCGGGTGTTCTAGTAATGAATTTTATTTTATTTTCGAATTTAGGTATTTAACTTAGGAGTTAAGCCAGTCTTTTGAAAGTCTACAAAAATATTATAGACCTCCACCGCCACGATCCTGGCTAACTTTTTCTAAGTCCTCGATCTTCCACGATCCTATTTAATTATTATATTGATCATTATGTTTGTTTTATATAACAATTTTATTTTATACATATTGTTTTTATTTATTTTTTATTTTTAAATTTTATTTTTTATAAAATTTAATATTATGAAGGACGAAGATGGCTTGTTAGACAGGTAGGCTTGGCAGATGGGTACAATCCCCTTAGTGAATGAATTTTGCAAAAGAAGTATTACGTCACTTAAGGAATCCTCATCTATAATTAGAAGTTCCTAGACCCAGCAATTTAGGATGTGCGTTGATATATCATTGAATAGTCAGTCAATCAGTTTGTTTTTTTTATATTTATGGATGACAAATATAAGATAGATTGTGTTTTTGGTGTTTACCATCGCTGTGACAAAACAACTTGAAAACATCTGCAATTCACCTTTAGTAACTATCTTGTCTTTATTCTATAAAGACGCTACAAGTACTTAACATTACAAGGAAATATTTAGGTATGAGGCATAAATAATTTAATATGCCCAGAGGCATTTTCTTAGTCGTGCAAACAATGAGAATGTAGGTTGATAAGCTAATATTGATAAATTGTAGGTACTTTAAAGTTTCCTTACTTCTCCTGCCTCTACACCGCGTACGTAGCAGTTTCGTTAATGTTTAAAAGCGTTTAGGTATAGCGTGGGAACAACAAAGTATTTAATTCTCATTTTTAAACGGGTACTTTCTATCATCGCACCGCTCGCCATCGGCAGGGAATTCATTCTCACACCTTAGAACCTAAATAGTCACGTATAGTGCGGATTCAGAGAAACTTCCTCCCGCGAACGCTTTGGTTGTGCAATGAGCTTCCTGCCAACTCACTAAGGACTAAAATATTGGGTTTTTTAAGAAAATAGTTATTAGATTTTTAAATTATGTTTTTAGTTATGCACCTGATGTTGTTAGCATCCATAGACTGCGGTGACAGCTTACACATATATTTTTTCCGGAGTATTAAAAATCATCAAATGTGGTCTATGTTTAGCACTCCAGGTTGAATGCACGCTGTCCGCTGTTAGCTGTCAGCTGTTAAAAAACGCTGTCTGGTCTCTATGTCTATGGGTTTAAATTAATGTTTTATATATGCCGCAACCATCTGGTTAAATTAGCCAGTTATTTGGACGCCTAAAGAAAGGATGAAATCACACTGTATAAGTCATGTATATTGGGCTAGGTTCACCTAATGTGCACCTGGTACAACTATTTAGGCGGTAGTAGAATAGGAATTGTGCTTTTAAAATAGTGATTATGTCCATCTTGTTTATTTACATTTGGGCAGCAAGTAGAGCAATTCCCGTAGCGCTCTATGCCAAGATCATCGTGCCAATCAAACGTTCTTAAAATATTATGACAAGATATGATATCAAATCAAAGATAACGTAAACATCTGTGCTGTCTCACAATATCTCCAGCGAGGGAGTGAGAACCATAGGTGAAAACTAATATTTGTTTCGTAATTTCAAGCCAGCGATTTGAACTTATGAGACCTACATTCCATGGCTGAAACACGTGTTACACTGTGAAAGTTTTCCAAAGAATATGTTCCACAAAGGAATGCTTTATTTTTTACGAAATCGGTTTTTCTTATTTCCTCATTTGTTGTAGCAGTTTATTTCACCTCACGGGGTCATTTCAGAAAATTGGTTTTAGGAATCCATTTCGGTGATTCAAGTAAACACAGTTTTATTTATTTGTTTTTGGGGTTCAGTACTACAAAGAGGAATTGCAAAAGTTAACAATATAACTTCGGTGTTTATCTGTTTGTGTTTATGTCCTGATGTTTTAAAAATAGCTAATAACTAGTTCTGAATAATTCGTTTGTAACAATTATGCCCGCATAAACGAGATAAGTTATATTTACTAATATTGTTTTTTTTTGGTTTAAACAGAGACTTCAAGTAATGTTATTATTGGAATGCGCACACAAAATTGACCATCCTTCAGAAAGAGATAAAGCTAATGTCCAGCAACTAACTGTCTCTTCTGTAACATAAAAACAAAACGTAAGAAAAAGACGGCAAATTCAATTCGACTCTTTTAAACTTTTACGGTCATTTTTTTTTTTATTTTAATTAAGCTTTTAAAAAACGCTGTCCAGTCTCTATGTCTATGGGTTTAAATTAATGTTAAATATATGCCGCAACCATCTGGTTAAATTAGCCAATTATTTGGACGCCTAAAGAAAGGCTGAAATCACACTGTATAAGTCATGTATATTGGGCTAGGTTCAGTTTGTTCTACCTTGTATTTTGGGATAACGTAGATGCGTAGCGTTTCAGTCAAGTTTCATATAATGTTCAGTTATAGGATTATTTCTTTTCCATACTTAACGATCTGCCTAGGCGTCTAATTAAATTTAACCAGATGGCAGCGACATATGCATAAATCACAACATATTATAGTCGGATCGAAACAATTGTTTCAATGACTCAATTATTCGGTTTAATTAACAGATCAAACATCAAGATACTAGTTTTATTTACCTAAACTATAGCTTTTTCACACACCTAAGAAAATGCTTGAAGAAGAAATAAGTAAAAGAAATATCACGCTGTTTTCCTTGGGGAAATTATAAGCTATCCAGATAAGTTAATACTGGACATAATTAAAGGCATGAGCAACCGTTTCACTTTAAGTTATTTATGACCGAATGCTCCTTCCAGGAATGTTAAGTATAAATTAATGCCCTTTAGTCCTTTATCCTATATAAAGTAAATTGTTATATGCTAAAAGTGTTTTTTTTGGTGTACAAGTTTTTTTAAACGTAAGTAATAGAGCAGTTGAGGAAAATGTAAGTTTTAAGTAAAAATAAGCAATAGTCTACAATACTATTTTATAGGATAATCGAAGAAAAGGCAACTCAGATTGTTTCCAACTTCGTTTGCTTGTTATTTCTTAGTAAGGCCGCTATTTAAAGTTTTCGTATATTTATTTGTATGTTTAATGGTAACAGATATTGTACGGGCCGACATATATCAAAAATAATGATATTTAAAAAGAAACTCAAGCACTTAAAATTTGGAAAGCAGCAATTACATTTTTGACTGATACGTAGGAGTTGGAAGAGCTTCTGAAAACCTGTCAGATAAAAAAATTAAAAAATTTTATTAGTCTGATTTTGTATTACTTGCTTGCCTGCTTATAATATGATAAAACTAAAACTATAAGGCTGAACCCATTTAACTCCGGTACCCTAACAAAAACTAAAAAATCAGTGCAAATCGGATTCGCGCACGAAGGGTTTCGTACCATTATCTATAAAAACTGCAAAAAAAATCACGTTTGTTGTATGGGACCCTCCCTTAAATAAAAGTGACTATATAACTAAAAATTCTGTGAATATTTCAACTGTGTGACTATCACGGTGCATGAGATACAGCCTGGTAACAGAAAGACGGACGAACGGACAGCGTAGTCTTAGTAATAGGGTCCCGTTATTACTCTTTGGGTACAGAACCCTAAAAATTAACAATTCGTGCTAGTCCCAACGCCAAGTTAAAGGAATAACTACAATCAAACTAACTCCAAGCTACAATATGTCTTGGCAAGAGAAATATTGCGTTTCCAAGTGTTGGTGTTGCGTAACTTATGTTGTAACTTAAGTATTGTGTTAGGTTGTTTAATATTAAGACAAACAACATAAAATTGTGTACAAATAAAGTAAAATGTGTAAAAAAAAACAGTTTATACCTACTATTAAAGTTCAGAAATAACCACAAAAGTAGCTTAGGAGTACAAAGGATCCAATAAAGAACACTTTATGTTACAAAACATTTTCTTCCCATATAATGGCTTAAAATCTAAAGCGTCTCGCATGTGAGGACAACCTGTTACAAGCTTTTGATGGCTTCTTGATGTTTTTATGATGTAATGTCCACGAAAGCAGACGAGAATGCTTTGTAATATAATGTGGTTTTTTCAACACCATTTAGATGAAATATGGGCCACAATGCTTATCCTTTTTCATAGTAATGGATTATACCATAATATTCTATTTTGTGAATACCCATTCATCGTAAAAATGTGTGTGTACATAAAATATAAATGGGTTTGATGAAATAATAAGTAATAAGATAATTCTGGATATCAAAGTGAAGTGTGGTAAAGAAATTCAATCTCCACTGCTAGACAAAGGCCTCCTTCTTAGATTAACTTAGATTCATAGGTCTGAGTTGCTTACGTCTAGCGGATTACTGCTGTCCTAATTAGGTCGCCATACCATTTATTGGGCGGCCGTCCTGCGTTTCATTCTATGTACCGTAGTCTTTAAGATTTAGTAGATTAGTTTGGGTTACGTAGTCAAAAGAGGGACGCCTATAGTTTGACCGTATCCAGCCATGGCGTTCGTTGTTGTGTCACGATAATTTTATTACTACTAATTAGGCTACAGCGCTTAAAGTAAACAGTTTGTTTGGAATAAGTTTTGCCATCGTATAGAGATTTAATCTCAATTAAAAAATAAGTCATATTTTAAAAACTAAACTTGCAAGAAGCTACATTGAATTTTAAATGGAATCATACTTAAAGATAGGTATTAAGTCTTCTTCTAGTCTAGTCTAATTTTTTTCCGTGTGCGTGTAGGAATTAGCTTTTGTATGAAAACGTGTAGCTCCTTTACCTCCGGAAACATATAAGCCATAGTCATATAAAACCTAACATCATCCATAGAGGTTGGTACAACTCTATATCTACCATTTTTCATAGAAGTCATAACTACACTACACTCGTTAGCGAGTATCGATTGGGAAAACTAATAACTCAGTTTTTCAGTTAGACTTGACAAATATTTGACATTCCCTTTATTTTACAAGGCCTGAACTTTAAAATGAAGTAATATTCTTCTACATACGGTTTGAATTAAGGTAAGCCTGTCTCCCATACCCAAAGTAATGGTCTCTTTTGGTAAGTACACGTAAAGGCATTAACACCCTCTACATAGACATACATATAAAGTTTAATAACAAACTAGGTCGGTACTATTGCATGACCTTTGACCATATTCGATATATTGCTTTTAAAGTTATTAGTCCAGATATTTAAGAGGGCGATATAGGCCAGAAAGCTTTTTTCTGTAATTCTAACGTTGTGTATGTAAATGCACTAAAAAACATTAGACAATTTTATATACATTACTATGAGATATATTTGTTATATACTTTTTAGGTAATGTATAATACAATAAATAAAAATCGTTCAGTAAGGTAATTCACTAGACAAAAGCAAGTTTTATAACATATATTTTTTTCGATCCCTTAGATGTTATAGTTTAGCCACAAAATTTGCACAAAAAAGGCGTATTTAGGCGGTCTAGCCTAGTAGGTCTAGTATATACAAGTCTTAAGTAAAGATACTGTTCAAAATCTAAATTTGATCCGCTGTTACCTACACTAGGTTTTAACAACGCAAACGAATGCTATAAATAATTGATAAATGGAACGTGTGAAACAGAAGAAGAAAGCTTTATTTAGAAAGTGACATGTAACTGAATCAAGTTACGACCATTTTCTTAATATCGCTGCTTTAGTTTATTTTTGCGTGCTAGTATGTACATATACCTCTTTTAATACATACACTATCATTGTATTTAGTAATTAATATTTCTACACAAGAAGAACATCCAAAAAATTGGGATGGGTAGAATTCTACTTAAGTAGGGCTATTAACGCTCGTTTTTTCGTGAATTTGATGTTTTTGAAAGAGATTCCTAATGAGATTTATTTAGATGGCATCTCGAAATTGATATTGACATCCCACATGTCATATATTCAGGTTCTTGCTTTAAACGCATTTTATATAGAATTATATTTTGAAATAATGTACATATTTAAATGACTTTCAATTCTGAAATGCCCGCCGCAGGAAGATGTTCAATGAATTTTCGTCAAAAAACGAAAAATCATTGCTCATTTTCATGTTACACAATGATGTCACGACACGATATGACACGGAGTTGACATTTGTATTCAAATATCAAAAAGTTTAATTAAGCATCTTCTAAATAAGGCTGTCATGTCAAAAGTTTCTTGTTTTTGTTGTCTGATAGAACAAGGAAATGAAAGTTCATTGTACGTGAGTAACTAATTTAGGTATTTGCTTTGCACAGATGTCAGTTTTTGCTATACCTACTCTTTTCAAAGCGTCATAAACTGTAAGTAATTGAATCGGAAAATTTATTTTATTTGAACTTGATATTTTAGCTTTGCTTATGAGCCATTCCACGGAAACGGCTATTATAATTTAGTGCCTTAATTCTTTAATTACAACAAGAAATTTTGGACTGTAACTACTATCTGTTCGAAGTTGATGATAGTATGGTAAACAAAAATCTTTACCAAAATGATAGGGCTTTTTCGGAACTTTAAAACAAATTTTTTCTAACAAAACCTGATCACAGAAATTCGCAAAAATAATGTCAATGGCAAACAAGCAATAATTTAAGATCTAATTTTATTATTATTTATTATCATTATTTTATATTTTTCCGTCTTTTTTCGCGGGGTTTTTTATTTCCACAAAATCCTAAGCAGAGCCAGAACTAAAAGTTTTATTTTTCCTTTCTGACGATCTCATATAATTCTCTTTACGAGATCATACCTAAATTACCAGTTTAAATAATATAGTTATACTGAAAATCTTTGGAATGGCTCAAAACACTAAGCGTCACGAAATAACAAATAGACAATCCAGGGTCGCTCAACAGCCGATGCTGGTATTGAGCTTATTCAATATATTTTTAAGGCTTAGGAAGACGCAAAATATTTCCAATGTATCAGGAAATATTTTGTGATCTTTTCAAGGCATTCAATTGCGTTATGCAACGTTGATCGGTAAACTACATCACTATGGTGTTAAGGCCAGTAGTCTCGACCTTTTGAGTTCGTATTTAAATGACAGAATTCAAACGGTTGACATCAATTGTGTAAGATCGTCGGGGTCTGCAGTGCGCATGGGCGTGCCACAAGGTTCAATATAGGGTCCTTTCTTATTTCTTGTCCATAAAATACTATTGTTAGCTGATCACACATCTCTTTTATTTAAAGTAAAACGCCAGCAACCGATTATGACGAAGTAAACAATGCTATTTCCCAAGTCATAAATTAGTTTACTGTCAATAATATTATTTTACTTCATGAGAAAAAGGCCAAATTTCCAATACAAGTATCAAATTTACGTTACCTAATATGAGATAGGTTGACATAAAATGGTTGTAAAGGACGAGAGACTGGGCATAGTGGACACATCTAAATTTCTATGTATGACTTGATTCTAAGCTGCAATGAGGGCCTCACATTTGTGGATTGGCGAACAGGTTTAGCTCTGCTGTTTATGCCATCAAAAAGATTTAAAACCTAACTGATGTTGAAACTGCACGTTTAGTCTATTTTAGTTATTTTCACAGTCTAATGTGTTACGGGATCTTACTGTGGGGAAACGCTGCTAATATCATAACTATTTTTGTTTTGCAAAATCAAGCAGTTCAGGTAATTTACAAACTTAGAACCTAAGAAGAAGGGTCCTAGGGAGTAACTTAGAACTAGATTTAAAGAAATAAATATTAAAACACTTACATCACAATACATATTTAAAAATCTAATGTAGGTTTAGAAAAATATAACCCTGTTTAAAAAAACATAGTGATCATCATGATATAAATACAAGGAATAAAGAAACTTGCAAATTATGTAAACAGAATTCATAAAGTTACTAAATCTTTTTAATTACATAATACATATATATACATTGCTACAATAAGTTATACCGTACAGTACTGTAGATATTCACAAATTAAATTTAAAACCCTTTAAGTTTATTATAAAACAAAAATTGCTATTACAATATTTCCGAATATATGGAGGATAGACATTGAATATGACCCGCTCAGTAACTTTGCAGGCTGCTTCATATAGTTGTATAATTAAACATCAAATCAAAAATGTGATAAAATCCCTATGTTGTAGTAGTCTAACGGTGTTAATATTTTGAAAAGAATAACTGCTGAGTTTCTTGCCATTTCTTCTCAGAAGATACAACCTTCCGAACCGGTGGTAAAGTCATAATTAATTATTAAATTTGATAATTCTAAAGTAAATAATTTTGATTATATTACAGCATATGGATACAAAAGTTACTCAAAGATAAACTTTATACTGGCAAAGTTTTTCCTGAATTCATGTAGAAAAATATCATTTGTAAGTAGCATCAGAAATGTTAGTATCGCTTTTAAAACACAAACTTCTGAAAGCATGCAACATGGCTCGTCTTTTATTCATACCCTGATATGTGGCGTCTGTACAGTGTAGCCTTTCTTTTCTAACAAAATAAATAACATTTGCTTTAAGTTACATCCTTTGAGATGGTACTTTCTAGTGTTTTATGCATGAACATTGTGCACTCGAATGTACTTTGGGAATCCTTATTAACATTATAAATGCGAAAGTATGTTTGTTAGTTTGTTCTTTTATAACTTGCTCGTATCTACAGAGAAACGTATCGCAATGTTTCTATACACATAGATTTTTATACCTAAAGAGAATTACCACGGAAATTTATTTTCGCAAGGCATTATTAATAAATAAGTAACACTATTCTATTTTTATATATCCATATATGAATATCCTAAAGCATCAATACAGGTATAGGATATTTTTTATCTCGATTTAAAGTTTCCACAGGAATAGATTTTCCCGCGGGTGGATCGGGTGCACTATTCATTTACGTTTGACCACTGCAACAACGGAGTGAATTAACTTTTGGAATAGGACTCGCTAGTGGGACGGAGTATAACATAGAATACTATTATAATTTTGCGAGGGCAAAGCCTAGATTAATGACAAGTATTTTTATAAAATTGACATGTCTAAGTGCTATATTTTTACAAAAACTTCCAGACGGCCTTTGGATGTAGAATTATTGTGGAGTCTTGGAAATTCCTACAAAAAATTCTTTTGCCTTGTACAGTCGGAGATGAGATCGTCCCTCTAACCAAGTAGGCTGTTCCCTTTGTCATGAAAAACTATATTCATCTCCGTCTCACAAGAAAAAAAATCACGAATTTTCACTTCTTCACATCATCTGTCATTGTCAACTTACATATTACTTTCAACTTTAAAATCTGAGCCAAAAGATACAAATTGTGTTTTTAACGATTTAGCTTCGTACGTTTCAGAACTGCGAACATAAACCTTAGAAACTTAACCAACAATATTTGACTTACAGTACTGTATCAAAGTTTTAAAATGACCCTTGTTGTCGATAAACATAAGGTTCTTTCTTAATTGAAGATGAACTTAAGATAAGTCTCTTCGAACAAACGAGCTTCAGGAAAACTTAAAAGGTATAGGCGAGCAGAAAAGTATTTACTGCTGACGAAAACTCTTTAGTCGCTCCGCGCACGTGATGGCGTGAAGACGGGTTTGGAGTTTTGATAGTGACGGAAATAGAAAGAAGTTTTACAGTATCGTAATGAAATACGTAAATTATTTTGGATTATAATAACAAGTGATTTATTAATTCAAAAAGCTAACTTTTATTAATTGTTCGTGTTCTTAAAAATCATATCAATACGAACTATAAACAAATTGAAGGTGACTTTTAAATTTTAATAAAAAGTGGATTTGTATCACAAATAACCATTATTTTTAAACAGGTATTGTTTCACTTATTTTTTTTATTGTATGGAAACGAAAATATTTTCTTTTAGCTATAATTTTAATATTCATAACACCTTATTCCAGATTTTTAAATTATTTTAATACGAAACAAAAAACTTTATTAACTGCATAAAACTTAGTGTTAAATGTTAGGCAAAATATTTTTATTATAAGAATTGACATTATCCGTATTAGTCAAATTTAAATATAAAATAGTTAGGTTTTATAAATCGTTATTTATGCAGTTTTTTTTTAAATGTGAATCAAAATTTTAATTTTTTTTAAAGACTACAATATATATATATACCTGAAAATCTGACTCGCGCACCGATGGTTCCATGAAAACTTTCAAAAAAACTTGTATAAAGAAAAATTTTTTTTTTTGCGTTTTTTTTTACCGTTTATTTCGAGTAAGTTTTCCCCTAAAATTGGATAATAGGACAAACTTAACGCACCTAAAAATTGTTCTTCCATACATCGTCAACTTCGTATTATAAGATAGTAATCGATAAAAAGACAATGCGTGATTTAACTACAAATAAAAAAACTTATTTAAAGTATTGATTCTTTTATTTTGTTATAGTTGATTCCCACGGTTCCCTTCGCGTTAAATTTAATTAGGCTGATAATTTTATTTAAATGATTTATTTTCCGTTTTTAAAATAAAAACAAATGAATTGAAAAATAAATATGTATTTATTAACATAAGATCTATTAAATTCCTTCTAACATTTAATATAATAATAACTAATGTCTTTCCAAACGTAGCTTAATTTCGCTCCGGTATGTCTTGCAAGACATTTTACTTTAGTTTTCCGGATATTTCAAAGTTATTTCATTATATGTGCTAGTTTTCAGTTTTTCTTTAAGATTTTTCTGACAATCACAATCTGGCACTGACTGAAAACTGGGATTTCTACGCCAATTATAAACAGCCTACTCAATTATATATTTTTTGAGTAGGAGGTATAATTTGTCTATATGTGTGCCATTTCAGCGCTGTGACATACAGACAGAAGGGAGATAGATGGATGGAAGGACGGACGGACATTTTCATTTAGATATATATTAAAAACTTGCAGGTTTTTAGCGATATTATTTGTAATACAATTATTTCAATTAACCTTACTGGAATCATTAAAAAAAATGTTTAAATATATTGTGGAACAAGGATGCTGAAATAACCTTTTATTATTTTTAGGTAACACCTAAATGTTGAAATTCTTAAACAGCTACGGAACCCTTTCCTGTGATTTTTTATATTATAATGTTGCGAAATAGGTTACAAAAGAGATGTCGCTTTAAAATTGCCAAGACAATGGTAGCAGTGTATACTAACTTACTGTAATGACTTTACTAATTTCAGTGTAGGATACACAGTAGAGGACCTAATACATTATGTATGCAATCCCTAAAAGTCTAAATAACTAGACAATAGCATTGACAGTGGCAAATGTAATCCTTCTCCGTTCCTTTAGCTATGCCAATGCCAAAAATAAGACTCCCGGTTGCTCCTTTGCGACTTGACGAAATAGTGCCCCTCGGGAAAATCTATTCCTATATTTATCGAAATTGTAAAGAAAGGACAACTAACATACAAACAGATTTTGCTTTTATAGGCACAGTGTTAATACAAGGAATAAGGATAAATTCATAGTTCCAAAATGTCGTCTTCAGAAGGTACATAGCTCTTTCGCAATAAAAAGTATATTTTTCTGCAATAAAATTCCAAAACATGTGGTTTATTTACCCTTGAATATATGCCAAAGATATAGTTCAATGAAAAAAAGCTATTACAAAGTTGATGAATACATAAATAATAAAAAAAAATTAGAACTTAATTGATTTGTATTGGGGCATTTGTAATATTTTTTAAATTAAAACATTGTATGTTATGTGATTACTGAGTTTAAGGCTGTATTGTATTCCACTATGAAGTTGAAAAAAATATAAATGATTGACTACAGAGTTTCTTGCCGGTTCTTCTTGTCAGTAAATCATTCCGAACCTGTGGTAATTTTTTTTTGATTAATAATTAAACTGACGATTTAAAAGTCTGCTGAGTGTAAGTTTATGATTTTTATCATAGTGTTGCTATCTTTGTGAGAATTAATCTTTTACTGATGCATTTATTGACTTCATTATCATATACATGATATAGTAAGATTTATTGAAAACTATTAACCCGTATCATCCTCTCATCCACATAGAATATGTAATGAGTTGCCAGTTAATATTCATTTTGTCCGCAGTAGAGTTTTGTTAAATTGTAGGGATACAATTTTAAATGAATGTTTTATATATATATAGCATACTATTTTTTGTAAATTGTATCCTATATTTTGACTTCAAAACCGTACAAATTTGTATCTACTCATTGTTATTCGAATAATTTATAATAAACGTTAGTAGATAATTAAATCGAAACATGAACAAAATCCTATTAAGGTACTTTTATTTTATTTGTATTGTATTAACATAAGTAGTTAAATACAAATATTTAGTTTTAATTAATTTAAATTTAATTGAATTTTAATAAATTTTAAATTAAATTATATGATAAAGTTTGTTTTTTGTTTTTTATTTTTGTTTTGAACGCAGTTTGAAAATTTCTTTTTGCATACGATAGCCCGATTCTTGAGAAAGGTTTAAGGTTGTGTAACATAACTGTTTGACCTATTGGAGCCGAGCAATAAGAAAAATAAGGAAGAAATAACCCTCAGCGAAAACGAAGTTATAGCGCGGGGGGTACAAAACGTTGACAGCAACGGAAAGGGCAGAACAACGCTTCTAGGTCAGCTAGTTTACAAATTTAAACAAATTCAGCGACGTACATGCGATTGGACCCGGTAGGTGGCGCTGCAATCGGGTTGGCAACGTCTGCCGGGACAGCTATTATTGTATGAAGAGCATACTAATTTAATAACATAATCCTAGAAAAACTCATTTACCAATGTCAAAGAAAAAATTGTATTAATTTAAATTAAGCTGTTACGACTTAAAAAAAATTAAGCGAAAATAATATTCTTCCAAATGAAAATTCCAATCTAACCGATGTATTTGAAGTCGCGAGCTCAGAGCCGAGGTTTTAATTCCCTTGACTGTTGCAAAGCGGCGCATGTTTTTTTCATTAAAACGCATTCAATACTCCGACGACGAAGCTTTCAAAAAGCGGACCTTTTCAAAAATATTTCTCTGACATTCCGTTCAACATTGCTCCATTCCTTTAATAGCCTTTTTGTTTACCTACATAGTTATGTTGTAAATTTTCTTTTAAAATTTTTGTTTCGGTTTCGTCATTTTTAGAGTTCCGTACCCAAACGGAGCCCTATTACTAAGACTTCGCTAATGGTAAGGAACCCTTCGTGCGCGAGTCCGACTCACACTTGGCGTTTTAATGTTAAAGTGCTGTAGTAGGTCATTACCTATATTGTGTGGTACATTTTTTTTGTGCCTTATTACTAGAGCAAACGGAAGTTACCGAGGTGGTTAATATAGAGCCTGCAATATTTACTGTTTAAAACAATAATTAAAATCTGCTGTAGGAATCAAGTACCTCAGTACAGATACTCAGAAAAAATTGCAAAGAAAATGTGTATGTGGCAAACGTTACTTGCATATTATCAATCGATTGACTTTGTTAAAAATATATGTAAAGTAACGTGTAGCTTATTGGGTAATAGCTACTCTCTTTAACACATTTTCTTTGTTATTTATTCCGAGTTAGTATTCTGAACTCATTTATTAGATTGCTACAGCGGATTTTGATTGCTGTCTTTAGCAATAAACATTGCAGGTTACATTGTAATTTGTGTACAATACCATCACAATTAAAAAAAAAATAATATAAATGATTTTGGATAAATCACACAACGCCTTCTAGTCCTAAACTAAGCAAGGCTTGTACCAAAGGTACATACCAGACAACTGATACAAAAACGCATATATTTTTTTTAACTACATGCATATTATACCAAGAAAATACAAGACAAAAACAAATGTTAATCACTTAAATTTTTGTCCTGTGCGGAGAAGAACCCGCGTCTCTTGGTCATGCGGGCAAGAACACTTTCAATAAAGCCACTTACGGCGGTCAAAAGTCAAATTAGAAACGCAATAAAGGAAGGCTAACAGTAGTAAAAATTTGAGATGAAAAACACGATTTCAATATTTTAGATGCAAAATTTTAACTAGAAAACTATGTCATTAAGTCATAAAACATTATAAATAGTTTTATCAACATAAAAACAGGGTATGGATATTGTAACTACGGGTATACACAGAATTGCTTACTAACATTCAAGTTACCAGATATATCAGCAGTTTCGCGTTCACCTAACGCCCTTACCTCCCCATTAGTAACTACACCTTGAAACGATAACGACCAACTTGCGTGATATCGCCCTACTTCACGCTTATTTACACTGCGGACGAACAACCAGGGTCTCGACATTCAAATCGTAAGGGCGGGCGAGACATATCAAATGTCCATTATCAATGGGTGACCAGGCATAGACAATGTTGTGGGTGCTTACAAAATATTTCTCCTTCAACAGACAATTAAAGACATTAGATGATTTTGTTTTTATCGTTTTGAAGCTGTTACATTATTATTTTTATATTTTAGCTGTTAAAGAATTAAACGAAAAATTCTTTTAATACATTTTTATATATATTTTCGTATTTCGGAAACGGCTTTCAAGATTTGGATAAAATTTTGTATTTAGACTGGGTTTTGCGTTTTAAGTTTATTTTTTAGTATAGTTGTATTTTTGTAAAAACGCAATTTTACACAAAAAAAAGACAGGTACGCAGTTAATAGTAGTAGCTGGAACTATTAAATATCGGAATTTTCTTAAATATCTGAATTCCTTCACTCGATTGACGATATTTGACGCTTCACATGTTTGACTTTGTTTTTAGTAGCTTACTAACTTATTTTTTTTACCTACTAAGTGTTTCGGTACAAATTGTATACTCTCTAGCTAATTATGAAAATAAAAAAATTTAAATGAAACTTCTTGCCAGCTCTTTTTGGCAGAAATTAACATTGTATTGACGATTCAAAAGTGTTCTTGAAAACCTATTTGAATAAAGTTTGATTTGATTTGATTGATTTGATTTGATAACACGATTCGCAAAGCCTCGCAGTGAACTTCATAGAAAAGGATTCCTCGCTCATTTTAATTTTTTTAAGTTATTAATAACGCGACGGCAAGTTCACGAAAACGTACCTTTTTGCCGTGACCACATGGAAGTGCAATTCTCATCAAACCGTAGGTTTACGTGTACATACTTATCGTCGCATTAAGACTCGATCATTATGTTTACATTACATAAGTAAAAAAAGGAAAAGTTTAAAATCAAGAATTTTCCATACAAATGGTCACATGTAAGATTTTAAGTTAATAAAACAATTTTCAGGATTTTGACATAAATATTTGGCTTGATATCATGACTATAAAATCTCACATTGATTAGTTAATGACAAAAAGAAATTTGGGAATTCGGATGTATTAAGCATGCTGCGCGGCTTGAAATCGAATAATCTAAATATTGAAAAATTATTATGAAAAAATTATGAGGATATTTGGCTTAAAAATAAAAAGGAGTTCAAAATATCAAACTGATTTTTTCTGTTAAAACGCCTCCAGGTTAGCGTACTTTATGTGACTTCAAAGTATATGTACACATTACAAACTGTAATACAGTTCATCTAAAATTTAGTACTTTATAGTGGATTAATTCTATCTTACTACATAAACCATTAAAAGAGATAAAAACCAGTTTATAATACCTAGTAAAGAAATATAATATTGTGTACTTGATTAAGTGTTTGTTGTGATAGACTTTGACGTCACAGTTGGAACATGGTTTGCTTATTTAAGTTTCATTAATATTTTGCGATTTAAAAATAAATAAATTCAAAGTTTTTTTATAATTGAGTATGAAAATATTCTTGTAAATATAATACAATATAAATAAATATTGTAAAAAAAATCTGGTCTATATTTGAATTACTAACTCAAGTTCCCTTTTACTAACTATCAAACTCTGATTCTTGCTTCTTTCCAATTATTGATATAGTTTAAGTTGTGCCTTGATAATAGTATATTCATTAATAAGTTTAAAATAATTACAAATGCCTGATGTGTTTATTTGTATACGTATTATCGTGTGTGACGTCCGACATATTGTTTCAGGGCCGATTCTAAAATGGCGAAAAAAAATCGGCGTTTTGCTGCTGCCTAGTTCATTGCCAGAATAGTTATAGGCATGTAGGCAGAAGATGAAAAAGCATAAAAATGAAAAAGCATAACTATGAAAAAGAATAAAAAAACAAAAAAACCTTGGAAAATTCAAGGGAATCAAATAAGGAGAGCAATCTGGTATAGATAAAATAAATGGTGGATATGAAGGGAAGCTTACGGTAGAAAATGTCCAGTCTCTTCTCAGCGACTTTATGGTCGGCACTACTGCATATTTTACTATACTTTACAGGTATGTATTAAATATATTATATATACATATATTGTACCTGCTCTGATGTTTTTCAGTAGCTTGTTAGTTTAAAGCATTATCATTCCCAAAAATTTATTTGGATCTCACAATAAAATGTTACCGTTCTAAGTATCTTTTCCACTTTTATGAACAAAAAGCTCAATTTTCTAATAATGACGATTATATCGTATATAAAGACGACGAGTATATAGACTAATATATTGCATTATCAAATTATGTCCTGAAACTTTTAATTTTTTACTGTTTCATATAAACTTTTTTGCTATAAATCTTAGGTAAGGCACTAGATAAAAATAAATGCTAATGGTTTTCTTGATATTTTTTATACCGCTAAGGTGGCAAACCAGCCCACGATCCGCCTGATGGTAAGCGGTCACCGTAGCCTACGGACGCTTGCAACACCAGGGTATCACGCGCGCGTTGCCGACCTTTCAAAAATCTAATAACTTCTTTATTGAAAAACCCCATACTGTAGTGCTTAGAGAAAACCTTGGCAGGGAGCTAATTCCACAACCCAAGTGTTTGCGGGAGAAATTTCTCTGGAACCGAGCTGTGCGCGAAGTGTGAGAATGAATTCCCTGCCGATGGCGAGCGGTACGATGGTAGAAAGTAGCCGTGGGCATCATTTCAAACGATTCCTAAGAACACATCTCATTCCCACAAGCGGTAGAACACACACAGGGAGGCCAAGCCTCTCCTCACACTTAAGGGCTCGATACGGCAACTGAGCTCAGGATTGTCTAAAATTTTCACAGCCCGTCGTTGAACTTAGTCAAATGGGCCAAGCTGGTATACGGGTTGGTGCCCAAAGATGGCAGAAGTATCAATATGGGGCCGAACTTGCGACTTGTAAAGCAGCAACCTTTGCCCCGACGTGAAGTACTGCTACGCTTTGTTGAGTACTATGACGACCTTACCTATATCCCTACCCTATAGTTTAGTAGCAGGCTTGTATGATGATGATTATAATGTGATGTGATGTTTTATTAAAGAGTTCTATTAGTTACAGAAAATATAATACCAAACACAGCAGTTAAAATTGTACACGCTGTCGATCTCGTGTACGTTCGTCAATATCACCTAATACGATACGTTTGTCGGAGCGTATTTCGTAAATATGACAGCACTACCTTGTCACCAAAGTATTGGTTCTTGTGTCCTGCAGTTAGTTGATACTTCGGAGACCAAGAAACAAAACTTGCCCTTGACTGAAAGATGGTAGTTTCAGTTATTCCCTGAAATCTTGGATATAAAAGCCAGGAGTCTACACCTTGCTATTATGGAGAGTTACTGTACATTCTGCAAAATGTGGTACTTAGAAACAAATTCTAAGATTCAATTTAAACAACAGAAGGTACCAATCAGATTACTTTAGCTAATAACGGGCTAGGATGGACTCTCCGAGCCTGGAGTAAAATAACAGCTGCTGGAATTAAAGAATATTAGTACACAAAACATTATTACACAATTGCAATTATAAGTCAAGACAAGATTTAAGATACTTAACTCAAAAGTCGAACAGTTTCTCACTACCAGCTCATACTATAGCTCCAAATTGACCGTCTCTAGTGTTACTCTTGTTTCAGTGAAATCTGGACTAACGCTTCACCTCTCCGGTGCCCGCGCACGCTTTGGAGTCAAGCGAAATCTGTCTTAAAATCAAAATTAATAACGCTTGACCTTAATGCCAACGCATGTGCAAAAGCGCAAGTCTCCATTCTCCATTATCTCATCTCCTTAAACTTTGCAGCCTTAACTAGACGCGTACTTACACACGTGCAAACCATTGCCATTTCTCCGAAAACTTGCCAGAATGGTTCAAAAGTAACAAAAAATATTCTTCCTGACCCTTGCATTCCAGGTTCAGGTACAGGTATAAATGTACAAGTATTAAGAATTTTAAATCTTGCAATCTATAACTGAACCGCTACAATACTTATATTTATTTATTTATCAGTGTGAATGTGACAGTACAACAAGTTTTTTGGACGCCAGCGTCACCTTGTCTTGCAAATGATCTCGTAACTGAACATCGCTGGAGATATCAACACTAGGGATCTCAATGCTCTTGGAGATGAAGAGGGGAGTGTTCTGGAATTGTAGGACCACAGTGAATGGAGTTTCCTTAGCGGTGAACGCGCAGACTTGTGTCTTTGTAGGATAGAATCGGACCAAGTTTTTCCGTCCCCAGTCAGAGACCTTGGACAGAGTGGTCTTGATTTAAAGACACATCTTCTCCACGCTTTTCCTGCACAACGGAAAGAGGGATGTTTGCATGACCCATGTAATAAGCGCCTCCAGTACTGTCACCTGCATAGCAATGTATATCGTTGATGTGCAACATGTAATTGATATGCATTAGAGACAGCACAGAGCCTTGCGGGAATTAATTAATGCCCATGCTATCAGAGCAACTACCGTAAACTACGGCTCGTATGCGTCTGCCGGAAAAAAACCTAGTCTCCAATTTGCACAAACCCTAGGGCACTCTGTAAGATGGCAACTTCGATAGAAGACCCTGGAGCCAGACCCGATCGAACATTTTCGCTATGTCCAGGCTACATGCCAAGACAGGCCCCTGACGCTCAATGGCTAGCGGCCATCGGGGTATGAGATACACTAGAAAGTCACCACGTGGCGAAACCCATATTGACGGTCGCTGACCAGGTCGTGTTTTTCTACGTATATTAGAAGCTGTGTTTCGATCATACGCTCCATGACTTTGAAAAGAAGAAGGTAATAGGTTCTTTTTGAACCGGATGCACTTTCACAGTCTTCCATGAAGACGGAAATTGCCTAATGTAGTAGAAAAGCGCGAAGAGGCGCGTGAGTACAGGACATAACTCAGGAGCATACTGCTTAAGCACACTGCTGGTATACCGTATACCGCTGGCCCACTTGACTTATGAATATCTAGAGAAAGCAACGCCCACCAAACCTCCCACTGTGTTGTGTTGTGTACTGCACCACAGTATAGAAGGTGTTATAGCTCCTTCGTCGTTCATATTCGAGTTATAGGCAAAGAGACTGCCCAGAGCTTCCTTTTTAGCACTATTGGCACATCGGTATTTCGCGGTGATGGTAACGGCAAAAGTTCCCTTTAGCGAGCGAATAGAAAGCACGATTCCGAGAGGGATAGCTCTCAAGTCGCCAACCTATTTTGCAATTGAATTGGAATTTTTCTCTGGTAATTGTTTTCTTACTGAACATCAAGGCAGCATTTAATTTGCGTTTTAACTGAGAAATATTTGGATCCTTATTATTACAAGCCTCAAATGCTGTTTACTTAACAATTATAGTTTATCTGCAAGACTGATTAAACCACGGCCCTTTTTTACACCGGCAGGTACTCACGTTAGGAATAAAATATTTCATACCAGCGAGGATCTTTTCAGGATCTTTTGAGCTGAAGCAGAGCCGATTCCACGGGTGCGATCCATTAAATTCATGCAATCCAAACCAATCTGCCATACACGATGCTAATTAGTTGACCAAGATGGAATGGGTTGTGTGCACTTGAGTCCGAACAAGACAGCGGTCCACAGACCCAAGAGGTACATCCGCTAAGACGGAATATTCGTCCTGAAGTGAAGTTAGCAGACTGTCCAGTAAGGAGCTCATGTGGTCCTCTATATCTACTATTCTCGTTGGAGAAAGTACCAGCTGAGATAAGAGGTCAGAGCAAATTCATGAGCAGATATCCCTGCGTAGTTATTGGTTCGACTGAGCCAGTCACGTTAGCGGGCGTTTAAGTCTCCCAAAATAACTACTTCTGCTGTGGGATATTGCTCTACAACTTCGTCACTCGTCAAACTCAGGTGCGTGAAGAGTCGAACTACGTTCGTGTTACTGTTATGTGGCTTTTAGAGGCACGCATTGCAGTGCTCGAGTTTGTAGTCAGGATAAAGTAGGTATGATGTATGGTAGGTATGTAGAGCATATCTGCGTCTACGTTAGGAAAAGAATAGTCGGTTTCGCAGTCTCAAAATGGTGGTGGACTGTGTTAATATTAATATTGGCGTGAATAATGTTGCAAAAATCCAAACTGAATGTAGATAGATGGAGTGGCCGCTGAAAAAACTTTTTTTCATTTATGTGTTGCCTTTTTAAAAAAGTCACTTAGACTAAAGATTAGGATTCACTGCACAGACAGCTTAAAGGACAAAATGTGCGGTACTATAGAACTGCCGTAGCTCGGCACAGATAATACGGTTGCTGGCACGGCTTGCGGAAGGGCCCCTGGTCTCCCAGGGCAGAGATCAAGTAATCCTTGGGTACGGGAACCCGTTCAACCTGCGGGCGGCCAACCTTTTCATAAGGTCTCCCTTACCGCCCTATCAGCACGCCGCGTTTACGCCGAGCAATGAATACGACCAGTACCGCCGGTCCTTCGCTGTCGCCTACGAATCTTCAAGAGCTGTGGCAACCTAACTCACCGCCAGAAACACAACACTACTCAATGTAAGCGTTATTTTGGCAGCGGTTTTCTGTAAGGCGGAGGTACTTCCCCAGTTCGGGCTGCTCATTCGGGCGAGTACTCATTATGCCCTGATTTTATTGGCCTGGCGGCTTATTCAAGAAAGTACTCGCTGTGCCCTACCTTATACTCTTATGTGACCTTTAAATAGCAGGTTGTCAAAACGGTTACTTTACGTATTATCTTTCTATGGCATTACAATATAGTTCAAATATAGTTCACTTTCAGTTTTTTCCAATCCAAAATTTCACTTTCAAGTTTACTAAATTTTAGTAAAAGAAAATCAAGTTTTCTTTTGATATAAATAACAAAAAATGTGAACTATTAATTAAAAGCATCTTAATTAAAAAACAAAAGCTTTATTACGAAAAACACTGACATTACATTAAAATAAAACCTTTTACAGTAAATATGAACTGAACCAATATCTAAATATAGTTACTATTTGTATGTTGTAAATGTTTTAAAAGTACGACTATCCCACGTGATGAAATTCTTATCACATATTAGATCCATTTTTATATGAAAAAAACGTTCAGTCTCTTTAAAAATATGAAAACTATTAAAAAGAAGTGGATTAAGCTGTTATTATTGGTGCTAATATGCTGAAGAAGCTGAAACTTATGCTGTAGCCTCATCAATATAGAAGAGAATGCCTTTTATAATACAAAAATTTAAATGAAATATAATAACAAGAAAATGGAAATTATTCATTGCTCTACCAACTGACTAACTTATGATTAAAACTGAAGTTTAAGTGCAACATTCAGTGAAGCAAAGTTAAATGAAAGACGCAACTGGATTTAGCAAGCGCCCGCCCGAGCTTAAAGCTGGCCTTGCCACCTGCGCTCAAAGTACCACTGAAACAGAATTTGTGGTGGCCCTTTTGTATTTCTGTTTACTTTTATAAATTAACATAAAAAATACCTGTCTGAATCAAAGTCTGTATTGCCGATACCTTGGTGACATTCACTCTATATGGTGCGGCCACTTTTTAAGAGTATAAAGTAAGTTATTTCATAAAAAAATCATTTAAGCTGTTATTTACTTTAGACAATGTATATAATTGATTTATAAATTTTAATGTTAAACCTAATGCAAAGCGTGGTATATAAATTTTAATTAAACATCATAATTCCAATTTTTTTTTCGTCGTAGGTGTAGTATCTTTATACTAATGTATTACTCGGGGTAAAATGAAAATCCAACCTCGTGTGTATTTCCTTATAATTTTTTTCCGTATTAGGTTTTTAGTATAATTCCGTATTTTCTTCAAACAACGCCCTCGTTAGTAATCGGTGACGTTTACCCCTCGGTGAACAATGTACTATTTTGCCGACTTCTTGAGAACATAGGGTCATAACTTTAATTTAACTTACAAATATGTATAAATATGATATTACCACAAAACATTTTAAATTTTAACTCCACAAACTTCGAACTATGTCTATATTTAACAAAAACTTATTCTGGTAAAGATTTTTAGATGGGCATGGCACATAGTAAGTCTCTCACTTCCATATTTTTATTTTATATTTTGGACCCAGTCAGATAAAAATCTTCCACAGTTACAATATTAATCAGAAAGCACAATACTCATTGAAGCGCACAAAAAATGTGTCCTGATTTAACAATCCATAAAGATTTAACATCGAAGAAACACGGCGCCATGTTGACACGAAAAATTGTCCCCTGCCTTTACCTTTGATTTAAAAGGTGTGTAAATAAAGGAGCGTAAGACAATAAGGAGACTAGACAAGGTTATAAAACACGTCACAAGAAAGAGGCTATATATAATCAGCTTAGTGATAAATTGGCAAACAGCACGCGAGCGACACAGCTGCTTCCGGCCCTCGTCTGACGCCTGCTGCTGCTTGGGTCGAAGGCACAGCCCTAGCAAAATTGTCTTTATTTAGTCGTCTTGCTTTATTCTTGTCACAAGGTTCACAGTTCACAATTTTGTTTGAAATTCTTACTAAATTCAGCTTGTTTTTCATGTTTATGAAAACTTCTGAGTTGACGTCCGTCCAATACTACTTAAAGTTTGCTGCATACGTAACGGGATAAAACCTCGGACAGGACGGGGACGTGACGTTCGTCAGTCATAAAGAGAATGTGGTGCTAATAAATATTTACGTGCAGTGACGGCGACTGGCTCAGCGCCTGCAAGTGTTGTATCAAAACTTTTCTAAATATGTTTAAAGGGAAAAAGAAGGCAAATACCCGGTATTATAAGTACCTCCTCGGTGATGAAATTTTGTTTTACCTCTCGTCCAGGCTCTGCTCTGGTTACGTATTTACATAAATTTTTATACCATACATTTTATTTGCAACGATATCAAAACATCGAAACGTCCCGTACGGGACAAGAAAATTCCATTACGTATGAAATGACCTTTAGTCTGTCTACATTCTATATTATTATATTCTATATTCTTTGTCACCAAGTTCACAGTTCCGTCTGTAAGACATTTTGACTGTAGATATAGTTTGTTTTCACGTTTAAATGTTTAGAGTTTAGTATAAGTCTGTAAATATTTTGTATTATATTTATTTTTCGTCACAAATTTACAGTTCAAAATGCCATCGGTAAGAATTTTTTAAAAGATAAGAGCTGGTCTGTAAAAATGTTTATGAAAACTTATGAGTTAATTAAATATTAAATCCCTGAATATTTTATTTTATATTTATTCTTAGGTTTACAGTTTGAAATGCCATCTGTAAGAAACTCTTACTAGGTGCAGTTGGTTTCCCTTTTTAAATGTTTTTAATAACTTCTAAGTTGATGTCCTATCCCCAATCGACTTAGTCTCTTTATCTATATTAAAATGAAACTGGTTTAAGAGTGTACTTTTCTATAATATAATTCTAGGAGAACTTTCATTTTTTTCAATTGCATGGTAAATCAGGCATTACAATATTTGGTTTGCCAGTAAAAACTATTTGAAAATTGACAAACAAGTATGAATTGATTTGTTATATTTCTGTCGTAGAATAATAAAAAAATCGGACTATTGCGAAAATCCTAGGACGTTTGCAAACGACCCGATGATTAGAAAATAAGAATGAGTTTTGTAATATTCCGAGCTATTTTTAGAATTATTGCAAAAATCCAAGTTCATTTAAGAGAAAATATCCGCATTAGAGCTGTTATTTTTTTATGTATGATAGATATACACAATCACTATGTCTGTATGTTTTGTTTTTCTTGATTTGCCATTCCTATAAAAAACTGGGGCCCTGCAAAAGTCCAGAAAAAATCCTCTTTTTTTATTAAATTTTTAGAAGTGTGCAATACAAATATGAAAACTATTTTTTAAAAAAACTAAACATACAGACACGAACTATTCCATTAACTTTAAGGTGAAATAGTTTTTTTAATTCGGTTGAGATTTGGAAGAGGAAAGTGGGGAATACAATACCCCAATTTTGATGATTACGACTACGTAGAACAGCCCGAGGCGCAATTGTCCCTATTGCACATCCGATTCTTGGACCAGGTCCTAGCGCGACAGCAAGTGTTTTTCAAATACCTATTTCTGCATTCGCTAGGTTGTGATGTTTCCTTTTAAGGATTATCGGAAACACCTACCCATGTTTCGTAAATCGTGAACACTGGTTAGCTGGTATGAACTTTGTAAGCTAACAGAAGTGCTTATTGGCTAATTAATGACTACATTCCTGATTTATGATCGGCTTCTTTCATAGTCAAATCGGTTGATCCAGTGTTTATTTATAGCTATTCAACGTTATTTTATCGAGACAGAAAACCGACCACGAGACGGCTATAGGCCTTTTTTTTAAGGAGGCTGAGGCCATAGTATACTGCACTGATCCAGTGCTCATTGGTAGACGTTGTGAAGTCAGCGGTCGCACTACTTTCAGAAATTTTCTAATTTTCTAATTTCTGAAAGTAGTGCGACCGCTGACTTCACAACGTCTACCAATGAGCACTGGATCAGTGCAGTATACTATGGCCTCAGCCTCGTTAAAAAAAAGGCCTATAGCCGTCTCGTGGTCGGTTTTCTGTTCTCTAACTTAGCTTAACTACTTCTCTTATATAAAACGAGCCAGGACCAACAGTTTAACGGGCCCTCCAAAACACGGCAGAGCTAAAAAAACTACTAGCGCCCCTGTCCCCCAACCCATGACTGCTTTTTCCCGACGATGCTTAGCTTCGGATGTCGTTTTCGAAAACTAAATGTTTCTGGGCAACGAGCATCCAATTTTATGCTAATACTTTGAAATAAATTACTTCTGAATAAATGTTGCCTTCTCAATGTTGCCTTTCTTTTCTAACTCTATAGTTTTTTCCAAAGAAGCCATCTAGGTACTGACAAATCGGAAAGAATATGTTGTAAATCGTAACTTATCCCACCCAATCAGAGCACAAATTTTGATTTGTCCTAAATCAAACTCGGTTCTTTGCGATGATACTGAATTTAGCTCGGAGTATAACAAAATTCATTCTTAATACCTCATCATCCAGTCGTTTTCAAACGTCCTAGGATTTTTGCAATGATCCGTTTTTTACGATTATCCTACGACATTTACAAGTTTTTTTAAAAAAATGTCTTTTCACTTTCCCTAATTTGTATTCACATAGCAACAATTAATTACTAAGCTCTGACACTTTACAAAATATAAGGAAGGCTTTATAGATAATCCTCTAACAAAATTTAGTGCCTACCTTTGTCTAATTCTGTAGTTAGACATAGCTTATTAACTTAAATTACGGTATATGTAAGAACACATAATGCCACCAAGTTAAATTTAAGATGTATTCATTATCCAAACTAATATATATTTGTTAAAAATTTTTTGGTTGTTTATTATTGCTAATTGAGCTAAATTTTTTTGAGATTGTGGAGGGGACGGAGAAGGAATGAAGGAGAAGTTCCCGCAGGGATAACTACAACCAAAACATCACGCGGACTAACTGTATAGCTACAGACTTAGCAAAATTTTTTTGCTGTAATCTAAGACCTGTAAAAATCTGACGCCGACAACCAAATTTAGAGCGAGCGGAGCCACGAGCAAAGGCTATCATACGAATAATACAAAATTACCTCCAACCATTAATGTGTGCCAGTCTCAGAAATTCTGTTTAAGCTTAATGCCTAAATTTAAATTTTATTTTCCGCTCCATAACGTCAGTTTTCTTTTAACCGGTGCTTACGGAAAGTGGAAAAGACTTTAGGCTACTATAAAATAAATGAAGTTGAATACCAATCTGATTGCAGTTTTGTTAAACGTTGGTATAAGAATACGACAGGTAAAAGGATACCTATGCTACGTTATTAGCTATATATTTTTAAAACGCCAAAGTTTTTATTCCATTTTATTTTATTTATATGTTGAAGTAAGTATATTTATTATAGATAGATTTTAAAACACTTGAAATATTTTTCGTACTACCTGCAATAAAAATTTCAAATGTTTAATACATGCCCAGTTTCGAAAATCGAACTTTTAAAGACCCCGGTGCGAAATAACTCCCAGGTCAGTTCAAAAAACCCTATAAAATTGCATTTCGTACTCGATGTGGCCAGTTATATTTCTAGCGCAGCCGTAAGGGAAGAATATGACGTCGCCAGCGGGCGGCCGATAAACCGGCGAGAATGATGCTGGCCGCTTTGTGCCGGGCTGCGTCTTATGGTCATTCATTCTAATTAAAGACATAAACATAGACGGGAAAACATGTAAATTTTTTCTGACAGTAATTCTGATGATGAATTAATGTTAACTCCACCTAAAATAATAAAACTGGAATTGCAACGCAAATTTTGGTACCAAAAAAGTCTTTAAAAGTGCAAAAGTGCAAGTAACAAGCATTATTGTGAATTTATGGATTGGAGGAAAAGCAAAAACATTGCGTTTTTCCGAAAACGTTTTTTTTTGTATACATTGGAGAATAGTCCATCAACATTGTAGAGTCGATATTCCATTTTAAAATCTACTATCTCCATAAATGACGAAGTAGACATTTCAAATGATGCATAATTAAAAGTTTTGATACAACGTAAATCAGAGGGATATCTGAAGAAAAAATCAAAAACATTTTCTAAAAATGAAATAATTTTTTTTTTGATAAAGCTCCCGATGATAATTTTCTTTTGACAGAGGTAAATGATCCTAATTTCTAGTGCCTAAGTACTTGTTTAGGTAGAAACACGAACTCTATGAAATGCAGTTTGATAATGTAAAGAATCAGGCATCTGTCAATGGTGACTGTCCCAAACTTTCACAGTAACCAAAATTTACTATGATATATGCAAAAATTATATGGGTATACCTGCGTCAAAAAACATATAAAACTTTACATGTTTACATTACATTAAAAGACAATGTATCTCTCAAAATGTCGGCAAGAATAAATTTGTAATGATGGGTAGACAAATAGTTACTTATCTCAATATTCCAAATCCAGAAGCCCATAATGGGCACTGCTTCGGAAGATCATCTGCAACTGTTCTAGTTGACGCGGGTGGCGACATAACGAGATTAAAAAGACACGGCGGCTAGAAGTCAACTACAATAACGAAGGATAGATCGAGGATACATTCCATCCAGAGCAAAAACAATGTTGCTTATATAATTTTAAATTCAACAGTCTACAGTAATGAAACACGTAGAAAAGGGAAAAAACTCTAGATTATCATTCACTAAATTGTACTTTCAATAACTGTAGTTTTTAATATTTTTTTTGTAATAAATATAATAATAAATATTAAATGTTATTATTCATACTTGGGAAATTATTAAAAAAAAAAATTACAGAATTAAATTTAACATAAGAAATAAGATGAAATACATATGAGTTCCCGCGTTCCTGCCTTTATTTCTTTTTAATCCATTGCCCGCGGCGTCTGTGGCAGCAGGGTCGTTCAGCATTGGCCACGGCCATTCAAAGAAAATCGTTTACAAAATTAGTGTCGCCTTAGAGGGAGCCCATAAATTACGTGAGGCATTCAGGGGTAGAGGGGGTCGAGCATAATCACACTGAATCCCACAAAGGGGAAATTTCGACAAATATCACGTAATTTTATTTTATGCAAAAACAGTGTAGTTTTGCAAGAAAACTGTGTTAAATATCGCTAAATCCTTGACAATAACAACGCCACATAGTAGCAAGTAATGTTTTTTGAAATATATTCAACGCAATCAAGCACATAATTTTATAACACTAACGATACGTATTTAAAAAAAATCTCACGTGTGCTTAGGGTTGTGGGGGAGGGGTTCAAGCCAAATCACACGACATCTTAACAAAGGGGGAGGGATGTCGAAAAATCACCAAAATCACCTCAAGTACTCGTCAAGCCATCCTCTTATCTGCCCTGAAATGTGTTTTTTTTTGTAAATTTTTTATCAGCAATTAAGCATCTTTGTCCATAGCGAATTCTTTTCTCGAATGTAATTCGAACTTTTAATAGCGTTTTAGAGTTAAATTAATTAATGTTAATCAATTTCACGCAAAGCAAAAGCGGCTACCTTTCTCGGCCCACCCTTCCTCCCCCGAATGCTTAGGTCGCGAAACCAGATTCCTGCCAAGGTTTTCTCTAAGGGCTACAATATGAGGTTCTTCAAGAAAGAAACTATTAGATTATTGAAGGGTCAGCAACGCGAGAATTATGATCCTTATGTTGCAAGCGTTCATAGGCTGCGGTGATCGCTTACCCCGGACCGTTAGCTTGTTTGCCACCTTAGTAAAATAGTGTATGTGGTTTTGGCATACTAAATATAAGTTTAGATTATAGTAACTTTAAATAATTGAACTATTATTGAAAAAGTTCAATGGTATATTTAGGTTTTACTTAAAAAGGTAACAAATTAAAAATACCAATAAACAAATGTTCTCTCTATAATTTAGTTTTGTCTCAATCCAGCATAAAACATTTACCATTCATGTGATAAATATGACTGCACATAAAAAAACACACGAACATAGCTAATTTAATACAAAAAGAGCAAAACTTTCTCAACTTCCTCATTGTGATCTGAAAAGCTCGCGATTAAAATTTCTCGCACCGGTAAAGCTTTTGTTAGGCAGCGTAGACAACGTTGATCGCAACGCGGTGCTGCACTCACCAACCAAAGGACACCCAATGCACCGTGAAATTGCCTATTTTCCACTTGAATTTATTTCATTTGTTATTTATTTCATACACGTATGACAATGCCATTTATTTTTTCGCGGTTGGCTGATTTTGCATTTCTGTAGATAATTTATAAAAAAATCCTACTAATATTATAAATGTGAAAGTTTCTATGTCTGGAAGGATGTTTGTTACTCAAAAACGAATTAACCACTGGATGCATCGGGATGAAACTTAGCATACACATAGGTTAGGTCCTGGAATAGCATATAGGCTACTTTTTATCCCGAAAAATTTAAAAGTTCCAGCGGGAATAACTAAAACAGAGTTAGTTAACTATAATAGATGTTGCTATGGCTTGCTATATAGCAAACTTCATAAGTATTATTAAGGAGATACACAACGATAACCAAATGCCGGTCGGGCGGAGCCACTGGCAAAGTCTGGTATTTAATAAAACGAATTAAAGTTATAAATTCATTTAGGATTACAGTGATTACTTATTTATAACCGTTAATGAATAAACTTTTAAAAATAATGAAACTGAATAACTTTGCGGATTTTTATGTTATTTTGTACAGTCGAGTGGCCCCTAGCTAAACAAACTTTCTACATATGGCCTAACCCTTTTTCTTAAAGGAGAGACCTTTGCTTTTGCAATGGAGCGTACGACGGCATACGTGTTACAGATAATATTTTTTGTAGGTATCAATTTGTTACCGTTTATCAAATTTTGGACATTCCGTATATCACCTAAATTCAATATAGGTAGAGTATGCGATATATATCATTTGCCACAGTCGATACGGAAACTGATTCATTTCCGATATGTCTACGTACGGTCGGAGCTCTTTGTGAAGTCCGTCGAGTGGGAAATGCTCACGTTTCCAACATTTGATTGTAACATCAATATCGTTGAAATATTGGTCATTGTATTCATTTTAAAGTAGGTATTGTACCTACTTTTGTTTGATTTGGTCTCGAAACGTTAACAAATATTAGATACGGTGATGTTTTATGAAAAATAAGAAACAATCAAGAGCATGGTCCGTTTGACGTATTACACTAACATAAACACACACACACACACTACCATAAACAATGAAAATGTATAAGCAGTTAGTCAGATTAAAACAAAAACCCCACCTCCAGACATGGGTCTAAAGTTTCATTTTTCGGTGGAAAAAGAAACAAATATACCGTAAATGAACGCATGACAGTTTGTTACAGATAATACTAAAATTTTGATATTTTTAGTATCAATGCTAAACGAACGGATGACAGGTGATAAAAGTAATGAAAATAATGATTCTGCATACCAAAACGACCGCGCCCTTAAAAGGAACTATTCTCGCACTGCTGGTTCAAAATATTCGTGCCAAGAGCCTAAATTGTGGTGATGGTTAAGATTCGTAAGTTTACTGTGCCTATTTTTGTAACATACTTTTAACGATTTTATTCTTATATTTAATATTTACATTTTAGTCATTGGTACTTATATTTTGTAAGCTTCAAACCTTTCATAAAATAAATCATAGCTTCTCAGCTAATGTATAAAATTACTGAACTTGTATATTTGAACGCGCCATTCTAATTTAAAGATGCATTTTGCTATACGCAGTACGTTCATTGAGATTTGTTTACTAATGCGCAGCTTAACGCTGAAGCCTAAATAAAAAAATTGCATTACAAAATGTTAAGGCATAAATATTATATTTATCGTCACAGTACGTTTTCCCGGTACTACGCTTGGAAGTTGTCGATTCCACGGTAAAACTTTTTTCATTAATAACCGTAGGACGAAAAAAAAACATTTTTAAAGTAATGCATTCTTTGCGTAAATTAAACAAAGGCTGACTACAGTAAACTAGCGCCGCTATTTGATATATTGATTTTTTTTTGTACAAAGCGTATCTTAAAAATGTTAATAATTAAGAAATTAAAACTAGTGATCAGATCAGCTGTTTCTAGGACGTAATGTTTTTTGTTTAGTATATCTACAATTTACAATTATATTGTAGAATCAATTTATATCGTTCTAAAAACTAGTAGCTTGAATTTATTGATTTTTTACATTATTCAAAAATGCTACGTACACTAAGAAAATTTAAAATACCAAATGGCGGCGCTCGTTAGCTCTGTTCAGCCCCTTAAGGTTTCATCATCGTAATAACGATAGTCTTTTTAGGGTTCCGTAGCCAAATGGTCCCCTGATAAATTCGTAATGTCCGCCTGTCGGTATGTCACAACCTTATAATTACTGCGTCTTTGCATGGATTTTAAATAAAATTCTGCATAAGAGTGTCTTTCATAAATAGTCATTTTAATATTTTTTTTTAAGTAGAGCTCTTTATACATTGAACAATTGAACTTTTTCGGCTCTAAAATAACATATATAGAGGATATGAGTTTTTTTTTTGCTCCATTGATAAAAAAATATATATTAACTCTACCACTGCGCAACCTACCGAGTCCAATTGTGAATCTAAGCCATCTAGGGACACACTAAAATAAACACCAAAGATTTCATCAAAATCGGTGCAGACATTTATTCTCAAAGGGGTGGTCAGAAATAAATAGTGAAGACAAATTTTGCAATTTACAAATAGTAATTGTTGCCCTTACCGAGAATTGAACCCGACTTGTCAACCAAATGTTTTACCACTGCACCACTTAGTCCTTATTTTTTTTAATACTATTTCATTTTAGTATTCCTTTTGACTATTTGTAGTGTTTGTTATAGAAATATAAATAACTAGTATCGACAGGTTCTTATATCCTCGTCTCAGGTGCTGTTTTCGAGGGTAAAGTTGGCTTAAGCCACATTGAGCTATATTTAGTGTGCATGCAGGCTTCAAGGCTCACTTAACGTAATCCCATGTTCTAAACTTACAAAACAATATGTTATGAAATTATAGTAAAAGAACGATGGCTACTCTCCATACATGTTTAGGCTAAGTATACCTGAGTATTTTTTTTTACTTGAAAAATTTACATTTTACATATTTACATAATTATTTATAATATTTTAAGTATTATAGTCCTTTACTGGCACATGTTATATTTGGTGAACAAAGAAATAAAATAAAACAATAAAAAAAAGTTAGGCTGGCCACAGATCTACCGATTCTATTCTGTGCTGCTAGAACAAAATAAAATTCGGATTCATCGCACCACATACGCCAGGCACTGGGCTTTCTTGATTCGTATTTTTGTGCTTGCCGATAGACATATACAGCCAATCATAAACTTTTGTGTAAGAAATCGTAAATCGTGTCCCACAAACACAGGAATTTACCAACAAGTTTAACAAAGGGTCTCCGTCGATTCCGCTATTTTTTGCAACAGTGCAGCGATCACTTGAAAGATGTGTTAAAACGCACATTTGCACGCGCACTGAGCCAAAACCGCTGACGCACCGTGTTAAAACCGGGTTTTCACTACCTATGTGGCTGTAGGCAATCAGTGAGCCCTCTGACTGATGTTTTATAGTCCCACATGTGGAAGGCGTTGCGTCGGACTGAAGTCTCATTGTCATAACTGCGTTTCACCAGTAAGCTGTAGGAATTAGCGGAGAATCCCGTTGGGGATGAAATGAAGGAGAAGCTTCTTTGCTCCTTCCAAGATGGCAGTGGTGATGTCAGTATATTTTTTATGGCATCGAGGGCGGATTGCAAAGCCCCTATCACAAAATTGACAGTGGTGGGTTGCAAATTTAATAATGAAAAACAGTTCGCATCAGAATAAGTTGAAATGATAATACAAATGATTTTATAACTACATATCTCTACTATTCCGCATCTATAAAACACGATACTTACAATCCATAACTAAACAAACAAACAGAATTTTATTTCATGAAAAGCGACATATAAAATAAACAACAACAAATTTTACGAAAGTAAAGTTCGCTGTAAAGCATTAAAAGATTAAAAGTCTACAGAAAGCTCAAGCCGTATCGAATCGAAACTGGAAAGCGATATCTCGACTCGACTGCGACATATATTTGTGATGCAGGCGGCGCGTCCGCGGCAAACTTCGTCGGGGGAATGCAAAAATTTAAATTAAAAGCATAAATCAGGCGTATATCGAGCAAACTTTCGAGATCGGTGTATATTTCGACTGTTTGTTACTAAATGGATTTCTGGAAAACTTTTGTTTGTACAGTTTTTTTCATTAGGTACATTTATTGATTTTTGGTTTTTGCTTCTTTGAAATTTAATTGTTTTATTGTAAAGATATACTATTTAAGTTAGGAGCACGACATTTGGACAAGAGCTTTCGCTTATGTCGCCGACCAACGTAGGCATGAAATAAGAAAATTCAATCACTATTTGTTATAACTAAAAGAAATATTTTTTAAAAGTATTAAATTGGGAGTAGAAGGTAAGAAAAATGATTTTTTTATGTTAAATTCATTAAAATTGGTAGATTAACTTTTGATTTGAAATAAAGAAAGATGTATTTCAGCGTTTCTGTAAAATAGTAAATAGTAAGTAAAATAGAAAAGAATGTTTGTATGAGAATTCTTTTCTCTTTATTTCTAGGGTTCCGTAGGAAATAAAAAAAACCCTTAGCGTTTCATGTCGTTTGTCCAAATGTCACTGTCCTATAACTCCGCCATCCCTGCAATGATTCTGAGGAAAAAATACTGAAAGTTGTCTTATATGAACAGTCTATATGACTGTTTTGTATTTATTTATTCAGTTTTAAAATCTTTATTCAGAAATCATAAAATTCATATACACTTGGCGGTCTTAATGTTGTACACATTTTGTACCAGTTAACCAGATCATATTGTAGAAAAAATTAAAAACTATGCGAGTAGATATGTTTAAAGAAAGTGAGATAGATAAGAAGAGAAGAGCAGAAAGTACATAAATATGTACCTAAAGACTTACTAAAATGTTTTTATTAACATATTTTAAATTATATATATAGTATTTATATAGTACTTAATTATAAAGTACTCTTTCATATAGCGATATATAATAAACACGAATATAATATGTAACTAGATACATATAGGTATACCAATATAATAAAATTCTTTTGCTTTTTTTTTTAACGTTCTAAATTGGAAGTACCAGTCGGATTTGAAAACTTGTTCATGCACTTATTTGATTGCCCAAGCCTTTCGCGCAACGACCCTAAGGAGACGATCCAAATAATGTGTAGGAAAAGGTTTTTGTGATCTCTAAATTTTCTTATACTGTTACCTCAATTTTGGTAACTTTTTTTTTAATACCACTAAAGTGGCAAGCACACGGTCTGCCTGTTGGTAAGCAATCACCGTGACCTATGGATGCTTGTAACTCCAGGGGTATCACTCGCGCGTTGCCGACCCTTCGAAAATCCAATAACTTGTCTCTTGAAGAACCCCATACTGTAGTCATTAGAGAAAACCTTGGCAGGGAGCTCATTCCACAACCCAAGCGATCACAATTCAAACTTTTACAGTGATCTAACATGATTAGATCTACATTGTGATTAAATAAAAACTTATTACAAAAAAAAAACAACTGGATTTAAATAGATGAACTAGAAATGTAAAAATAATTACTCATTGCTAAAAATATGATCTGAATTATCGTTAAAAGTTGGTGTCTATGTAAGTTTATAACAGTGAAGTGTGTTGCATGTAATTAGAAATTATTTTTACCTTTTCAGTGCATCTTTTTGAAGCATCTTTTCCATATACCTGTAACAAATTTTATACAATCATCATCATAAAAGGCTAGTTTCACCAGTTCCAAATTAACATCTTATTAATATGGGACCACCTCAGGAGCATACTCTTTCGGATAAAAAAATATTTTTTGAAATCGGTTCACAATTGGCGGAGAAATTGGTGGAAAACCATAAAAAATATACCCGTCAAACTCTTTTTTGAAGTCGGTTAAAAAATTACGTAAATTGCCTTTTATTTTGCTTACAGTACCATTTTTCAAATCTATCAATGCCATTCAAATTATCTCAAAAATTTATGGACAGTTTTCTTATACCGTTTTCTTGCAGCTGCTGCAGGCAAATTGTATAATTCGCCGTTGTACAATATGCCTAGGCAGGTTGTATACTTTGAAACAAAATGTACTGTATAAGTCATACTGATTAGATTAGGTTAAAAAAAAGACATAAGATAATAACTATACAAGGATATCAACCAAAACTTTACTTTTTATTACAAATACCTACTACAAAATAATTTACTGAACCCATTGAGTTAATTTATTATGAAACTGTGCTGTAGTCTTAATTAGTCTTAATTTGTTTGCAGCTGTGAGCAGCGTCAGCTGGGAGGAATGGTGGACCTACGATGGCATCTCAGGTGAGCATTCTGTCTTAAACTACACTTGGACAGAGTTCAACATACCTGTGATTAAACAAGAGGGTTAAACTCAACATAAATGTATAAAATTAACTATAGGTTCCTACATAGATTCAGTAAGATTAATTAGACATTAACGATTATTTTGAAACGACGATAGAAAAAGGGGAGTGTGTCTATTCGATTGTGTATATATTTCGGTTATAATTTTGTACAGAGCAGTTTGATTTTGATATTTCTTTTTTTTGTCGGATACATACATACATAGAAATTGTCTTTCTTCGTTTAAGTTTCCCTAAAGGTTAGCGTCTTATAAATGTATTATAAATTACATATCTATGGCTATCATCCATGTAAAAAAATATTTTTATAATGCAAAAAAAGATGCAGTCAAAAGATTAACGATAATTCAAATATGATTTACAAAAAAATCTTGGTAAAAGTCCTGCCACAAGTTCACTTCATATGATTCGCTGGCAAGTCGTATCAATTTCTCGATGTCGATAACATTTTTGCCATTTACGTGACACGAAATTTATACGGGCGATTTATCACGCATTCATATCGTGCTACTCGGAAAATTGCTGGGTGTGTTATCATTTCATACGGTTATATGACTATTATATTCCATCCTTACTTTCTTATTTTTTATCTAGAGATATTCTTATTAAGATTTCGTAACTCAAAAGGATAAAAATCCAATCTATTAAGACCTTCTTTGACCTACCGACGTATCAAGTGGGAATTCTTAGGACTAGGGTCCCTTTTTGCTATACAAAACTCAAGTTTCTTAGTTACGCAATGCAAGAATACCGCCATTATTAAATCAAAACCTAAAGTATACGTCTCGTTGACCTAGAATTATGAAATTTGACAAAAAGCAGTCTTATAGCAAAAGAAAAGGGAAAAATCTGTAAATTGTTTATTACAAATTTGCAATTACAAACCTATATTGATTTATCGATATATGAGAGAACATTTTTATTCTGACTATTTACGTTTGTCTTTGAATATTTACTTTCAAGTTTGTACAGAACCCTCTGTTTTTAAGTCAGTTTTTGTTCTATAAACTGCAAGAAGAGTCGCCACAAAAAATTCTTTGTCTACGTTTAACAAAAGACAGCTAATTACGTACCTACATTCTGATATTAATTTACCTCTCTGAAATATTGAAACTTTGTTACAATAGATGTTAATTTATACCCAAGTTTTAACTTCGGGATAAAATTAAGTTTTGTTAATCTGACAGGTACAATTTTAATAAAAATTTGGAAAAGAAGATTTGAATTTAATGTCTCAACTATGCCTTATTAACTACATCTTTGCCTGGCTAATAAATAAACAAAATACATTAAGATTCCATTTTCCAAAATTTTGCTTTATCAAAACAGCGGAAGTTAAACAAATTCCGAAGTAGATAAAATTTTACTGAGCACCGCCTTCGAAACAACAGCAAAATAATTTATTGTTCTTAGTGTTGGTATTAATCTCATTTTGTATAATTACTTATAAACTCCATGCTAATAAAGATATCAGGATATGATTCAGGTATAATAAAAAATATTAAATGCTTTGTTATAAAAAACGATTTGGTTCCTAAAATTGCTTCCTAAAAGTCAAAAAGAATATAAAACCCCAAAACCTGCTAACACTTTTAAGAGGAAGATAGACGCCAGTGACCTTGCTTAAGTATAAGGCAAGCTAAAATTATTTTAAACGCGCTCTCGTAAAGTTATACGTTGTACATTAAATTTCATGTTACTAACGCGTAGCGCTTCACCTTTTTGGCTGATTTTTTTATGTTTTTAATTAATTAGAAAAATAGTCTTTATAAAGAAATTCTTGCCGTTTTTTTTTTAATATGAAACAAAACCTAACTAATGCTTTTTAAAAATTATTGCATTTTCTGACTAAATATCGAAATTAATTTCTGATCATTTTTTAAAATGCCGTTCGGTTCTTCTTTTAAATTGTGTCTTTCTATATTCTATGCATTTATTTTATTTTATTTTATTTATTATATTCTATGCATTTTTAAGTGACACTTCTGCAATCTAGAACAAGTAATATAAATCGTTTTGGATTTGGTATGAGGATATATTGTCGTCTTAAACTAAGTTTTTTTTTGTCCTTGACGATAAATAAACAGTATCAGAAACTATGTATTTAAAAAAGTCTTTAATGTGCCTTACTCTAGACTCAATGAAAATAAAAATAAATCTTTCTCGAATTAACTTATAAATAGATTACGGAATTTTTTCGCAAAAGTGTTTGCTAAAATAATTAGACGTGACAAATTGTTATAAATAACGGTATATATGTCACCGTTAAATTGTAAATACCGTTAGATTATAATCTACCTAGTAAGATTGTATACTATGGAACAAAAAATAGTATAAAGTGTATGCTTTAGATTGTATGAAACTTGATTCGATCGCTCCGCTCGCTTCGCTCGCTCCGCATCTACGTGATCACAAGAGAAACTGAACCTAACCCTCCCTAAAAGATTTATACAGTGCGATTTCTGCCTCATTTTGATTAATAGTATACAATCTCACTAGGTAGATTATAATCTAACGTCATTTACAATTTTACGGTGACATATACCAATTGTATACTCGTAAATAATATTGCTATTAGTGAATTCGACTAAACATTTATCGTAGATAGCTCCAAAAAAAATATTTGCACAAAAGGAAATTTCGTTTAACGTTGGTCCATAAACTGGGCGTGACCGCAACCGCTGCGCCGGCTTACTCATGCAATTTTCAGGTTCATAAATAATAAAATCGTGAACACGATCCAAAGCACTTTGGCTACTTTCCTACAGTAGTTTTTCTAAATTGTTTTGCCTTAAATGCATTAGTATACTTTGTTTTAATTGACAACTCCTAGTGACTTATAAAGTCCTAGTACTTTAGGCTTAAGGTTAATTTTTTGATTGCATCTTTGCTATGAAAAATATTTATTTATGTATACTTTGTTTTAACTGATTTTTTTTTAGATAAGTATGTAAAATGAAAATGTTAATTGTTTTTCTTATTAGTAATAAAAGAACAGAATTCGGAAGCCGTTTTCCCAGCATTTTAGCCGGCACGGTTTTGATTTTCTTTTTAACTTGCTTCCTTTTGCAAACCTTGCCAACAATCGGGAGTTGCGCGTATTTTTCTGCCAAATTACAAGAAGAAAAAGCATTGTTTATCGAATGAAAATAAAAAAACGTACTAATATACTAAGTGATGTATATTAGACGTAAGTGAATTAAATTTTTGTAGATGTAAGTGCATTTGATTGATTTAGATATAAGAGCATTTGAATTTGTATTTATATAGAAATTAATTTGATTAATTTAGATATAACTGCATTTGATTGATTTAAATGTAACAGCAATTGATTTATTTAGATATTAGTAAATTTGATTAATCTAGATATAATTGCATTTGATTGATTTAGATTTAAGAGCATTTTATTGATTTAGAAATAAAATAAAATAAAATTCACTTATGAATTTGATTGATTTAAAAATAAGTGTAATTGACTGATTTAAATATAAGTGCATTTGATTTAATCCTACTAATATTATAAATATGAAAGTTTGTATATCTGGATGGATGTTTGTTACTCAATCACGCTTCAACCACTGGACGGATCAGGATAAAACTTGGCGGGAATAACTATGACAGAGTTAAACGAACTATTGCTGCACCTATAGCAATTCATTGCTATGACTAATTAATTAATTAATTAATAAGAGTTAATAAAGGAGTACAAAGCCGATAACCGAATTTAGGGCGGGCGGAGCCGCTGGCAAAGTTTAGTGACATATAATTGCATTTGATGTAGATAGAAGAGCATTTGATTAATTTAGGTATAAATAAATTCGATTGATTTATGTATAAGTACATTTGATTGTTTCAGATATAAGAGCATTAGATTGATTTAGATATAAGAGCATTTAATTGATTTCAAATTCAAATTCAATATAATTTATTCAGTTTAGGCTACAATAATTGACCACTTATGAATGTCACTACGCCATCGGTTCGTAAGTCTACAGGGCGGGAGACCTTGTACTGAGAAGAACCGGCAAGAAACTCAGCAAGGGCATTTCTTTTCTCCCTTTCTCTTACAGCGTCCAATTAAGATTTTGGAAAATATGTATATCATAAAAGGACACTTTCCATTACAAACATTAAAAAACATGAAATATAAAGCACAAGCACAACATAAAAAAGTATCTAATATAAACAAAAGACAGTTTATGTATTCATCACTAAGAAATAATCAATGTCTTACAGTATTAATAAACAAAACAAAAAAGTAAGACTAAATACTAAGAATGCAAAGAAGTTTGCAAGAGCAGACCAGCCTCCACAGGCGGCACCCGTTCACGATTTAGATGTAAGAGCATTTGATCGATTTAGATAATAGAGCATTTGATTGATTTAGATATAAGTACATTTGATTGATTTATTTATAAGTAAATTTGATTGATTAAAATATAAGTGCAATTTATTGATTTAGACTTAAGTGCATTTGATTGATTTAGCACTATTTATGTGCTTGAACCTGCTTCAACTTTTATATAACTAAGATTTTAAACAAGATATCCTACAGACTAAAGACAGAACTATATAAAAAAATCAGCATTTCAGAATGCGCAACTGTTATCAAAAAACTATAGCAGAAAAGGCTGTTTTAATAATTACTTTTGTCATAAATGCAGGCACACAGACAGCGAAGTCATACCACAAGGGCTCCCTTTTACCCGACTGCTTTACTATTTTGGTTCCAATCCCTAAATATAAAATTTCAACCAATATTATTTTATGTTTACTCTGGCATCAGTTCGTTGGTCTCGATTATAAAATGTATTTATAAATGCGAAACACGCACCGGGGCATTGTAAAATGGTTAACACAGCTATTGTCAGTGCAAATTAACAAACATATCTGCTTTATCTGATCATAATAATCTACAACGCCAACGAGATATCATGTTATATTATATTACAAAATAAACTGTATCAATAAGGCCAACAAGGATTTGGTGTTCCTAAAAATATTGTAACGTCCTCTCTTCTTTACCCCTTTTATATCAAAAATATTAATATAATGAGACAATAAAATATTTTAAGAAACTAAGCAGCCGATATCTCTCAACGAGAGAGGGAAATGAAAAGAATCTAATATTTAATATTAATGTCGATAAAGATAATAATTTGGCCAAGCTTGATCGTCAAAAGTGGTAGGACCCGAAAACCGTTGTGTCAGATAAGTAGTAACCCAGCTGTTTTAGAGGTACGTCAGAGTAATATAGCAATCAATAGTATACCAAATAAGAAGAAGAAAATAAATATAGCTAAACCTAAGATCATAAATAATGTCAACTTTGAATTTTTACTATTTCTAAAGTCTCTACAAAAACACCTAAACAAAGCAAATACTCGAATATTAGAACTAAAGGACATAGGACAAAGGAACCCTAATTGATGCTACTTCCACATTTGAAAGTAAAATCCATACGAATGCTAAATCCATTCGTTTTGTAGAGTGGGAACCAGGTAGCTAAGCGTTCAGGACTTGCGACCTGAAAGTAGGTTTAAGGGGCGCCTCCTTACGATGATCATCAGCGCTCACCTACACTAAGGCCGCTAAGGACGGACATGGATTACACATAGTAATTACTGCATCTCTTGGCAGACCTAGTTCTTTAGTGGGCTATATAATTATTATGGCTGGTACTATCTTTGTTCCCACTTCTACTTTTATACAAGATATATCTTTTCCTAGCTGAAAATGTCCTAGAAACAAGGTTTTTTAATGTATTCCTTCCTACTGAGGTGATTGAGATTTTTTCCTACCATAAATTTCTAACCGGCAAAAGCGGGCCCGTCATTTGGATGTTTGAACATCAATTTAGAAATTTTTACAACACAACCTAAGCAGTTTCACAACGAACACACAATATTTTCACTGTAACTTCTAATATAAAAGTATTTACTAATCAGTAATGGTGGTACAATCTGGCTGTAGTTTAACCCCACGTGGTAGCCTTTAGTGACATAAGTGTAGACTATGATTTCCTCCTTTTCGGGCAGCGTTTCGACAATTTAAACGACGGCAATTGAATGTTCTGTATGTATAGGAACACGCACTTTTATCACCACTAACCCCTCTCTTACAACCTTCTCATCCCACATTTCAAACCCCTCCATCCTATTTTATATTCCGGACGGATGTCCGGCCTTAATTAATTTTAACAAAAAAAAAAGAATATCTTTTAAGTATAATTCTAGTTATGTTGGTTGGGGTACTATTATAGAGTCTCTCTGGGGTAGTATTATAGTATAGAGTAGATTAATATGAACGGTCTAGATAAAACGGCCTTATTATCCTAAACTAATAGAATATTTATATTATGTTCTATCAATATAAATTAATACTTTCATATCAAAGATGTAGTCAAAAGATTAACCTCGAGCCAGGACTTGAATCTGCGACCCTTATATTCCGAGGTACAAGTCTGACTGATGAAAATCTCGAGGTTAATCTTTTGACTGCATCTTTGATAATGAAAGTATTCATTTATATTGATGATATTATAGCCATGGATATGGCATGTATAATATATTTTCTTCTAAGAATTTGTACACCTTCAGGGAGCCATAAACGAAGGAAGATTATTTCTATATATGTATACTTATATTGTATTTCTTACTTCAATGAAGATTTTGTGTGTTTATAAGATTGATGTCCTAGGACTTTATAAGTCACTAGGAATAATATTATGTTCTAAATGTTCGTAAAGTTTCAACAAACCCCAGGTAATTTCAAATAAACTAACTCGTCATACCATTATACAGAATACCTGAAAACCAAGACAACTACCCTTTATTATTGTTCGAATATTTATTGTATGAGGCTACCCTAATAGTTGTTAAACGACTCACTTAGGTAAGTTTCGCGGGTGTTTTCAATATTATAAAAGTTCTAAGTAACTTAAACTTTCGCGGTTATATTCAACATTATAAAACTCCCAATCAGCACTCGTCCTAAAACTACCACCAATCACATACGTCCAATCAACGCTTTAGAAACATTCTCCAATCAACGTTAGTTCCTATCAAACACCCAATCATAGATAGCTTTAAACCATTCATTCTCGCGCCACAGGTTCAAAATTTTACGCAACTTTATTTTGTCTGAGTCCGAATTCATAAATCGGAAGTTAGATTACTACCTACATTTAACTAATTCTGTGTTGATATCTATGACTCGTAAGTTCATAACTTAATATTTTACATTTTAGTCATTTGTACTTATATTTTGTTAGCTTTGAACCTTTCATAAAATAAATCACAACTTCTCATCTAATGTATAAAATTACTGAACTTGAATATTTCAACGCGCTATTCTAATTTAAAGATGCATTTTGCTATAGGTAGTAAGTTCATTGAGCATTGTTTACTAATGAAAATCTTCGCCCTATAACTTGAATAAAACAAACATTGTATTATAAAAATGTTAAGGCATAATTACGTCACAATATGCCTTGTTTTACATTTCATATGTTACGATAATTACCAAGAAAAGTTAACTTCAGTTCGTATTCTTAAGATAAATGGGATTCAGTTGTCAAAAAATTATGAATTTGGTCATTTTTATAATACTTTTGTCGAAAAAAATTATTGTGCTCTTTTTTGATAATATGATAGTCAAGAAGAAGTCTTTTATTTCTTAATGTGTTAAATTTGTACAGTTTCTTTTATGTTTTACCGAATTTATAATTTTTTTACCAAAATAATTTCTTTTCCATGGAAATTACTTTAGGCTTCATAGTACTAGCAGTGATAAGAAAAGATTAAAGCTTTTAACTTAGCGATAAAAAATCGTAGAAGACTACTTTACTTAGTACTTAAAACTAAATTTCAAATTTCTTGTGACGTCTTACTTTTTGCATTATTTTACATATTTTTTATTGCAAACTTTAGCTGATGAAAAAATTTCAAGGCTGTATTCTTATATAACATCAAACACTACAAGTATCCATGCTTAAGCGGCCCAAAAATAATGAAAGGCTTTATTTTAAATTATAACTATAAATTAGTGATAAAAATTAAATAACCTAGTCCCATTTCTGATACCTGAACCACTCTCTCCCTCTGACCCTGAATAGAGCCTCGAGGTTTTTTTATGTTACAGAATTTGTCCAAAGGAGGACAAATTAAGGAATTTTAGAAAATAATTTATTTTAGACATAAGTTCTAATATAAATGCTTAACTTATTTATAAGAATTATTGTAAAAAGAGTGAGTTTTTAAAATAATGTTGCATAAATGATTTATTATATGTATATATTCATACATTTGCCCCAGGTCCTGCATTTTGGGGATTGATCAACCCCGAATGGTCGTTGTGCAACAAGGGACGAAGACAGTCTCCAGTGAATCTAGAACCTGACAAACTGCTTTTTGATCCCAATTTAAGATTTTTACACATAGATAAACACAGGGTACGTTTTTCTTAAAATTTCGTATTATTATTATTATAATTCGTCCGAACTCGATTTCTTTTAAGATTTGTCTTAATTAAAATAAAATTTAAGTTTAGGTTTAAGTAAATGAAGGATTAGTTTTAAACCCTACTATCTAGTATTATGTTTGACAATCAAAAATATTACTTTTATTGTTAATTAGTTTAGATCCATATCTGACAAATAATAATTAGGTAGTGAGTATATCCTTGGTCATCTTGGTCAGGCAAAATTCCTTATCGTATTTTAATGATTAATACAAATACCTATTTATACAGTGTTTTCATTTTCCCAACAGATAAATGGTTTAATAACGAACACGGGTCACTCAGTTATATTTACTGTTGAAAATGAGACTCGACATCACATCAACATTACTGGTGGTCCACTTTCGTACAAATACCAGTTCCATGAGATTCATATACACTATGGTCTTCATGATCAATTCGGTTCCGAGCATGCCGTCAACGGGTATTCATTTCCAGCCGAGGTAAATTCATATACATACTCCATACTCCATATTATTATATATATTGTGTGAGTGTCTCTGTCTGCCTGTCTGTTTGTTTGTTGCCTTTTCACGGCTAAACCTCTGTACTGATCGCGATGAAACGTGGCAAAATAATAGCACCTCGAAGAAGGACATCTGCTACTTAAAAAACGTCAAGTGTGAATTGAATTACCGCACAGTGGTTTAAAAGAAATTGAGTTTATTTTAATGAAATATTATGAATCGAGGGGAAGTACATAACTAAGTCGGATTAGACGCCGATAAACAAATTTAGGACGGGTGGACCCGCTGGCTTTAGTATAATGGCTATATATTAGTCTAACACTTGGATCTTTTATTTACTTAAAAGAATAGTACGAGCTTTGTTCGTTTTTTTTAACAACGCCATCTTTGTCAAGTTGCTTTAGTGTTACTGTTTCGGTAAAAATAATTGTTTTAATACTCGCCAATAGATGTCAGGAGGAGTCATATTTTTCAGTTTAGCCTGAAAATACGGATAAAACGACGTTTTCAAAAAGGAAAGCTAGGTAGATCGACTTATCTCCCCCGAAACACCCTGCATACTAAATTTCATGAAAATCGTTAGAGCCGTTTCTGAGATTCAGATTACATGTATATGCATATAAGAATTATTTGTTTAAAGGTATTTTAGATAACATAAAAGTAGATTTTAGGAAGTTAAAGATAAATCGTATACCATAAAGGACATTTAACCTAAATCATAAACAAAACGTAAGAGAACGTCTACTTAACTGAGTAAAGCAAAACAAATCAAGTCAACAAGTAACGTCAACGGAAATGGGCTGAAAAACATCTTGATAGATCAGTCGCGCCTCTAGCTAAAAGAAAGTGTAAATGCTTCAATAGACACCGTCTCCGCGAAGCAACAACGCTCTTCCTCCTTCCCTATGAGACGCCTAAATCCCAAATGTAATCCCAGTGAACGACTGCGAAGCAACTCAAGCGTGTTTATTTATGTGACAAATTCTTACACAGCCGCGTTAAATCCCAAAATCATGTGCTTATTCTTGTGTAGCTATTTATTCGCTGTTTTTTCTTTTCAATGAAGATTATTTTGTTTTCTCGTTAAATTTATTAAATAATGATATTACAATAAATTTATTGATAAACTCAATGGGCTGTATTGGGAAATATGTTTTTTTAAAACCGGAACCCTCAAAACCTTTATGAAATGTTAGTACTTCCTATACTTTGTCCATCGAGTCAAGCTAGTAAGGAGAGAAGGACTTTGGGCGTGATTGGTCACAGATAAGAGGCATATCGTAAGCATTAAAAGTATTCGTTCGTGTTAGATTAGTCATTATATTCTCTTTGGATTAGTCTGTTCCAGCTCATTGTACTGTTTGGATGTCTTTTATGTAGAATAGTCTAATAAAGTCAAAAATTCGAAATTTTTCCCAACCTGAGTAATACGAAGCAAAGAAACTCGACTTAAAATCTTATATTATCCGAGCGATTAATAGCCGGGTGTTCATTGAAAAGGAATCTGTAAAAATACAATTAAAATATATTTGTTTGATTAATGTTAATAATTATTTTATATGGATCTTTGGAAATGGGCAATATGAATGCACTTTACTATTTAGTACTAGGTTGTTCATGCTCATTTAGAATGTGGGGATAACTTTTTCTCTGTCATTTCTATGTGATTATGTGAAAGAGAAAGCGATTAACTAGCTCGACTCGGTGAATACAGTATAGTTGTTTAAATATTTACGATAATTATTTAAGTGTTTGTTCCATTAATGTTGATTGTTACACAAAACGGTATAACAATAGCTTAGAGAATAAACAAGTATTTCATTTACAAAGTTGTTTACAGATCATTGAAAATTGTGTAAGACTCAAATTGATTTAAACTCCTTTTGTTTCAGATTCAAATATTTGGTTTCAATTCGCAACTTTATTCAAATTTCTCGGAAGCTCTACACAAAGCTCAAGGAATCGTTTCAATATCCTTGCTATTGCAGGTAAATATTGTTCATTTACATTTGTACCTGTTCTAAGTCATATAATGTAAGTAAGTATTATAATTTAACTTAGTAAAAACTTTGTCTACTTTAGCCGCACTAGAAAAATGAAAGAAACAAAAAGTATGCTAAAATCACAAAACAAAATATTCATTTAGTGTATATTATATTTCAGTCTTTCTGCCGTTTTTAAGAAAATAACAAACATGCTTATGTTTGCATTGAAAACGGCAAAATGGCCGAAATATATGAATTGTTTTTACTTTTATTAGTGTATTTTGTGATCTTTGTTGTTTATTACAACAAAGATAAATAGTTGAAAAAAATATCATTATTAGATATGGTAGATATTTTTAGTACTAATGCACTATTATGCACTATGTCTGTGAAGTTAGCACCCCAATTCGCAGCACCCCCGAATTTAGGGTGAGTTCTGGGTCCTTTTACAATAGTTCTAGAGTTCCCGACGGGGTGCAATGATAGTTCTGCCCTTGGGGGGACAGAATTTAAAAAAAAAAAAATGGGGTGCTAACTTCATGCCGCACCCCTTTTTCTTCAAAAAATAGTTCTGTATTTTTTTTTAGGTCGTCCTACAATAGTTCTAGAGTTCCTGAAGCATTTCACGAATAGTTCTGCAAAAATTCAAAAGATATGATTTTTTTTCGAAAAATAACATTTTTAAACGACCCAATCCACACACGAGCTAATATAACCGGTCTAATTGGTTAAAATCGACATCAATATGAAAAGACACTCGGTACAAATGTTGAAAGGTATGTTACGTGAGCGAATAGTAAGAGAAATAAATAATATTATTAAAAATCACCATTTGCCAATTTCACGGTTACATAAATTTCTTAAATTATAGGTATCTTGAAATAATCATAACAAAACTAAAGTTCTGATCAGCACAACGAGAGTTCTGCAACTTATTGCGGTTCTTTACACCAGAGAAACCAAAATACCAGATATATTTGCAAAAACAACGTTGCACTATTCGCGAAAACTGCATGTAGTGATAAAAGTGGGAGTATCGCATCTAGAGGCAGTTCTGTCAGAGTTCTGATCAGCACCCCGAGAGTTCTGCACGCGAATGGCACTCTTGAATTCGAAAACCACAAAAAACAGAAGAATTGTTCGGTTAATTTTGCAGAATGCAAAAAAAACTGCTTCCAAGGTGATAAATCTTAGTTTTGACTGAGAGGAAGAAAGTTTTTTTCAGAGTTCTGATCAGCACCCCGAGAGTTCTGCATCTTATTGCAGTTCTTTACACAAAAGAAACCCAAATACCAGATATATTTGCAAAAACAACGTTGCACTATTCACGAAAACTGCATGTAGTGATAAAAGTTGGAGCATCGCATCTAGAGACAGTTCTGTCAGAGTTCTGATCAGCACCCCGAGAGTTCTGCACGCGAATGGCACTCCTGAATTTGAAAACAACAAAAAACAGAAGAATTGTTCGGTTAAATTTGCAGAATGCAAAAAAAACTGCTTCCAAGGTGATAAATCTTAGTTATGACTGAGAGGAAAAAAATTTTTTTTCAGAGTTCTGATCAGCACCCCGAGAGTTCTGCATCTTATTGCGGTTCTTTACACCAGAGAAACCAAAATACCAGATATATTTGCAAAAACAACGTTGCACTATTCGCGAAAACTGCATGTAGTGATAAAAGTGGGAGTATCGCATCTAGAGGCAGTTCTGTTAGAGTTCTGATCAGCACCCCGAGAGTTCTGCAAGCAAATGGCATTCTTGCATTCGAAAACAAAAAAAGTCAGTAAAATTGTGCGGTTAAATTTGCATTGCATGCAAAAAACTGCATCGAAGGAGGTAAATCTTAGTTTTGACTGAGAGGAAGAGAGGTTTTTTCAGAGTTCTGATCATCACCCCGAGAGTTCTGCATCTTATTGCGATTCTTTACTCCAGAGAAACCAAAATACCAGATATATTTGCAAAAACAACGTTGCACTATTCGCGAAAACTGCATGTAGTGATAAAAGTGGGAGTATCGCATCTAGAGGCAGTTCTGTCAGAGTTCTGATCAGCACCCCGAGAGTTCTGCAAGCAAATGGCACTCTTGCATTCGAAAACAACAAAAGTCAGTAAAATTGTGCGGTTAAATTTGCATTGCATGCAAAAAACTGCATCGAAGGAAGTAAATCTTAGTTTTGACTGAGAGGAAGAGAGGTTTTTTCAGAGTTCTGATCATCACCCCGAGAGTTCTGCATCTTATTGCGATTCTTTACTCCAGAGAAACCAAAATACCAGATATATTTGCAAAAACAACGTTGCACTATTCGCTAAAACTGCAAGTAGTGATAAAAGTGGTAGTATCGCATCTAAAGGCAGTTCTGTCAGAGTTCTGATCAGCACCCCGAGAGTTCTGTACGCGAATAGCACTCTTGCATTCGAAAACAACAAAAGTCAGTAAAATTGTGCGGTTAAATTTGCATTGCATGCAAAAACCTGCATCGAAGGAGGTAAATCTTAGTTTTGACTGAGAGGAAGAGAGGTTTTTTCAGAGTTCTGATCAGCACCCCGAGAGTTCTGCATCTTATTGCGATTCTTTACTCCAGAGAAACCAAAATACCAGATACATTTGCAAAAACAACGTTGCACTATTCGCTAAAACTGCATGTAGTAATAAAAGTGGGAGTATCGCATCTAGAGGCAGTTCTGTCAGAGTTCTGATCAGCACCCCGAGAGTTCTGTACGCGAATAGCACTCTTGCATTCGAAAACAACAAAAGTCAGTAAAATTGTGCGGTTAAATTTGCATTGCATGCAAAAAACTGCATCGAAGGAGGTAAATCTTAGTTTTGACTGAGAGGAAGAGAGGTTTTTTCAGAGTTCTGATCAGCACCCCGAGAGTTCTGCATCTTATTGCGATTCTTTACTCCAGAGAAACCAAAATACCAGATACATTTGCAAAAACAACGTTGCACTATTCGCTAAAACTGCATGTAGTGATAAAAGTGGGAGTATCGCATCTAGAGGCAGTTCTGTCAGAGTTCTGATCAGCACCCCGAGAGTTCTGTACGCGAATAGCACTCTTGCATTCGAAAACAACAAAAGTCAGTAAAATTGTGCGGTTAAATTTGCATTGCATGCAAAAAACTGCATCGAAGGAGGTAAATCTTAATTTTGACTGAGAGGAAGAGAGGTTTTTTCAGAGTTCTGATCAGCACCCCGAGAGTTCTGCATCTTATTGCGATTCTTTACTCCAGAGAAACCAAAATACCAGATACATTTGCAAAAACAACGTTGCACTATTCGCTAAAACTGCATGTAGTAATAAAAGTGGGAGTATCGCATCTAGAGGCAGTTCTGTCAGAGTTCTGATCAGCACCCCGAGAGTTCTGTACGCGAATAGCACTCTTGCATTCGAAAACAACAAAAGTCAGTAAAATTGTGCGGTTAAATTTGCATTGCATGCAAAAAACTGCATCGAAGGAGGTAAATCTTAGTTTTGACTGAGAGGAAGAGAGGTTTTTTCAGAGTTCTGATCAGCACCCCGAGAGTTCTGCATCTTATTGCGATTCTTTACTCCAGAGAAACCAAAATACCAGATACATTTGCAAAAACAACGTTGCACTATTCGCTAAAACTGCATGTAGTGATAAAAGTGGGAGTATCGCATCTAGAGGCAGTTCTGTCAGAGTTCTGATCAGCACCCCGAGAGTTCTGTACGCGAATAGCACTCTTGCATTCGAAAACAACAAAAGTCAGTAAAATTGTGCGGTTAAATTTGCATTGCATGCAAAAAACTGCATCGAAGGAGGTAAATCTTAATTTTGACTGAGAGGAAGAAAATTTACGCCTCTCCTTCTAAAAGAAGGCTTAGGTCCCGCTGGTTCAATGCGCTGAAGTAGTAGTGGGGAAGGGGACTATGGTGGATATTGAGTCATACCAGAAGCGTAGAACGACGCGTTCAATGGACTGATTGACCTATAGCTCGTTGGACCGATGAGACAACCACAAAATAGTAGTAGTAGCTGGATGTATAAGGAAGGTTTTTTTTTAATACCACTATGGTGGAAAACAAGCTTACGGTCCGCCTGATGGTATGCGGTTACCGTAGCCTATGGACGCTTGCAACACCAGGGGTATCACTCGCGCGTTGCCGACCCTTCAGAAATCTAATTCTTAAAGAACCCCATACTGTAGTCCTTCTAGAAAACCTTGGCAGGTAGCTCATTCCACAACTCAAGCGTTAAAACTGGATTTTTCACTTTAAGTGTTACACAGTAAAAATGAATAACAGAATTTCATCTCGCGATTGAAAAGCGTCAATCACGACCAAGAAAGATTTTTTTCTCGCCAAATTGAAAAAAAAATGACGTTTCCATGTGTTAGAATCCCGTTTTTTGCAAATTTAACCAATAATACAAGGATATATTAATAAAAATTTAACCGCACAATTTTACTGACTTTTGTTGTTTTCGAATGCAAGAGTGCTATTCGCGTACAGAACTCTCGGGGTGCTGATCAGAACTCTGACAGAACTGCCTCTAGATGCGATACTACCACTTTTATCACTACATGCAGTTATAGTGCAACGTTGTTTTTGCAAATATATCTGGTATTTTGGTTTCTCTGGAGTAAAGAATCGCAATAAGATGCAGAACTCTCGGGGTGCTGATCAGAACTCTGAAAAAACCTCTCTTCCTCTCAGTCAAAACTAAGATTTACCTCCTTCGATGCAGTTTTTTGCATGCAATGCAAATTTAACCGCATAATTTTACTGACTTTTGTTGTTTTCGAATGCAAGTGTGCTATTCGCGTACAGAACTCTCGGGGTGCTGATCAGAACTCTGACAGAACTGCCTCTAGATGCGATACTACCACTTTTATCACTACATGCAGTTTTCGCGAATAGTGCTACGTTGTTTTTGCAAATATATCTGGTATTTTGGTTTCTCTGGTGTAAAGAACCGCAATAAGAAGCAGAACTCTCGGAGTGCTGAACAGAACTCTGAAAAAACCTCTCTTCCTCTCAGTCAAATCTAAGATTTACCTCCTTCGATGCAGTTTTTTGCATGCAATGCAAATTTAACCGAACAATTTTTCTGACTTTTGCTGTTTTCGGATTCATGAGTGCCATTCGCGTGCAGAACTCTCGGGGTGCTGATCAGAACTCTGACAGAACTGCCTCAAGATGCGATACTACCACTTTTATCACTACATGCAGTTTTAGCGAATAGTGCAACGTTGTTTTTGCAAATATATCTGGTATTTTGGTTTCTCTGGTGTAAAGAACCGCAATAGGATGCAGAACTCTCGGGATGCTGATCAGAACTCTGAAAAAACCTCTCTTCCTCTCAGTCAAAACTAAGATTTACCTCCTTCGATGCAGTTTTTTGCATGCAATTCAAATTTAACCGCACAATTTTACTGACTTTTGCTGTTTTCGGATTCATGAGTGCCATTCGCGTGCAGAACTCTCGGGGTGCTGATCAGAACTCTGACAGAACTGCCTCTAGATGCGATACTACCACTTTTATCACTACATGCAGTTATAGTGCAACGTTGTTTTTGCAAATATATCTGGTATTTTGGTTTCTCTGGAGTAAAGAATCGCAATAAGATGCAGAACTCTCGGGGTGCTGATCAGAACTCTGAAAAAACCTCTCTTCCTCTCAGTCAAAACTAAGATTTACCTCCTTCGATGCAGTTTTTTGCATGCAATGCAAATTTAACCGCATAATTTTACTGACTTTTGTTGTTTTCGAATGCAAGTGTGCTATTCGCGTACAGAACTCTCGGGGTGCTGATCAGAACTCTGACAGAACTGCCTCTAGATGCGATACTACCACTTTTATCACTACATGCAGTTTTCGCGAATAGTGCAACGTTGTTTTTGCAAATATGCTGATCAGAACTTTCGTTTTGTTATGATTATTTCAAGATACCTATAATTTAAGAAATTTATGTAACCGTGAAATTGGCAAATGGTGATTTTTAATAATATTATTTATTTCTCTTACTATTCGCTCACGTAACATACCTTTCAACATTTGTACCGAGTGTCTTTTCATATTGATGTCGATTTTAACCAATTAGACCGGTTATATTAGCTCGTGTGTGGATTGGGTCGTTTAAAAATGTTATTTTTCGAAAAAAAATCATATCTTTTGAATTTTTGCAGAACTATTCGTGAAATGCTTCAGGAACTCTAGAACTATTGTAGGACGACCTAAAAAAAAATACAGAACTATTTTTTGAAGAAAAAGGGGTGCGGCATGAAGTTAGCACCCCATTTTTTTTTTTTTAAATTCTGTCCCCCCAAGGGCAGAACTATCATTGCACCCCGTCGGGAACTCTAGAACTATTGTAAAAGGACCCAGAACTCACCCTAAATTCGGGGGTGCTGCGAATTGGGGTGCTAACTTCACAGACATTTATGCACTTACTGTAACAAACAGACGACAAAAGTGCATTGTATTTTTGGTTCAATTTTTACATAATGTGACTGGCTATAACGCTTAAGGCGCAATATCTTAGAACTTCTTGCGTGAAATGCATATTGAAACATGAACGCGAAATGACACAAACACATAATAACACAATACGTATGTGCCATTAAGTGTTTGTCATACACTTAATGACACATACGCATTACGTCACATATACGTAACAACACACACACATAAAGACACCTTAGAGTCTTTTTAGATTCTACCTACTATTTAGAGCCAAGGGTGGGGCTACCCAGCTGTATAAATTTACAGTCGGTACATATACCTTAATATACACATATTATTTTACCTATACGTAAAATTTATTAAAATAGTACCATTACTTTTTTTTGCCAAATATTCATACAAGAAGTCTCTACTATCGTGAATATTATTCAAACAACAAATTTTGCCATAAAATAATTGATGTTATCGACGAAACGTTATCAACTTTGCCGCACCTATTCATAGCTTTCACCAAAACTCATCGCAGTTAATTAATGAAATTGGAGTTTTCTGCTCACCATTGGATTACTCACCAAAGCTATTAGTTCAAATTAAGAACCGTCTAAATGAAGGTTGAAAAGTATATTGGTAGTCACTTTAAGAGGTCAACACAACGCGAAGCACTTAGTTTCAATTAATTGCTGTGAGCTTATTTCTATTCGGTTGTGTGTGCAAGGCCTAGAGCAATCGCACACTACAGAAAAAACTGTTTCAAATCTTTTGACTTTTTTGTCTTGCTTGTTATTCATAGAAATTAAGAAGATTTACATGTTATCATATTAACTTTGCCGTATGTGTTCTATCGCTTGTATAATGAGTTGTGTCCTTTCTCCTATAGTATCACTCGCCATCGGCAGCGTTACACCTTGGAAACCTAACTGGTCACGTATTGTACGCTTTCAGAGGTACTTGCTCTCACACACGCTTAGGTTGTAAAATAGGCTTCCTGCCGAGGTTTTCTTCAGGACTATAACATTCGGTTCTTTAAGAAGGGGGTGATTGATCAACGCGTGAGCAATTCTCGTGTTGTTAGACGCACCCACAGGCTACGGTAACTGCTTAGTATCGGGACCGTAGGTTTGTTTGAATAGCTTAAGGATAATAATTACTTTGCACATTAGAATGTAAAATGCAAAATGCATACAAAGAGTCTGTGTACAGGCATTACAATAAATAAATCGGGGCAGAGTGTACGTATTATATCGTCTAGGTACTACTGCATGGGAACTCTCTAAAGTTATGCGAATTTTTAAGTAGATGTTTTAAATTTAATGAAAATCGAGTTTATATTAACATTTAAGTTTTATATAATTGTTATGTGAATGGAATAAAGATTATCATGTTAACACATTTATTTCTATAAGAATAAGTATCTAATAGTTAACAATAATCTTTATTCCTTTCACTTAACAATATTAATAAATTATGAATATTAATTAAATATTATTTTATAAATTAAAAATATAAATTAAATAAAATTTAATGAATTAAAAATTTAAAAAATAAAAGGATAATATTTGTAGTTTTGATTGCAGCTTGGTGACTTGTCAAATCCCGAGTTAAGGATATTAACAGAAGAGTTAGAAAATATCAAATATGGAGGTAATCGTCATTTAAATAAATTTAAAACGCATTTTGAGTAGGTAGGTACGTCAAAATATTATTATATAATTTAAAAATAAGGTAATTACTAATAAATAAAATTTATTGGGTAGATACCTACTTTTTTGTACGATGAAGTTTATTTATTTATTAATTTTGTTTGTATTATTTTGAATTTTTATGCGCAATTTATTTCGAAAAATAAAAATTCATCAGCTTAAATTTATTTCACAATGTAAATTTGTACATAGGTTATATATAAATAGTAATATTATTGTTTAGGAGCAGAGATGCCAGTGAACAAACTTTCCGTTCGTGGATTGCTCCCCGACACTGACTACTACATGACCTATGACGGGTCTACTACTGCACCAGCTTGTTTTGAAACTGTCACGTGGGTTATTATTAACAAACCCATTTATATTACTAAGCAACAGGCAAGTAATTAAATTTTACACACACACAAAACTCAAATATCCATCTCTATCTATCGTTGGGTCTACAAAGGCTTAAAACACAGAATACATTTGTATACAGGGATAAAATGCTTTAAGTTGTACGTATATCAGATAAAAAACGTCTATTTGTGTGTGTTCATTTAATAAAACGAATTATATAACATTTTATTTATAAAATAAGTCATCTTGTACTTTATCAAAAATAAATATTACCTTTATTTTGCGAAGTTAAATTAGGTTTTTATGACAAAACTTTAGTTTACTTAACCTTAGACTACACTCTCTCATTAAACAATTAAAGAAATGTATAGAAATACAGAAAATTTACGTATTTATTTGTGGCAACGTATTCCTTTAGTCCTGACTAGCTTTTTCTCGTTGCGCCGCCTGCCCTTAATTTAGTTATCGGCGTGGGATTACTACGGTAACTCCTTGACGTAAAGCAGTTTGCAAGTTAGAGCTGTAGCTATGATTCGTCTACATGGTTTTAGTTATTCCTGTGGGAACTTTTGCTTTCTGTCGATAATAGAGAATATTGTTAATGTACTTCTCCTATATATTTCTTTAACTATTTTGGCTTGGTTGCGTCGAGAAGGAAACTCAAACCAACTCACTTTTGCATTTTTAATATCATATTATACACTTCCTGCAAAAGAAGGTATAACAGTTTTTAAATTGAATTTTCTCCTTAACTATTTAACATTTAGAACAGTTAAAAAAGATTTTTTGAACATAATTTTGTTTTACTAATTTTAATGTTTTTAACATAAATGAAATATAAAAACAAAAAGTAGCCATTTTCACTGAATGGCAAAAACTTAAAAAACCCTGAAAAAGGTGTTTGTAGTCTTAAAATCACCTTTTTAATAATGGTGTTGCCTCCTCTGGCTCTGATCACAGCTTCGAGTCTGTTTAAATGTAAATGATCAAAAAACAAATGTGAAAACAAATGCAGAAAGCTAAAAGTAAAAAATTACAGCATTTGAAAAGCGAGCGTTTTTGTTTTTTGTTTATTTTTTCAAAAGGAGGTTGTCAAAAAGGAGTAATCTAAATTTTCTACATAATGCTTTATATTTCAAGTTTCTAATTTAAATAGTCATTGATGTGTTAACAATGAATTACACACATATTTTTTTTGTAAACGGGTTAAAACATTTAAGACGTATTTATTTTTAAACCCATTGCTTTATTTGTTATAATTTTGATCAAGGGCTTTCTTACAATCATCGAAAATAAAAGGATTCGGTTTTTTGAACTTTACCCTATTTTTCTGAAACTGCGGGTTGTGCATGCAAAATTGCGTCTATGTCAATGTGCGTAAGCAGAATTGGTTTGGAAAACGTTTCAAATACTGTACCTATCAAGATAGTGGACGAATGACTAACTTTTTTTTCTTTAACTTTTTTCAACAAAGCTATTCGTAAAAGTAAAAAGAAATACCTAAAAAATGTAATTCGAAGCATCAGTAGGTACGATGGCAAAGGTGAAAGAATAAAAAACTTTAGAATTATTTAAGTTTTTGTTCATTTGATATCGGTCGGTGGGTATATCGTCCCAGTAGGCACTGGACTAACCGTGAGTTATGAAATGTTAATCGAATGTACCACTAAGTAAACATTGTTTTTGGTTTGCATTTGTGTTAGTGGAAATATCAAAGTAAAAATTAATGTTCAGCAAATTGACACATGTTTCATTTCACTTGAATGCAACTACCTACATGTTTTTTTCCTAATTTCCTATCATTACGATAAGAAGTTAGTTATTTTAATTACTGGACTTAGAAGTAACAACATACGAACTGACACACACACATTCATAATCTTTTGTACCTTTTCGTAATATCACTACCTGGTTTCCTATGTTGTTTCCCGCACAACCAAATTTTTCCCGTCGTAACAACCATACGCGGCGAACGTTGTTTCTATATTGTCAAAGGGTTGTACTAATCCAGAAACCTGCACCTGCGTGTGCACAAAAACTTACCAAACTTACAATCGGATGAATTGTTTGCCCTGAATACGTGAGTAAGAGTACGGTTTTTTGTTTCATACAAACCTTGTCATGAAAATGACTAACATAAAAAAAAGCCAAAATAAAAAATTTGCCAAAAAGGGCAAGCCGTTCTAAAGCGATGCTCCGTCATAAATCTGGCAATAGATTTTGAAGAATAAAGAAGGATTATTCATACCTAACTTCTTTTACAGATATATTAGGTTAGTAGTTTGTACCAAGTATATTTGTTAAAGTTACTAGATATAATATTTTCATTTGTACTCACGCTATAATAAACAACTCACGTTCCTCGCCTTTAGACAAAGACTACCGTGAGTTATGTACGTACGGGTACGTGTTAAAAGTAAACTGAAAGTGCCACGTAGTGTGGTCGTTATTATAAATCATTGTTTATGTTTTCCGTTTGTGTTAGTGGGAAAATTAAGTGTTAGTGGAAACTACTTGCAATATTGCTTGCAGTTAGTTGAGTAAATGGCATAATATTATTATAGTCCAGTCGTTAGAAGTTAAAATACATCAAAAGCCACAAAAAACCTGAAACAGCAATTTTTCTTTATTAACAGTTATTGGAGTTACAGAAAAATCAGTAAAAATATTTCTTTTACAAAAAAATTGATGATTTTCTAAAAAAAAGTAATCTTGTATTTTCTACTCTTGTATGTGTCTTTTAATATTTCATAGTTTACAAGAAATTTGCTATGAAAGAAGTTGCGAAATCTGTAGTTTTATTCCTCGCGAAACCTTCTCGCGGCCTATTAGAAAGAATAATGAGTTTTAAAGAACATAGAATATTTTTTTAACTGACTAACTAAAATAACCCTTGCTATTTATGACCCTATAAAATACCGCATAATCCCAAAAAATTATTACAGTTATATTTAAAGTAATTTTACACACCTATAAATATATGAACTTTTTTTATAATAAAGTAACATTTTATCTTATTTGAAATATGACCCTATAAAATACTGCATAATCCCAAAAAATTATTACATTTATATTTAAAGTAATTTTACACACTTATAAATATATGAACTTTTATTATAATAAAGTTACATTTTATCTTATTTGAAATGCATATTATTGTATCCAAGCTGTCTTAGTTTTGTTGGCAATTCTATTTTTTTCAATTATTTTAACGTATATAGAATGGGCGTTAAATAAAACTAGTAATTTTGCAACTTCGAAGTAATTTAAACTTTGTTAATGTCAAGCACCAAGAAGTTACCTAGCACGATCATCAATTATTTTGTCAATTCATACATAGTATACATTGAAAACACCCAGTCTCAAATAAAACAGAAACAATAAATGTTAGCCTTGTGCAGGAATCGAACCCACGCACCTCGATTCGGCAGTCGGGCCATTACCCACTGACCCAGGGAGCCGACAAATACACTACGAAGCACTATTGAACCCAAAAGTTTTAATTTTAGGTAAATGTTGTATGCTCACGTTACGTACGTCTGCACCATGTATCATTTGAATACTATGCCGATGTCAGAAGTTGGAAATTGTGAACTGTGTAAATTGACCAATTTCCATACAAACTAAATCAATGTTTTCCTCACTTATTTTTTGCACAACCCTAACTTTTAATCAAATATGACTTACGCGCCACGGTATAAAATCTCTTCGGTATCTATGAGAGCCTAGTACTTTAGCGTATCCGCGCACGGGGCGCGTGAAAATGCAAACTTTATTAACTAAAACAAAAAAACTAATAATAACTTACAGGCTTACGCATCTGTCTACACACGACGATATTCATGACGATCACAAAAGCACAGTATCCACGTATGTCATCTTTGATCCACAGTCACTATTCACAATCACTATGCACCAATTCTTTCGTCTGTCCATCACTGTCGACAGTCTCCCAAACTCTGCAGTGGTTGACTACTTCAAGGACTAAACCACCGCGTCAGCTACTGGTAATAGGATCCTATTCGAGATCTTGGCCTCCCTTCGCTATCACGTTTGTAAAGGCTACCAGTTTCGTTTTCCTGTGTGAAAACAGCGTAATCTTGGGATACGCTGATCTGCCGGTCACGTCCCGCTCTACCTTACGCACTTGTATGTTGTAAAACACTAAATCACTGTAGTTTGTTATAGTAGAAATCATATCACTGAATTTGACACTCAACATGTACACACAAGATAGAAAAACACTAATGACCTTATTTAATTTGATTATCGGCATTTTCAAAGTGATCTGTAGCGCCGCGCGCGCCCCGGGCTAAATAGGTGTTGCCATACTTTGCACCATATACATTGATTTAAAAATATCTATTCCCTCGAGTAAAGAATTCTCCTTGAATTTTAAATACTTAATTAAGTAAAATAACAATAATCGACTAGAAGGTATTTCGTTTATTTACCTAATAATTTAAGGATATTTCGTAGGGACCCATATAAATACTTAAGTACCTACTGGTTTTTGCTTAAGCGCTAGATGCCATTAACTGTGAAGTTTCATAAACCACGTTTTTATTTAGCGCTGCAAATCGAGCATAATATGCCGATGAATCCAAAATCAACAAAAATTTTAAAAGTGGGAAAAGACAAGTTGCAAAACAAATAGCAAGTTACAAAATAAAAAAAAAATTATAACATAAATTGTAATTAAATTAGTAATAGTAATTACATTAAAATGTTGTCAATATTCTGAAACTAAACTATTTTTTAATGGGTTAATTTGGTATTGTATTGACATATGAGCACACTTAAACTGACTCCACAAGTAGTAGTTTGGGAGTTTTTTGGTTGCTTGCTTATTCTTGGCTTAAGTCGGTGAAGGTTAGTTGTGTAAAAGTTAAAGTAAAGGATAGAGTTTTTATCCATTTGTGATTGACGCAAATAAATCTAGAAATCTTCATACCTACTTACCAATTTAGGTATTAAAAAAAACAACTATTTATACCTACCTAAAAAAGTACATTACCTTTTACTTTTAATATTCTGTGCCTTTACAATAATACAATGACTTACCTACTTGTTATTTTTCCACATATTTTTTTTGTGCTGGTAATATTCGCACAGAAAGGTGACTCCCCGAAAATTAGGGTACCGTTTTCGCTTTATTTGACCTTATTTGAAAATACTAGCACTTGTTTATGCAACCCTAGTACGTAAAGTTTAGTTTTTGATGATTATATGATATTTGCACTAATAAGGTATATGTTTTTTCTTTACTCTGAGGCTTTGTAATGTTATGTAAAGGAATGCATTTCATAGTCATGTCTAACATAAAAACTAGTTTGTTTTTGACTTTATCTGAATAATAGGTACCTATCTAGGAGTAAAAATTGCAAGTAGGTAGGTAAGTAGGTTGCAAAATATTATTTGTCTAAATGTTTGATAACAGGTATTTATTTGATAATACCTACATCCGCAGGCACTCAGGCATGGTAGACTAAGTATAGCCTGAAATTCCGTGAACAACGAAAGGTCTGTGTCCTGCAGTGGGGACACATAGAAACAGGCAAATCCACATAAATTACTTGCGTAGCGACAGATATACTCAGTTAGTACACGAAAATACGTAAATTAATTTTCGAGAACCCTTCATAATTTATAAAAGAGACAAAAATTTTGCTATCTCAGGTGGTCAGAGTAATTCCCCGAAAATTAGGGTACCTTTGTCAGCTTTATTTGACCTTATTCAAAAATACTAGTTCTTATTTATGCAGTCTTAGTACGTAAATACGCCTAAATTTAGTTTTTTACTGATTATAATGACTTTTTGCACTGAGATGAATGAAGTAAAAGTAGGATTGAATTGATTGGCGTAATTAGTGGTCACTTGAAAAGAAATGAAATCATAGTATTTATGGATAGTTATGTCTAATAAAAAAAATTAGTTTGTTTTCGACTGAATTTGAATTGTTATCTGTAGGCATCAAAATAATATTTTTTAAAGATTAATAGTAGGTATTTCATAATATCGCAAAATCGCATACATTACTTGAGTACACAAAAATACAGAACCCTTCATAATTTTAATTAAGAAAGAGGGAAAAATGTTGCTACTTCTTGTAATTTTACTAGAGTGTATGTGTGAGTGAGAGTTGAGACACAGTCAAAGAGTTGGGCGGCAGAGGGGCAAACATTTTAAGGTAATAATTTAGTATCTCATCTGTGCCTACAGTTCACACAACATGTATTTTCTTATTGTTCAAATTTAAGACATGGGTACCTACCTAGTTGTTATCACTGCAGTTACTGTCGAACGTCAATAGTTTGAAACTAAGAACAGACTTTTTGATTTTACGTATTAATACGTAAGATAATAAGTTAGTCATAAATTATGTGTTAAAATCTAAAATTGTTATTCAATAATTCATTTAAAACCAAATATCATTTTTAAACCAAAAAAAATACGATAAAAATAAAATAAAAATTGCAGAATTGATTTATCGCTTCGCCAGAATGACAGTAGGTAGAAATAAAGTGATTAGAACCATCTATCTGTATTTTTATTCTTTCGCCTGGTATTTTGGGGTCAGCGGTCATAGTAATATACAGCTGATTTCATCGTAATTATGAATGAAATCAGCTGTTTTAGGGCTGTCGCTCTACCGTTTTAGAACCGAACATTTTCCGACTTCAGGATATTTTTCCGAACATCTACAAATCAACCCTTATCTACCACTTCCGGCTGTATACACCATTTACCTAACATGTTGTATTTATGATTAAGTTTTACTATCAAGTTTTCTGTCAAGAAAACTACAAACGTAATGAAGAAAATGTTATAAAGCAAAGTGTATAATCAAAACGAAATTGGTTAAAGCAGCGTAAACAGCACTGTTCCGAATGAGATGGGGTGCTGGTGGGTCGCGTGAGCTTCGCCCGTTAATCCCACTGCTATATAAAGAGCAACAACACAAAAGGAAGAAATTTCAATTTAACGTAAATCGTTTTCTATCTTAGATACCTACTTGTATCCATCGTGTTAATGATATTTGAAGTAGGTATGTTTCATGTTTGAGTGTTGAGAAAATTACAAATCATTTGTAGAAAACAGAAAAACCTTAATATGCGAGATATATATACAGATATTATTTTGTATGTATGTACCCTTTAAAAACAAGATTATTCCCCACAAAAGGCAGATTTAATCCTATTTTTTCTTTATAATACGACATTGGACATAAAATTGTTTCTGCAAACAACAGACAGTCAGTTTAAGTTACTTGACGCAATCGTTTGAGACAATGGCGGCAAGTGCGGTGCCTCTTCTAGTACATAATAGCTAAATTTAATGGACGCCACGTTTTATTATTTATTTTTAATTTAAACTGTTTTCTTTTTTTTTTAGCTGCATGGCCTGCGGAGGCTGATGCAGGGTGATGCCCGACACCCAAAAGCTCCTCTCGGCAACAATTTTAGGCCCCCGCAGCCGTTGCACCACCGGGCGGTACGAACGAATATTGACTTCGACTTAAGCAAGGTAAATTACTCTCTATAATGATACGCATAAAACTTTAATTAGCTTACATCACTTGTTTCATTTATGTCTAACGACTAAATTCAATTTCAGCATCCTGGGAAAACTTGCCCCAGCATGCACCGAGATATGCAATACAAAGGTGAATAAAATTTTTAAATGTATTTATATTTTTATGTCAATGACATGACGTGTTTTTTTTTTGTTCCAGCCAAAAATTGGACATAATACAGTTATGAAGTTTAGGTACTGGCTACGTAATAAATGATGTACATTTTATATGTGAATATTAACAATAAACTCTTGTATATAAATGTACAAACTATAATTTATTTATATATTTACTAGCATATACTGTATCTAGTCTTATATACAAAAAATATATTATAGATGTGAAAATGATGACATCACGTAAGCAAATATGCCTAGTAAAGAAATGTATATCAATATTATACAGAAATACTGAGAGAATTTATGTTGGTATGTGTTTTTTTCTTTTTAATTCAAAAGGATCCTCTTCAAGGTGAAAGAACGAACGAAGTGGAGTACTAATGTTATAAGATAGGCCATTATAAGTATTACTAATTTTCTAGTCATACAATTATCTAACTTGTGCAAAATAAGGGATGATTCGGCACCTTGAAGTCTATATGAAATCTTATATATTGTAATCTTCATATATCAAGTTTGTGCCATAGTTCCAAATGGTATCATGTAATATTTAGATTTAAAAACGACAAACCATTTTTCAGCTGCTGTACATAGACATATATATTTTTAAACTAGATAGTATGTACCTATATATTATTATATTTAATTTATACGTAAAATTAAATTACTTTAATAGTGTAATTGTAGACATCTATGTCTAGACTATCTAGTCTTATATCAAATTTGTATCTATTAGACAAACATTAGTTATTGTAGTCAGTATTTAAAAATAAAACGTTATTAGATTAAGTTATGAGTCAATTTAGGCATATCATGTAAAAACATTTTTTTTAGTTAGTTTATAAGATACTTACTTACGTTCTTTCCGCCTGTAATTTTAATAAAAAAGCGAGGACATATAGATTAGTAAGTAGTTGTTCGGTGTTATACACTTGTATTTGTATAACAACATATATAAATATAGTGTTCCTAAATGATTAAAACAATTTACAAAAGGTAAACAGAAAAAAATTTGTTAAACGGAGAATTAGATGTCACATATAGTATAAAAATACTTGTTTTAAAGTTATAACTATATTTTGCTTATAATTACAAGATGCGTTGTAAAATAAAAAAAAATCTAGTTACTTTTACAATAAATTTAGTTAATTTTCCAATTTCTTTTGTTTACTCTACAGTTTTTATTGTAATATAGGTATGTGTCAGCTTTTTTTTGTATCCTTCAAAAAGGTAGGTACAACTACAAGGAAAAGATTTAAATTAATGTAATCAGCAAGAGTTTGCTACTACCGAATGCAAAGTCAAAACGAACTCACTCTATCTTCCCATAATTGACGTTTTGACCGTTCAAACCACAGACCTAGGACTTTTTTGCTACAGTTCACGGCCGAAGAGAGAATGTTCACGATCGCGACTGGCAATCAACAATGTATCCATTTATACTTACAAAGAACTACTCTCTAACTCTACCATATAATTTAAATATTTTTTATTATTATCTCTTTAAAACCTGGGTAGAGTAAACAAAAAAATTAAACAATTTTGGTATATAATAGAGCCCTAGCCTAAACAATCTTTTCATTAATTCAGCCACCCAAGCAAATGTCTAGACACCGCAATCGTTAGGTAAGGTGTGCGGCGAGATAGAGGGCGAGCGCACCCAACTAGTCTATGTTTGTCACATATGGCTAAAAGGGTTAAGTCCAGTCAGTGACATTTTGTCGCGACATCAGGACTCTTGAAGTTGACAATTTATCAAACGCGATGACTGTGGTATGTCTGGGCTATATGAATGTTTAGGCTGTGGTAGACTCTACCACAGAGTAAGGAGATCCGATGAAATGCTTCTTAATAGGACTATCATGCGGTAGTGCGGGGTAGAGAGCGACCCCAACTAGCTTCAGTATTATTATGGGGACGTCACCATACTCTCCCATACTCTGTGACCCTACTAACAAAATATAAATTTATGTGAAGTCACTTACTCTTACAAAACTACCAGAGTATTATAAACTGATAGAGCAGTAGGTTAGTTGACTCTACCGTTTACTCTTTCCGTGTACATACATGCGATATTAGTCCTAACTATATAATCGCATCTTTTACATATACATTACACATTATTATTATTTTACACATTACATGTGTGCTTTATACATAATTGTAAAATATAACACCACAAGTACCCAAGTGTAGCAACAAGTACCAAAGAGTAAGGATTATATACAAAGGTCCGACGATAGGGATCTAGGCAGGCTAATCGTGCGGTAAGTGCGTGACACATATTGGTTAATTCCTGAAGCGTTATTCATTCGGGATATTTCGGAAGCGCTCGGGCAATCGGTAAATACCCGACTTATCATGACGACGCTTCATCTTCTTTATCATCTTCTAATTAGTATGATTTTGATTTTTTCATATGAGACTACGTCACAAATTTCAGAGTTTTGTATTCCCATACAAAGTTCTATCTCTTAGTTTGCCCTCACAGGAGATGATTTTTAATTATCAAATAAAAGCCCATACTCTAATTTCGGGTTGGTCCTCCATACAGATATTTTATGCATATTAAAAAAAAATTTAGAGCTCTGCATACATTGAACCGAGGTATGTTTTATTTTGCGCACCCTAGCATAGAATAAATGTCGTAGACGAGAAAAAAGCATCACTGTTTAACCGACGTCTGTGTGCAGACGTTAAAACGTCGCGGTGGTGTGAAACTATAAAGACCGTTGCTGTTGGCAGTCAATCAAAAGGAAAAGACAACTTAACCCAATGCTCCACAGTATCTTAAAACATGTGTTCCGAAAAATATGGCATTGGTAAATTAACAAATCTTTCAACTGAAAAGAGACTGAATACCTTATTTTTCATTTTTGTTGGCAAATGGTTCTCCGGATCCGCTGAGTAGATCTGATTTAAATTTAATAAATGTGTTCTTCGGGATATCGTTCAAACCCCAAAAAAAGTGAAAACACTATTAATAAATTTTTGATCGATAAATAAAAGTTCTAAACTGACCCCTTTTCACTGAGTTTTTAAAGTTTTGGCAAACAGATCTTGAAAGTTCTAAGTGCGACTAGTTTACAACTCTGCTAAAGCATATCCGTGATAGTGATTTAGCCCCTAAGGAAAGGCATTTTTAATAAAAATTATGTGTAATAAACTATTAGGTACTTTATTTCATGTATTTAAATGAAAATCTCATAATTGATATGTCGCGTCATCCTTGTTTTTACTCAGGTTTTCTGACACTCCTCTTAAATTAAAGATTTGTGCACAATGTAAGTTTTATGGCGAAGCAATGTTTCCGAAACTTATATCAAATTAAAAAAAAAACAAAAAATCAATAATAAATAAATAAAGGTTATGTCTTTAATTTTTCCCACTCATTTAAATCAATAAGTTAATTAATCTTGTAAATTTATTAAATTTAATTAAATTAAAATAGCAAGAATCACAACAATCAAACACACAAACATTTTAATTCAATAATATCAATATGTGATAAGTAACTGATATCGTCTGCTATTTAGGTAGCTACTTGTTCCAATTGCAATAGCAATAGTCTCGTTTTATACCCGACCGCGACGAGTTATTACGACACGTCTGGTTTATAAAAAGCTACTTCGGGCGTCTTACGTCACTTCGGGTATTTGCAAAAATGCGTGCGGGACAGCGAGCGCCCCAACTAGCCTTAGTAAAATGAGGACATCCTCATAACTGAGGCTATCTGAGGTCGCTCCCGCCGCCCCATACTTACCACGCCATTGCACAGTCTAAACGCATTTCTTCGGACCTCTGTATCTAATCTTTACTCTGTGCAATTACTTTGTACATAATACAGTATTCATCCATATTTTTATTATCATTATATACGACATATGTCAGAGTATATTTCTGACTTCATGCAATTTTTATTTTTCTTTGACATGTAAATGAAAATAATATGTAGCTTTAACTAGTAATAAGGTAATAATTTATTTGGTGATTATACTGCATTCTAATAATATTAGTAACCGGCTTTATTTGAAATTATATTGCATACAAAACTATAACCCATGTGGTTTTATTAAAGACATCTATTACTTTGAGACTATAATACAAATATGGCATTCTTCAAGAAATAAATAATAAATAAATATTTATGGACATTACACACAGCGCCGTTTGACCACAAAATAAGCAAAGCTTGTGTTATGAATACCAGACACCATATACATAATGAATTTTTAGGATTTGTTTGTTACATATCCCTACCTATTAAACCTTAACTGATTAATTGTTTGAAAAGATGGCCAGTGTTCTTAATACATAGCTGGATTCGACGTCACAAGAGTAGTAATGCATTCAGATTCCCATATTATTGATTCCGATTAGAATACTTTCCAAAGATCTATTCAAGTCATCAATTGCATTCTAGTCAAAAGTATGTTTTGTTTCATAACTAACTTAGATACAACAGATCAGTTTGAAAACAAATTCGTCATAGGCGCGCCGCGTCTAAAGAGAGTACAAAACTTAAAATATTTTTTTTTGTATTAAATATTAATTTAAAATATTAAAAAATTGAAGTTTTTTTTTCTATAAATCCCTGAAAATTCAAAAGTTTTCGCCAGAATAACTATAACCAAATTCCTGTCGGAGAATATATTTAACACAACTACAGTTAGTAATAATAAACTGATACATAACTTGAAAAACAATTTAATCTTACTTAACTTACTGCACATTTCCTTTAAAATCCAGACTTGATATACTGATTAACTTTTACCGTCCGGTAAGTAGGAGGTTAAGATATCGTAAAATAAATCGCTCGATTTTCCGCACCGGAACCCAGCTCCACTTTATTGGAAAAGTTTCCGTCAGTCTACGTTAATAAGAATTGCACAAATCGAATTCATTAAAAATAATCACGTTGACAAAATCAATTTTTCATTTTATTAATTTAATTAGTGAACTGATGGCTGCGAGTTTGCTTTTCAAGCTTTTTTATTGTAATTCTAAGGTTCAGGTACATATGAAAAAACTAAAAAAAAAAAAAAACGAGTTGCACTCCGGGAGTGCCGGTAGAAGTGAAAACCTTTACACACGATTCGCGCTTAACACTCAAATATGTCACAAGACATGTCTTTGACATTGTCAAGAAATAATAATGTTTGTTTATTTACTTTTTTGACGTAGTATATTTGACATCGCAATCTGTCATAGAATTAAAATTCCATATCCAACCTCCCTGTACTACTCATAATCGCGAATACTAAAAATAAAAATTATAATAGGCGTGGCATTACGGTTTCCGTCTTACGAATTTCCACGATTAGGACAGGTGACCTGACGCGAGTTTATCATTTTTTACCCATACCAAAAAAAGTGCACAACGCCGCTAAAGAAGTTTTCACTTCAAAAATATTATCTATTCTCCATGTATGTGATGAGGGACAACTTGATAGGAGCACTAAAATTTTTCTAAACGGATACTAGTCCTTGTGTCAGGATAGCAGACCTAGGATTTTTACGCTACGCTAAAGATCAACACAGCGCGGAAAAGAGATATACTCATTAGATGACGCTGCTCAAGAGAGAAAGAGACAGACAACCATGTACGAATATGTCGATTATTTTTCGAGTCCCTTATCAGCCCGATTGTTTTGTGATATTACGTGTTTACATAATTATCACGAGAATTCTGATAACAAAGGACTAAAAAGTGTAGTGCTCAGCCATGGTGTCCTGTTGTTTAGCTAATTGTAACGTCACAGAAAGAAATAACCCGGACAATCATACGTTTCACACGTAAATACGAATCTTTCATGTATTTTTTCCAAACCATATTTTGTCGAATTTCTGTTAAAAATTGGCTCAGAAAACAGTTTTTACGTATTATATTGCTTTACTTTGTAAAACGTGGTATTATTTTATAAAGAAAGGGTCTAATTAATGATATTTTAAGTAAAATAGTAAAATGTTTGGTTACGTTAGGGCTTCATAAAAAGATCACGTCATAAGTATCAGTATACCGATATTATTTGAAGTAATTATTTATCTACTTCCAGAGTAAAAAAAAAAAAAAAACCAATAGCCCTACCGTAGCCAAATGGCAAAAACGGAACCTTTATAAATTTCATCCGTTCATTCATCTCCGTCCGTCCGCCTCCGTCCGCATGGCACAGCCCTATAATTCCACCGCCTTTGCATCAATTCTAATGAAATTTTACAGTACGTTGACTAACATAGTAACACAAAAACCCGGCCAAGTGTTTGTTGGTTTATATTACATTATTATTACATGTTTACATTCTATATCTATATGGTCAGGATAAAAAAACCACACGTAGATTGGGTTAACATCGAAAATACATAGAGATATATAAACGTCACCGTGGATGTACAACTTATTTAGACAATGGTACAGTTTGTATACAATTAGAAGGCATATGGTTTAGCAGAATACGCGCATAATAACATAAATGATTTATAGGATTTTTAAAATAAAGATGGGGGAGCAAAATTGCCGATAAAAAAAAACGAGTTGCACTCCGGGGGTGCCGGCAGAAGTGAAAACCTTTACACACGATTCGCGCTTAACACTCAAATATGTCACAAGACATGTCTTTGACATTGTCAAGAAATAATAATGTTTGTTTATTTACTTTTTTGACGTAGTATATTTCACATCGCAATCCGTCATAGAATTAAAATTCCATATCCAACCTCCCTGTACTACTCATAATCGCGAATACTAAAAATAAAAATATACACAAAATACGGTCATTTTCATCGCATATTGTGACACAAATAAATCAAAACCTTTCACATAGGAGACTCGATCTCATGATGAAAGAGCTATCTACGTATTATAACGTTTTTTATTTGTAAAAAAGTTAACGCGGACAAAGCCCCTGGCGGAAGCTAAACGTGTAAATAGATAAATACATGATTTGTTTTCAATTTTTTTTACGGACGAACGGACGGACAGACCATTAAATACACATATACATAAAGAAAAGTAAATCACTTACAAATTACTCAACCACGAAAGAATCATAGGAAAGAAAAAAAAAAAAAAAAATGGGGGGGGGACGTTAAGCCATCGAAATATGTAAGCGGTAAGGCAACCCCACGAGAAAAACACATATAATAGAAAAAAAAAATTTTAATAGGCGTGGCATTACGGTTTCCGTCTTACGAATTTCCACGATTAGAACACGTGACCTGACGCGAGTTTATCATTTTTTACCCATACCAAAAAAGAAGTTTTCACTTCAAAAATATGGTGTTCATTTTCAGCAAAATATATTAATATCAAGACAAATGTTGCTGCTGTAATTGTTTCCGGACTATTTTTTTTTTTTTAATTCTACGTTTACTCCTTTCCTTTCAGAGTAACATGCATTCCTTATGACAATACGAGGATTCGCCTAGTTATCTACGAATTGTCATATAGTCATTATGTATGTAACTCTTAAAAGAAAGGAAATTAAAACAGCATGTAAATAAAATAAAATAAAAATTGGTCCGGCAACAATTACCGCAGGAGCGACTTCTGTTTGTTTTAATACTAAAGATTTTTTTGCAGAAATATGAATGCCATCTTGAACAATTATTTTATGAAAGATTATGAGCTTAAACAGTACGTTAATATAATTTATCTTGTCAGATTATGTGCAAAACGAGATACTTAGTACATATGTTGGATGTAAAAAATACATTCGACTTCGAAGAAGCAAACACACTTAAAGAGTTTACCTAACACTCTTCGACATGAAAAGAGCTCGAGTGAGTAAGTATCTGAATTTGAGTGTGATTTCAGCTTTCTTAAGTTGACGTTAGTACAAGTTTATTCAGGCGGCATTCAGTAGGGATTTGTTTGTGTCAGTAGCGTGAGTATATTTTTGATATTAGAAAAATAATAGGATAATTTCACACCCATTCCAACTACCGACGATTTTACCGATAGTGTTATCTAATATGATTTACTAGCTAGATTTCCGCAATGTTACTCATGCGATTTAACTCTTCCACTCCCATGTAAACTATCGTCCACTATCTAAACCCCTTAAGTGTGACACACTTTACAAATCTTGGTTTATTCATTTTAGTTGGATTAACGTATAATGTGCATAATGTCGGTCAAAACGCCACTATTTCCTGAGTTAGTAGCCAACATTGTCGAAGCACAAAATTTAATGTTAAACCGTATTTTGCCTTCGTCACCATAATTTGGTAGTCAGGGTAAATTTGTTATTTCAATGAAAATGTAGACTAAAGACTAAAGGTAGATTTTCACAGATTATATTCGATCAAACGATACAAGTGAGATGCAAGAGCGAGTCGGGAATCACGCACCATATAATTTAATTTATATTTATTTTTAGTGCTAGCTCGACTCACACTAAGCCGTTAGGTACCTACCTACTAATTATTTGTTGTTATACATTCTAGGTATATTATGTCTGAAGGTTGCATGTTATAACGTTTTCACGATAGAGCAAAAATAAATAGACTTAGTACCGCTTGGTCTTTACCCTTAGGGAATGGAACCCTAAAAAAAATTATTTAGAATATCAGAAAAATCTATTAAGTAAGTAAGTAGTAAGTTTCTTGGGCCCCATTATATTTATAAATACGCATACTAAGTGGTAATAGCGTGTTTTTTTTATTTATCTCACTGTCTCGGAAAATCGAAATTGAAATCTGGCAACATTAGGCAATTAAAAAAATTACAACAAAAATTTAAAACGTAGACACAAAAAAAAACAAAATAAAATACTAAATTAATGATAAAACCGTTATATTTAAAAGTCTACATTACAACGCATACCCGTTAATGCCAATTCTACTTTATGCAAATGAACGTATTGTGCAGTCGCCCTCACTTCTGCGGAAACAGCATGGATTGTTGACAAAAACAAAAGAATGGACATGTATGAATAATAATAAAACAAATGCACGTGTTTTAACTTCCGACATTTATAATGCGTTCAGGCAAGGAATTCAAAAACGCAAAAACGTTTATATACTTATACAAATCATTGATTCGACCTCAATTGGAATGCGCTGTATCTATTTGGAAGCCGCTTTATAAGAAGTATGTAAATGCTATTGAACAAGTACAAAAAAAATATCTTCGTACCATGTATTACAAACTACTTGGTAAACGCTTGTCTTACTCACAACTCTTGAATAAATATAAACTTTTGGATTTAAATTCAAGAAGAACATTTCTGGAATCACTAGTTTTATATAAACTCTGTCATAACAAAATTTGATTGTATTGAGTTAAATAACAGCTTGTGTTATAGTGTGCCCACTCGTAGTTGTCCTCAAAGTGTGGCGCGCGCTCAGAAGCTGTTTGCTGTGGGCCGATGCCGCACCAACGCTGGTGAGCGCGCGCCACTACGTCGTGCTGTCGCATCTTACAATAGTCAGTTTAATAAGGACGTAGATATTCTCTATGTATATGAAGGAACCTTTAGAAAAAAAATGTTAGACAGTTTAAATTGTTTATCATAAATCTGCTTTGTACTGTAGCTTTTTATTCAGGTTAATTCTTCATTTTTTTTTTCTTGTATTATCTTAATATTTGTTTTGTTTTGTTTCTTTTAAAAGTTATCAATACCTAAAAAAAAAAAAAAATGGAAATAAATAATAATAATATATAGGAAGCTAGACTGTTACCGCTTACTTTATTCTGTTATTATTCATCTGTGGTTTATGGTGTAGGTAACATTTATACTTATTTGTTAATTGTTTTGTTAAAATTTTATGTTATAATTTGTGAATGTAATTGTTTATAAACCCCAATAAAATAAAATAAATATGACATGATAGCCTATATAATAAAACACTGAATATGTGGATTAATAAAGGCATTGAACCTCAACATTGATAGGAATAAGTTAGGTACCACTAATACTATAAAGGCGAAAGTTTGGATGTTTTTTACTCAATAACGCTTCAACCACTGAGGTCCTATGCCTAATAGGGCATAGGCTATCTCGCATCCTGAATTCAAAAGTCCCCACGGGAATAACAAAACTTGCGTCTCAATCCTGCCGCCAATTGAGCTGAAATTTTGCACACAAAGATATTGAACATACGGAGAAGCATCCCGAAGAATTCAAAAGTTTCCGCGAGAGTAACTTTAAGCGAATGCCACTTAAACGAACTTAGCTTGCTACAACAAACTTTGTTAGTATAAGTATAAAAAGTTGCCGTAAGAATCCCACGCCGATAATCAAATTTAGGGTGGGTGGAGCTGCTGGCAAAGCTAGTTTTTTAATAAATTATTCTTACTAAACAAGATATATTATATGATACTAAAAAAAGTGTCTCTACTATATTTTTTCATGAATTTCGTACTTTATAAATAAAAATATAACCTTAAAAAATTTAAATTGATACAAGTGCTGTTAAGAATGGTCTAAGGGTTAAACATCTAATATTACTCATACTTGATATAACAACCAAATCAAAATATCTCAACCATCATATTAAAACAAGTTTAACCATCATAAAATCCTGCAATATAAAAGAACATATTTTATGTTTAAATCCTTTTTTCATGTTTAAACCGTGTCTGTAGGGATCTGTCGAGATCATACTGGATTCCAGAGGCGTGTTTCAGTTCCCACGCTGCCGAGCCGCAGACACGCGACTCTGCTAGCTGTTAAGCTCTTCACCTTTCCACCTGCTGCGAGATTTATTACTTTAATTAGTTTCCTTTGTCCGCAAAATATTCATTTTACAGAAGTCTTTAGTTCAATACCGAGGACCGGAGTGTTAAAAATAAATATATAATTATTTTTGGACGTTACACACAGCGTTGCCTAGCTCCAAAGAATGCAAAGCTTACGTTATGGATACCAAGACAGCGGATACAAATACATTATTTTTTGTCTGTACATAAATAACATACATAAATACACAGCAGCCGGCCTTACTACCAACTAGGCTGTGAGGGAGTTATGCATTATACAAAACTTATAAGAACATATTCTTTTATAATTTAGCCTTCTCATTATTAATATATTGCGTAGGTCCATGAAAGACAAAACTTTGCTATTATTAACGAAACAAAAATATACTAAAAAACATTAGATATAAAATTTCGCAATTTTTGCATAGGTACATGATCTTAACTCGTAACGTAACTTATTTTGAAAAGTTCTTTATTTTACTTAGGAATTTAAAAAGAATTATCGTTTTTCTATCAGGTTTATTTTTTAGACTCACAAGATAACAAAACATCTATATCATCAGCCAACACTAATTCTGAATCACCAACTCGTTAAAACACTAGAAAAACATTACCCTAATTTTGGCAGTGGGGTAAAAACAACTGCAATATCATTTCAACTTGCTCATAAGATTCAAGAAACTATGCCTCTTAAGTTAAACAGATTTACTACTGTTAAGTTAAGATTAGCGAGGCTTCCTTTGTTGACATTTCATTTCTTAAGTGTAGACAATATTTGCTGCTGAATTTCAAACAATAGTGATCCAAGTAACTGTTGCTCGAATTGCATGGAAACTCTCAAGCTAAGCTTCCACTTAACTAATGCATTGTCCGATATTGGTCTCAGTGCAAACGAGGCACTTTGTTTCACTGACTAACAGTGAATTCGAGTTAAATTATTTGAATTATCTGTTATATATTTAAATGTTATTTTATTAAATAAACATGGTAATAATTAATCTAAGTGGAATTTTAAACATGTTTTTTATAGGATGGATTATAATTATATCTAAAATCAGTATGCCTACATTACTACGCCTGATAGCTGTTCCTTCTTCTTGACAGCGGTTATTGTGCAGACGGCCAGAGGATGCACCATTTAAATGAATAATAATATGTATGTTTGGATGGCTGTTTCGTATTTAGTGGCTTGGTTCCGGCATGATTGATTGGTAACAGATGTACCCACAATAAGTTTCTTGTCACTTCTTGCCTTAAGCTTGATACCAAAGTGACGATAAGTTAAATGGTATGGATTGGTTACCAAGCTTATCGTGTGGGAGATAATTCGATAAGAACATTTCTATGAATATATGAGTAAGAACCTTTGAATGTTAATAGAAATCTTCTCATCTATAACTGTACGCCCCTCCACTTTGGTTTTTTTATTTCAATGTTTGACAGCAAATATCTAATACGCAGATTCATACAGATCTGATGTTATTCTAATATCAGCGCCTAAAACTTTGATATATTTTTCGAATTTCTTTGAAGTCATTCCAATCGATCCGACAACTATTGGAATTATAAAATTTGTTTGTTCCAAAGTCAATTCACTTCATTTTATAAATCCTAGTATTTAGTTACTTTCTCTTGTTCTTTTTTTGTTATATTATAATCTGACGGCACACTAATATCGATGAGATAAACTTGATTTTCTTCTTTTTTCACATAAATAATGTCTGGTCTGTTGTGTTCTACTCTTACGTCTGTTTGAATGTTGATTTCCCATGATATTTTAGTATTTAAATTTTCAACTAGCATAGGCTGTAACATTTTATATATTTATATAAAGTATAATGTTACAGCTACACTACCGGGATATGGTAATGGTTATGGCCATAATTAAGACAACACCTAGTGAAACCACGATTTTTGACCATAATTCTAGTATGCCAATGAACATGGCACTGGATGCCGGTAGCAATAGCTCCCAAATAAAATAAAAAGCGCTCGAGTTTTTGGAACTATTTTAAGCCGAACCATGTTTATGAGATACTTGGCAAAAAAATCGTGGAGTACAAAATGATGCTTGGCATCGAATCAAATAAAGTATACCTTTTCCAAGCAGCATATAGGAATTGAAGCAGCTTTAACCTCTATCTTGAAAATGATGCTTTATTTACCGCGTATTCATTATCATATCTAGGAAAACACAAGGCAACCGCTCTACCTGACGCTGTAATAAAGGCGGTAATGCTGTAATCAATGCAGTAACAGGCGCTAGTCGGTAACGGCAGTGTAGCCCCCTGCATGCCGAGGAGGATTGGCCATGGTCTTTCGCGAGGTGAAAAAGCGCTCCTGGCGATTTTAATGCGGATCTTAATTTCAGTCGCGCTATCTCATGTTTACTTAAGCCAGATACCTATAGTATCTATTTGTATTTGCATATTGTTTCCAATCCAAGCCACAGATATTGTTTGGTTGAAGTTACTATTTCAACATAACCTTTGTCTTTACCACATTGATTTAAAGACCGATACAATATAACGTAATATATTTGAATATAATTACACAACGCTTCTCTGGACCCTAATTAAGCAAAGCTTGTTCTATGAATCCTACTAATATTATAAATGTGAAAGTTTGTATGGATGTTTGTTACTCTTTCACGCTTCAACCACTGGACGGATCAGGATGAAACTTGGCATGCACATATGCTAGGTCCTGGAATAGCATATGGGCTACTTTTTATCCCGAACTTCCCGCGGGAATAACTATAACCGAGCTTTAACGAACTATAGCTATAGCTTGATATAGCAAACTTCATTAGTGTAATTAAGGAGTAAATCACAGTCGCCGATAACCGCATTTAGGGCAGGCGGAGCCGCTGGCAAATTAGTATACCTTATTAAGGAGTTCCTCGCTGATAACCGAATTTAGGACGGACTTCAACCACTGGACGGATCGGGATGAAACTTGGCACACCTATAGATTGAGTCCTGGAATAGCACATAGGTTACTTTTTATCCCGCAAGATTCAAAAACTCCCACGGGAATAACTATAACCGAGTTTAAACGAACTATAGCTATATAGCTATAGCTTGCTATAGCAAACGTCATGAGTATAATAATTAATGAGTTAATTAAGGTGTTCCACGCCAATAAACGATTAAGGGGGGGCGGAGCCGCTGGCTAAATCTAGTTCTTAATAAATAAAAAACTGTTTATTGTACTAAATGAGTACACAGGCGAACTAAATGCCTATAGGCACTTTCTTCTATACTAGGCAACTGATACAAATACTTTTTAATTTTATTTGTACAAATATTTATATAATAAGTAGGAAACACCCAGACTCGAAATAAACACAAAAGTTTATCACATCAATTTTTGTCTTGAAACTGGTTGAAACAACAGCCTTCGATTTAGCAGGCACAAACACAACCACTAAGGCATTTATTTAACATGCAATTTATGTATGTATGTTCGTTCGGGTGGAATCTTGCTACTCAATTGTAATCTTCAACCGATTGAGCTGAAAGTTTGTATACACGTTTAGTTTGGAAGACAATACACGATAATCTGTGTGACATCATTCTAAATCCAATATGGCGGACCATCCAAGATGGGGAAATAATTATTTTTACTGCATTTCTACAATATGGGTATCAAATGAAAGGGCTTTTTGAAAGTAACTCGAAAATGATGTGACATCATTCTAAATCCAATATAGTGGAACATCCAAGATGGCGGAATAGTTACTTTTATGCACTTCTGCAATATGGGTATCGAATGAAAGTGCTTGCCGAAAATAATTAAAAATAACTAAAAAGTAAAAAATAAATTTAAAGCAAAAAACCTTTTTTAAAAAAGCTTTTATTTAAATGCTCCATAAAGAAGAAAATAAAATTTTCCTTTAAAATTTTAACTGTCAACTTATAACCTCATAATACACAATTAATACGATCATAAAAGCTTGTCGCGAGGTTTGCGTAAGTACCTATAAGTATTTAATTAAACTGAAATTTAAAAAAAATGATACTTAGCAGATTAATTTACTGAATTGAATAGGTACTAGATTATTTACACAAGTAAATCGCGTGACAAGCTTTTATGATCAAATAAATTGTGTATAATGAGGTTATAAGTTGATAGTTAAAATTTTAAAGCAAAATTTTATTTTCTTCTTTTTAGAGCATTTAATTAAAAGCTTTTTTGCTTTTAAATTTTTACTAGTTTACGTTACATAATCGCACTAGTGCACTCGTTTTTTTAAATTTGTGCAAAATATACGGTGTTGGCGGCTTTGCTTGCCAGTGTGAAAACTTAAATGATGGTGTATGTTTACTTGTACAAATATTTCTGTAAACATAGAAATATCTTATGGTATGTCATTTTATTTAATTTTTCGTGCAAGAGTGTTGAATAATGACATAAATACTCGGTTCCATTACAACTTCGTGTAACAGCTCGGGTTAAAATCTTGTCTCGTGTGTAATAACCAACTTAGCTCACTTGTGTCATAATGCACTATTTTCAAATATTTTTTTAGTTATATTTAATCTGCCTTCGAATCAATATAATAAAACAGATTCACAAAACTGTTGAGTGTGCATATACAAATGACGGCAGACATGTTAATTTTGTTATAATTCAATAGACTGAGCGCGGTTTCGCCAACATTATTACTCGGTGTTCCAATTAATAGTATCCTCAGCACATGTATGGGCAATTAAACTGAGTGATACCTATCTATGTGTTTCCATTAGAGCTCGTATGATGTTTACATCAATTAACAGGCATGTTTATTGAATGTCTTGTCTACCATTATTCAAAATTGCCTTTTTGCAAATGACTGTAATGTCATTATGTACCTATACAAAAAATACCTTTTCCAAGTCCCCAAAATTAAGGTAAACATAATGCTGCTTTAGACCATACCCAATTTAACCTCATCTCATTGCTTAGATAAAATTAAATTATATATAATAAAATCACTTTAAGATGTAGCATATTAAATAGCTGTTAATGCAATTGTCAGGAAATTAAGGTAAGTTCAATATGAGTGCAGTTTTTACATGCAAGCGAGTAACGAAATAACATGGCGCGAGTATTAAAATACCTACGAATTCTGTGCAGTTGCATGCAAGATTTTATTTACGGCAGAGAAAATATAACACGTATTTATATACAGATAATTTTAGTCAAGTGAATGCTTAATATAAGGTTAGGACTATAAGCGTTCGGCATCTCTCCGGGGCGAGAAAAAAACTATTTCGACATATCGACTACATGCAGACGGTTTGGTTCCGGAGAGAAATTGACTCATTGCAGTCGGCCGCCTGCACTTACGTTTTATATTTGTCGCGATACTTTTTGTTTTAAATGAAGACGTTATTTTTAGTTGAGATTTGCGTTTAACTGCATATGGCCGTTTATAAAAAACAAGATGGTTAAAAAAAATAATTTAAAAATACTTCAGAATCCACCATTTTTATTTATTAATATGCATGCATTACATTTCATTTCATGTCACTTTCGGACGTGGACCTTTCTAATAATTAAACAAAGAACTCTGTCGCATATCTGAAGGCATGTAAATATTTTAGCTGTACGGGTAAACGTCTTTGCCTTGTTTTATTAATTCTCTGCATTACTACGCAGTGGATTGAAATGAAGATCAATTCAATACAGTTGTCAGTTTTATATGTATATGAAACATTTTAAAACAGGAGTTGGTACAGGTGTTTTATATTTGTTTGTCACTTTATGACTAAATAGCTAAAGTATATATTTTGCGGATGAAACAGCAGCTTGTTAATACTAAAAGTTATTGGAATAGCTACGATACTTCGATTATTATTATTTATTTATTATTATTTAGTAAATAATACTTATAGTCATAACATACTTAATACTTAGGTACTAGTTGTTTCCTCGACTTTTTAGATCGAAAGAAATCTTAGCCAAAAAGTATTAATTTAGGTAGGACCGTGGCCTTTTAACAAAAAAAAAAAACGATTTATAAACTATTTAATTGTACGCCGCCCAAAACTGTAACCATCTATGATAAACAAATATTCTTTCTTGAAACACAGAAAGAGCCTTACCTATAAACAGACTACAAAACAAATATACTGTACGCGACCAAATAGTGAAGGTTTTTAAATTCTCACCGTGTAGTTGCAGCAAATGCTTTTTTTCCCACATTCTGTGGAATAAAGGTTATTAGGTTGCTTTTCACTTCTCTTGTTATTGCTAGAACGTAGTTTGAACTCAATTATTTTTATGACCGAGAAAATTAGTATAGTTGCTTCGTCACGACTATGAAGGTGGAGACTGCCTACCGAGTTTGTTTGCTCGGGGAAATTGTAACGAAAACAACGCTTTTATTACTAAAATAGAACATAAAAATTTGGAAAATAATAACGGCTAATGGTAAATGTTTGGGTAAATTGGAGAGTGTTTAATATTTTCTTTGCAGTTTTGCATATGGTTTAGGGTTTTATATTACGGTATTGTCTCAATCACCACTTAGTGACTCATAAAATCCTAGTACATAAATCTCAAAAATACGCAAATCTATATATTATAAAGAAATATATGTACGTAGATATAACTTACACAGAAATATTTGTTTTTATTTGAGACTCCCTGAAGAATAGAGTCTTCAAAGAAAATCCTACTTATATTATAAATGTGAAAGTTTGTTTGGATGGATGTTTGTAACTCTTTCACGCTTCAACCACTGGACGGACCGAGATGAAACTTGGCATACATATAGGTTAGGTCCTGGAATAGCATATAGGCTACTTTTATCCCGAAATCCCCGTGGGAACAACTTTAACAGAGCTAAAACTAACTATAGCTATAGCTACAGTTTGATATACCTAACTTCATTAGTGTAATTAAATAGTAAATCACAATCGCCGATAACTGAATTTAGGGCGGGCTAATTAAGCAGTAAATCAGAGTATCAATACTGTGATTAAAGAAAAGAAGTCCCACGCCGATAACTTTATTTAGGGTGGGCGGAGCCGCTGGCAAAGTCTTGTATATATCATAATTGCAATGTCTATGGCTACGTCATCAATGTAATCAGAAACAGCAAAAATGCTTACACATATACATAAACGTTATAAATTATAGAAAAACACATTCCATTGTAAGTTTATTTTATTATTATTTTATCTGTTTGTATATTAGTTTTTGTAAATCACATTTTCGGCTGGATTGATTTTATTGTATGAACCATTTTTGCTACCATTGGATAGACCTCGTAAAGTACTTTCAGGATCTATCAGATTTTCGATATCGTTTAGAAATAATCGAGTGAGATCAATTAGCGTTTCCACTCTGTATATGCCTCAGCGGTGAAAGCAATAACATATTTCGCGTTTTCTGCAATAATGTAATATTATTATCTATGAATATGCATTATCTATGACTTAGTAATTTGCCATCTATACCATAAAATTTGCAGTCAAACATTTCACAGTAGCATGAGGCTCGAACTTTAAACAGCCCAGCAAAATTGATATATTAAAGTCACGTAAACCATTTTGAGAGGATATAAAGCTTCCTAATGCGGCGAAAACTGTCCAACTCCAGCCATTTGGTTTAGGGACACTGGCCACGTTTCTAAATACGAGTATTTTTAGATTTATCGCATCGTCGCAAGACAAGATATTGATTACAACAATTATTGATGTTACTAATGTAAGGAAAAACAAATAAGTTATTTCAATTAAGTTTTGGACATTTTAAAGTGGCAATTTATTATTTTTATATTTTTTTTTTTTATAGTTAATATGTAAAATGTATGTTTCGTCACGACACAACTATCTGCAACGCGCTAGGTTACGAACGCAGCCTTTTTGTTTTTCTGCTGTAGTCTGTGGTCGGTCATTACTCGGCAGATATAACCTAAGAAATGATAATGTGTTTTTATTTTTAAAAGCAATTTTTGCTTATTTTTTTATTTGATTGCATGCTTACATTGACACTACCATTGCTAAAAATGCTACACGTGCCAGTGAGTGTTAAGTGAGTACTTCAGGTTGTATAGATTTGTTTATTTTTTAATTTTAAGTTGTAGATCTTGTTTATAATTTTCATGTCTTCTCTTATTTACTGGATATAATTTAGGGCTTTGTTAAGTTAGAGCACATAAGGACCGGTAGACGTGATCCATAGGTACAACAACAATACCAACTTGAGATGAGTAATCGCCTTGCTGTTTTTTAATTTGGGTTTTGTTTTGACTTGTCTCTAAGACAAAACAAAACAATCATCTTATCCTACTAATATTATAAATGTAAATGTGGGATGTTTTTGGATGTTTGTTACTCAACCACGCTTACTAGACGGATTGGGATGAAAATTGGCACACATATAGGTTAGGTCCTAGAATAAGACATAGATAACGTTTACCCCGAAAAATTTAAAAGTTTGCGCGGGAATTACTGGAACCGAGCTTAAACGAACTATAGCTACAGCTAGAGACAGCTATAGCTTGCCATAGCAAACTTCATTAGTAAAATTTAAGAGTTACCATAATACGATAATAATCGTTCCTTGACCTTAATATTTATCTCTGTCTCTGCCTGTGAATGTTCTGAATACAGTTATGTGTCAGTGAAGTCAATAATTTAGATTAGCATTTATTAGCTCTCTGTGGCACGTATAACGTGACGGTAATGTAAATATTTCGGGGTATTTATCGCCTAAATTTGTAGGAATTTTATTATTTTTCCAACGGGAAATTATTCTGTGTTAAAAAAATAATGATATATATGCAGCCGGAGTTAATACTATGGTAAAAGAAAAGCTAGAAACATTATTTCACCAAAGATTTATGGGACCCTCTTAAAATCTCAAAATAATAATTAGATATATATATGCGAAGTTAATACTGCGGTAAAAGGAAAGCAAGAAATGTTATTTCACCAAAGTTCTAAGGGACCCTCTCAAAATCTTAAAAATAGTTATTAGATATATATAGGCGAAGTTAATACTGCGGTAAAAGGAAAGTAAGAAACGTTATTTCACCAAAGTTCTAAGGGACCCTCTTAAAAACTAAAAAATAATAATTAGATATATGAAGGCAGAGTTAATACTGTGGTAAAAGAAAAGCCAGAAACGTTATTTCCCCAAGGATCTAAGAGGACCCTTAGATCCTTGGTGAACCCATATAAAATCTCCACTTAACAAAGTTAGTGAAGAGTAAAGCGTTTAGATGTGTTACCTATTGCGTATTCAGCATTACTAAATATAATTAACGAAAAGAAAGTTTTTAATTATTTTTCAACATAAACAACTAAATTTAATTATCTTTAATAGTAGGTTTTAATATGCATGACATAACACAAAGCATCATAAAACAGATTTTACACTTGAGACGTTCGCTAAATACATCTAGGAACAAAAACTAAAATAAAGACATTTAAACGAATTCGTACAATCCTTTTTCTTGTTATATTTAAATCTTATGCTAATAAAATCTTTCATTCACGTCCTAAATTCAAATAAGCGGATTTTTACACAGCAATGTAGTGAAACTTTTCAATAGAAAAACTAAGAATAAGAGTAAATTTGTGTAAAGGCTTGAATAAATGAATTTTCTTTATTACTCGTTATATAAATAAAGTATATAAAAGAAAGGCGATCTCTACCAGGAAAACCTTTTAGTAAAGGAAATAACAAAAAAAGAAGATGCGGTGCGGTGTCAAAGGGGCAAGTTACCATAACAAATATCTGACATACATACACACTAAACGCAATCAACAAACATATACCAGACATACTATACATACACAATACTATTTATTAAACTGAAAAGGAGAAAATTTTACCCCAAACTATTGCACTGTAAATTTGAGGTTATAGAAAATTTTGTTTAATTTGATTTTTATAAACAACAATGGATTGTGACCCCTGATAGTCAGTGGAAGAGAAATCCACAGCTGTATAGCCTGAACTATGACAAAACGATTATAGAAATTAGTATTGTGAGCTGGTGTTTTGTAAAAGAAGACTAGTGGACGAATGAAGTAGCAGTGTAAAGAAAAAATAAATTAAAAAATTTAATGTTGTAACGAGTTGATGGAGTGAACCGTATGTTATGTAGAAGGGTAAGAATATGGGTATTCCAGAGAAGCCAAATCGGAAGCCACTTGAGCTCAGCAAAAAAAATTGAGAGACATGACCACAATATTGGCGTAATCCAAATATAAATCGAATATACAGATTTTGTAGTCACTCAAGTTTATTTAATGACTCCCGAGTGATATGATACAACAGGCATCATCATAATCAAGAAAAGGATAAAGTAAAGATTTTGCAAGTGCAGCTTTTGTGGGGATAGGGATAGCAGATTACACAAGCATGTCATTGACCCTATAGAAGCATACGTTTTACGACTAATTTAAACGTTTCATTTGTGGATACTGAAATAAGAATCACTCAATTTTTGACGGTGTCACAGTAAGGTATATACATTTTGTCAATTTTAATAAATGGTTATCTTCCAATAAATTAATGATATCAGTTTAAGCTACCAATAATTAAAGCTTTCATCCTGAGAGGATTTATTTGAGGGCATTAAAATGAAGCCACTGAAGAATTTGGTCATGATCAGCATTAATTCTTTTATTGATTGCTTTATTGATTTCAACAATTGAAGCATGAACATTTGGAGATCATCTGCATACAAGTGGAAGAGAGAAGAAAGTCTAAGACTTATACTGTTAATGAAAAAGGCAAATAGGAGTGTAGACAACACGCAAGCTCGCAGTACACCAACTGAAGTGGAGCACCAGTCAGAGAATGGCTCCTTCAACCGAATACGCTGCTGGTGCTCATACATAAATCTATAAAACCAGATTATTACGTATTAGATATATGTTAAAATAGCGTAAGATAATACGTCAAATCTACAGGGTTGAATGCATTACTGAAATCCAACAGCGACATGATTGTAAGTTGTTAAGTATCCATGTTGTAATAGATGTCTTTAGTAATTTTAGTGAGAGCAGTAATGGCACTGTAGTATGAGGCTTATCCTAATAATATTATAAATGTGAAAGTTTGTATGTCTGGATGGATGTTTGTCACCCAATCACGCTTTAACCACTGTACGCATGGGGATGAAACTTGGCATACACATAGGTTAGTTCCTGGAATAGCATAAAGACTACTTTTTATCCCGAAAATCCAAAAGTTCCCGCGGAAATAACTATAACAGAGTTTAAAGAACAATAGATTTAGCTATAACTTGCTATAGCAAACTTCATTAGTATTAATATATGAAAAATATTTTCCATTGATTAATTATGACAGGATCATCTACGTTTGAAGGATATTACATTTGTAAGACGAAATACAATCGGTAAACATTGATATTACAAGCATTGGTAACAGTTTGCGGCAAGATTTGCGTTCAGAATAACTACTACTTCGAGGATAATTAGATTTTATATTTATTTCGTACAATGACTATTGTCTGATTTTTTACATTGAAAAATTACCAAAAACTCAATTTATAAACTTAATAATTTGCTTTTGTACTTTATACCATGGTGAATAAAATAAACGATACTTGCCAAATGCTAAAGGTTACCATTCTTAATAAACAAACTAAATGAGATAAAAATATTATTTCTCTTATAAATTAGGTATTTGAAATCAAAATCGGGTTATTATATAAAACTTGTGTTATTATAATTTATATACACTACATATTTCAACGATATATTTCACTAGATCTACAATTAAAATAATTTCCGAATTAAACTGAAGAAATAATTTCGGGTTGATTTTCAATTCAACTATTAGCACATAATATGAATTTTAGTAGTCTTTGATAGCGGTAGACAATTCTGCTGACAGTGAATCGGATCCTAATGAAACAAAGGCACTTTATGTAAACAAGACGATAGTCTTGCCTTTGTTTACATGATTATTCGGTTCGTTAACGTTATTTCAGATTCAATTACTAGTCTACAACTGCATTGTATTGTTATATAAATCTCTTTTTTTACTGCGACTGGCTATCACTATTCTGGAAGACATAAAAAAAGAATAATCGTTACTGTTCTTATCTATATTATTCTAAGGTTTCGCTGTTTGTTACAATAGTTATTTCAAAATTCATGCTGATAACTTAAGAATTATAATAGTAGATTGTATCACAAGGTATTAAAATATAATTTTCACGCCAAGGGCGCTATTTTGAAATCCAGAGTGGACTAGAGAGGAGATCCGGAGCGCAGCGAGGGATTCAAAGGACGGCGCACGAGGTAAAATAATTTTGCGTCCGAGCGATACAATATACTTTATATCACCCTCTATGAGAACAGAGGTAAGTGTAATTTATAAATAAGAATAGTACATTTATTTATTTCATTATCACAACTTGAGGAAAACGCACTTTTTTTTTATAAAAGTATCATCATAAAAACGAATTTGAGTAAACAATTACAAAAGCGGAATACATTTCACGCGGTTATTGCTTTTTCACAAACTTTTGCGTAATTGGTCCGCGCGCGGCCAGCCAGTTCTAGACTTGTTCTTTGTTTGTTTATGTTGTTATAAATAAATTTCAGGACTGACGATTGAACTTGGCACCCATTTAGATCTCACTTCTTTTGTCGTTGTAGTCAACATCCCAGGCATATATCATAATATTGAACTAGGCTCTCATTTCACATTTATGTTTTTTAAGGGATTTCTTATACAGCTTAGTTACTTGTTCATACAATGTTCTTGATGATGGGAACATTTACTAACTATATCCACGTTCTAAATTGAAATCACTTTGCGTTCCTGAAGATTAAAGTGCAACTTTAATCCTTGCTTACGAGAAACAAACCCGTTTTTTTGAATAGATGTGATAAAAATATATTTTTAAGTTAGCTGCAAAAATTTATTATCTAAAAACTACTCATGGAATTCTAGAAATAGACTTCGAAGCGATCTGCTACATCGCATACACGATATACCTAGCGTCGCTAAATTTTAAAGTGGCACTATCGATTTATGCATTTACTTCTTAACATTCTCACATTTGGCTATTGCATTTGCAGAAGCTAGATGGTGAAAAAAAATTGATACTTATAGAATACACCTAAGATAATCATGTTTATAAAATGACTAGCTTTTTCCTACGACAGCGGCGGTCGGTTATCGGTGTGGGATTACTACCGCTACATGAAAATTTTCAATAGCAAGCTACAGCAATTTGGTTATAGTTATTTCTGCGAGACATTTGAATGGTCCGGAATGAAATTTAGTCTGAATGAAAATTCAGGGTACAAGCTATTTCTATCTAAAATTTTGGACAGATTGATTGAGCTGTTGTGGCGTGAAAGAGTAGGAAACATACAAACACATTTTTAACACAACATTTAATCCAACCTGTTTAATCTGATTGTGATCGCCGAATCTTCCAATGACTCCCGCAACACGCTATTTTAAAGAAAAAATCCTCTAAATAGATTCTGACAGGTTCTAAAGCAGACCTCTAACAGATACACACTTTTCGTCAAATTAAAAAAAAAACCACGTTTTTTTCTAATCCGGTACTAGACACCGTGCCTCGCCTTATAGCTGACTTTTTACAATATTTATAGGCTGTTACTAACATCCTATACCACTGACATGGTAATATTTTATCAACTAGCTTCTGCCAGCGGCTTCGCCCGCGCTAAATTTCGTAATCGGCGTAGGTTCTAACGGCGATTCCTAAATTATAGAAAGAAAAACAATCTAATCTTTCCTCTTAACCATGGCAAATACAGAAACAAAATTTCAACCCAGTCGGTCAAGCCGTTTAGTAGTTGAAATACCGACAGCAGTGCCACCTATCGGGGCCAATTATATGTTTAAATCATCCAAGAAACCATCGAAATACCCATATAAAATTTCGACCCAATCGGTTCAGCGGTTAAGAAGTTATGTGAAAAAGATAAGTACCTACGGAAGGATAATTCTTACTACCCATTTGCCTATTACCCGTTTTCCTTAGGAATGAAGCATTTTCCCGCGTTAAAAAGTAGCCTACGTTCATGAGGGATAATGTCGGCTTCTAATGGTAAAGAATTTTTCAAATCGGTCTAGTATTTTAGGAGCCTATTCAATACAAACAATCAAATCTTTCCTCTTTATAATATTAGTAGGTATAGATATCTCAACCCATATAAAGATCATCTGCTACGTCCATGCCTTCTCTAATGATTTAAAATAGAATGAAGCATAAGCACCCAGCAACTTAATCCAATGGTAACTCCATCTAGTGGGAGAACGTCCTACACTGCGATTTATAATATTAAGAGCCATTTGAGGACATTTCATTTTCAACAGTTATCGGTTCTTTCAGCTGTTTCCAATAGGCAGGCTATTGCTTCTCAGGACCTACCTTAATTTCTTTAGTTCAAGGACTTCCATTACGTAAAGATACAAAAAAAAATTTCGTTGCATTGCATGCTATCTGAGCGCGCTTATTAATTCGACTAGAAACAAAAACCCCGCCTTTATGCGTTACAGATAGAATTAAATACAATTGTCAATTGGCAATAAATTGCACACGCTAATAGCTTAAGGTCACGAACATTCAATAATATGATTACATGACAATATTTTAAATGAAAAAATATTGGGTGAATAGATTATACCATGATATCTCGTTCATAACTTAGGAGGGAGTTGATGCAGCTTTGCCAAAATTGCTAATGACCGCGAACAGCATGCGGCCACGCGAGATATCGAGCCAAAAACCAATTTACAACGAACAACAGTGCACCATAATGCGCTTTCTGCACCCGTCATTTAAATTAAGTTAATTATAAAATAACAAAATAATTTGTCACAATAAGTTACATTTTAGCACTTTTCACTATTGTGATAGTGTAAATAAAAATAGGGTTTGCATAAATCTGGAAATGAAATTGTTAGTGATACAATAATGTATTTTTCTCTTCTCCAACAGCAAAAGAGTGGTCTTTTGCTGTTGGAGAAGTGTTCAAAAACAGAGGTCAGAACCGATTTTTGCTGCGAGCTTGAGACAAAGTAATGCAACGTTCGAATATTACCTTTTGGATTTTTGCAATGTTAAAAAAAACACAACGCGATGATTGGTTTAGAAACAAATTTACAAATTTATTTAATGAAAAGCATAACCACATTGCATTTTTTCATTATTGACATACTTCATATATATCACAAACAAGTTTTTATGGACAGACTTCTCCACAAAACACTATAAGTCTACTTTACAGTCACAAAAGTAAAATTCAAAAATAGAATTATATTATAACACTATTTCTTTAACAAAATAATGTTATGATACAATCGATACAAGACAAAAATCCAACTAATCAGATTCCATATTTTTTTCTATGGGCAGGACGCCCGCTTAAGCGCATTCGCGGTGATGTGCAGGGTTTTGGCGCCATTCATACGTTTTGTTTTTCTAAATTTCAAGGCTTTTTTTTTATTTTTGCTCAAAAATTTCCGTTAGTAGTTTTCAGAAACTACTTCTTACTCTTTTTCCTTTTATTTGAATCCGAATGTATGAGAGTAGATAAAGTAGTGTATGACACTGCACATAACTAATTATTTAAATAGGCTTGGTTTTTAAACACACAGGCGTGTTTAAGACCTCTTATTATGCAACAGTTTCATATATAACTATTTTTATATTTGTGTCACGTAACATCAAACTCGGGTATAATTCACTAATAGGTACGTTTTTTTAAAGTTTTGGTATGGCCGAATTGCTAATAAAAAAACCTTTTTAATACTAAACACCTAACTTTTTAGTTTGTTTTTTGGTTAAAAAAATATTTTCGCGTGTTTTTTGTAGTTTTGCCCATTTTTCTTTAGCGTCATTTATATTTTTTTCAATATTTGTTATATATTTTTCACTAAGAAAATTAATTATTTTTGAGAAAGATTCAAAATCTGTTAAAAACTTATTCACATCTTTTAGAAAAAAAAGTGGCTGAAAAAGTTAAACAAAAATAGACTAAGAAGTTCTATATTTATTTGATATTGGTAAAATTAAAATTAAACCGAACACTCACAGAATCACATCGGACTTCATCCGTCTGTCCGTCTGTCGCAGTCAGTTTATTAAGAGGTAGGTACTTACAAATTGTGGAAATGCAGTCAGCAACTGGAAACTTACTTATATCTGTATTTGACACATGTAAAGTATCAAACTTGGATCTAGTAGGTAAGTTTTAGGAATAAAGTGAAATGAATGAAAGGGGAAAAACGTATGTTAAATCTTTATAATATGTAATTTGTAAAATAATTTGTATGAGATATTATTAGGAGCTTTCAACGTGGTTTCTCCTCGTGAGATCGATTTTTGCAAATATGACACTTAGATCATTTTGTTAGATATCGAATTATCTTTCCAAGATAACTCTATACCGAATTTGATCACAATCGATACAACTATTTAAGCCAGCAAATATGCATACAAATAAATACACTTTCTTGATTAAAAAAAACATATATAACACATAATTAAATTGAACTTATCGCAGTAAGACCTTTTTAATTTATATATAATGTTACACAACCACGAAAATACTAGTTTAAGAGAGTTAAACATATTAATTTCAAATGAAAACCGGCCAAGTGCGAGTTGGACTCACGCACCGAACCGACCGTACCTACCACCATTCACGTTATTTAAAAACTTAAAAAAATTACCCATCCAAGTACTGACCAAGCCCGACAGCTTTAAATATCGTTTCCAACAATGATCCCTAGCTAATATCGTCAGAAGCGTCAAAGTTTCCTTCATTACAGAAAATAAAATATTACAAGGGTCCCAACATAATTACCTCGATTTCTTTGATTAGAGCAATCAGCGTGCCAGGTGTGTAAGAATGTTTCCATGAACTCAAGTGGATAAGATTGTTGCTAAATCACACTGGTTACATGTATAACCTAAGAAAATAAAATAAATGTCCATGTCCAAACATCTCCTGTACCTGATAAAATGTGCAGCTTAGTGTTTTTTGCTGTCAGTAACATATCAGTTACATAAGATCTATCATCCTAGTGGCTTTTCAGTTTACCAATTATTACTAAAAAACTGTTGAGTTATGACTTAAGCTTTTGCCAGTGGCTCTTCCCGCCCGAAGTTTGGTTATCGGCGTAGGATTCTAATGGCAACTCCTTGATTATACTAAAAAAAGTTTGTTATAGTAAGCTATAGCTGCAGCTATGTTTGTTATAGTAAGCTATAGCTGCAGCTATGTCTGTTATAGTAAGCTATAGCTGCAGCTATGTTTGTTATAGTAAGCTATAGCTGCAGCTATGTCTGTTATAGTAAGCTATAGTTTGTTATAGTAAGCTATAGCTGCAGCTATGTTTGTTATAGTAAGCTATAGCTGCAGCTATGTTTGTTATAGTAAGCTATAGCTGCAGCTATGTCTGTTATAGTAAGCTATAGCTGCAGCTATGTTTGTTATAGTAAGCTATATCTGCAGCTATGTCTGTTATAGTAAGCTATAGTTTGTTATAGTAAGCTATAGCTGCAGCTATGTCTGTTATAGTAAGCTATAGCTGCAGCTATGTTTGTTATAGTAAGCTATAGCTGCAGCTATGTCTGTTATAGTAAGCTATAGCTGCAGCTATGTTTGTTATAGTAAGCTATAGCTGCAGCTATGTCTGTTATAGTAAGCTATAGTTTGTTATAGTAAGCTATAGCTGCAGCTATGGTTCTTTCGTGCAATTCGGTTATATACACACCGGCACAATTAGCGGAACACAAAAAAAGGATTTGAACGAATGGCAGCAGGTTCTCTTTACTGATGAGTGCAGAGTTCTTTTAAAACAGATCGATGGGAGACAGCGAATATGGAGACGCAAAGGAGAACGCCACATACAGTCTAATTTTGAACACACAGTGGCTTATGGTGGCGGCTCGATTATGGTTTGGGGAGGGATATGTTTGGGAGCTCGCACGGAGTTAGTGATAGTCACAGGAGGGACCATGACAGCAGATCGATACATCAGAGACATTTAAGAAGAACATGTTGTACCATTTGCCCCATTTATTGGTGACGACTTTATTCTAATGCAAGATAATGCTCGTGCTCATAGTGCACAATCGGTACAGGCATATCTGAGCCACGTAGATATACCGGTGATGCAGTGGCCAGCAAATTCCCCCGATATGAATCCGATAGAGCATGTCTGGGACTTGCTAAAAAGAAGGGTTAAATCCAGAATGCCACCCCCCAACAATCTGAATGATTTCGTCAAATATATGCGTTATTATCTCATAGTCTCACTTTTTTTTCTGTTCCGCTAATTGTGCCGGTGTGTATAGTTACTCCCACAAAAACTTTTGAATTTTCCGGGATAAGAAGAAGCCTTTGTCCTTCTCCGTATCTTCAACTATCTCTTTGCAAAATTTCAGCTCAATGTGTAGTGTACTCTAGTCTAGCCTAAAACAAACTATACAGCGTACCAATATGTAGAATTTAATTGAATACCTAATTTATTCATAGAGGAGTAGCTAAAGGTCTAATTATCTGTTGGATATACAAAATCATTTACCGACCAATTGGTGTAGTGGTTATAATGTTGGCTTAGCATACGGAGGGCTGCGGTTCGATCCCGACGGTAGCCCCACTTGCTATTTGCTTTTTGTTTATTGTCGCGAACTGTGAAGGAAATCTTAATTTCTTATGTTCGTTTTACTGGCATATTGTTAGGTTAAATAAATAAATAAAGTAAGTAATAGAAACTAAATTATGAAAGGCTTACTCTTTGACAGGATTTAAGTAGTTATTAATTGAAAGTGAATAAGGGTAGTTATGGTTATGGGGAATGTTATGGTATTAGAAATCTTCTTAATCAAGGTCAGTATGACGATAATTTAAATCATGTAGGACGTATTATAATAGCTATCTTACATAGGTATATCACTCGTGTGCGACAAGTTAGTTAAGATAAATGGTTAGGCTTAGATAGTTATATTATGTAGTATTTAATCTTAAAATCGAAGTTCACTCGCGATGCTAGTGACTGACTAAACTCATACCTTCTTAGAGTCCGGGTTACTTAGGTTCACAGTGTAGCGGTCAAATTAAAATACCATTATTTTTTTTCCGAGGTGATGTAGGATTTAGTAGGTAGGTGTAGGTAAACGCGATATATTTAAGGGGGGGGGGGGGGGTTCTACAAATGGGATGCTCTCAATGCTGCAGGATTGAGTAACTAATCCGGAATGAAAAATAGCCAATGTCCCTCGAGACTCAAACCACTAACTCAAAATACCAAATTTCATCTAAATCAGATTCCCGATCCATCCAGTAGTTGAAGCGTGTTTGAGTAACAAACAACCAAACATCCAAAATTTCGCATTTATAACGGGATAGCTGGTAATTAATCGACGCGCCCTAAATTTGGTTTTCGGAGTGGAACTACTTAATTGACTCCCTAAGTATACTAATGAAGTTTGCTATAGCAATATCATTTTAGCTCGGTTATAGTTATTTACGTGGAATTGGTTCAGCCTTTATAATATTAGTGTGATTTAAGCCAGACTTAGGGTTACGGCGATGGGCTCACAATTTGTCACGCTGGACTTTAAAGAGGTTAGTAAGAAGAGACTTTTCCCATATTAATGTAATAATGATTCACGAGTTACCGACCCTTTACAAATCTTACCTCTTCTTATTGATTTTAAACTTTCGCAACTTGTTCACATTTAAAAATATATAACCATATAACGAGTCGACATCGTGTAAATTAATAAGTAAACTTATTATATTAAGCTGTACACGGTAGCGCGTAAACACATCACTGCATCACAAAAAATGCCTTTCAGCTATGACAAATTAGTATAAATATCAAGCTGATTTGTCATAGCTAGAAGGCATTTTATGTTTTAATATCTAAACCTAATTGAAATTAGTTAACCAACTTTGATTTTGTTTTATGGTATAAGTGCATAACACAAAGGGAACTAATTTTTCACTACTTTATCATTTGGCAAAGAACTACCTAAAGTTTATTTGTCCTATTTTTCAATGTTTATCATATTTACCTACACTATAAATACTTGCTTAATTTTTTTTATATATAAAGAAGCTTTAAACTTAAATAAATTTAATTTTGATAAGTATTTTGTTATTTTATTACCAAAGTAGATAATTCTAGAAAATTCTAATAAATCTTTTTCGAGCGTCAAAATTAAAAAGAGCGTACCTCTAAGCTGAGTGGCGTAACTTATAGTGAAAAATCTCTCAGCAGGTCGCAAAATGAGAATGGCGTTATAACAATGCAAGCCCGTGGCGCAAGGCGTGAGAGCCTCTACACATGTTTTAGACCTAAAAGCTTTGAGGGGGATTTATAAGTTTAATCAAGTAAAAATTACGTAGTTTACTAGATAAATTGTCATACCTTTAGGATACTATGTAATTTGTTTGAAATTAATGACTTAATTTGAAGAGGAAGTTCAAAAAATAAATAAATGAAAACATAGTCTAGTTTTTTTTTGGTAATAATAATAATGCTTCCAACGAATATATATATGTTGCGAATATCAAAATCAGCAACAAACTATGCTATTCTCAACGCTGACAATCAAGCCGTAACGTGTTCGTTGAAGGCGCGACCTAGCGCAAGTCACGTGGAGTTTTAACCAATCATAGACAGTTGTACAAAAAAAACTGTCACTTGTTCATTCGATGGATTTGTGGCTTTGTCAACATATTCTCAACATTGCTTGGACGCTTGTGAAATTATTGTATGACGTGCGTAGTGTAATAATAAAAAATAAGTAATCCATAAACCATATTCAAAATCATAATACCTTCAATGAAAAGAACAATATGGAAATTCTAGTGCACTAGAAAATCATTAAAAGTAAGCTTGCAGAGAAGTATAAATGAAGCTGCTACTATAAGTCATGTGCTTAGAGTAGGTACGTTTGTTTTGGAATAAAGAATCATTAATTTCGTTTAATTTGTAACCTGTCATCAGTTCTTTTAGCATTGTTGTCAAAAATATCAAAATTTTAGTATCATCTGTAACAAACTGTCAGGCGTTCGTTTAAGATATATTTTTTAAGTTTTGCCACCTAAAATGAAACTGTAGACTGTAGTAGAGTTTTTGGTGTAAATATGTCAAATTGCTTATGTAAATATTCATTATTTATGTAGTGTGTGTACGTCAACCGTTCGTTTTGCAACCAATAACATTAGTAGTAAGTAATCTTTCAATTTGATACTAAATCAGTGGTGGAAACTTTTTATCCTTAAGGGACTAAGATAAGTGAAAGTGGCGCCCTCACTAAATTTTTTTATTCTTATTAAATACAAAATCATTTTCAAAAAAATGCTCAAATTAAAAGTTTTATGTACAAGTCAGCAATTTTAGAAAGTTTTATTTGCTAGATATCATTGACGTGCAGGCTGGAAAGTTTGAAAGTGGCCACTTTTAGCGTAAATGAACTTTCTAGCCTACACATGCATAATATATAGCGACTAAAACTTTCTAAAAATAGCTTACTTGTACTTTAAACTTTTGATTAAAGCACTTTTTCAAAATTCCTTATGTGATGTATACAAATTAAAAAATCTAATGGGGGCGCCACTTTCACTTATGTTAAGGTAACAGACTGCCTTCATAGAGACGCCCACTTATCAAAAGATGGCGTTACAGTGCTAAATACTGAAAAACAGCAAATTACTGCTTTCTACTTCTGATAGTGGTCGTCAAACCTAAAATGGCTAGCCCTTGTCATTATTTAGTACATAGGAGAGCAGTTAGGATTCGTACACTGGGAGCATTCGTACAGACGTGATATCCCCAATATCCAATTCATTAACGTATTTGCGTTTGTGTGCGTGACTCCCGCTCATACGCATAGAGTAACTGCGGGTCAGGGCGACAGTGCGGCCGCCGGCTTTGATGGGACAAGTTGTTATGTGTTTTAGCTCTACGTAAGTATTTTTTTTATATACTTTTGAACACGCTTAGCTGTTATAAATTTTGCTCGAATTATAAAAGTGACTTAATATCGTTTATAAAGTGATAACTAGGTTTAATATGTAAATAGTAATTTTAGGCTAACTACGACGGATATTTTTAATTTTAGTTAGTTTATAGATTTCTCGGGTTGGGGTACCTTCGTGAAGTAATAAGTGTGGTAGATTCGTACTGTACGAATGCTCCCCATTGTTCTTGCGTGGTAGTAAGACAAGATTTTTCGCAGAGTTTAACGCCTGTATCACCCTCATTCCTTGCAGCCATCTACTACAACGCATGCATATTCATCAGCTGTAGGTTTAATAACTCCAGAAATAATCCGGCCCTACCTTAGAGTTGACAGAAATGCATTAAAAAAGTCAAAGAAAGGAAAACTGCCAGGAAAATCGGGAAAATATACAGACACCCCAGAAAAAAAAACTAGAAGAAATAGAAAAAGCAAAAAGTTAAGGAAGCAAGAGCAAAAGATGAAAGAACGTGCTAAGGTGACGAAGCAAACGTTACATTTAGTATTAGATGTAGAACCAAAACAAAGAGACAGAAGAAAACTTCAGGGACAACTAAACCAAAGAGGAAAAATAAACTGTAAAGACAGGGTGAAATTTATTATGTGAATGATACTGATTGCGAGCACGCGGCTAATATGAGTTTACAAGAAAGTTATTATTCTCCAATCGAAGAGACGTCTGAAGTATCAGATAGTGAGAATGAAACAGATTCAGAAATCAGAGAACAGCAAAGAAGAAAGCTCTGTGCTAGTAAAAAAATCGTTTTATATTATGTTGGTTGTTGCTTCAAAAATATATTCCCGTTGAATACAAAGTTTCATTTTTGAGGAAGAAGCCTTATACCTAGAAATGTGTTTTTCTGACTAACAATGATGAAGGGACAATTTACATACAGGATGTGGTATGTATATTGCCGCCATCAAAATCTGCTTTAATTGCAAGAACAGCTCACATATTTTGTTTTGAAAAAGACTTGTCTATGTATAATGTTGGATAGTACAATCATCAAATACATATTCTATTTTGATGACTCAGTAGTTTTAAGTACTTTAAAAACAATGTTAACGGCTGATTCTATTTAAAACTTAGATCTTAATAAATGATTATATTTCATTTAGTGGTATTCACTTATAATACTTTGACTGCACGGAAGTTCTCCACTATGTAAAAATGTGCCCCACACCATGTACGTAGCTACCCCATGTCTGGGGTAGTTTCGTACGATTTCCATTTTCCAGAAAAGTTACCGTAGCTTCGCCATGCTGTTTTCTATCTAAACTACACTTCACTTTTATTAAAGGCAGATACGTCGGGTATATAGCAGCAGTTAAGTTATTTAAAAATAGCGAATAATTTTTCTTTAATACGGCTTAGAGTAAAAAGTTTACGAATCCTACCTGCTCTCCCCTACTTTATTTTAAATAAAACTTTTGTTAAATAACACCCATTTTTTTAATTATGGGAAAAATCTCACGCAATCCTACAAACTTACACAATTGATACTTATTGGAAAAAAAATAAGTAAAAATAAAATTTGGGTCATTATTTTACAGTTCAAAATAGGTTGGGCAAGGCTGTTCAAACTTGAAACATGGATCATCCAAATTTAACAAAACCAAAGAGCTCCTGATGTTATACGTCTACACTGAATTCGGTGCAAGTGAAGCCGCGGATAAATGCTGGTAATAAATATATTCGCAAAATGAGTTTTTTGTTGTTTGTCCTTCTTTTACGTTGGAATGGAGAATTCAATTGAACTGAAATTTGTACAGGGATAGGTGAAGAAACGGAGGAATTTATTTCCACACTATCCTGAAAACTAATTGCCACAGAAATAACTATACCTGAATACCACGTGGACGAACTATACTTGTAGCAACCTTCTTTACTATAATCTATACTATACATACATACATAGTATCGACGATCCTGCCTTCTTTGGCGATGTATGCTTAAATCTTTTAAACTACGCAATTTTAATGGCGTTTTAATTGATAGACAGAGTGATTCAAGAGAATGGTTTATACGTATAGTTTAATATTGTTTTGTGTTAATTTGTTAAAATATGACGATATTGTTCAAGTTGTTGGAAAAATCATGCCCACTGCGAGCTTTACATGGCGTGCGCTGGTTAAGAGTTCCGTAGTTTTTGTAACTGTTGGCGGTGTAAGTAAGTTTATCGTCATTATATGTCTGGGTTCGACACATATCTAACTGTTGGCGGTGTAAGTTAGGTTATCGTCATAAACATGTCCGGATTGGGTTAGTATCTAATAGAAGTCCGTGCAGGTCAAGCCGTGGGTAATAGCTACCCCTTTATTGTAACAGATGGCGCTACAGGGCATCAACTTTTAGGGCAGAACAACGTCTTAGGGCAGAACAACGTCTGCCAGGCCAGCTAGTGCTGCTCACGGGTTCTCCGTAGGAATTCCACCCTAACAACCTAAACTAAGCGCGGGAGGAGTCGCTGGCAAAATCTAGAGTACGGAAAGAATCTAAATTCTAAGTGTAATTTTTTTTTGTTAGTATTTGCAGGGTTACTGTAACTGAATGTTGATCAGACTATGAGCAGACAATTTGCAGACAATGAATTGAATCCAAATAAAACAAACTGTTTAGATAAACAAGAGGATCGTCTAGCCTTTGTTTACACGATTACTCGGTTCGTTAGCGTTGTTTTAGTTCCAATCGGCTGTGTTCTATAGCATATATTTCTCATAATTGTTATTTATAGTTGCATGCGATACGTTGGTCTGTCATGTTCTAAATATACCTATAAAACTAGATTTAAGCCCGCAGGAGACACATGATGAAATTAACTTGATATTATACTATCTTTTACCGGCGGCCCTGAATTTGGTTATCGACGTGGGATTGTTACTTTAACTCCTTAATTACTCATACTGTTGAAGTTTGCTATAGCAATGTTTGCTGTAGCTATAGTTCGTTTAAGCTCAGTCATAGTTATTCTCGCGGGAACTTTTGAATTTTTCGGTATGAAGACTATCCTATGTCTTTCCCCGGGACTCAAAATATCTCCATATCCAGATTCAGCGATTCAAGCGTGAACTTTAGAGTTTTACAAAAATAATATACGTCTATATGTGAAAGCCATTTTAAAATGTAGGATTAATGTAGTTTTAGATACTTGTAGTTGGGACCACAGAAAAGTTGCAGAATAAAATCGTAAAAAAGACTCAGACGTACTTAACCCTGTATATATATATGTATTAATCATGAAGATATTCATAAGTTTCACTTGTGGAAAAATATTCCCGTGGGAACTCTTGATATGGATAAAAGTATTCTATTTTATTTCTTTCCTTCTAGCTACCCCTACGCCAAAAATCCATACCTGCAACATTAAGGAAAAGTTTTTTTTTTCAACTTGACTTACAAATATAGATAGGTAGGTATAGGTATTACATAGATATATTTATTTTGGACTAAAAACTTGTTATTCAAATCTTAATATAGATTATGTCCACCTTAAAAGTTCATTTTTATAGCTCTACTAGTTGGATCTAGATGTCAAGTATGTTGAAAAACAAGATGGATGTAGTTTTTTTGGGGGTTCGTGTCGTGTTTGCAATGAAAATAGGAAAAACCTGACTACAATTGTTTATTAAGAACTCAAAAGAAATGAATGAAAGAAATAAAAGATACCAAATATTTAACTTAAAGCAGACGGAACTCATTTTAAGGTAACTACTATATGAGTAGTTTGAGCAATCTTCTTATTTTGTACCGTTTTCTTATAGTTAAATATTTGGTATATTTTAGGTTACTTTTTATTTCTTAATGTTTTGCAATTGGTTTAATTTTTTTTATTTAATTTTATCAACAACTTTTTCGACTCGCTTGACTATTTTATGTACCCTTTAACACTCGGCAAACGAATACCTTTCATTTGAGATCTCATTCATCGAAATCAGTCCAGCCGTTAAGGCTATAGGAGCACACATATGTGCAAAAAAAATCTTTCTTCTCCGCGGTCTGTTGAATAAAAATAGAAGGGACACAAAAAAAACCTTCTTGCGACCCCTATTCTTTTCGAAAAAGTGTCAATGTGATGCGTCTCGCTATGACTCCCCACTTTGGTGATCAAAATCTATAGAGTACATCGCCATCAGCAATGAAGCATTTTTTTTTAAAGAAATGAAGAAAGAAGATAAGAAACTATTTAGCTATAATATTGATTTTGACTAATTTTATACCAATTACCATGCGACAACCCTGAGTAGGGGCCTACTACTACCGATCACTCATTGCATGCCGATCGCTGTTTTACTTAAGTACTAAAAAACTTTAAACTAGGTAAGTACTCGATAGAAATGTTGTGTTGCCAGCGTAGGTTGTCGCAGGCACAGCAAGAACTAAAGAAATATCAAGACTTTTTAGTATACATTTACGTAACGGAAAAGTGTACATTTACGTAACGGATAAGTGTAGATTTACATAACGAACAAGTGTACCTATGTTACAAAGAATTCAGTATTGTTGTCCCTAGCAAACAATTCTCAGAGCAATCAGAAAAATATACGTATAAACTATATGAGAATACTTTCCCAAGAGTCCCGTTGCAGAACTGTTCTGAATATTAAATTTCGTTTCGTATCTTCCACAATTTTTCTTGAAATGTAAAGAAAATTAGGGCAAACTTTGTGCATAACTTTTGATATATTATTTTTATTTAAAATAAAGCATTTGCATAAATTACATGAAAACATATAATTTGATTAGTTTGTTATTGATTGTTTGTTTTGCACCAAGATTGCATCGCGTCTTGAAACAAGACAATGTAAATTCTCATTACGAAACATTTGTTGCTTGTACCTAGAAACCTATATTCTTGTAACAAGAATATATTTTCTTCGATCAAGACAAACCAGTTTTCTAAGTGCAAGTATTTATAATTTTAAACCAAGCTGTATATTGTCTTCAAGTAAGAAATATATTGTCTTCGATCAACATATCGTAAAATCTTCAATTGTTATTGACTCAAAAATACCATTTTCTTCTTTTAAGAATAATATTTTCTTGAGCTAAAATATTCTTAAAGTGAGAAAAATATTCTTAAATCAAGAATATTATTTTCTTTACAATAAAGCCGATATAAAAAAATGTTAAACAAGAAACGTGTGTTTTCAAACAAGAATATAAATTCTTGAGTTAATATTTTCCAAGTTTCTTGGTTGAAAACAATATTAATGTTTTGAAATGAGACAATGTTTTCTTCAACTAAGAATCAACAAAAAAGAAAAAAGTTTGAGAATATCCATCAAGAATATTTTATTCTTGGTCCAAGAAACACTCATTTCTTAAATCAATAATATATGCTAATATTAAGATAATACTTTCTTAAAATTAAACAATATTTTCAAGATTCGTATTCTTGGTCCAAAAATTCCTTTTTTTCCGTGTATAAAAGTGCTTATTAAAATTAAAATTTACATAGTAGTTAGTTTCGACTACCTAGAGATATGCACCCCTCCATATTGCCCGCTTCTGACTGCCATTACGTGTTTTTATTCTGTCCAAAGCACACGTCAATTTGTTAGTTTTCAAATATAATTTCACGATAAATCTTTAATATGCATAAAAGGAAAGGCTTATGGATTAGGAATAGTGACACTGTAAAAAGTTTAAAAAAACCGGCCAAGTACGAGCTGGACTCGCGCACCGAGGGTTTCGTACCTACCACCATTTATGTAATCTACATTTTATATTTTTTTTATATTTGAGTTGATTGAATGAAAGGTAAATTGCGGTTTACGATTAATGACGTAATAAAAAAAAACCAATTACTAGATCTCGTTCAAACCAATTTTCGGTGGAAGATTGCATAGTACATCATAAATTTTTGTTAGTTTTATCATTGTCTTATTTTAGAAGTTACAGGGGGTAATAATTAAGCCAGTTCACCTTTAAGGTAAGTTTTAAAGGGATTTATTAGAAACAAATAAGAAAAGACCAAATAACTTAAATAAATGATCAATTAATTAGTTTACATCTACCGTTTTGAGTTTTTTTTTTATTAGACATGGAATATTGTTGAGCAAATGTAACTAAGCCCTGAATAATAGTCGTGGCTTAGACAACGTAACATTCTAAGACAGACGTAATGTAATTCAATGCAACAATGAACATAACTGAGGCCTGTTAAAATAGTTTATGCTTAGACAAAGTATTACTTATTGCTAAGACAGAGGCTTAGTTTCAGTAATGTAATAATAAACACTGCTTAAACACCCACACGTTCAAGAAAAAAAAAACATTTATTTGACACTTAAACAATCATGCAACATAAATATATATATAGGAATATATAGATAATTGAGTGCCAAAAAGGTCTCTGGCACTGATATCAAAAGGCACTGATATTCTGTAAGAGCCTTTTTGGTTGTCACTAAACCAGAGTGACCGCAAAGAAAACAGCAAAAATAATAATTTAAGTTAACAAATAAAGTTAATTTAAATCATAACATAATACGAACATAAGATAAAAGTAAAAATATTAAACAGTCTTGGCTGCATGTTATAATACCTTTGCCTTTATGATAATGAGGGAAACAAGAAAAAAAATGAATATCCAAGCAAAAACGTTCTACGTAATATAAGCTCACTTGAAAACTATATCTTACATTTCAACAATCAATTACGTATCAATATACCTTATATGCCATGCTAATTGCTCTTATTCTTAGCTTACCCTGAGTTACGAATTTTCTTTACTCAGGACAGTATAAGCACGTAATATGTTACTAATAATTAAACATGGATTCAAATGCTGAAATATCCATAAAGTATTTTTTTCTAGCTGCTAACGTCGGCTAAATTTAGGGTACCGTAGCCAAATGGGAGAGGTGCGAGGGGCTGGGGAAATAATTATATTACGGTACCGTCGTCGGTAAAACTCGCACTCGACTGGTTTTTTGCTCTTTATGGCATTTGATGTACGCAGGAAAAGGTTACAAGCCATACGGCCTTGTCGTTCCTCGTTTTTCTTCTAAACCATAGTTTAGATTTAGTTTTTGTTGAAGTGAAAACTTCTTTAGCGGCGTTGTGCACTTTTTTGGTATGGGTAAAAAATGATAAACTCGCGTCAGGTCACGTGTCCTAATCGTGGAAATTCGTAAGACGGAAACCGTAATGCCACGCCTATTATAATTTTTTATTTTTAGTATTCGCGATTATGAGTAGTACAGGGAGGTTAGATATGGAATTTTAATTCTATGACAGATTGCGATGTCAAATATACTACGTCAAAAAAGTAAATAAACAAACATTATTATTTCTTGACAATGTCAAAGACATGTCTTGTGACATATTTGAGTGTTAAGCGCGAATCGTGTGTAAAGGTTTTCACTTCTGCCGGCACTCCCGGAGTGCAACTCGTTTTTTTTTTTTCAAGCGGGTTTTAGTTTTTGAATTTAGTCAAGCGGACGAATGATAAGGGAGTAAGAATAAGAAACTACAAGGGTTCTCATTTTACCACATATCTACGTTATTCTAAAAACAAATGATTGACATTACGAAACTATAAGTTACTTTTTAACAATTGTCTACGGAGGTATATACATACCTACCGCTAGAGGACTGACCGACAGATATGACGAAACTGTATAATGTCTAACGTTTTTTATTCTAAAATTGACATATGTCATTCACAACGTACATGGCTAATCTACACGTAAGAGACCGGTAAAAGCTCGTCTACATAATCAATATGATACAACTTGAAAACATTTTCTCACCTTACTCTGGTTTTCTTGGACCAATCCTTACTGAATTTAAATAAGACCAATCAGTGGGTTAATCCTTCCTTCTACGCAAAAAAAATCAAATTCATTTTATAAATAACGGACTCCTTTTTTCAAAGTCGGTTAAAAATAGAAAAACGTGATTGTTGGGAGTAGGGATTGCAATCCCGCAAAACGGAGGCGCTCCGAATAGTATTAGCTTAAGAGCGTATTTTGAAAATCATAGTAATAGCATCTTAGAGAAAGTTATTATTAGATTATTAGCTATTATATGAATAAAACTAAATTAAAAATATAAAACTGTTGTTAGGAGTAAGTATAAAATTAAATAAAACTAATTAACTATCATCAAACATTTAAAGATAAATCTAAGAAAACAGATTACTAATTACTTATTGATATGTTGCTTTATGTAAGACGTGATTAATAAAAGTTGATTTTTCCACAAAAATCTGTAGTTTCAATTTGATTTTATAACAATATTTCAAAGATGCGGGATCCCGCGCGGGATTGAGTAATCCCGCATGTCAATCCCGCGGGATTGAATGAGCTGCGGGATTGCAATCCCTAGATGGGAGCCATTGGTTACCACTTGGTGCTATTTTTATTTTAATGTCATTATTCTGAAAATAGTACAGCATGTGCGAAAAACACTCTTAAAAATTTTACCTACTTGCTTGATTTGTATTTTTAGTTTGAAAATTTGTAAAATACTCGTAGGTCTTGCCATTTGATTAATGACGCAGACAGAAAATGGCATGCGTAAAAACAAATTGCAGACATAAATTACAGTTTAATAATTTCCTGCTGGGTCTGCTCTCTCAATCATCGCGACACAGCTCTGTCAGGTATTGCTTGCTTGTTTAATTACATTCGTTGAAATAAATAATTAACAAAACAATTTCATAGAGTTTTTCCACCTAAAAGACTCGTCTTTTTTTATTGGGGTTTTTTATTAAATTAATAGCTATATGTTATTATTTATCTATTATCGATTAATTATTGCAATTTTCCTATACATTAACAAATGTTAATATCTAAAATATAAAAAGTTTATGATTTTGTACTTTGCGGTACTTAACCTATGTATAAAAAATGCCATTCTGCGTTTTCTTCAAATAATTATTATAATCTTAAATTCGAAATCTAAGAATATTGAATTGATCTTAGGAAATAAGCTATGGAACTAGAGCTACCAACTTCAAATTTTAAAGACCCGGAGACCTGATAAAAGAACTCAGCATACAGTTAAAAAAAATATAATTCGACATCAAATTTACTTTGGCCACGTTTATGTGCATACTCCTAAGGTATACTCATATATTCATTGAACCCCATTTTTTTTTTTTTTGTGTTTAAGTATAAAATAAACTTTGGTATCAAATCAAATTAGTCACCGAGAAAATCTAGCATTGAAAATCATAGTTTTTAACTGCGTTACCGATTGAATGTTGATTTTTTCTAACAGATCCAATCTATATTAGACAGGCTATAACTTTGAAAAACTTTTCTATATTTGCTATCTGATTTTGTAAGTTTGATAATGTTTGTCTCACTGCAATTTGCACTTACTTACAAGATATATATTTATTTTGGTCACCCAGAAACTTGCTGTGACCTGAAAATTCCTTTATTTATTTTATTTAAAAAACTTTATTGCACTATATACTATAGTATTGGTACTATATACATAGGTATAATAAGATTATATTGTCTGAGTCAGTTAGAATAACTCTTTTGATAGTGCTTACATAACGCTAGTTTAGATAACGCTTGCCTAATATCAACAGCGCGTTCCAGAGTTGTACAGCCTGACAGGAAAAAGAACTCGTGAAGAAATAACATATCTCGGACCATTTTTATCGCCTAAACTATAGACTATAGCTTTTTTAAGAAATGTAAAAACAAAGAAGAAATCCTGAAAGAAAATAGATAAAATAAAAAGCAAGCGAATACATCGTATTTGAATTTGCGGAAGTATTAGGCATTGAATTTGAATAAAACAAACAGAGGGCTGTGCGAAACAATGTGCTGTCATAAGCAAAATAATAGTAAATTTTAGACTAAAATCTTTAAGCTTACGCTTATGGTCCTGCTTGTTATTTTCAGGATAAACTTAGTTATTAGAAATGCTCTAGCGTATTGTTTTGTACACTTTTATGTTATTTTCCTGCTAAAAAAACCACGTTTATTTATTTAGGGGTTAATTTTATTAGTACAATCTACGTTGAACCTGATCGATAGCACCAAATATTATACTAATGAAGTTTACTATAGCAAGCTGCAGCCAATGTTCATTTAAACCCGGTTACATTTATACCCGTGGGAACTTTTAAATGAAAAAAAGGAAAAAATAAAAATCATAGCCTATGTCCTATACCAGAACCTTATATATATATATGCCAAGTTTCATCCCGATCCATCCAGTGTTTTAACTATTAACTATAACATTGAAGAAAATACACGTTAACAATACCTGTCTAAAATTAAAATCACAAAGAGTAAATATTATGGCTTTCATACAAATTTAACCAATTATTTCTCATAACATCAATTGTTTAGTTCTTTGACTCTACAATTCTTTGTATAAACAAATTCTTTGAGAGCCAATAATATCCTGAATTGTGCCATTTAAAGCCAACAATGGAGAAGTTTTCCTTTTTGATGTATTGAATTCTGCTTAGTTGTTTATTTTCTTGAACTGCTTTATTCAATAGCTTCTTTTGTTAGCTTTGTACAAAGAACAACGGAATACTGAATCTTAATTTAAATCACTAAAGCAAATTTAATATTTATTTACAGAAATTATAGGCTTGATTATGATAAATAATAAATTTTAAATACAAATCTAATTATTTTATACTTTACGTATAAATAGATTATATGGAAAAATAATCATATTCCACATAAAGACTATATTTGTTACTTTCACACAACATGAAATTATCGTGTTGGGCGTAACTGTTAAAAAGTTACGTACAATTCAATTAAGTATTTTCTGTGCTATATATACTAAATATATGGAAGCTAAAATTATTAAAATTTCGAATTGTTACAAATATAATTTTATAAACCATTATTAATACAATTAGATAGATCTCAAGAAGCACTTTTTGGATTAATAATCTGTAATTCGATATCGTATATCGTTTAGAAATAATCGAGTAAGATCACTAAGAGTATCCACCCTGTTGAAAAACACAAGTCTTCAAAAAATAATACAAGGTTTCCTTTTTTTTGAACCACCGAGGTGGCAAACAAACACCGTGGCCTATGGACGCTTGGAACACCAAAAGTCTCACTCGCGCGTTGTCGACCCTTCCAATTTAAATTTTATCGTCGTAATCCTATTGTGCACTCCTATTATAGGAGTATGTATACCTATTACTGATAGCAAAAATCCTCAATATCTTAAAACAGGTTAATAAATAGCTATATGACTATTTTGCTTTTTAAGTAGAGATGTTAAATCGTGCTTAGCTGTAATGACTGTTATGACAAATCGCGCAAGAAACCAATTTCAAGCTAACGTGAAAATTACAGACATAAATTGCTCTTTATTAATTTTGCATACGGCATACGCTCTCAATCAATGGCTGCTCCGTTTTGCCGCCAGGTGACGCGACTATTAATTTTCGGTCTCTTTATATAATTGGATGTATAAAACTAATTTTCAGTTTTTAAGAGTTATATTATGCGCACGGTTTGACTCCTGAAACTGGAATACATGCGTGTTTTACAGTTTCTTGAATTTGTTGTTTATTTTTAATTAAAATATAACATTATTACCGAAATTCATGATTTATTTTTTTTGTTTTGTATCATAAATTTATGAGGGTAAAAAAACTGTCGTAGGATCTCTAGAAACCTCATATTTAATAAAACTTATCTGATATTTACAGTGATTTTTAAATGAGAAGGAAACTACGACTTAGAGAAAGGCGGATGGTCAATTAATGCCTAGAATAAACAAGAAAGGTTTCAATGTCATAAATTTTAGCATATTTTTTCCGATTTAACCTACATACTGTCAATTCTTAAAATCCGGAGATATTTTTTTTAAAACATACTTCATTTTTAGTATAATTGCCTACTAAAAACGAAACAACTTATTTCATTATGAATAAATTGCAATCTACATTCTTATTCATATAATAATCGTATTTCATATTAGAAGAAGTTTACAACGAAAAACACAAAAGGTACGGTAACAACCCACGATTGAAGCTTGACACTATTTCGCGTCCAGCGTATCCTAGGTCGGGTGGGTATTTTGCAGAGTTATCGGAAGCCCATTTTAAGTAAATATTTCTTTGGTTTTATTAAATATATGCTGCTGGCTATAGCTACCGCGTTTCGTTTGTTAAAATAAGTAACATTTAAAACTCCCTATACACAGTGCTACTACTTAAATATGGAAATCTTTGGAAGAAGCCTATTTTAACAGTGAAAGTCATCCGACTAAGATCATAGAATGTTTGTTTTCTTCTTAATAAGTACTAACACCACGCACCAACCTACTAGGTTATAAAAAAAAGCGGTTTCAGAATAACTTCTTCCCGCGAACGTTTAAGTAGGTCTATCTTCTATATGCTTAGGTATATCATATCCCAACCCGGACTTTTTAATACCATTTATTATTATTCTGTACATATATTAGTACTATTTAAAACAATTTTCACCAAAGTCTATTACAGACATAATTAACTATAAAGAATGATCATTTCCCTTTGTAAATTGTAAAAAAATGCCCGCATGAGTCTCCATAATATTTTTATCATTTAGACGTTAACGTTAAACACCGTATAATTTTTTTATACAAGCTGAACTTTGCTATAATCTTCGGAGTCCCCTAAATTTAACTTGATATTTTGATTTCAAAACAAAAATGTAAGCCCAGCGCGTTTATAGATTAATGAAATTCTGATAAGCCCTTATCCATTATATTTATCCATACATATATATATTTTAATGGCAAAAGCAACTGTGTTTAGCTGTCTGTTACCTCTTAACTTCACCGCTGTACCGATTGAGATAAAATTTGGCATGGAGATAGTTTGAGTCTCGGGGAAGGAAATAGTCTATAAACGTAAAGTTTTTTTCTATAATTGAGGAGTCCGATAACAGAATTCATGGCGGTTAAAACCGCGGGCAAAAGCTCTCTAATCATATTGTACAGTTGCCGAGATTTCTTGTATCGAGCAAATTCAAAAAAACATTAAAGATAAAAAATATTAACAACGCCAAGCATACATTTTTACCGTATAGCTGAAATGGCCGATGGAATCCCCAAATATCACTTTTCTTACGAGGCACATAGCAGTCAACTAGTGCCACCACTACATATTTTTAATTTCCTTTTTTACAACCATATTTCAAGAGTGTAATATGTTTAAAAAAATAATATTAGACCTAAGCTATTTTTCGAACGTTGTTTTTATTTTCAGAATATATCGGTAAGATTAAGTAGGTATTTTTGCTACAAAAGTGAAGTATAAATATCTAGTTGAAGCGCTCATTGGCTGGTGAAAGCCTTCAAGTCATTCATAAACTAAGATTGTAACAAAAATGATGCATTTCAAATGCTAAAAAGGACAACTTTGCAATGAAAGCGTCAATTCCAATTACAAAAGATCAAAGAATCGGCCTGGACCTATTTCACCGCTGCTGTTCAAACGAAAATGAATTATTCAGATAAGTGGAAACGTTTCAATTGAGGCTAACTGTAAAAAAAAGAATTAGGTTCATTGCGTTTCATTTGAATTCGTCAAAAAGGTCGTTATTTCTTATGACACTGATCCCGTTTAGAATTTTTATTCGAAACTTTTGCATCTTACAAACGTTAACATTATATGCGAAGTGTAATAAAGTTTGGATATATTAAAAAAAAAACGATTTTTTCTTTTTTATAAATACTATTGCGAATGTCTATGTAACGGCAATAAACTATTTCATAATAAAAAAGTCTCTTGTTATGCTTTTCATGAATTGCAATGAACACAAATTCGTGGTTTAACATTTTCCTTAACATTAGGTAAGAAGATATGGGATTTTTGAAGGGTCGGCAATACGCGAGTGATACCCCTGGTATATCGAGCGTCTATAGGCCACGGTGGACAGGCGGAATGATAATCCTTTTTTATTTTCTGGAATAAAACCTGGAAAAAGATTATCTGGTGGCAAATTTACACGCGAATTAAAACGAGTGGCGAGGGTAATCGTGACCTTTTTTTGTCGCTAGAAAATCCTCATGGATACTTCCGCGCCGCGGGGTAGGCGCTAAGGTTATGCCAGACTCTTATTGGCTAAAACCCAGCGGTGTCCAACCAGTCGACATTTGCAGGGGGGCTACGTGCATGCTTTCGCATCCTTCCAAGGCCCCGTGGTGGCGGGTCGAGAGGGGCAGTGTTTCACCACCTAAATTTGGTAGAATGAAGGACGGAAAAGGACGGGGCGTCTCCTACCTACGGGAACTTCAATGTTGTTACAGAGTCAGGTCCCACCAATATTTACCGCCTGAAGCCTTCAATCAGGAGAAGATTCCCATACACCCGGGATCTCCTGGACCGATAGCTTTTAAAGAGGTTTGGCTTATGAACTACCAAGTCGCCGCCTAGTGTACGGGGTTACGATTTACGACGGTGACACAAAATGCCTGCACAGAAGTTTGCCCGCCTACTTCTGCACCCACTGATGGGCTCTGATAAGCGATTTCATTCGGAGTAGCCTACCAGTGCGGCCTGTCCTCGAAGGCACCACTTCTTACGACCCCAACCGCAGGTCAACAGTTATGTCGGTGACTGGTCGTACGGAGGTGTCTCTTAGTTTCACACCGGACTAGATTGTCTGGCGCTACTCAGTCCGCTCGCCACGACAAGGCGGACTCCACTCGAAGGTGAGTAACCTAGCCCTTAAACAACTTTTTAAAACTTAAAAATTAAATATTGTTGAGCAAGAATTAAAAATTTCGGGCATCACCATTATCAAACTTGTAGTCTATATTAAGACGCATGATACTTACACGATGAATTTATAAGTTACTAGCTTTTTTCCGCGGTTCCACCCGCCCTTAATTCGGTTATTGGTGTGGGTTTTCAATGGCAATTCCTCAATTGTAGAAAAAAAATCCACTCACACTTGACGTTTTCAAGTAGACTTTATCCTTCCCCGGTACTAAAACTATCACCTTGCCAAATTTCAGCGTAATCGCTACAGCGGTTAAAGCGTAAAGAGGTAACAGACAGACAGAGTTACTTTTCTATTTATAATTTTTACTAGACTGTGCCAGCGGCTTCGCTCGCTCAAAATTCGGTTATCGGCGTGGGACTCCTTTATTTAATCACAGTATTAATACTGTGGTTTACTCCTTAATTAGCCCGCCCTAAATTCGGTTATCGGCGACTGTGATTTACTCCTTAAGAGGATACACTTCGCGGCGCCTCGCAGCGGGCTTCATACAAACGAATTTCTCATTTATTTTTGACTTATTGATCAAACACTACGAAATTTTGAAGACATGTTCTAGTAATAAATATCTAGGTCTGCAGTGTGCCAGTTTTCTATTAAATTTTATAGTTCAAAAGTTATACAGGATTCTAACTTTTCATACAAATGGTTTTAAATAAGATTTCTAGATAAAAGAACGTTTTACAAGATTTTGGAAAAAACACAGATCTAGGTATTCGGCTGGGGATTATGACTTAGAAATTTCACAGTAATTGATCAGTAAATGTCAAAAACAAATGAGAAATTCGTTTGTATGAAGCCCGCTGACAGGCGCCGCGAAGTGTATCCTCTTAATTACACTAATGAAGTTTGCTATATCAAGCTGCAGCTATAGCTATAGTTCGTTTAAGCTCGGTTATAGTTATTTCGGAATAAAAAGTAGCCTATACGCTATTCCAGAACCTAACCTACATGTATGCCAAGTTTCATACCGATCCGTCCAGTGGTTGAAGCGTGAAAGAGTAACAAACATACATCTATCCATCAATCCAAACAAACTTTCACATTTATAATAAGTATAAGTAGGATATGAATAATAGTATTATGCATATGACGCCACCAAAGAATCTAAGTAAATACTTCTGGGTACAGTAAAACAAAGCAACACAGGGGTGCCAACTTAATTAGCTTGTTTTCTTTGATTATAGTAATCAGCGCCCCAGGTGTTCGAAATCGTTGCCATCAACTCAGTTGAATTAGTTTTGTAGCTAACTCTGAGCGCTTAGGTACTTTTTTTTGAAAAAAGTCGCTATTAATAAAACAAGAATAACAGTTATGTTTGTTATAATTTTAGAGCACTTTCCACTTGTTATTTCACATTTTTTTACCATTCAGTAATATGACTAATAAAAAAATATAATGGTGTAAATTTAATTTCCGCATTTTTTTAGTATGAATATGAAAATATACATATGCAATGTAAATTTAGTAAACTGGTGCTAACACCGGCTTTTTTAATGAACGTAAGAAAAATAAATGAAGATTGGCACATTTGCTTATTTAGACATGAATAAACTTTACATTGGAAGCAAAGACAAATGACGTACCTAATAGTTGGAATGCTTTTACTGGTACGAATCTGAGAACTAACACCAAAAGTACCTATACTATTTCCATTTTTCGTCAATGAAAAACAAGAGTTTGAAAAATGCTATTAAAGAACGAAATTCATACATTACTAGCTTTTGCCCACGGTTCACCCGCGTTGACTTCGGTTATCGCTTGTTATTTCTACTCCAACTATTGATTATAATAAGACAGTTTGTTATAGCAAGTTATAACTGTAGATATACTCGGTTCGTGTTTGCGGAATTCGGTTAATTTTTTTCACGGCTACTTTTAAATTTTCCGTCTCTTTATCCATATCTGTGCTGCTCAACCAAATGCTTTATTGGGATGTGCAAGAATGATAACAAACCTACTTTCACATTTTTAATATAACTATCGAAGAGTTGATACCTAAAATACTTTGATCAGTTTTGTTTAAAAGAGGTAATGGGTACAATTATTAAAAATATTACTAAAGTTTGAAAGTTACAAGTTTTAATCTACGGAACCTATAAGGTTCACAAAATATATACATACGAGAAAGCTATTTGAGCTATTTAACGACAGATATCCAAATCTGTGTGACGTTTCGAATAAGCCGCCCGGTAAAAAAAGTATTATAAAGCTGTGACATAAAGTTGGACGGACTTAACAAAACTATAAGTGTTTTGGTATTCCATCCATTTGGTTACGGTACCTTGTAAACGTTAAAGTTGAAGCCAAAATATGCTAGTATTTGTCTTTCATTTGTTTCTAAGCTACTGCTACTGACTACAATAACGGTGCTAACCTACTAGCACATCTTACTGGTAAATAATTGATACACTTTGGAATAAGGACAGTTATAGTGCGCTACGAAAAATGAGACTTGACCAGCGGTAAAAACGGGGTATTTGCGCAGCTGCAAAGTCACTCACAAGAATAGTTAATCGTTTATTAAGGTAAGGCAACCACGGGGCACGCGCTGTCTCTGTACTTCGCCCTGCCCCTTCACCCCTCTGCGTATGGTACCTATAAACACGTGGCGTGCGAAGTCTCTTTTGACGTGGTGCACGTTTCCGAGTTACGCTAGGATGCGAAGTGGAAACGCCCCGCATATCTTCATGAGGTGGCTATCGCCTCTTCCTGTCTTCATCTCTCACCTAGTTACTTGAACACCTTGATACTTTTCACCACGTTACTTTTAGTACCTATTCTGGAAATAGGTTTAACGCTTTATTTTTTAATATGGCAGGATTATTAATTTATGCAGTGGAGAAATCAAAGAATTCAAACTTGTTCGAACGTAAAAAAGAATATTCCAATGTCATCTATGAAAAGAAACCTAATAAAAAATATCCGTTCACCAGCATCATTGTTTATTTTCCTTGGAAACCGACATTAGTAAATATCTGAGTCTACTGACTTAATTAAACCCAGAAAGAAAAACAAGTGCGATTCGGACTCCCGCACGAAGGGTTCCGCACCATTATCTATAAAAACAGCAAAAAAATAACGTTTGTTGTACGGGAGCCTATCTTAATTATTTGTTTTATTTTTATTCAATTATTTATTTTTAAATTGAATATATAACTAATTATTCTGTGAATATTTCAAGCCTCTTCCTGTTGCTGTTATCAATATCGAGCAAAAACGAGAAAAATATCACGTTTGTTGTATGGGAGCCCCCTTAAATATTTATTTTATTCTGTTTTTAATATTTGCTGTTATAGCGACAACAGAAATACATCATCTGTGAAAATTTCATCTGTCTAACTATCACGGTTCATGAGATACAGCCTGGTGAGTCTTAGTAATAGGGTCTCGTTTGTTACCTTTTGGTTACGGAACCCTAAAAAAAAAATAGAATAAAAGTGCAGAATAAACTGTTTAATTGGGAAACTATGCTGACGTGATATAACAGAAGAAATAACCATTAACCTACATTGTGTCACGTTTAAATGAAACAGTAATCGTTTATGGTCGTTAATGCTGAAACGCAGTGCCACAGGTCGTTGTTTTACGCCAGCTTTTTATGTTACTTCTCCTTTCATGACACTATAAAGATGATACTGGTCTCTCCGTATAATGAAATTTCTCCCTTTATACCTGAATACGACCTGAATGCAGTGTTTATTTTACTCGCCTATCAAGCAAAATATTTTTCAATGAAAAGATTTTATTAAGGACGAAATAAATTTATACGGCTAAACAAAACTAATATTGTTATTATTATAATCTTGATGTATTGCAAGGTTTTCTCCAAGGACTACTGTATGGGGTTCTTCAAGAAAGAAGTTATTAGATTTCTGAAGGGTAGGCAACACGCGATTGATGCCCCTGGTGTTGCAATCGTCCATAAGCTACGGTGACCGCTTATCATCAGGCGGACCGTAAGCTTGTGTGCCACCTTAGTGGTATAAAAGTATGCGTAGAGTACGTTTGCAGTACCTTTAATAGTAATAGCACTTCATCCAGTATGGCCACTTTCCGCCACTACTCCCTACTAGTACGAGATGCGGCCATGATTTTAGTATGTCCACTTTCAATTTTTTTCCAATCTATCATTGCCACGTTTTCGAAAAAGCATTTTAGCATAGTAGGGATGGGGCTTGTCTCACAGCTGACCGCATCTTATTCATGCAGCTGCAACCCATCCCGATATTTTGTCGCTAGTGTCGCTTAGTTTACACCATTTTAATATGACGACTTACTCTAGTTTTATTTTTTACCACCGGTTCAGAACTGTTAGTTGCATGATTCAGCCGACACCGCCGCCCCTCTGTGACTATCTTGCGATCGCTTGCATAGTACATGCACACATAAAGAACACGTATGCAGGTTTCATTTGTTTTTATAGTGTAATTGGCCACTAATCACTTGGTGAGAGTTGTACTAAGAACCCTCGTTCAATCCTGATACATCGAGCTACTGAAATATTTATAATTTATGTAGTAAAAAGGTTTGTGCCCAAAGAACAACGAAAGGCCTAAGCTGCTAGGGACGAAATAAACAACTTGTAGAATGTGGTATTACTACCGTAGATCTTAAAAAGGGGAAACTGATAACTAATGTTATAAAAATTCTGAACGTAAAGATTAAAAACCTTACTAACAGGACTCAAAGGGCTACAAATTCAGAGCCTAACATACAAACTTCTAAATCAGATTTATAATATTAGTTACAGTTTATCATTTTAGGTAATTTAATTTTTATCCTCTGCGCTAAGACCGCAGGAATTATTTGAATAATTCATGAGTAAAGTTTTAATGGAGAAATTTGTAAGGATCGCTGTTTTATTACAGCCAAGATTTTACGGAATTTATTTGACTGCCCAATACAAAATTATTTAAGTAATATAGTTTAGTTATATATATATACATTACAGTCTTCGAGTTTTGTAACCTGTCCTATGGCCTGCGGAATAGCCTTACACAATTGACCACAGTTTGGAATGAGCCTCAGTGATAAGAACTTGCAAAGTGTAAAGTCACTTTGTCTCTTTTACTGACATCGACCATATTTACTTCACAGATGGATATAGAACGCGCAATAAATTATCTATTGTCTATGGTATACAAACGAAGACAGTCAAATACTTATATAGAATAAAAAACTATGATATATTCTTCAAACCGACCGTATAATGCTATTTAGGGATCCGTAGTCTTACCCAATTTTAGGGCTCTTATAATTTCGGTGTGTTTGTATGTCACAGCCTTATAATTTAGCTAATTTTTCAATAACTGTGATGAAGATTTACTGCCAGGCTTATCATCATATAACATACCCATAGACTTCGAGTTCTGTAATGTGTCCTATGGACACCGCAATAGCCTCACAAAGTTGACAAGCCTTTAGCAAGAGACAAAGCAAAACTGTGGTCTCTTTCCTCCTTTTATCAACGTCCGCCATTTTGTTTGTTAACGTTTAAACAAGTAAAACGGAGACAAGATTAAGTAACTGTTTGTGTTTTCCTTAATTCTCAAACAAATTTTAATATTAATTCACTAAATCTGGCGGATGACTTTCCAAATCGGTGAACTACGTCAATCCTTATTTTTAACCCAAAGGCCAAATATCAATTTTTAAGCAGTTAGGCTTCAAAAATTACGGAATCCCGTACCAACTTCGAATTCCATTTAACGCCTTTAGGGGATGTATCTTTCAAAATTCTCTCTGAGTGCTCGCCTACCTCATAACAAATTTCAAGTCCCTAGACTCTCTATTTTGTGCTGTGCGTTGATACATTAGTCAGTCAGTTTATTGTCTTATGTTTATAGATTTTATTGAAGGAATGTTCGTTAGTGAGTTAAATTTAGCGAGTCGTCTAGACACAAATGCTTAGCTATATTAAAGCTTGATGGGTTGTAATTTGTCAGGCAGACGCAGCCTTGCTAACAAGTTAACAAAACAAATGCACTTGAGGAGTACTAACAACTGAAGTTTAGCTAATGAATTGTACAGCAACCTGTCTATTATTTTAACCGAAAATAATTAAAATTTAAGAAATGTTTTTATTTTTTGTATTAGATTAGATTATATTAAGATTTCCAAAAATTTTGATTATTTTTGTTAAATAATTTATTTTAACAAACGTTTTCTGCGTTGTTATAGTTAAAAGTGCCTATTACATTTCAATTCTGGGTCTACATGCAAGAAGTTACAGATTAAATACACATTTTTACAGATTTCTGACGATTCAAAAGTTTTATGAAAACCTAGTTAAATAAAATATTTTTGATTTGATGTCACTAAAGAGAAATGCAGCAAGCTTGCGATTGGCATAGCGATTTTTAGGTATTTCGTAGTCAAATTGCAAAAACAAAACCCTATTAATTTCGTCATTGATCATGTCCGTTCGCCTGCCCATTCATATGTCACAGCCTTTTAATTTCGCCGTCTTTGCATCGACTCTAATTAAGTTTTACAGAAACTTGTCTTTTGTGAACTGACATACCTACAAATTTTTTATCATATAAAGTTACGGGTAACGGGTATATAGACCTGTATAGTGCATTTCAAGTATCGATTTGTTTGTCTAAGATATACTTATATCTCGCAAGTTATTGCGTTCCAAAGTTAAAATAATTGTATCCCTCCTCTAATTTTTTACCGCGTGTTCTAAGGAACTGAAAAAATTACAATAATATTTTTTACAAAAATTAGTTTTAAAAAAAAAAAACAGTTCAGAATGTTTCATACATTCGCAATTATTGTCACTTTAAGGAACCGTAACTTACTGCGTGTACGACACACACTTGGCTGTTTTTTCACTATACAAGCATCCGTTAACTACAAAAACCTACATTCTCAAAAGAAAACAATTTAAATTAGATGTCGTCCTTGCTAAGGCTAAAAAATTCAATACTATGTAAATCACCTTACCCGGGGCTGAAAATTTTACGGAAACTTCATTGACAATGAATTTTCATTTAGATTAGTTTTATTTACAAATAAAATACTTGCTATTTGTCGTATTATAAGATTGACAGATAGTGTTATACAGAAGGTGCCGTGCAGTGCACAACACAGCTATTAATGCTTTTTCTTTCTAAATTACAAAGAATTAAAATTGAATCATAGTTTAGTGCCGTCTTAAAAGTGCAAAATACGCTATTTCTTTTTTAATGTTTCTGAATAATATCATATCATATTTTAAGATTTTTTTGTATTATTCCTAGGATAAAACTGCAAATTGTATAGATAGATAGCACCTCTGCCAAAAGTGGCCGTTTTTAGCAGATATGCTATCTACAACTCGCAATTTAATCCTATCTAACATAACAAAACATTCTAAACATAGCTTATAACTACTAACATTCTTTTGTAGAAGCACATTTTAGAATTCACTTTGTACGAATAGAAAAAAAAAAACATGAATTGGCAGCGCAAGTCAACAGGGGTAGCGCTTTTAAGGAACTATATTTTTAACATGAACCTCCGGGACCCTAAAATCTTCAAACGGTCACATGGGTGGATAGACACCAAGAAACTATAAAGGTTGCGTCTAAGAACATGGCTACAAAACCCTATAAAACAAATTAACGAACTGACATTAAAAAACCAAAAACTTTTAATTTAATTTAATTTGAACTATTGGCCTTTTGGCAACAAACCATAAAAATTGTCAAACAGACTTCTGATTATGCCATTTAACTTTGGAATACTAATATTTGTCAAACTGTAAAAACAAATTACTACATTCATAGCAACATACCTACATTTTTTATAAATAGATAAAGTTTTGGCTGCGGAACCCCAAAATTGAATCGTCAAAAATGACAAAATTAGTTTTTACTTCCTTTTACATTTTTGAAGCTTGTAAAAGGAAGTAACTTTAATTCTTTAGTATATTATTTTGTTTTTCTCATTTACAGTAGCGCCTCTCCCACGCAGCAACTTATCTAAGTGGTGTAACGTAAATGTAAAGTAACTAATATTAGATATAGCTACAAAATAATAATAAAATTATTATAAACATTTGCTGTCATTTTGTTTTTTTTTTTTTTTCTGAATGACTACTGCTGTTGGCTGATGCAGCCATTACTTCTCCACCGTGCTTGAATTTTGAATTGTCGTTATGGCATTGCGCTTGGGCAAACGTATGTTACACATTTCGTTACTTTTTACGCTAATTACTGTTAAGTCGGAGAATCTGTCGGAAATAAGAGAATAATTGTTAATCCTTCAACAACCCATTTCTTAGATTATAAACTCCTTTTACTATTTAAATTAATAAATGAATAACTTATACTATGTGTCTATTTTTTTTAATATTTAAATAATAACAAACCTTCACTCAAGTTGTACTTTTTTTTTGTTAAATACTATCTTTTTAACTGACTTCAAAAAATAGGAAGAGGTTCTTAATTCGTCTGTATTTATGTGTGTTACGCGATATCTTTGCGAATGAGAAAAGAGTGTGACAATATTTACATATATGAAAGGAATAACTCGCGGATCGGTCCTATTTAAATTTGGTAAGGCTTGGCCCACAGAAACTAGAGTTAGATAAGAAAATGTCTGAAATTGTATCATTTTAGGCGACCTTATTTAATAAACATTTGTTTGTCTTGAGTCAGGGTGTATTTATGTATTTCATATATGTATTGACAAAAAATTTTTTTTTTTTTTTTTTATAACACTAAGGTGGCAAACAAGCCTACGGTCCGCCTGATGGTAAGCGGTCACCGTAGCCTATGGACGCTTGCAACACCAGGGGCATCACTCGCGCGTTGCCGACCCTTCAGAAATCTAATAACTTCTTTTTTGAAGAACCCCATACTGTAGTCCTTAGAGAAAACCTTGGCAGGGAGCTCATTCCACAACCCAAGCGTTCGCGGGAGGAAGTTTCTCTGAAACCGCACTGTACGCGACCATTTCGGTTCCAAAGTGTGAGAATGAATTCCCTGTCGATGGCGAGCGGTGCGATGGTAGAAAGTAGCCGTGGGCATCATTTCGAACAATTCCTCAGAACACAATCCATTGTACAAGCGGAAGAACACACACAGGGAGGCAAAGTCTCTCCTCAGACTTAAGGGCTTGATACCGCAAGTGAGTTTGGGATCGTCGACAATTCTCACAGCCCGTCGTTGAACCGAGTCAAAAGGGCCAAGCTGGTATCCGGGTGCACCCGCCCAGAGATGGCAACAGTACTCCATATGGGGCCGGACTTGCGACTTGTAAAGTAGCAACCTTTGCCCCGACGTGAAGTACTGCTTCGCTCTGTTGAGTACACCAAGTTTTTTGGACGCCAGCTTTACCTTGTCTAGCAAATGATCTCGGAACTGAACATCGCTGGAGATGTCAACGCCAAGGATCCCAATGCTCTTGGAGATGGAGAGGGGAGTGTTCTGGAATTGTGGGACTACAGTGAATGGGGTTTTCTTAGCGGTGAACGCGCAGACTTGTGTCTTTGAAGGGTTGAATCGGACCAAGTTTTCCCGCCCCTAGTCAGAGACCTTGGACAGACCGATCTCGATTTGAGACACAAGTTCTTCACGCTTTTCCTCCACAGCGGAACGTGGGATGCTTGCACGGCCCGTGTAATAAGCGTCTCCAGTACTGTCATCTGCATAGCAATGTATGTTGTTGATGTCCAACATATCATTGATGTGCACTAGAAACAGCGTAAGAGACAGTACTGAGCCTTGCAGGACACCAGCATTAATGTCCATGCTATCAGAGCAACTACCGTCAACTACGGCTCGTATGCTTCTGCCGGACAAAAAGCCAGCCACTCATTTGCACAAACCCTCGGGCACTCCGTAAGATGGCAACTTCGATAGAAGACCCCGGTGCCAGACCCGATCGAACGCCTTCGCTATGTCTAGGCTACATGCCAATGCCTCCCCCTGACTCTCAATGGCTAGTGCCAATCGGTGTGTGAGATACACTAGAAGGTCACCAGTTGAGCGACCGTGGCGAAAGCCATATTGACGGTCACTGATCAGGTCGTGTTTTTCTAGGTACTCCTGTTCGTGAGTACAGGACATAACTCAGGAGCACACTGCTTAAGCACCACTGCTGGTATGCCGTCTGGCCCACTTGACTCATGAACGTCTAGGGAAAGCAACGCCCGCCGGACCTCGCGCTGTGTTATAGAGATTTCCGGCATGGTCTTACCGCACCACGGTAAAGTAGGTGGTACAGCGCCTTCTTCGTTCACATTCGAGTTAGAGGCAAAGAGACTGCCCAATAGATCGGCTTTCTCTTTAGCACTGTGGGCCAAGTCACCATCGGTCTTTCGCAGTGGTGGTAACGACGACTGGCAAAAGTTCCCCTCGGCAGCTTTAGCAAGCGACCAGAAATCACGACTCCCAGAAGGATAGCTCGCAAGTCGCCCACCTATATTGCCGATGAATTGGAATTTTGCTCTGGCAGTTTCTTTCTTACTGAACCTCGAGGCAGCATATAATTTGCGTTTTTAACTCAGAAATATTCGGATCCTTATTATTACGAGCCGTGGTCCAAGCTTCATACGCAGTTTGCTTAAGAATTTTAGCTTCTCTGCAAGACCTATTAAACCACGGTCGTTTTTTGACGCCGGCAGCTACTCGCAGGTTAGGAATGAAACATTCCAAACCAGCGAGGATTGTCTCAGTGACTGCGGCTGCGCAGACGTCAGGATCTTCTGAGCTATAGCAGATCTGCCTCCACGGGTACGATGCATAAAATTCTCGCAATCCATCCCAGTCTGCAGACTTATAATGCCACACACGACGCCAATTAGTTGGCCCAGAAAGATCAGGTTGTGTGCATGACATTTGAGTCCGGACGAGACAGTGGTCCGAGGAGCCAAGAGGCGCATCCACTGAGACGGAGTATCCATCCGGACGTGTAGTCAGCAGAAGGTCCAGTAAGGAGCTCATATGGTCCTCTATATCTGGTATTCTCGTTGGAGAAAGTACCACCTGAGAGAATCCATAGGTCAGAGCAAATTCATGAGCAGTTATCCCTGCATAGTTATTGGTTCGAGAACTGAGCCACTCACGATGGTGGGCGTTAAAGTCTCCCAAAATAACTAATTCTGCTGTAGGATATTGCTCTAGAACTTTGTCAGTCGTCAAACTCAGGTGCGTGAAGAGTCGAGTTACGTCCGTGTCACCACTATGAGACCTGTATAGGCACGCATAGATACGAGTGTGGCCGCCATGATCTACGCGCACCCACAATATCGACAGGTCCCTGTCTTCAAGGCTATGAAGTCGGCGACAGCAGATATCCTCCCGAACGAACATACATACACCGGCACGACTCAAAAAATTGTGCTCGAGTTTGTAGCCGGGATAACGAAGGTATGATGTGTCGGCCGGGCAGGATATCTGCGTCTCCGTTAGAAAAAGAATGGTTGGCTTCGCAGTCTCGAGATGGTGATGGACTGCGTTAAGATTTGCGTGAATACCCCTTATGTTGCAAAAATCCACATTATATGTGGATGGAGTAGCCGCTGTAAAAACTCTTTTCTTTTTCTGTTTCTGGCCATTTTGTATGAAGTTACTTAGACTAAGGATGAGGATTCACTGCACAGACAGCTTAGAAGACAAAAAGTGCGGTACTAAGACTGCCGAAGCTCAACACAGATGATACGGTTGCTGGCACAGCGGGCGGAAGGGCCCCTGATCCCCCTCTGTTGTAGTAGCCGGGTCCACTCCGGTCTCCTTCTCCGGCACGACTACTACTTCAGAGACTAAGTGATCCCTGGGTTCGGGAACCCGTTCAACCTGCGGGCGGCCAGCGGTCAGCCGTTTCATCAGGTCTCCCTGACCGCCGAACCAGCACGCCGCGTCTACGCCGAGCAATGACAGCAACAAGCACTCACACGTCGGTCCTCCGCTGTCCGCGCAGCGAATCCTCAAAGAGAGCTCTGGCAACCTTACTCACCGCCAGGAACACAACACTACTCAATGTTAGTGTTATTGTGGCCGCGGTTTTCTGTAAGGTGGAGGTACTTCCCCAGTTCGGGCCGCTCATTCGAGCAAGTACTCGCTATGCCCCGATTTATTTGTTCGGGCAGCTTATTCGAGCGAGTACTTGCAGTGCCCTACCTCTCTTTATGTATTTGTATCCGTTGCCTGTTACCCGTAACGCAAGCTTTGCTTACTTTGGGGCCAGACGGCGCTGTATGTAATGTCCAAAAATAATAATAATATATACTTTATTGCGCATATAGAAAACAAAACAATTAAACAATAAAAGTAATAACAAATAAATAAAAAATTTATATTTATTGAATTATAATTTCACTACGTGCTAAATTATGTATTTATTAGCTATTATCTAGTTGACGATTCAACATGCTAAGCTTTTCACGGCCTGTAATTTCACGGGCTAACCATTCGCCGCCGCTCCGATTTGCGAAGGCGTGATTGTGCCATAGGCCCAACCGCGACTTTTTGGTTACCGACATGTGGTGAATTTACCAGCCTTTAAAGCTAGCATCTCAGGGCTAGTGAATGCGCTTTTAAGTTATCTATGTCTATGATACACGCAAAAAAACATACAGACTATTAAAGAGCCTTCTCTTTTTTTAAAGTCGGTGAAAAAAACAACAAAGTTATGATAGACTTCGATTAGCCTTTCATGATGAAGCCCCATCACGTGCCACTGTATACTATTGGTTCAATTAGTAAATGAGTTGAGCGTGGTAGTAGGAATTTTACTGATGATCTGCGTGAGGGACTTCCTGCACCGGACAATAACACCATTACTGTTCGGCGTATGATAAAGGCTCATAACCAACAGATTCGGTTAAGCATAGGCATTGGTATGAGTCAAGTGCGATAAACTTACATAAGCATTTAAGCGTCAGGAATCATCAGCTATGTGCTAGATAAATACCCCATAATGTGACCGAAGAACAAAAACGCTGTTGCATAGATAGTGTCAGGTCCACACGGGTGTACCTAAATAAATTTGGGTAATGTAACAATTTAGTTATAAAAAGGAGTTTTCAAAATATTTAAAACTTGTACATTTTGCCTGGAATGCGTAGGTCAGGTACAATATTTTTTGTTGCATTTGAACCTTTCGTGACGAGCGGACTTTCTTAGAAATAATTGACTAACAGATGGTCGGTTCTGAGATGCTATTGCCGTGGCTTGTGGCGTAATGCATTAACGCGCCAAAATTCAGGAGCGAGAAAGTACAAGTGCGTACGAGATAGGTGATTCGCGTAAGGGATGGTTTTCACACGGTCATAAAAATAAGAGATTTACGGACTTATTGCAAAGGCGATAAGGCCGAATAACACCAACGTATTATTGAGAGTTACAGCTTTTCTTGACACCAAAGGGTGCGCGGGCGTCGAAGATGTCGAAGGGCAGTCAAGATTTTACTAAAGCAAGGTTAACACGCATGGTAGTCGAGATTTTACGCGTAGTAAGACGCGAAAGGTAAATTGAACTACGGAGTAAACTGTGAGAGTGTTACGTGTTAACGTACGGAGACCTTTGTTCAAAGCTAAGTATAACTGCATAATCAATTTTCAGCAAAACTGTAATTATTCTAGCAAACTAGTTTAAAATGTACTTATTCCTTAATTGTTTCTAATCGAGTATCAAATAATAACGTAGATTTCGTATATTTAAATTCATTAAATCTTGAACTTATTTGTGTTATAAAAATAGATATTACTTAGAAGATCTCTTTTTGTAAAGTTTATGTGTATTATAACCCTATTTATTTCAGCGACACATTCATATTTCTTAGGCTCAGGGAGAGCCCATCGTAACTTGAAAGGATAGATACGTAAATTCATTCGGTACCTGTTTTGTTTTGAATGTCGATTTTGCTTGTGTTGTGAATAGGTTCCTATTCTATGAACGCAAAGTAAAACATTAGAGTCTTGATTGTTCCCGTGTAAGAAATATCATAAACTCGGGATAGTTTATGATAGGATCTGAGGGAGAGGTTGACGAATAACACCTGAGTCATACCCGGTTAATCGATCTTGTTAGTTCCGTTGATGAAATTCTCGATAGAACTAACAATATGGATTCGGTGTAAAGGAGGGAGCAATCAAAACAATTATAATTGTCAACATTTAACTTATCTTCCTTTACAGCATTTAACTTCTTTTATGTTCCAAATAATTATATACACTTTATCTCATCAATTCCAGATGTTTAACGCAAGGACAAGCTAACGGAAGGACCAAGGCGGACAACACGCGACACAATGGCAGAGTAAATGTGATACTGACGAACACGCACGAGATCGACATCAGTACAATTTCTACGGCTTAGGTTTGGTAATGTTTTCTGTAATTATAACTTTAAATAAATTCGCAATAATTGTACAACGAAAGGCTAGGGATTTAAGGGGGTAGGGGACCTCACAATAGGTGCCGCGAAATGCTAGAAAAGTACAACGGAGGTGAATCGAATGTTGTATTTAACATCGTCACAGGTGATAAAAGTTCTCTCAATCTGCATATTGAGTGTTACCTTTTAAGAATTTGCCAATAAAATTTTATAATTACATTTGTAAAGAAAGACGGTGATGGAAAGATGATTGCATCATTCTTTAGACGGACGCATCATTTTGTAACCGTTGCGCTGGAAGACAAAAGGACTATATTAAAAATTGTTTGCTAGTTGTCTTAGAAAAAACAGCAAAACTGCTTCAGCGCATTCCGCCAGACGGAAAGTCGAATATTTAACTACGGCGCGTGTTGAGAAAATGAGTTATCCATCATACAGTCCCGATCTGGCTGTTGTGACTTGAATATTTCCAAAAATCAGAGATTTGAAGTATTCGCTTTCCGAAACCTGAAGATTAAGTGACCGAAGAGTGGACCGATTGCTTCTCTCAGTGGTTCCATGGAATGCGACGTTGCTTAGAAAGGAATGGAGAATATTTCGAAAAGCAATAAATGTCGTAGCAACTTAATGCTTCGTTAAGTTTTTAATTTTTTAATAATTTTTTGTATGTCCCACGTATTGCATTGCCACGTGAATACAAAGTTCATACAAAACATTATGATAAGAGAAATTGGTCAAAACTGACTTTGACGGTTTAAGGCAAACGGTAAGATAGACAGAGAACTTTTTGATATTCCATTTTGCTAAGTGAGCTCAAAGTGCATGCTAAATTACAGCACGTCCGGATAGCGAAACGTTGGTCAGAATTGACTTGAGCCTAAGGATGGATGGACAGACAACGAGGCAAGTCAAAGTTAAAGCTTTAAATAATAACAATTAAACTATTAAAAGAAACTCGCCTACTTAAAAAAAATAGCAACTGAAAAGTGGAAAAAAAATGGATAAGTAATAATTCAAATAGTCTACGGTTTTTTTGAAGACGCCATATTTAAAATGTATACCTTACGTAGTCCCATAATGAAGACAAAGTACAAAAAGGCAGTTATGAATTTATTTATACAACTATATTTTTTGATTTATTAGCGACAATGGGTACTAAAATAGTTATTGAATAAATACTTAATTTATTATTATTTTTAATAAATGTCTCATTCAATTTTCTAATTTCACAAGCTAATATTATTTCAAATTAAATCACGTCTAGAATTGATTACGCATTTGTATTTATAATGAAGAGTGTAATTTCAAACTGTACTAGAGTACGCGACCTGCGTAATTTGCTAGATTAGTCAAGGTTCCACAAAAGCAGCTTAATTAGTGCAAAATAATCAAAATATCTTATGATAAAGCTATTAATTAATGCTTGATTAATTTATCCACGTAAGTTTAGTTTTGGTAGGTATTCATATTTATTTTAGAACACTTAGAAAATAATTATTTAGGCTAAAATACAAAGGATAAACAAGGTACAAATATAATTTAATCTTAATGTTAAACTTTTTTCATATTTTGAGCCAAAATCATAGTTTTCTGGGTTTAAGTTCTCAAAATAAGACAAGTAAGAAAAATCAGGGTAAACATACTTATTTAAAAGCTATACAGTGTGTCTATTGTGGACCCTGAGTCAGGGTTTTGCATATTAAATAACAGTCCTATGGAAAGTTTTTCTTTTGAAAAACGTGACCTGTAGGCGCTGCTTTATTCCCATAAATATATTTTATTGGCGAGAACGCAATAGTAAAGTTAGAAACTCCCTATAACAACACCGGGAAGCTGGAAGCTTGTCTCTCTGTACGTTTATGTGCTTTTCACGCGAGAACCATTTATCCGATATTCATGTTTTTTTTTAAATTCATAGCTATGTTATCTGGCTCCAGACAGACTCCAACTGGAGCAGAACAGCTATGAATAGAGAGTCATGGAAATATCTGGAGGAGACCTTTGTCAAGGATAGACAAACAGATAAAGATTTTAAGGCAAATCAAACTAATCTATATATATAATAAAATGGTAGGAAAGTCAAAACTGTACATTGAATATTTTTTTATATAAATATAAATATAATAAATACTTTGGGTGAGATCTACAATCGCTACCGAAGCCAAAAATATAGTTTTTAGAATTTTTGTCTGTTTGTCTGTATGTATGTTCGGGATAAACTCAAAAAGTACCCCATGGATTTACTTCAAATTTGGCACGAATATTATTAAGAAGTCGAATCAACAAATAGGCTACATATTATCACGCTATCACCTACGGGGAACGAGCAGTGAACCTTTATAGCCGTAGGTGTACGCCAAAAAAAAAGTGCAAATCGATGTAGAGTTTAGCCGTTTGGCACACAGGTACTTTAGGGCAAAACAATAATTTAGAGCCGCAGTTCCTCAAAATATTTCCCTTAGGAGGGATTATGGTGTCATAAATTTTTTGTATGGGATTTAAAATTTTGTCGTGTGGGGTATCAAATGAAAGAGCTTGGTGAGCCGGTTCTAAAAATATACCACACTATTACCTTTAGGCTACTTTGTTTCTTAAAATCCAAAAAGTATTTTCAAAACATACCAAGTTTGGACCCTTCCAGGTAGAAGACGGCTCAGTATTTCTCTCTTATATAAAATACAGAAATTTTTAATTTTTGAATATTGCAATGTGAGACGGTTTCTTAAACTTCTGATCATTATGAGACTTTATGTAAACTGTTTATCTGAACTGCTGCCTCCACGGGTACGATGCATAAAATTCTCGCAATCTATACCAGTCTGCCGACTTATAATGCCACACACGACGCCAATTAGTTGGCCCAGATGAATAAGGTTGTGTGCATGACACTTGAGTCCGAACGAGACAGTGGTCCGGGGAGCCAAGAGGCGCATTCACTGAGACGGCATATCCGTCCGGACATGTAGTCAGCAGAAGGTAGGTAAGGAGGTCAGCAAAAGGGAGGAGGATGGTCCTCTATATCTGGTATTCTCGTTGGAGAAAATACCAGCTGAGAGAATCCATAGGTCAGAGCAAATTCATGAGCAGATATACCTGCATCGTTATTAGTTCGAGAACAGCCACTCACGATGGTGGGCGTTAAAGTCTCCCAAAATAACTAGTTCTCCTGTGGGCAATATGCTCTAGAACTTTGTCAGTCGTCAAACTCAGGTGCGTGAAGAGTCGAGTTACGTCCATGTCACTGCTATGAGACCTGTATAGGCACGCATAGATACGAGTGTGGCCGCGTGATCTACGCGTACCTACAATATCGACAGGTCCCTGTCTTCAAGACTATGAAGGCAGCGACAGCAGATATCTTTCCGGACGAACATACATACACCGGCACGATTTACAAAATTGTACTCGAGTTTGTAGCCGGGATAGTGAAGGTATGATATCTGCGTCTCCGGTAGAAAAAGAATGGTCGGCTGTGCAGTTTCTAGATGGTGGTGAACTGCGTTAAGATTGGCATGAATACCCCTAATGTTGCAAAAATTCACATTGAATGTGGATGGAGTGGCCGCTGAAAAAACT